>CM068300.1:16918122-17518122 GCA_034768395.1 Linum lewisii
GGACTTTTATTGAAACGGACGCCCTCCCGGCGGACCGAGCGCTGGCTACCAAGGTTCGTAGACGAGCGGCAAGATGTGTTTTGCTGGACGGCGAAATGTACCGTAAGTCCTCGGCAGGGCCATACTTGCGATGCTTAAGTGATGAGGAGGCTTCTTTCACTTTGAGAGAAATCCACCAAGGCGTTTGCGGGATGCATATAGGCGCCAAAAGCTTGGAAAAGAATATATTATTGCAGGGGTACTATTGGCCAACAATCCGCCGAGACTCGGAAGAGCTGGTCAAGCGGTGCCACAAGTGTCAGCTATTCGCTAACACGCACCACCTGCCCTCCACGCTCTCCAGCCAATAGTTTCGCCATGGCCGTTCGCCTTCTGGGGGATGGATTTGCTAGACCATTCCCAGAAGCGGTAGGCAAGAGAAAGTACATCATCGTGGTGGTGGATTACTTCACCAAATGGGTGGAGGCCGAAGCTCTCGCCTCCATCACGGCATATCAGGTGCAGAAGTTCGTGTTGAAAAACATCATCACTCGCTTCAGCCTTCCTCTAGGATTTGTCTGCGATCATGGCACTCAGTTTGATTGCACGGCGTTCCTTGACTTTTGTGAAGAGTTCAAAATCATGGTTCGCTTGGCGTCGGTGGCATATCCCCAGGCGAACGGGCAGGCGGAAGCCATCAATAAGCTCATCTTGCAAGGATTGAAGAGGAGAGTGGATGCGGCTAAGGGAAAATGGGTCGATGAGTTGCCCAACATCCTATGGGCGCACAGGACTTCGTACAAAACAGCCACAGATGAAACCCCTTACACCCTGGTATATGGAACCGAAGCAGTCCTGCCCGTGGAGGTTAATCTGCCTAGCCTTCGGATTCAGCACTTCAACCACGCCAACAATGATGCAGGCTTACATCATAATCTGGACATGTTAGAAGAACGAAGGGAGGATGCAGCTATCCGCCTGGTAGCTGAAAAGGAACAATTGGCTAGGCGATACAACGCTCATCTTCGCCCTCACCACCTGGAACAAGGTGACTGGGTGGTTCGAAAGGTTTTTCGGCCGGTCCCCAACAGGGCAAACTAAACGCCAATTGGGAAGGGCCATACAAGGTCCGTGAAGTGATCGGTCCAAGCACCTTAAACTCGAACACCCTACCGGCGAACCCATACACAAGACATGGAACGCCATGCACTTGCGGAAGTACAGTGCAAATGAAGACAAGACCTAGCTCACTCTGCAACTTTCCATCCTTGCTTTACTTTTGGGTTTGGTTTATTTTGAAGGCAACCTACTAAGGGCGTATATGTAAGGAAAGGAAGGCAGTTTCATTCAAGGATATATATACGATATTATGTATCAACAAATAAATACTACTAAAAGCATGGCCGGGTTCGAACTCCCCTAGGAGGAACTTAACCCCTGTGCCAAGTTTGGATTCCCCAGGGTAGAATCTAGCTTCATCAGCGTTCGGGTTCCCCAAGGCGGAACCCAACACCTCGTTGAGTTCAGTTTTCCCCAGGGTGGAATCTAGCTCATCAGTGTTCGGGTTCCCCAAGGCGGAACCCAACATTCCCTCCAACTTCGGGTTCCCTAGGCGGAACCCAACTCTTCGTTGAATTCAGTTTCCCCACGGGCGGAATCTACTTCATCAGCGTTCGGGTTCCCCAAGGCGGAACCCAACGCCTCGTTGAGTTCAGTTTTCCCCAGGGCGGAATCCAGCTCATCAGTGTTCGGGTTCCCCAAGGCGGAACCCAACATTCCCTCCAACTTCGGGTTCCCCAAGGCGGAACCCAACACCTCTTGAGTTCAGTTTTCCCCAGGGCGGAACCCAACACTTCGTTGTCCAGTTTTCCTAAGGGGAAATCTATCTCAGTAATCATGCGAATTTCACGCAAACAAAACAAAAAGAGAGAAGAAAAAGGGGATGACAATTGGATAACAATGGCATTTCATTTCTCAGCCTGACATGGCGGATTGATACGTTTGTTACAAAGGACAGGGAGCCGAAAAGAAGAGCAAATTTACAAGACATGGAATTACTCGCGCCCGCCTGATGATCCCATTTTTTCCGCCCGGGACCTCTCAGCCCGAGCCTTCTTCTTCAGCTCCTTGTGCCGGAGAGTCACCTCGGAGTGCGCCTCGAGCAACAGCTCCTTGCGACGGTCCGAGGAGAGCACTTGAGAATCAGCGGACTCCTCCTTAAACTCCTGCGCCATCAACCGCCGGGACGCAGAGCGAAACATCTGCTCCTGGTTCCAGGAACAATCGATGTTCCCCGTCGAGTTCATGGCGGACGGCAGTGAGGGTGTTGTCAAGAGCGCCCTGCACCCGGTCGCCTAACTCCGCTTCAGCCTTCTCAGCAACCGCCTTCTCAACGTCCGCCCTCAGCGCTTGAAGGGTCTCCTCTGTCTCTTTCAAAACAAGGCCGCGGCTCTCCAGGTCCCTTGTCTTGGCCCCCAGATCCTCGGCCATGACCGCCCTGTCGGTCTCTAAGAGGACCACCTGCTCCTTCAGGGCGTCCTTATCCGCCTCCGCCTGGGACAGGGCCGCCTCCACCTCGTAGCGCTTCTGCTGCTCCCCCTGTAAGTCCAACATGTGTTCAGTGGCTTGGTTAGCGTGCGCAACACGGATCAAATCCAATTCATAAGAGGTAGTTACCAGAAGCCGGGCCGCCTCCTCGTCATTTCCTTTTTCGCCCTGGAATACTTGGCTTTCCATTGCTGAGTGGCGGCCCGAGCTTCCCGCAGTTGGCCTTCCAGCTCCTCAGCACCTTGGGGCCGCTCGGCCCTAAGCGCATTATCCGCCGAAAGCAGTGCGCCGGCGGTTCCCAAAAGCTGCAAACACAAGCAATCCAAAAATTACTTACAAAAAAAAATAGCAGGACAAAACTAGTGCATGACATCGCAAAGGGATCTTACCCTGGCTCCAATCGCCATTTGCTCCATCGCCATACTACGAACCCCCTCCTCCGACCGGGGGTGGTCGATGTCCCAGTCGGCCGCCAGTTGGAGAGCGGCTCGCGTGAGAATCTCGTTGCCGCTTAGGGTGGGCTGCATCGCCGGAAGGCGGGCCGAGCTGTACTCCCCAGAAGAAGCCTGGGGTTTCGAAGAGCTCTCTGACCGTTTTCTCTTCCCGGAATCTTTCTTGGCTAACGTCTTACGGCGCTTTGCCTTATCCTTCGGCGATGGCGGACTCCTGGCCGGCTCGGTTCGTTTCTCCAGGCGATCCTTATCCGCTTTCTCTTTTTCTGGGTGGGCGGTTCGTGCGCTTCGCGTTCCCTCCTGCTGATCCGCCACCGGAGTTTCAGGTTGCGGCTGAGTATCAGCAGACGCTCCCCGCATCCTGGCATTCAGCAGCGCCGCGAAGATGGAGTTCTCTGCACCAAGTCAAAACAAGCAAACATGTTAGGCATTTGAGAAAGAATAAGACTGGATACACACTAAGGGCGCCCAACTACAGAAGCATCGCTCTCAAAATTGTCCGCTCACCACCGCCGCCTAGCCAGGCCTTCAGGACGGTCCGGCCCCTCTTCTTCAGGTTGTAATTCCAGGTGTTCACCCAGTTCACAATGGCAGCATCATTCTCCTGAAGGCGGCCGGGGTTATTGAACACCTCGATGGCCCCATAAGACCATGTGGGTCGAAGGCGCTCCGCCCAGAACACATCCTCCGGCGAATCAGCTTTCACAAAGAAAAAGCTGTGCCACCACACGGAGTCCGCCTTGATGGCACCATAAACTCCGCTCCCTGAGTGCGCCATCCTCTTTGAGAAAGTAATACCATTTTGGTTAATCTTGGCTCTGTAGAGATGGCGGAATACTCGGGCGCTGGGAGCGACATTCCTCTTCACACATGACACCTGAAACGCTGCCATGACTGCCCAGGCGGGGTTGGAGAGCTCCCAAGGACGCTCCTAGCAGATCCAAGACATCCAGCTCCCAAGGATCCAGAGGGAAACGGAGACCGTACATAAGCGCCTCCACCCAAACGCCCATCCATCCGGGCGGACAGTTTCCGATTGAGCAAAGTCGGGCAGGGGCAGCGTACGAGAAGCGCTGGGGCATGTCACAATCGTTCAAAACTTTCGCCAGGGCGTTCGTCTGACATATGGAAAGTACCCCGGACCGAACACTTCCCGGCAGTCTGCGGGAGACCCCTCCCACATCTGCTCCCAAGTTCTGATCTGTACCCATACTTCTCCACAGCCCCGGTGTCAAGATCAAAACCCCAAGACTCCTTGGTGAATCCGGCTTGCCACGACGCGAACCGGCGAACAATGTTTGAGTTGGGTTTCTTGAACCTGGCTTCTGCCTGACGGCGGAGCTGCTCCGCCGAAGGGGAAGGCAGCGGATCAGCATCCTCAGTGAAGGTGTACTCCATGTCAAAGTCGGCGTACGGGTTGAAGACTATGTCGGAATCTTCCGGATAAGGCATCTGCCCTTTGAGTTTGGGATCCGCTGCATCCGACCCTTCCTCATCAAACTTTTCTTCCCTGACAGGCTCGGGGGACAGAGGCGGACTCGAGTGACGAGACGGAGATGACGATGACGAAGATGACGACGACGCATCCGCCCCGTTCCTCTCCTCCCTTCATCATAACCTCCTACAACAGAAGGACAAGGGGCACAAATCAGAAGAGGAGGAGGAACGAACACCAGGGGCGAACGGATACCGGAGCCGTGCTTGTCCCGTCCTCTTGGGACGGGCGGGCGGCAGAGCGTCGACGTTCCCGCATGCCTCTCAACACTCTCTAAAAGGTCATAATCCACGGAGGATGATGACCACTAGACGACATCTCACACGCAAGCAGAAATGCGAAAGAAAAAAAAAACAAATGGGCGGACACAAAAGAAATTGATTGAATGAAAGAATATTCAAAGAAACCTACTTGCTTCGGCGGAGGAAGACGACTCAGAATCAGAAGGCATCTTTGATGAATGTTTTGGAAGAAGGCGGACAAGCTCAAAGAGTTGTAAGGACAAGGCGGACAAGCTCAAGAAAATTGGTTAGGGCGGAAGCTCTCAAGGATTTAGTTGACAAGCTGAAGTGCCGAAATGAAGGGGGGAGAACCTCTATTTATACAAGTGACGTGGTTTAGCGAAACGTCGCCAAATATAATCGTGCCACGTGTTCCCCAGGCAGTGGGCGAATAGGCTAGTAGCCTGCACAAAGGGTGGGACGCATGCAAGTTCACCTCAAAAGAAGAGCCCCCCCCCCGTTTCGGCCACCGGTAACAGCATCGGTGACAAGCTAGAACTCAAGCCCCCATTGGCCAGGGCGGTCCTTCACTGCAAGGTGTTCGAAGCAGTTCCATAATCTCGCCTCAAGCCTCTTACGGCCTCGAGACCATACTGGGGGCAATTGATGGGCCCTTGAGTCGTATCCGCCCTCGTACATGATGAGGGCGGTCCATCACTCCAAGGCATTCGAAGCAGTTCCATAGTATCGCCTCGAGCCTCTCGCGGCCTCAAGACCATACTGGGGGCAATTGATAGGCCCAAGTTGAATCCGCCCTCGAAGATGGTCAGGGCGGTCGAGTATCTCCAGGGCGGTCTCTGTCCGCCTCAGCCAAAGGATCACCTGTCATAGCTACAGTTGGCCACCGCCCATTACTGTTGACGGTGACTCGCTGCGGCCCACCCAGAGCAGGACACGTGGACCCTGCCAGACCAATGGGACCTATAAATAACAGGGTCCCCCATTCAGAAGAAGGGACAGACTTGGGACCATACGCCTGATACTACAAGCTTTCACGCTGTACGCTAAAGGCTATCGGTTCCGCCCACACAAAAAGGGCTCTCGCCCGGTACTTCTCTGTAACCCATTCTCCCTACATTATCCACATACTTGTCACCTTGCATGTACTAACCCCTTGCACATCCACCCTGCAAGGTACCATCCGCCGAGACACTCCGAGGACGGATTCATTGCCTCAACCTCCAAAGAACCACAGTATTGATCCACCGGTCCAACTGGGCGGATCAATAAGTTTTTCCTACAACCTAACAGTGAATTTGATCTTGTTATTGCAATTGCAATTTTTTATCTTTGATTTAGGGGCCCGAGAGGAACATAGATCGATAGGACACTTAATTCTATTAGCTCGAGAGAGGAGCGAGAGACTAGTATTTTCGCATCTCACATTGGTTGTGGCATTTCATTGAACATGATTATTACATTCTACAAAGTTAGATCATTATCTCCAGAGAGGAGTTCTCACACTACAAAAAAGTTTACCTTTAGCTAATGCAAAGTTACAACGACATGAAAATGCAGTAGCAAAGAGTTGGCTTTTGCTATGACAATCACTATTTCATGTAGTAATTTGCAGTAGCAAATACTATTTGTCACACCACTATTTGCTACACTCAGCATCCCCGTCACAAATAGGGGCAAATAGTATTTGCTACTGCAAATTACTACATGAAATAGTGACTGATGTAGCAAATATCAACTATTTGCTACTATATTTTCATGTCATCGTAATTTTGCAATAGCTAAAGGTAAACATTTTTGTACTGTCACTTTGGTAGGACAGATTCCTAGATTGGTGAAAGAGGTCTGGGATTACTTGAGAAAATAACCTAGTCATCTTATTTAAATGAATTGATTTCACATTCTCATCAAACATACACTTTTTGTTATATGGGAATTCTAGTATAGGAAACTTCATTCACATACTTGATACATACTTTGCTTGTTTTGTTCTCTCAATCTGCATTATAGAGTTAGGATTTTACTTTTTGCTTTAAACTTGTGTTTGTCAAACTACACACCTGAAACATATTTTCTAGTTTAACTTGCATTTTAAGTTAAGTAATATAGTTAGGAAGACCCTGAGGAAGAACGATCTCATAAGTAAATTCTTGTGACTTTAAACTTGTGTGTGCATATTTTGTGCATCAAATTGTTTTCATATTCTCATCAAGCACACATCCAACTATAGCGGATTCGAGTTTGGGCAACCTTATTCTCACACTTGATACAAACTTTGTCTGCTTTAATCTCACATTATAGAGATAGGATTTTTCTTTCTACTTCAGACATTTATTTGTCACACTACAAACACCAAACATGTTTCATGGTTTAGTGCATGTTTTAAGTTGAGTAGTAGAGGAAGACCCTAAGGAATTACAATCTTGTTAGAGAAATTTAGTGAGTAGAGCTTATATATGCATTAATTTGTGCATCACTAGGCCAAACATGTACCTTATATTAGTTGTATCTTTTTCCTTTTGCGAAATTTAGACGAAGATTTTTTTCTCTATTTCGGCAGGCTACTTATCCAAAAGTGTTAATGACTTGTAACAATCTTATTGGTCCAAAATACACATTTTGGTGTCAACCAACACTTACCATTCGTCAAGAGGACAATAATACTATAAATTAGTGGTCATATGCTTGGCAAAGTACATGAAATGTTCTGAATCATTTTTTGAAGCCCAAGAACTAGAGTGTGACAATATTATTTTTAGAAGAGATTTCCTTATACCCAGAACTTATAGGGGAAATACTCTTTCAAAAAGGTGTCTTACGATTTTTTCCTGATTCTAGATTTCTTTAACAAACGTTATTGTCCATCAAAATCCACAAACTAATATAATGTTAACGAGTAGAGTATTTTAACTATCAAACTCATTCTTATAATGTGTCCAGTTCTAATAATTCTCAATCTATATGCACCTAAGTTATTTGTTTAATGGGGTTTGATTTTGTGTTTGGCATGAAATTGTGTATTTAAACAAACTTTTATTGGGAGTGGATCAACGTCCAAGACTTTCTTGGTTTGGAAAGTTCCAAACCCTCTTTCAACTATTAGATCTAGTTTAACCTTTTGACCAATCTAATGGTCCACATTTGTTAGGGGTATTTAGGACTTTACATACATAATTTAATTATTATATTTAATTTAAATATTTAATATTTCTTTTTGTCGTATATTACTATTAATTGGTGGAAATTTCTTTACGCAGCCAATTCCAAGCCCATGCATCTCCAGGCCCAATTTTAATTTAGTGTTTAAGTTTCTTTCGGTTTGCCACCTCTTGTCATTAGTAGAGCTGGCAAAATGCTGACCCGGCCCGATAAACCCGCCCAGCCCGCCCCGTGGCCCGATTGACCAAAAAGTCAACAATCCAACCCGCAGCCCGATGAACCCGCAACCCGATGAACCCGCAACCCGACTAACCCGCGACCCGATTAACCCGCAACCCGACTAACCCGCAACCCGACTAATCCGCAACCCGGCTAACCCGTAACCCGACGAACCCGTAACCGCCCCGCCCGACCCGAATAACCCGATTGTCACACAATTCATAATATTCAGTGCTTCAAATATCAACATTATGTCATTATTGAAGATATAAAAAATTTAATCTACTTCTGACTTCACCGAGTTTATTTCCAAAATAATTAAAATCAATTATATATAACATTGACAATCATAGTTGTAAATACTTCAATCTACCTGAACGAGCACGACTGCTCTGCACCATATGTCCATATCCATGTTTTTAAGTTCTTTCACCAATTAGCAATACAAGCAACTAATATAGTATGCAACACTACATAATTCGACACCAAACATTCATAATTCATAGAATAATCCAAAAGTCAAGTTTCAAACCTGTTGATATATAGAAACACAATACTGTTGAACATTAAAGTTTAAACCACTCATCCATACTTCAACCTTCAAACCAAAATTATAAAGAAAAAGTGTTATAACAAAATATTCATTCTGCATTGTCAACACTCAACAACAATGAATCCTGCAGCAACCAGAAACTAGAATGCATCTATGCAAGACTCACGTCTTCTCCATCAGTAACACTTAGCACCATCAATAACAGTGTTAAAAATCTTAAGAACGTTGACTATATTTGTCATCTACCATAAAATCAAAACGTTTGATCTAAAAATGTCATAAAGAGAAAGTCGCTAGATTTGATACTTTTTTGAAAGAATTGACTAAATTTATAAATGAGTCCAATGTTAAACCCTCCTAGACCTTAAAAGCTAAAGTATATTCAATTTCATTTCATTTATTATAAGTATATTTAATTTATAAAAATGAATTATTATTTTTAATATATGAACAACTGCTACAATCCTTAAGAGTTAAGCCTACTCGCGATTAAAAATTTAATATATTTTTAAATTATTTATCACATAAAAAAATTTACATAAAATTTTGCAAATTGTAGTTGAGAGTTGAGACTAGTAAGTAATAACCCGTGGGCAACCCGAGACCCCGCCCGACCCGCGACTCGATGAACCCGCGACCCGACGAACCCGCGACCCGACGAACCCGCGACCCGGCGAACCCGCGACCCGGCGAACCCGCAACCCGGCGAACCCGCAACCCGACGAACCCGCAACCCGACGAACCCGCAACCCGACGAACCCGCAACCCGACTAACCCGCAACCCGACTAACCCGACCCGTGGCCCGCCCAGCCCGCCCGTTTGACAGCTCTATCAGCAACCCAACATATTACACGAATTAATTTATGTAATGTGAATTTTTAACACCGGGCCGGGCTAGGTCGGGCCCGGGTTTTCCCAAGGTTTAGCCCGAAAAGCCCGAAGCCCAAAATTCATGATTTTCACAGCCCGGGCCTGGCCCTAAGCACTATTGATCGGGTATTCGGGTCACCCGAAGCCCGGTTTGACCGGGCCAGTCCGATCAAAGCCCGCACAAACGGGTCGGGTTTCCCACCCCTAATCATTACTAGACAAGCTACAAAAAAAACAATTGAGGGATCTGATAACCTGAACAAATAATAGGATGCCAGATAACCACATGAAGCTTAACTCTAACATCATCCCAAATAAGCTTAGGCCTGAACTTTACCATCACCTTACCATTCCAACAATTGCAACCTTGACTATCAATAGTCATGAAAGGTTTAGAAATCTCCTTTACCTTCATAACCCTCTTCCATATCCAGGAGCCATAAGTAGCTTTGACATTCCATAAACTTCTCCCTTTTAGTCTGTATTTGTTGATCCATGCCACCCAAAGCGATCTACTATGAGAAAAGAGACTCTATAAGTGTCTAATGGAGTTAGCAATATTCCAGCTGTGAAGACATTTTATGTCTGCACCTCCTTCTTCTTTAGGGACTGCCAAATGTTTCCAAGCAATTTTTACTCGGCCTCCCTCTAATTCCCCCCATATGAACTTGTTACAGATAATTTCAACATCATCCATCAAATTCTTAGGTAGTAGGAAAACTGAAAGCCAATACTGTAAGATAGCCCCCGATTACTGAATCTACTAATGCAAATGACCAACATAAGAAAGGTACTTAGTTTTCCAATCAGAGATTCTACCTGTAATTTTGTCTAGCAAAATTCTACAATGTGCTCTTTTCAGTTTTCCAACAATAAGAGGAATACCAAGATATTTAAAAGGGATGGTACTTTCTGAAATCACTTGCAGCAACAAGTTCATCCTCAATATCAGTGGCTACTCCTGCAATATAAAACTCACTCTTATATGGATTGTATCTCAAGCCAGAAGCCTTATAGAACTGATCCAGAATACTAATAATCCCTTTCAAAGAATCAACGGTCCCTTTGGAGAAAATAAGCAGGTCATCCACAAAACAAAGGTGAGCAATCAATCCTTTGCTTTACGGATGAAAACCAAACTTACTAGCTGGTGCAACATCATCCAGAAGCCACCATTTTATAACTATGCAAATAGCTGAATTTATAGGATTTGACATATGGGTTAATTTTGTTGATATTTTTTTATCCACATGTAAACATGATAGATATGTTTGAATATTATTTATAAATCATAATGCTTAAATATGTTTTTCAAATGGTTAACTTATGCCAATTCGTGACATGTCAACTTTTATTGTGATTATACCGTGTTCTGATAATTTATGACCAAATTGACTCGTAATTTAGTTAACCATCTTTTTTATGCCCCAGCCTTTAGGTAGACTAATCCACACTCCATTGACACACTGTGTGACTCCGTCAACCCACCCGTTTTTAGCACAACTAATAATATTTATGTGTCACTGCTTGCTGCAAATATGTAGGGATAATTATTTATGATTATCTGAGTTTCAACTTGTCAAACATAGTACAACTCAAGTTGGGCAAATATTTTTATGGTACGACTAAACTTGCACGACGTTAACCTATGGGGGAGTAGGGTACAAATTTTGAAGTATCCATCCCAAAGCATGACAAAACACGAACGAGCAGAACTAACACTTGTGTAATTGGCTAATTATATGTCATTCGTGTTTTGAAAAGACTTACTATCATTTTTATAGGGCCCAACCCAAGTAACCATGGGCTTCGAGGCGGCCCAAAGACAAGCCTGCTAGAAGGCGTCAAATAGTCAGGCCCAAGACCGCAGGCGGTGGTTAGTAAGCCTAGTCCAAGGCGGCAGGCGATACCCAGCAGACGGCCGACTATAATAGGCCCTAGGGTTCTGGTAACGCATGTACACGTGTCAAAATCCTAGGGTAGGCTTCACGAGCGGCTGGGATAGAACCTTGGTTGACAAGATAGAGGGACTATAAATACGACTCTGACTCCACCGAGCAGACGAGGACATTCGTTTACCCATCGGACCAAACATCTGCGGTACGTTATTCCGTTCACCCTTCCCCTTACCTATCATAATCGCCTCACAATTACCTGAACTGACTACTACTTTCCTCTCTTATTCCCAAGGCACCCCCATCATCCAAGGGCCAAGCGATTGGGCCTTCTTCAACTACAGGGCAAGGCGACTAGTCTGGAACAATTGGCGCGCCAGATAGTGGAAGTAGCATGTGAATTTCACTAAAAAGGCAGGCAACGTAATTCTCAAAAGGCGAATGGATCCAGGGGAGACATCTATTCACCTTGAAGTGGGAGGAGACGGAGTAACACCGCTTAAGCTTGTGACTACCAATAATAAGACGATTCCCAAGGTCGCAAGAAACCTGGGGAATGACTTGGAATCGGAGTCCCAGTCTCAAGATCACAGAAAATTCTATTTAGACCAAGGGGACCCAGCGTCAGAGGAAAATTGCATGCTTGAACAACGATTTTTAACTCTGGAACAACAAAATCTAGAGTTAACTTAATTACTAAAAACAGTGATCGCCCAGCAAGCAAGGGCTCCACCAACACTGAAAACCAGACCACCACCTCAGGCGATAGCTAGCGAAATCTTACAGCAGTTTCGCCCTGGAACACAGGTAGGAGCCACCCAGGTAGCCGTTCGACAGCCACTCGCTAGAGTAATTTTTGCTGAACAGCTACCCATGGGGCTCGTGCCGCCGAACATGGACAAATATCAGGGAATAACAGATCCAGATGATCACCTCCAAACATTTCAAATCGCCATGCAAATGCAGCAGGTGAGTGATGCAACATATTGTAGGGCTTTTCCGGCTACATTAGGAGGACGAGCAAGAGAGTGGTACATGAACCTACCTGAGGGCATCATCACATCATGGGAAGGATTCGCCATCATTTTCTCACAAAAGTACGAAAGTAAGAGAACTAGAACGGTACCACTACAAGTTTTGGTGAACTTAAGACAAGGAGCAAATGAATCACTCAAAGAGTTTTTAACAAATGGACGGGGTGGTGCAATCCATCAGGAATGTGGATCACGATATTGTCATTGCAAGCCTATTCCAGACGACTCACAATAAAAGGCTACCTGAGTCGCTGTCGAACACCTCACCAACATCGCTATCTGATTTAGAGGCAAGGGTTCATAAGATTATCTTAGTAGAGGAGCAGTTGGCAGAACCTGTGGTACAAAAGGTGATTAAGGAGAAAACAAGAAAACAAGCAGATGGATAAGCAGTCCAGGTGGAGAAGGGAAGAAAGATCGCCTGAGAGAAGAAGATTCCAAGAAGATGGAAGGGGGTTTCGTGAGGAGCGATTGGAGTACACTCCCCTCAATGAGTCCAGAAGGAAGATATTTCTATACATGCATCACAAGGATCACCATATACAATGGTTGGAGCCCATGCAAACCCCATCAGGCCAACGAAGTCGCTAAAAGTTCTGTGATTTCCATGACTCACATGCATACCACAGAGAAGTGTAGGGAGCTGAAGAATGAAATTGAGCGATGGATCAAAGAGGGGCGTTCGAAAGATTTTATTCAAAACCCAAAGTGAAAAGAGAAGGGTCCGAAAAGGGGTTGCTCAGAAAAGGAGGAGGTTTAGGAAAAGAAAGGAGGAGTGTTCGCCCGATTGCAGGAAACGCAGGGCCACGAAGAAACAAAGAAAAAGTCTCATCCAGAAGTTAATAGAGTATTTCAAACTATCTTTGGAGGGGAAAGTTACTCGATGAAAAAGACGAAAAATAAGGAAAAGGTGCAGGAGGTGATGATAATTGATAATATAAATTGCCCAGTCTTGGGTTTCACTAAAAAAGATATGGCTAGAATTGGAGGGCCAAGCTTTGAAGCCATGGTGATTCAGGTCTTCACCTATAACTGCCGAATTGAACGAGTAATGATCGACGAAGGGTGCTATAACACCCATACCGAATCGACCCGGGTTTACCGGTGGTCGAACCAGTTTGAGTGCTACTCGAAGATACAACATTTAAATAAAGAAGTAAAACGCAGCGGAAACAGAAACAACTCTTATTAAAAGGTTCAAAACAAACGAAGGTCTTCATTAAATAAAATCCGAAAACAACTGATAAATCAAACCAGAAACCAACAACCAATTACAAAATCTCCCCACCCAAAGGTGTCAACTGAACATAAAACCAAACGATAGTCACTCCAAAGTAGTCCACTAAACTTCACAACTCCAAACTGCAACTCTTCTGAACTCAACCGAACACCTGAAAAGAGAAACTTTGGGGGATTAATTTCCTAATGAAATTGAGTGAACCCACTGGGTTTAACTATGCGCCGAACCTAGCCTGAAAGAGCGATTCCAAACTCCGCACACAACCACAATGGAACCAGACACAGTCATACCATATTTTAATTTCATAAAACAGTCTAGGCCATCACATAGGTGCAGTTCTCAGTTCAACACTTACCATCCACGATAACATATAACTAGGCATCATCATACATACAGTTCAACATCAGATACATCAAACATGCAGTTCTATATCAGAGACACCTTACATCAATTCAACCTTAGAACCATCATACAAACAATTCAAGATCACATCACAAGTCATCTCGCATTCACCATCAAACGCACATCCACACATACCCACATTCTTATACACCACACTTCTTATTTCAGTTACTAAGTGAGTTATCAAGCATCCTTAAGCAATCTAGGTTATCACCCCAAGACTAATTCCCCACACTAACATTTCACAATTCATGACTTCAACATAATCATAAACCATTCAACATCAATCTACATCTCAGCGCAACAACACAGTTCAGTTTACAGATCAATCCAACACAGTCCACAACACATCACATATCAGCTCACATCTCAACCAGCACAATCACACACACACACACACACACATCAATGCACACTTCATTTATCTAGGTGAGTTATTTAGGCGTCATAAGGAGTTGTTCCCCCGCTACCCCCGCCGGCTATCACAACAATAACATCCCGCAGGATCTTTCCCCGTAGGGAGATAACACGACGCATCCCCTAAGGGATCCTTCCTCCACGGAGCTATCACGACTCATCCCATAGGGATCCTTCCTCAACGGAGATTTCAACCCCTATGACTCCTTGGCATAGGATTCACCCCAGTGAATCGGACTCTAACACCACGGTATTTCGGTTAGGGTAACGTTGGCTCCTTCTGGTTCTATCATTTAAATTCCATTTAATCCGACCACAACAATCACACTCTAATGCAACCACAACGGTCACACTCATTCGCAAAACAGTTTCATTCAACCACAAATTCATTTCACACTTCCGATTCCACTGTACAACCCCTCTATACGAATTCCACATCACAAAGCCACATCACAATACCACCACACAATTCCACATCATGATTCCACAACACCATTCCATGTTCTAGTTCCATGCACCAATTCTATGTTCCAATTCTAGGATATAATTCTAGTCTAACAACAATCGGCAATAATAGACACAATCATAGAAATTCATCACATCCAACCCCATCCTATCTCACATTTCTAGATCAAATACATTAGCTATCATCTTTCATCCCAATCCCCACATCACACGTAAATCATCACAATCATCATACATCAATCACAAAACAGTTATTCAGTTTTACCCTCATAGGTTCATGCAAGACCTAATTCCATTCTAAGTCCATTCAACTCCTCACTCCCATTTCTAGCCACCTAGTTAACCATACAATCATACTAGTCAACCACACATATAGCCAAGTCGGTCATTCACTCAAACAAGTAAACTCAACACCACATAACGACAACAATCACCTCAACACTAATTTATCATTCAACTCACCAGTTCGAGCATTCCTAGATTAAACCCCATAATCTATCCAGTTCACATATTTCATCTAACACGATTCCTAGCCACAATTCGTCCAATTCTGACATCCACTTACTTCTCAACCATTTCTCAATTCACACCCAAGACTCCAACCTTAATACACTATCATATATTACGCTATAAACCACCACCATACACATAACACCCATTTCACTCAATCAGTCACACAATATCAACTCAACCGACTCATGTAATCACATCACCCTATTCTATTATCCAATTCTATACCATAACTCTATATCATAATTCTATATCACTATCAAATCATCAACCCCCATTCGACCTAGCACCACTTTCCCCCAAACAACACATAACATCAAGTCATCCAACAACACATAACATCCAGTTATCCAACTACATATGGCATCATTTCATCGGATATCACACTTACAATCACAATCCATTTCATTCAACAATCCACATATAACACAAATAGTTTAAGGGTAAACGGCTAGCTCACCGACCTCCCCCACCTGCAAGTACAGGGATAGCCATGTCGTGAGTCTTAAGGTTACCCTCCTGTACATCCTTCATAGGAAGACCCCACATTGGCAGGGTCATCCATCTGTTCATCATTGATTAGGGTGACCCCACATTGGTAGGACCACCCTCCTGCAACCACAACTGACAACACAAGGTATAGATACAGTTTACAGAATCACATCCCGACCCTCCTACAGTCATTACTAAGTCCAATCCATTAATCATCAATGTTAATCATTTCCCAAATTTCAACACAACACAAACAGCCCACAATCATCAACCAATCCATCAATTAACAAACACCCAACAATCATCAAACAACATATTTCACAGAACAGTCAATTGCAGGACAGTTTTCCCGTTTTACTCTCTTTAAATTTCATGCAAAGTCCTACATTCTTCTAAGTCTGAATTGCAACTCGTCACACAAACCATACTACCTATCATACGCTAAACCCTCACCTGACAAGAAGACGAGGCTGTAAACTCTTTTAGAAAACCCGAACAACCAAGCTCTCAGACACCAAAAATGAAGCTTCTTCCTTCTGCCAGTAACAGCACCTCACTCCTAAATACCCAGAACCATGATATGAGATCTCTTCCTCTCATCACCACAAACACGTAGCAAGAAACGGATCATCAATTGGAGCTCTACAACTCCCGGAATCAATGATTGAAGCTAAGGGGGTTTTTGGTTCGTCAAAAGGATTTTCGGGGAAAGAGAAAGAAAGGGAAGTTATGGAAATCCGTGAAAATCAGCCTTTAATAGTCAGGCCATGATACACGGCGTGTATCATGATACACGGCGTGTATTGCTAATACACGGCCATGTATCATGGTCTGCCACCTTGACAAATTTTTGCGTCCTCGCTTGTATCTTCGACTCAACTATGAACGTCCCGGACTTCGATGGGGCCTTAAGAACATTGTTTCCAATGTCTCAAACACTCAAACTCGAGTTCCAAACCGTTCGGTTGGGTGGGGATGTTACAGGTGCTCAACCGACATCATATTTTAGGACCTGTGCAAGCAGATGGGCCTTCCCACCAGCGTACTAAGGTAGACAAAGACAACTATTTCAGGGTTTTCAGGACACACAGTTCCCATCAAGGGGATAACTAAGTTGAAGCTCGCTATCCGCGATGGGGAAGTATGATCTACACGGTCTATTAACTTCCATGTCGTGGATTGTAAGTCAACATACAATATGATTTTGGGTCGCCCGGTCCTAGCAGCGTTTTAAGCCATTTCATCCACGGTGCATCAAATTTTGAAGTTCCCCACGGAAGAAGCAGTGGGAGTTGCTTGGGGACATTAGCAGGAAATGTTACAGAGCGGCGACCAAGAGTACATGTTATAATATCAGCCTAGAGGCGAACAGTGGGAATGAGAGGCTAACTCCAGCGGAGTCTGATATACCAGTATCCTTGTGGGAGGCTGATATGACCCAGCCCGACTGCCCAAGCATCCGTAAGTACTCATACACTCCACCAGGTCACCCGTCCAAGGAAGAACCTTAGGGCCCTACAAGAAGCGTATAGAGCCAAGGGAAGGCCACCTACAAGACCCCAAGCCCAGGTATGAGATAAGATACAGGCTCAGGCCTCCCCCTACAGGTAGGAAAGCTCAGGAGGAAGAAATGCCACTCCAAGCCATGCTGCTGGACGAGTGTAGAAACCCTAGAGCTGAAGGTAAACACCGGCCGGATCCTGACCTCATCTCCAAGGAACCTGAAGATGAAGCACACTCCAGAGTACCTCTGGAGGCATTCCTGGAGTATAGGAGCAAGATAGCCCAAGAGTACCTGGCCAAGAAGGGATGGCTACCCAAGACCGACCCGGCGCCAAGTCCTGAGGAGAATTGGAGCACCCAGTTCCAAGACACCACCCCTGACCCGACCTTAGCCCATGAGAGTCACGTATGGAGCTATCTTAGGCGATGCCCGAAGCTAGGAGAGGAAGCCCCGAGCAGAAATGAAGAAGTTCCCAAACCGGCCCCGCCCCGAGCCCTAGACCGAGAGCCGGGACGATTGGGAATATTTTATGGGAATGGACGCCGTGTGGATTAAGCCTTTTGGCAAGGCCCTAGCCCTTGGACCAGCCTGGAGCATCAGGCCCCAAGGCCCGACGAAGGCCCGCCATTGAAGAAGAAGAAGCCCGAAGCCGAGCAAAGGCCCGGCCCGAAGACTGGCTGCCCGCCGAGTCCTAGTCCCACTCGGACTAGGAAACCCTAAAATCGCCGGTTTAGGGTTTTAAGAGTTTTATTCCTATTTTGAGTTGGATTCTTGGATTTAAAGACTGTTTAATTGTTTTCCTTTTTAGTAGGATTATTTAGGGGTTTTAGGAGACTATTTAGGAATAGGACTCTTTATTTTATTATTATTTAGAAGTAGTGATTAGGGAGGAGAGCTTGTTCCCTCACCTATTTAAGGAGGCCGCCGGCCACCCTTGTAGAAACAACTTTGATGAAATAAACCCCCTTTGAAAGAACTTTGTTCTGAAACCTTATTGTATCTACATGTTGCGATACTGAAGGCCCCAACTTATCATCAAGAGCATCCATCTCTTGGCGTGGCGTCATCGACTGGACACTTCTGGTTCCCGGCTAGATACAACCGACGAGTCAAAGTACTTATCCGCCCCCGGTTCCCGACGGTTCTACCTCGTTGCACGGTCTCAACTTACGGTGATTAAGGGTCGTCTGCCCACGGTTGTAGCGGTTAACATCAGTTGGTATCAGAGCACGGTTCAGCTCACGGACCACAATCAATCCCAGTCTCCAGGTTCACCTGGATTCATATCCTTTTATTGCTTTCTTTAGAAAATTGATTCGAAAATTTCCCTTTTATTTCAATTTTAGTTTCGAGTTATAAGAAAAGAAAGCAAGGCTACCTTGCCACGTTATTTCCTTTCGTTGTAAGTTTATTTCTAAGAAGAGGGGATAGAAAATTGCTTCCGTTCGATAGTACTAACCATGGCAGACGAGAGACTAGCCAACATGGAAGGCAGCCTTCGGAACCTTGGAGCTACCATGGCCGCCGTCCAAGAAGCCCTAGCTCTGCTTCAAGCCGAGAGAGGACGAGATGAGCGCCGAGAGGACAGCCCTGAAGGCCTGAACAGAAGAGCCCGACAACTAGCTCAGGAAATTGACGATGACTTGAGCAACCTCAAGCTCACCATACCAAAGTTTGCTGGCAAATACAATGCCGACGAGTACCTAGATTGGGAGAGAAGTATGGAGGATTTCCTCGAGTGCCACCACTACTCCGAACGTAAGAAGGTAATCCTTGCCACCCTTGAATTCACCGACTATGCTGCCCTATGGTGGAGCCAGTTCAAAGGACAAATTCAGAGAGATGAGGAGGACCCTATCGAGTCGTGGCAAGACCTCAAGAGGATCATGAGGAAGAAGTTCGTTCCTGGCACCTAAACCCGAGACCTACACACATCCCTCCAGAACTTAAAGCAGGGCACCATGTCCGTGGAGCAATACACCAAGGAGATAGAGATGTTGGTAGCCAGACTCGACCTCAGAGAAGAGGCTGAAGCGAAGATAGCCCGGTTTTGTGGTGGGCTACACCCCGAGATCATGCATCAAGTCAACCTACTTAACTATGTTGACTATGAGGATCTCAAGGACCTAGCCAACCGTGTGGAGAGGGAGTTGAGGAGGGGCTACCCCAGAAGATCAGCCACTGCCCCATGGAGAGGCTCGGCCACAAGCCAAGCCTCATGGAAGCCCGACCAGCCCCGAGGCTCAAGTTCACGGCCAAACCCTAACCCTAGGGGTTCGGCACCACCGGTAACATCTGCCCAACCTATTTCTATGGTTCAGAATTCTAACCCACGTCATAGTATAATTGTATGTTTTAAGTGTCAAGGTAGAGGACACATCTCAAGGGACTGCCCTAACCAACGGACGATGGTGGTAAGAGAAGGAGGAATCGAGACGGACGATGAAGAAGAGGAGAAGAAGGAAGAAGAAAAGGAGTCTGATGAGGGAGAAGAAGAAGTTAAGCCCGAAGGGCTCGAGAAGTTTGCAGGGTTCACTTCAAAAACCCTAGCACCCGGCGCCCCGGCCTCAGCCCCGACACCAGCCCCGGCACCAGCCCTAGCCTTAACCCCGGCACCAGCCCTGGCCTCAGCCCCGGCACCAGCCCCGGCACCAGCCCTGGCCCCGGCCCTAGCACCAGCCCCGGCCCCGACCCTGGCACCAGTACCCAGCCCCGGCACTGCCCGACCAGGCCCCAGCACCCTAGTGTTCGGCCCCAGCCCCGGCGCTGCCCGATCAGGCCCCAGCGCCCCAGCGCTCGGCCCCAGCCCCGGCGCTACCCGATCAGGCCCCAGCAACCCTAGTGCCCCAGCACTCGGCCCCAGACCAGACGCTGCCCCACCAGGCCCCAGTGCCCCAGCACTCGGTCCCAGCCCAGGCGCTGCTCGACCAGGCCCCAGCGCCCAGACGCTACCCCACCAGGCCCCAGCGCTCTAGCGCTCGGCCCCAGCCCCCGCTGGCACTGCCTGACTAGCCCCGGCGCCCCAGCGCCCGGCCACGACTGGCGCTACCCCGCCCAGCCTCGGCGACCCAGCACCCGGCCCCAGTGCTGCCCTACCCGGCCCCGGCGCCCCAGCGCCCGGCCCCGACTGGCGCTACCCGCTCGGTCCTAGCGCCCCAGCACCCGGCGCTACCCAGCTCGGCCAGGCCCCGGCCGACCTAGCACCCGGCCCTGACCTGTTGCTGCCCAAGGCCCCCCGGCGCATCACCACCCGACGTGGCCCCCGAGCACGAGTCTGGCGCGTCCCCTGCCCGACGCTCAGCCCCGGTCCTACCCGACCCCGGCTGCCCCGACTTGATGATGGCCGACGCTGCCAACCTGGCCACCGCACCACCGCCCGTCGCAGCCGCCGGCTTACCACCGCCCACCGCCGCCGACATGTCCCTGCCCCCCCGCCACGGCCTTGCCACTACCCGACGCGTCACTGCCCGACGCCGCCGCCGGCTTTTCACTGCCCGCCGCCGCCTTGCCTCTACCCTACACGTCACTGCCCGACGCCACCGCCGCCCCACTGCCCAGCGCCCCCCGCCCTGCCGGAAGTGCCCTGGTTCACCTCCGGCACCTCCGGCACCCCCGTGCCCCGACCCGACGCTTCACCGCCGGTCCCCTGTGCACCCCAGGTTCAATGGGGAGATCACCTCCCGACGAGTTTTGAGAGCTGCCCCGAGCGAAGAAGATCCGGATGCTGACCCGGATGTGGAGATGAGTAAGGAGCTCTCACCCGCTACCTCCCCGAGCCTTAACATTATTATTGATAGTTTTTCAGGAGAAGGAGCGATGGAGACGGATGGAGAAGTTACTGAAGGACCCGAGTCTTGGTCCGTTGTTGACTCCAATGACACTCCTCGGTCTAAGGATAATGCTGCTGAAGTTTGGAAGAGAGTGATGAGTGCTAGAAGAGAACCCGAGATGGATTTGGGGACAAATCCAAGGCAAGAAGAGGGGGATGATATGACCCAGCCCGACTGCTGATGAACCTAAGATCGTTGTTCGGGTTCAAACAAATAAACTAACAAAGCTAACAAAAGCTAGGGTAGATCGTATTCCACGGGCTTTCTATGATTGACTACTCAAATAAGCTAGCAAAATATTCGGGTTTAAGCACTTCGTGCGTGGTGTGAGTTCCACGACTTCTAAATCTAAGAAATGCAGAGAAATTAAAAATTGAAACTAAAAATAGATTGAAAATTGGTTGATTAAAACAGAGATGACAGACGAACTTAGACTTTGAATCCCCATTCGTTCCCCAGAGCATTGGCAATCAACAGATCAGCGGATTTCGATTCTCATTCAATCAATTCTAAGACACCACCATAACTCCTTACCCTTAGGTTTAAGACCGACGAACGTTCGCTCTATCCGTTCTAACTACCAAGATTAATTAGTCGCCCGAGTACGGTCGCCTCTCGCAACGACTTAACTTAACTGGTGGAATTACTAACGATTATTGAGTTACTCTTGCAGTGGATTAACCCTAACCGGTTCCTACGAAAGGCATGCTCCAATTACAAGGTTAATTGTTCAATTTGATGTTTTAAAGAAAGGCGAGCGTTCGCTTCTATCCTTAGCTTAACAAGAATCTAATCTAGGTGATCAATCCAGACAAGAAACATGAACAATGAAGAACAAACCAAACATGAAAGAGAAACTGATTGAATTTTGAATCTAATCACCGCCGATCCGTGACCGCTTTAAAGCCCTGGGTCACTTAGGGTTCATCTAGTCTAAGCTCTAAGAGTTTAGCTACGCATATTCATTACAAAAGAATCAAAGACAATGAAAGAGTTCATCATACAACGGAAGAACAGAAAAGAATCTGAAATCCTAATTAAGATGACTTCGGCAGAACTTCGATCTTCCGGTAGACTGTAATCCTAGCTCCGAGTCTTCGAGATGGAAGGGATGGCGTCACGATCTCTTTCCGGCTCTTCGAACTCTAACTCTTCGCTCCAGAACTTGAGAGGATTCTCCCAATTCTGATGTATGTTCCGATGTATTGAAGTATTATCAAGTATATCCTTTATTGGGCCGCTGGTTAAGTATTTATACTTAACCCTAATTCAGCCGGATTTTAACTGGTATAAGGACCAGACTCCTCACACAGGATATATTTAGTATAATGGGAACTCTCACTCTCTGTGTTATAAGGACGTGTTTCTGCTCTCAATCATTTTCTGTTACTGAATTCTGTCATAGGTTTGCATTTGGACCACATCTCCACCACTGTGATAACACGAGTAACTAGTCAAGAAGGACTTCCCTGCTAGGACCGTAATGAATTCTACACTACAAGGGTTTATGATGCGATGGATGATGGGAATGAATGATGATGGCTTTATGCGGTGTAGCTTTCGACTAACTTCCCTCGAATCTAGCCTATGGCTTCCTACCGTCTAACCAGACACGGGTGGAATAATGAACGCTCGTCCTATGATACCCTCAGGCAACCTAGCACTTTTTTTTCTTTTAACACATTTTTTCTTTCTTTTCATACTTTTCTTTTGACTTCGTTCTTCCATTTGTAGGGAGAAGAACGTTTTATTGAACTAAAACTTTGAAACCTTTTTGGCTTTTCTGATTTTTTCTTCTTTTCATTTTTCTAATTTTTTTTCTTTTGTGCCGAATTTTCTTTTAGTTGCTAGAGGGGTTTACACGTCTGGACATAATAGCTAAGACCACCTGTTTAATGGCTATAGGCAGGTTACCACAAACCAACTTCCGGTAGGTCAATCTAGAACTACAACCACAGGGGATCAACGGGAATGAAAGAATGGGAAATGGTTGTAATGTAAATCGAACCGAAAGAACAGGCCAAGCTCAAGGGTCTACACCTAATGGATTTTATCGTTAGGTAGGCTATATGGCTTAGTAGCTGAATCTAGGTGGCCCTATCATTCTAGAACTCGTGTCATCGTGTGGTCTCGAGTAGGTCTCATGCAAATTCTAACTCATTCAAGCAAACAGAAAACCACTCAGAAAGAATTGAAATTGCAAGTTACGTGCAATGGATCAAAAGCTCACAGTTGGTTTGCTAGTCGGATTCGGTCATTTTCATGCAATCAAGGCTACAAACTACAAGTGTGATTTTAAAAATTCTGTTCTGACCAGGCAATTTAGCATCAAAGCATACAAGTTGGTTCTCAAGTTCTAAGTTAAGCAGTCTAAACATCATTATGAAAGTTTGAACAACAACTTAACATCAAAAATCAAGAACTGAGCCATTCTAATGCTAGAGAGACTGGAATGGAATCACGAGGCACACAGAAAACACAATCAAGGGCAATCAAGTTCATGCAAGGTTCTCTAGCATCCTACCCCACACTTAAATCGGACTGTGTCCTCACATGACTAATTCAAGAGTTCAGAGTGAAGTAGAAGAACCTGGACCGAGATGGTTGGTGTAGGGGATGAGCACTCGTCCTCGGAGCGGAGGGAATCTACCCAAGCGAAGCAAAGGGAATCTCCCTACTGCCTACAAAACAAAAACAAATAAAACATAAAAAGGAAACCGGGACAAGTGCCCCGGATCCACACAAAAAAAAGTTGGATCGAAATCCGAAAAGAATAAATAAAAAGAAAGGACAAGGAAAAGTACACCACCTGATCCTGGCTGGTCAGGGGCGCCGGGAGGTGGGAAGTGGAGGTACTCGCCGAGCTGACGTTTCCACTCCATCTGTGCCTCGTACCGCCTATCCGCGCGGTGTATATGCTGCTGCATAGTAGTCCATCTCGCCTCTTGAGTGGCGTTGTCGGTGATGCGCCACTCCTGCAGTCGCTCATACAGCTCACCAATGTCCGCGGGATGCGGTCGGTGGTGAGGGTGAGGCGCCTGGTATGGATCGGGGATGACCGGCGGCGGCTAGTGCTCATACCCTGCCTGTTGATGTGGCGAGGGTATGTGGTCATGAAACTTAGGCTGCGGCTGGGTCTGCTGCTGCTCAGTATCATCTTCGTCTCACGACTCGTCCTCATCTTCGAGAGGAGGATCCGCTGGCACCAGGGGGCTGACGTCCAGATCAATGTTGTACTCGACCGCCAAGTCTCCTCCAACGGTCCGTACTCTGCGGCGTGGGATGTTCGGGCCATATTCATTGTTGAGGCCGAAGGAAAGGATGAGACGGCCTACAAAGTTGCCTCCCAGGAGTGCGCGGGGACGACCGGACCTCTGAGTCTTCTTGCGGAGTAGTCGAGCAAGTACCCATCCGGGATGAAGAGGATACCTCTCCCGGATGGCGCGAAGAAGAAGTAGTTCGTCCTTGCTAATATGGTGGCGGTCATTGTCTGGAGCATATAATAACGATCTACGCCAAACCATATGAATGTATTTAAAGAAAGGGTGAGAGAGCGACTTAACTGAGTTATGGTCCCCGAGGCGATCGCCGGGCACTCCAGTCATGTGACTCCAGAGCGCATGGTACTCCTCGTCGTCGTCGTCGTCCCCCCAGCCGAAGTGATGGTCGTGGTAATGCTCGTAGGGGACGCCTAGATGAGCAGCAAACTCATCATATGTGAGCTCCCTGTGCACCCCGCCTAGATAGAAGGTGACAACCTTCCTGTGCTGCCTCCTCTTATGCTCATCCAGCTCGAATGTCGCCCAGAACTCCTAGAGAGCGACGTCTGGGAAGTCGGCGGTTAGCGTGGTCAACTCCTGCAGGCCGGAATGGGTCAGTGCATCGAGCACGTTCTGGTACCAGTCGTCATCGTGCTCTGAGAGCGACTCCATGGAGAGAGGGTGAACATCAGCTCCACGGGTGTGCTCAAACCGCTGGTATCGCTCAAAGTAGTGCTGAGGAAGGTGAGAAACGGTGCGGTGATATCCAGCACGGCCAGGGAAAGCTGGTGGAGGGCCCTGAACGGCGGGTGTGACGGGAGCGGGGGCTCCGGAGCTCGAGGCACCATCAAGTCGTGCCTTGGTCCTGCGCTTAAAAGTAGCGTTCCTAAACATGAAAACAAACCCGATTAGTCAAACTAAAACCCTACCCCACACTTAGTCGAAAAACTCAATTTCACAAGGAAATGAGGAAAACCGAGTGGGGGAAGCCAAGCAGATTAACCGGTAATCACGAGAAATAAAATACATGCTTAGGACAGCCAGAATGGAATTAGCACAATCAAAGTTCAGAAGTCAAATCGACATTTCAAAAAGTCAACATAATAGAACATTGAACCCTAATCATGGCAAGACTATCACAAAGCGGGAAATGACGTTATAATATGATCTCAGATGGCAAACACAATAATTTGAACGGGAATGAGCACATAGGGCAGCCAAATGATCAAAAACAGTTCATGGTCAAACCGACATTTCTCAAAAGTCAACGTCACAAAGAATAGGACTTAGGCATAGCAACACATGATCAAACGATATAACAATTAAGCACGATACTCCCTAAACATGCTAGAACGATTCAACAAGTTCAGCTAACCTAGTTCACACGAAATCAGTCGGCACGCAAATTGAGGCAAACCGAAAAGTCAACCGAAAGTCAACCCCGACGAAATTCAGCATCCAATATGTCAAAAGATTCGCAATGAAATGTTCTACAACTTACCTTGAAGCCATGGATGCTAAAAACGAACGGTTTGGGAGAAATCAGAGAAAAATCGAAAATTCTAGGGTTTGGGTGAACTAGAGCTGTAGAGATATGTTCCAGCTGTTCTAAGGCTTGGATTGTTCGGAATTGGGAGGGGAAGGGTGCGGCGGCGGCGGCTTTGGTCGGCGGCGGAGAGATAAGGTGGCGTTGGCGGGGTGGAGTGAAAATAGGGGGAGGGGTTGTTTTTTCGGGTTTGTGGTCGAAAATGAAGTGGGAGAGAGAAAGAGGATAAGACCGGATTTTAAGTGAAAATTTGGGTGATTTTCAATGAAATTTTCGGCTAAAATAAGTGCAAGTTTTCGCCGAAAATTTTAGTTAAAAAGGACTACCGGTTTTCAAAAGAAATTTTCGCCGAAAATAGTAGTACTTTTTCGCCGAAAATGTGAAACAGGAACGTTTGAAAAACTCTGTGGGATTTCAAAGAGAATTTTCGCCGAAAATATGGGTTATTTTCGTCGAAAATATTGAACTCTATGATTGAAAATATTTTCGCAATCCCGTCAGACTTCAGAAAATCACAGTTAAATCCACAAAAATCGGAAAGACCTCAAACGACTTGAAACTGACACTATGACACACAGACTACA
Organism: Linum lewisii; assembly: GCA_034768395.1. Lineage (NCBI taxonomy): Eukaryota > Viridiplantae > Streptophyta > Magnoliopsida > Malpighiales > Linaceae > Linum > Linum lewisii. Next base: position 16,944,816 of record CM068300.1, read on the forward strand.
CACGAAAAATATGAAATCAAACAAACTGACACTTTTGGCTCCCCCGAACCGACTCTAAAACACTAAGGTTGACACAAATGAAAAACTGACTCCAGCCGTGGGTTGCCTCCCACGAAGCGCTCTTTTATTAACGTCCTTGAGCTGGACGATACTTGGACGGTATTAGAAGACATTCCAACTCAGATTCTCCTTAATGCTAGCATCGGAGTTCATAAAGTAGAGCTTCGGGGCTTCTCTGGTGAGCATGAATTTCTTCCCATTCACGTGTAAGAGCTTTGTACGTCCATCGGGAAGGTGGTCGGTAATCTTGAATGGTCCGAACAGTTCTGTCAAGGGATCATCTCCCACAAGGAAGACAGTGGACGGAATGAGAATGATCGGCTCCCTCGTTTCTTTAACCTCCGGCTTGATATCACCAGGATCGGTGATCGTCAGTATTTCCTTAGGAGATGCTTTCGTCCTCTCCTTCCATACTTGTTCCATCGCCGGTAGCTTGGAACCAATTGGTGGTTCAGCTGGCTCGGTAGACGGTGGCAGCACAACTGGTCTCCAGACCATGTGAGTCTTCGTCTTCTTGTTCTTTCCCCGAGGTCTGCTAGGTTTTGTGCTCGGTGGCTTAAAAGAGGCTTTTAGTTCCTTCTTCTTTGGTGGTTTTGGAGAGACAGATTTCGGTTTCTGTGTGGTAATCTGTCCAGCACCTGCAACAGCAATTGATCTAGGCACACTAGAAGAGACATCAGTAACGAAGTTGACTGGAGTCAACTCCACAGTTTCAACAGCTAAACAATGGGATTCTTCATTCTTAGGATTATATTTCATTCCGTCTTTAAGGCGGAACGTGACAGTTTCTCGACCAACTCTCAAAGTTAAAGAACCATTTGGAACGTTAATTTGCATTCCAGTAGTAGCCATGAAAGGTCGTCCTATGAGAATGGTAGAATCATCCTTACTAGTGTCAATGATAACAAAGTCAGCTAAGAACGTGAAAGGACCACATTTAGTAACGTCTTTAATTTCTCCCCTAGGAGTTTTAAGTGATCTATCAGCAAAGATAAGTTGCATACTAGGCGGTTCAAGTTCTCCTAAGTTCAATTTTTCATATAGACTCATAGGCATAACATTAACAGACGCGCCAAGATCAAACAAACAACGTTCTATCTCAACATCATTAATGACAAGAGGTAGAGTAAAAGAACCAGGATCAAAGCACTTAGCTGGATATGGAGAGGACGATTTCTTAATACGAGCATCAGGATATCCTTCTTTATTCCCCTTCATGCCAGTCTCGATCCTTGCATTTGGCAGCAATGTTCTTGGAAAAGGAGGCTTCACGACGTACGGTGCAAGAGGGGATCTTCTTCCTTAGGCGCCGGTTCCAGTGCTTCCTTCTCCTCTAGAGATTCAGCGATCCTGCGTAACACAACACAAGCATCAGCAGATAAGCTTGGAAATTTTCTAACAGATACCATCTTGGCTTGCTCCTTTCTCGGATTCAGCTCTGTCTGGCTTGGAAGTTGGCCAAATGGTCGACCAGATGCTAGCATGCTCGAGATGTTGTTCACAGCTTGCTCAATTCTTTGACCGGCGGCTATTTGTTCCTGATTGAGGAGAGCTTGAGCTTTAAACTGACTGCCATGATCGTCGAGTTTAGTGATGATCTGACTAAGCTTCTTGTCCAGATCACTGACATTGTTTTCCTTCTAGTACTGCTGCCCTGGATAGGTGTTATTCAAATATTGATTCTGGCGATTGCCAGGAGCAGTTCCATAGTTACCCGGATTGCGGTGCGGCGGCTGGTAGACACCTGCCGGCGGATGGTTAGGCTTCTGATCCTGAGCTAGACCAGCCGGTGATTATTCTGGTTCTGGTTATGGATGGCGCCAGCATTGTAGGGAGGTCTATCCTGATAGTTCCCTTTTTGCCTGAAGTTGCGGTAGCCAGCATAACGATTCTGATTATTAACGAAGCCTTGTTGAACGAAATTTACCTCTTCAGCAGACCAGACTTCTGTCTTACAAAAATTCTGGCAACGGCCTCCGTTATGTGCGCAAGCTCCACACCACTCGCAATCGGCAACATAGACAGAGGCTGCCGGCGGTTTGACGGTGTGGTAGACTTCTTCAAATGCTTCTCTACTTCTGCCTTGATAGCTGCTTCAAGATCGAGCTTGATCCTTGATCCTTCAGATTGTCGTTCCCAGTTTCTTGACTTGGAAGTACAGTTTGCGAAGTGAAGAAGAGCAGCTTCAGGTGTGAGTGTAGTGCAATCTCCTTCAGCTAGAGAATTGACCCACTTGGCAGATTCTTCTTGAAGACCTCGAGCGAAGATTTCAGCTAACTGTCTCTGCTCGAATCCATGATGAGGGCAGTTGTAGAGGAGTTCTTGGAATCGATTCCAAGTATCATATAAGCTTTCTCCTTCTTTCTGGGAGAATCTGGCAATGCTGTCCTTGATGGCTGTTGTTCTGGCAGGAGGAAAGTATTCTTCAATGAAGTCCTGAGCCAGAGTATCCTAATTAGTGTAATATCCAGGTGGTTTGCCAGTAAGCCACCTCTTAGCAGCGCCTTTCAGAGAGAACGAGAAAGCTCTCAAACAAAGAGTATTTTTGTCGAGGTTTCCGTTCTTAAAAGTGCTGCAGAGATCAAGGAAGTCCGCAAGATGAGTGCATGGATTGTCTAGGGGCCTGCCTTCGAACTGTAGATCCATAGAGATCATAGTCAAGAATGGAATCTTGATCTCATAGTCAGGATCTCCTTCAATGCGCGGTACGGCAATGGCAGATCAAACGCTAGTCGCGCTCGGATTGTTGTAGTCGGCTAGACTTTTCTGTGCAGGCGGCGGTGGTGGTGGATTTCCGCCTGGTGGTGGTGGTGGTGGTAATTGATCAGCCATGATAGGAGATGGAGGAGGTGAAAGTGACTCGGTGTATGAAACGGATGTAGGTGACGGTAACGGTGAAGATGAGGGACTCTCCTTCAGTTCCTCAATCTTAATCGGAGTGTCGGGTGGAGGCGGATTGATTCTGCTTCTCCTTGAAATCTGTGATTATCGAGGTGGAGCAGAACTGCTTGGTCTCTCTATACTCTTAGCCTTGTCGGTTTGAGAGCGAGTCCAAGGGCGGCGATGCATACACCTGTAAACAACCTACAAATAACAAAAACAAACAAAAACCAGTGTAAAATCAAAGTGGGTGGAAAAGTGAAAGATGGAAAATAGAAGAATAAATTGCCAGTTCTTCTTTCAAACAATCAAAAGAGTTCCCCGGCAACGGCGCCAATTTGATGAACCTAAGATCGTTGTTCGGGTTCAAACAAACTAACTAACAAAGCTAACAAAAGCTAGGGTAGATCGTATTCCATGGGCCTTCTATGATTGACTACTCAAATAAGCTAGCAAAATATTCTGGTTTAAGCACTTCGTGCGTGGTGTGAGTTCCACGACTTCTAAATCTAAGAAATGCAGAGAAATTAAAAATTGAAACTAAAAACAGATTGAAAATTGGTTGATTAAAACAGAGATGACAAATGAACTTAGACTTTGAATCCCCCTTCGTTCCCCAGAGCATTGGCAATCAATAGATCAGCGCATTTTGATTCTCATTCAATCAATTCTAAGACACCACCATAACTCCTTACCCTTAGGTTTAAGACCGACGAACGTTCGCTCTATCCGTTCTAGCTACCAAGATTAATTAGTCGCCCGGGTACGGTCGCCTCTCGCAACGACTTAACTTAACTGGTGGAATTACTAACGATTATTGAGTTACTCTTGCAGTGGATTAACCCTAATCGGTTCCTACGAAAGGCACGCTCCAATTATAAGGTTAATTGTTCAATTTGATGTTTTAAAGTAAGGCTAGGTTCGCTTCTATCCTTAGCTTAACAAGAATCTAATCTAGGTGATCAATCCAGACAAGAAACATGAACAATGAAGAACAAACCAAACATGAAAGAGAAACTGATTGAATTTCGAATCTAATCACCGCCGATCCATGACCGCTTTAAAGCCCTGGGTCACTTAGGGTTCATCTAGTCTAAGCTCTAAGAGTTTAGCTACGCATATTCATTACAAAAGAATCAAAGACAATGAAAGAGTTCATCATACAAAGGAAGAACAGAAAAGAATCTGAAAAACCTAATTAAGATGACTCCGGCAGAACTTCGATCTTCCGGTAGACTGTAATCCTAGCTCTGAGTCTTCGAGATGGAAGGGATGGCGTCACGATCTCTTTCCGGCTCTTCGAACTCTAACTCTTCACTCCAGAACTTGAGAGGATTCTCCCAATTCTGATGTATGTTCCGATGTATTGAAGTATTATCAAGTATATCCTTTATTGGGCGCCGGTTAAGTATTTATACTTAACCCTAATTCAGCTGGATTTTAAATGGTATTTTCGCCAAAAATATTGAGGAATTTTTGGCAGAAAATTCCTTTGTAATTGGATGGTCCGCTGGCTGATTTCTCCTGTAAATTTCAGTCCTCTAGTTCTCGTCGAAAATTTCCTATTTTCGCCGAAAACTTCTGTTGACGAGCATCGCCGATTTGTGCTGATATTTTCGCTGAAAATACTGAAGGATTTTCGGCGAAAATTCCTTTGTAGATCGGGGTAGGAATTGTTTTGACTTGATTGCTCTTTAGATCGATTCCGGTGCAATTCCTCGAGGTTCCAACGCCTTAGACACGTCCTTGGCTACTTTATTTGACGGCAAAAACCTGTGCTAACATAAAAACACTAGAAAACCATCAAATAGACCCGAAACGGGCCAAGGTAACACAATTGGCACGAGATAGGGCAATCGATTGAATATTCGCTATTCTACCCAAAAAACCATGTCTTAAGCAAGGAAATGTCGCTTAAATGAGGCTGATAATCAGGTCAAATTGAGTGTCATCAACTGCCCAAGCATCCGTAAGTACTCATACACTCCACCAGGGTCACCCGTCCAAGGAAGAACCTTAGGGCCCTACAAGAAGCGTATAGAGCCAAGGGAAGGCCACCTACAAGACCCCAAGCCCAGGTAGGAGATAAGATACAGGCTCAGGCCTCCCCCTACAGGTATGGAAAGCTCAGGAGGAAGAAATGCCACTCCAAGCCATGCTGCTGGCCGAGTGTAGAAACCCTAGAGCTGAAGGTAAGCCCCGGCCGGATCCCGACCTCATCTCCAAGGAACCTGAAGATGAAGCACACTCCAGAGACCCTCTGGAGGCATTCCTGGAGTATAGGAGCAAGAGAGCCCAAGAGTACCTGGCCAAGAAGGGATGGCTACCCAAGACCGACCCGGCGCCAAGTCCTGAGGAGAATTGGAGCACCCGGTTCCAAGGCACCACCCCTGACCCGACCCTAGCCCATGAGAGGCACGTGTGGAGCTATCTGAGGCGATGCCCGAAGCTAGGAGAGGAAGCCCCGAGCAGAAATGAAGAAGTTCCCAAACCGGCCCCGCCCCGAGCTCTAAACCGAGAGTCGGGCCGATCGGGAATATTTTATGGGAATGGACGCCGTGTGGACCAAGCCTTTTGGCAAGGCCCTAGCCCTTGGACCAGCCCAGAGCATCAGGCCCCAAGGCCCGACGAAGGCCCACCATTGAAGAAGAAGAAGCCCGAAGCCGAGCAAAGGCCCGGCCCGAAGACCGGCTGCCCGCCGAGTCCTAGTCCCACTCGAACTAGGAAACCCTAAAACCGCCGGTTTAGGTTTTTAAGAGTTTTATTCCTATTTTGAGTTCGATTCTTGGATTTAAAGACTATTTAATTGTTTTCCTTTTTAGTAGGATTATTTAGGGGTTTTAGGAGACTATTTAGGAATAGGACTCTTTATTTTATTATTATTTAGAAGTAGTGATTAGGGAGGAGAGCTTGTTCCCTCACCTATTTAAGGAGGCCGCCGGCCACCCTTGTAGAAACAACTTTGATGAAATAAACCCCCTTTGAAAGAACTTTGTTCTGAAACCTTATTGTATCTGCATGTTGCGATACTGAAGGCCCAAGAGCATCCATCTTTTGGCGTGGCGTCATCGACTGGACACTTCTGGTTCCCGGCTATATACAGCCGACGGGTCAAAGTACTTATCCGCCCCCGGTTCCCGACGGTTCTACCTCGTTGCACGGTCTCAACTTACGGTGTTTAAGGGTCGTCTGCCCACGATTGCAGTGGTTCACATCAGAGGCGGATCCAACGAAGACAATCCAAATATCATCATACCTGGAGGAAAAAGCACGGAATGAAATGATCAAGCTTATAAGGGAGTTTGCGCACCTATTCGCGTGGTCACCCAGCGATATGCCTGGAATCACCACATAAATTATCAAGCACTGTCTGGCGATTGAGCCAAGAAGTCGACCGGTGTAACATAAGAGACGAACCATTTGTCAGGAAAGGCAACAAGCAGTGGCGATCGAAGTTGACAAGCTATTAAAAGCAGGTTTTATCAAGGAAGTCAAATATACGGAATGGCTGACGAATGTCGTCTTAGTTAAAAAATCATCAGGATCTTGGAGGATGTGTGTAGATTTCACAAATGTAAACGATCATTGTCCAAATGATCCATATCCACTTTCAAATATTGAGCAGCTAGTGGATGCGATAGCAAACAACGAGATAATATCCTTCTTGGACATGTTTTCTGGCTATCACCAGATTCCTCTAAATGAGGACGATGAAGAAAAGGCGGTGTTCATGACACCCACATCCAATTACTTCTAAAGAGTGATGTCGTTCGGACTAAAAAATGCTGGCACTACATACCTGCGAATGATCGACACGATCTTCAGAAATCAGATAGTAAGAAATCTAGAAGCGTATGTGGATGATTTGTTGGTGAAGAGTAAGAAGTCTGGGGATCACCTGGGTGATTTAAGAGAAACTTTTGACACCCTGCAACAGTACTCTTTGAGACTCAATCCGCTCAAATGTGTCTTCGAGGCAACGTCAGGGAAATTTTTGGGTTACCTCATAACAAGGAGGGGAATAGAAACGATCCCATCACAGATAGCAGCAATCACATCCATGACCCCTCCAAAAATGGTTAAAGAAGTTCAAGTGCTCTCCGGAAGACTGGCTATGATTAATCATTTAATCTCGCGAATCGCTGACCAATGTGCACCATTTTTGCAACTCTCAAGAATGCATCCAAGTTCGCATTGGATGACAAGTGTGACAAGGCGTTTGAAGAGTTAAAGCAGTTTTTGGTTACACTGCATGTACTTGCATCACCCAAATTGAATGAAGATCTATTTCTGTATATTGCTATCTCCCCTAGAGCAGTGAGTGTTGTTCTTGTCCGTTGGGAAGAAAGGAGCAAATATTCTATCTTCTATATGAGCAAAAATCTAATCGACGGTGAAACAAGGTACCCGACATTCAAAAAGATGACATATGCAGTAGTCTGCGCGACAAGAAAATTAAGGTCCTACTTCCAAGCACACATTGTTCACGTACTCACAAATTTGCCAATAAAAATGCACTACAATCCATGAGTGTGGCAGGGCGACTGCAAAGTGGGCAATAGAGCTAAGTGAGTATGACATCAGGTACCATCCTAGAACGTCGATCAAAGCGCGGGTGTTGGCTGACTTCGTAGTTGAGGGAGCTGTCCAAGAAGACCCCGAAGGAGGAGGAGAGTAGACACTATTTACAGATGGCGCATCTAGCAAGGGGGTGCAGAAGCAGGAATAGTTTTAAAATCGCTTGGAGGAGTCCTTCATGAAGTAGCACTCCGATTCTCGACCAACAGGATGAACAATGCGGCAGAATATGGAGCTATGGAGGCAGGGCTTAGGATCGCCAAAAGTATGGGGGTAGTCAATATTAAAGTATTTTCAGACTCGACGATCGTAGTCAATCAGTTAAACGGAATTTTTTAGGTCAAGGAAGAATCGCTTCTTCCATACTTTGATGAGATTAAATTACATATATCAGAATTCAAGAAAGTAAGCATAGAGCAGATAGCACGAGAAGAAAATTGTCACGCAGATGTTTTATCCAAACTCGCAACAATAATAGATTTTGAAGAGGGACAAATGGTTACAATAGAAAAGGAAGTGAGAGTGAAACAGTGTCTACAGATCACCTAGAATGAACCACCTAGTGACCAACAAACTCCCATTATTCAATTTTTGGAAATAGACCAAGTGTCGGACGACCAAAACGAGGCTACTAAGTTGCGGCGACGAGCGTGAAGGTGTATTCTGTTAGGAGGAGAACTGTGCAGAAAATCAGTAATGAGTCCTTATTTGAGGTACCATAGCGATGTGGATGCAGAATGGGCACTAGAAAAAGTCCATGTAGGGGTATGTGGCACTCATTTAGGCGCGCGAAGTTTGGAGAAGAACCTAATTTACCAGGGTTTCTACTAGCCAATAATGCAAAAAGAAGCAGGCGATTTTGGTAAAGAAGTGTCACAAGTGCCAAGAATTTGCCAACTACTACAAACTCTCAGCGACCGCACTACAGGCAATAGTCAGCTCGTGGCAATTCGCAAGGTGGGGAATGGACATCCTGGGACCGTTTCCTGAAGCATCTGAGAAATGAAAATATCTTATTGTAGCAGTGGACTATTTTACCAAGTTGTTATAAGTAGAAGCAGTCGCCAACATCACGGCCAGAAGTTTGCGTTCAAGTTTATCGTCACAAAGTATTATATGCAATCATGGCACTCAGTTTGATTGTCAAATCTTCAAAGAGTTCTGTGACGACTTAAAAAGAAATTTGAAGTTTGCTTCAGCCACCTACTCTCAAGCTAACGGACAGGCGGAGGTGACCAATAAGCTTATCTTACAGGGACACAAGACGAGAGTTGAAGGGTGCAAAGGGACCTGGGTGCACTACAAAAAAAAGCTCTTTAGCGTCGCTTGAAAGGGAAGAATTTAGCGTTGGTCGATTAGAAACCGACGCTAAACCCTTGACTCGCGTTTGACTAAGGGTTTAGCGTCGATCGATAAGCGACCGATGCTAAAACTGACCAAAAACTGACGCTAAATCTGGTTTTTGGTAAAAACGAAGCCAACCAGCTTTAGCATCGGTTACCGACATGTTTTAGCGTCGGTTACCGACCAACGCTAAATCATGTATATATTTAAACCTCTCAGCCTTCTTCTTCCTCCTCCAACCTTCTTCTTCCTCTTCCATTTTCTGAGTTCTTCCTCCTCCAGCCTTCTTCTTCCTCTTCCATTTTTCTGACCAGCCTTCTTCCTCTTCCTCTTCCCTTTTTCTGACCAGCCTTCCTCTCTTCCTTTTTCTTCTTCCTCTTCCTCTGCTTCCTTTTCCAGATCTCCAGATCCACCTTCTTTTTCTTCCTCCTCTTCATCTTCTTCTCCTCTTCTCCGTTTCTCCCCAGCAATCGCCGCCACCGTCGTCGCCATCGTCGCCGCTGTCGCTGTCGCCGCCAGCACCAAATCTGAAAAACTGTTGGCAAATTTAAAATGAATAATTGGAAAATTTAAGTGGCCAAAAGGATGACCTAATAAATCTAAGTGACCAAGTTGCATAACTAGAAAATGGAGTGACCAAATCTAAAAAGGAAAATATAAAATGAATATTAAAAACAAAAAAACAAAAACAAAAACAAAATTGGGTTGGTCAGCGACCCCTTTCGGTCAACTCATTATTAGCGTCGATCGTGGTTTATTTTAGCGTCGGTCGCGAAAGAATCGACGCTAAAATTTAGTGTCGCTACTTTTCGCGTCGCTTTTTGTAAGCGACGCTAAATAGTTTAGCGTCGGTTAGTGACCGACGCTAAACGCTCGGTTTTTTGTAGTGGTGGATGAGCTATATCATGTGTTATGGGCTCATAGAACGGCCTAAAAAACATCCAGGGGAGAAACACCATACACACTTACGCATGGAACAGAAACAGTGTTACCGGTACAAATATCCATTCCCTCCATTCGCATCCAAGCTTATAAGGATGAGGTGAATGAACAAGAGCTAATGCACAATGTCGACATGATATAGGAAAGAAGAGAAAAGGAACAATTGCGATTGATTGCCAAAAAAGAACAGTTGACAATTGCGATATAATATGAAGCTCCGTCCCCACCACATAGCAATCAACGATTTAGTGCTTCTGAAGATCGTTTATCCTGCAGTTGGAGCAGCTAAGCTGAACACTGGTTGGGAGGGACCATATAGAATTCGAAGGGTGATTGGCGCCAAGACAAAAATATCAAAAACATGGAACTCTATGCATCTACGTCGATATTATGATTAATTAAATCTTCTTTGTAATGCTCACTGCGAATCAAAGTAAAATGTCTGATAAAAATTATAGCTGGACATAACCTTTTTGTGGATCATCTACTAATACGTATTAAGTAAGACCTACGGGCATTGAAAATGCTAAATAAGACCTACCTGCATCAAATCGCCAAGTAAGACCTACGGCCATTGAAAATGCTAAGTAAGACCTACAGGCATTAAATCGTCAAGTAAGACCTACGGGCATTGAAAATGCCAAGTAAGACCTACGAGCATTCAAATCACCAAGTAAGACCTAAGAGCATTGAAAATGCTAAGTAAGACCTACGGGCATTAAATTCACCAAGTAAGACCTACAGGCATTAAAATCGCCAAGTAAGACCTACGGGCATTGAAATTAGAGATGGCAAAATGCTGGCCCGACCCAATAAACCCGACCAACCCAACCAATCCAGCCCGACCCGTAACCCGATTGACCAAAAATTCAACAGTCCGACCCGCAACCCGATGAACCCGCAACCCAACTAACCCATAACCCGACTAACCCGCAACCCACCCGCCCAACCCGAATAACCCGATTGTCACATAATTCATGATATCTCGTGCTTCAAATATCAACATTATGTCATTATTGAAGATATAAAATTTTCATCCACTTCTGACTTCACCAAGTTTATTTCCAAAACAATAAAATTAAAAACAAAAACAAAATGTTTGGCCTAAAAATGTCATAAAATGGAAGTGGCTAGATTTGATATTTTTTCAAAGAATTGTCTAAATTTATAAATTAGTCCAATGTTAAACTCTAGAACTTAAAAGCTAAATTATATTCAATTTCATTTTATTTATTATAAGTATATGTAATTTATGAAAATAAATTATTATTTTTAATATATGAACAGCGGCTACAGCCTACAAGCCTTAAGCCTACCCGCGAATAAAAATTTATTAATTTTTAAAATTATTTATCACATAAAAAAAATTTATAAAATTTGGCAAATTGTAGTTGAGAGTTGAGACTAGTAACCCGTGGGCAACCCGAGACCCGCACGGCCCGTGACTGATGAACCCGCGACCCGATAAACCCACGATCCGACTAACCCATAACCGGCAAACCCGCGACCTTACTAACCCGCAACCCGATGAACCCGACCCGTGGCCCGCCCAGCCCGCCTGTTTGACAGCTCTAATTGAAATCGCTAAGTAAAGCACATGGGGAATCGAAGCCGAGACCAACAAACTATGATTTGATATTTATAGAAGTTGATCAATTAGTTCTGAAAACATATGTCAGCAAAAGTAAAAAGACACCCGATCAAAACGACACAGGCACAAGCTAAAAGCCACTGAGTCTCTTGATCACTGAGCTGACGGTTCCTTCCTTTGATCGCCTAACTCTGGGGCATGACGCGAAGGGGTCACAACCTTTGAGTTGAGATGTGGGCCAGACATGGGATGCGCTGTCGTAGGAAGAAGGTGTGGAAGTGGAGCCATGGTGACCAGAAGGGGTCACAACCTTTGAAAGTGGAAGCCTTGTCATAGGAAGGAGGTGTGGAAGTGGAGCCATGGTGAGGAGGGCGAATCTCCTCTCGATCGAGATCCTTAGGTGCCACATCGGGCAATCCTCACCTTCGGCGCTCGGCCACCACATATTCCTCATCCTCCGTGCCTATTTCATGCATAAGGCGATTGGGGTCTCGAAAGGCTCATCCTCGTCAAGGTCGGCAGCATCAGGGACCTCCGCATTATAGCGGTAAAGGTCGCGGAGTACAGCCCAGAACATCTTGCGAGTAGGCAAAGGCTTCAAAGGATTGATTTTGTGGAACTCCCTGCGGCAGCTACGCATGACCTTTCACCGATAGTTTGGTTGCAGTATTCCACCACCTGGTCATACATAGTACGTTGGGCAACTAAGTCTCGCTCGGTCGCCTCCTGGGCAGTGTGACATCCTAGGAAAATCCCACATCGACAAAGCACAAGGGAGATCCATGGGCTATGTGGAATAGTTCAACCTTAACTAACATGACGCGTTTTGGGGCGTAGTGGTGGGGGTTCGATCTTGAGAAGAGGATGACATGGGTTCGAATCCACCAACGTTCAAAAACAAATATGTGAGGGTTGGGCCCAAAGCGGACAATATCATTTCAGAAAAGGATGGGATGTTACAAGTGGTATCAGAGCCTCTCCCCGTCCCTCTTGAACAATGGTGGAGCAAACCCCAACGGGGACATTGAGTCACTGAGGGGGTGTATGTGACTTTCTAGGAAAATCCCACATCGACAAAGCATGACAAAGCACGGGGGAGATCCATGAGATATGTGGAATAGTTCAACCTTAACTGACATGACGTGTTTTGGGGCGTAGTGGTGGGGGTTTGATCTTGAGAAGACGAGGTCATGGTTTTGAATCCCACCAACGCCAAAAAAAATCCATGAGGGTTGGGCCCAAAGTGGACAATATCTTGTCAGAAAAGATTGGGATGTTACAGGCAGCAAGGGAGTCATTCAACAACTCCTTGGCACGATCCCTTTCAGCAGATATGGCCTCCACCTCGGCAGCCTTAGAGCGAACCTGAGCGAGGTCAGATTCGAGGCGGGCGATACTCCCATTTGCAGCTCCAAGCTCATCCCTCAGGCGATCAGACTCGCTCTTCAGGGCGGTCTGAAAAGTCTCCAAGTGAAGCACCTGGCTCGTAGCCTCCTCCAAGTCCTCTAGGAGCATCCCAACCTTGATACCAAACACGTCTACCCATCGCTGAAGAATACAAACAAGAAACAATACTTAGGAATTTGGAGGGATGACAGCTAAGGGGCGATTCACACACGAATAGACAAGACTAGAAAGTATGTACCTTCTCCTCGTTATGCAGGCGAATAAGGTCCATATGCAGTTGCCGTAAATTGGCCACCTCCTTCTTGAGGTCTTCATTCTCCTTTTTTAGGCTCTTACAAGCGAGCCTCAGGTCACCTAGCTCGGCAGCGGCCTACCAAATATCAAAGGCATAGTTTACACTCACATACAGGCATTAAAATAACATAAGAAGGGTCATAGCAAGTTGAGCAAACGCATACCTTGAGGAAGCGGTGAGAAGTCGATCCATGAAGCTCCATCAATTCAGAGCCCTGGCCAGGGCCAGATAGACCATGGAAAATGCCGCAGAAATACTCCTCCAAGAAGTCGCTAGCCATCCCATGGGATATCTGGGAGGATGAAGGGTGAGCCAAGGCAAAGTAGGGAAGCCGAAAGGGACCCTCGCCAACCTTCTAGAGTCGGCACCAAAAAGACGGCGTTGGCACGGTCAGATAGTCGAGCTCAGCGACGACGATCGGTGGAAGGTGATAGTGGTCTGGAGGAGTCACAAGGAGGATCTAAAGGGCGACCTTCCACCTTATGAGTGGACTCGAAGTGATCAGGGCCCACCCGTGTTGGCGAAAGAAGAGGTGCCAAAGGAATAGTAGTAGTATCGGTATCAGGGATACTAGCATCACCGTGAGCAGCCTGTTCAAGCAAGGCTTGCACGGACAAGTCATTGTCATCAACCTCCGGCTGTCGCTGGTCTTGCTAAGGATCAGGCAACTTGTCTACATGCACAAGAGACTCAGGAAGAGGCACCTGAAGATCGCTAGATGATTCGCCTTGGGACTTCCTTTTCTTGGATGGCTCGGTTTTCTTTTTTTTCTTTGGCTCAGAGGACTCTTCACCAGAAGTATTCCTCTTCGACTTCGTCTTGTCAGCAGGAGAATAAGAAGTTTTCTTCTTCTGATCGGATCGCCTCTTAGAGGTTTTCTTATCCGAGGCAACCGGAGGAGCAAGGGGGGTGTGCCATCACGTTGAAGCCGGGTATCGACAACTATACTGCAAGTGGTGGTATTGATGAAACATTGGGACAGGTTCATGCAATCTACAGAAAGTCAAGAGGAAATAACAGTCAGTAAACGACCAAAAGAGCAATAGCAGTTCGAATAATAATAGTAAACCAAAAACCAAGAAAATAGTAATAGTGGTGGAAAATCAGATATTTCCTAAAACCAAGGTAGTACCTCCCTGTATTCCCTCTTGAGAGGCTTTTAAGTCAGCACGGGTGGATAGATTGTGGCATTCAACAAGAATCTGCCTTCATTCAGAGTCTTCTTGTTTGGTCGGGACAATCACAATGTTGAAGCGATCTACATCGCCACTGGACCAGGAAGCTGGAAGCAAGTCGGTCCAAGAGCGATCCGAATCGCTGGCCTTGAAGTAAAAGAAAGAATGGTACCAAGTTAGATGAGGTTTGGTAGAGTGGCAGACTCCTTTCTGAGTATATTCTTTCCTCCGAGAGAAGCTTATACCGTTGGAGGTCGCCTTGGCGTCAAGAAGGATGCAAAATAGCCGCAGCGTCGGTGGAATCCTCATCAACGTACAGGTACATTCAAAGGCAGTAGCGGTAGACCAACAGACACTGTTAAAAGCGCCTAATGAAGCCCCAAAATACTCCAGTAGAGAGCGTACAAAGGAAGAAGGAGGAAGACGAAGCCCATTGGTAAAGACTCTGTCCACACTCCGTGCCACCCTGGAGGACAGCTTTCGATGGTTGAAAGTCTGGAGGCTCCGGCGAACTTCCAAGAAGAAGGAAGTTTGGTGATGGCCAAAACGTGGGCGATTCTTGCTGCCATTCCGGAAGGAAAATAGCCAGGCCTGATAACCATACGCTCATCGCAAGGGACGTCCTGCCATATATACCTCCAGTTGTGAACATGGTAGTCGTCGTTGTCGACGGTTACCTCAGGGCTGATCTCAAAGTGATGAATAGCTCTGGAAAACCCACCTAGTGTGATCCCCAGAAGGGAAGAGTGGTTTCACTCGAAGTAGAGTCCTCCAGGGGGTCTTCTCCGTCGTTTGAAGGATGAGGGGCCGACGACTCGGACTGAATTTGGAAAGTATTAGGAATGATTCAAAAGAAGGAGTGGTGGAGGTAGAAGAAGATGAGGGATCGATTCCCATAGAGTACGAGTAACTCTGGTTTTGGCTATCAGAAGAAGAACTCATGGCGAAAGAAAAGAAAGGAAGGAGGCTAGTATACAAGGGAAAGATCTTACTTAAGCAAAATAAGTAGAAGAGAAGGAGTTACATACCAGGAGGATGACGAGGAGTTCCAGACATCCTGGTGAAATGTAACTGAAATGAGAAGAGAGGTAACCGTCAGAAAGGAAGATTTGGAAAAAGGAGCAGTAAGAGAAGAGTGGCGAAGACTAGAGAAAGGCAAGGAGAAATCTGTGAAAGCGTAAAAGAAAGAAAAGGAAGAGGAGTTTATAAGGAGGAGAAAGAAGAATCTGGAAGGGGGAGTAGCGAACCGACGATTGGGGAGCACGTGCGGCTGAAGTGACAGGCTAGGTAGCCTAAACGAATGATGACTAGACGGAAGTTACGGAGATACACCGTGATAAAGTGCAAAACGATGGTCAAATTACTACTCTACTAAAAGTAGGATAGATTGTATTCCACGGGTCTCTCCTAATTGTTTACTCAAAGAAGCTGGCAAATTACTTAGGTTTAAACAAGTTGTGCGTGGTGTGAGTTCCACGACCTCTAAACTATAAAGTGAGGGAAAGAAATTGAAATAAAAGAAAAATTGATTGATTGAGGTTGACTAACGATTTGATAGACAAAGTTTAGACTTGAATCCCCCTAAGATTACCAGGAAATTGGCGATCACAAAACCGACAACTTTTGATTTTAATTCATTCAATTCTTAGACACCACCATAACTCCTTCCCCTTAGGTCTAAGTTTGTGAACGTTCGCTCTATCAGATCTAACTACCAAGATTAATTAACCGTCTGTGCGTTCACTTCAGCAACGGAAAACTAACTAGTTCAATTGATTGAGTTTAATGAGTTACTCTAGAATAGGATTAACCCTAAATGGTTCCTACGGAAGGAACACTCCATTCAATAGGTTAATTGATTGATTTGATGTTTTAAAACAAGGCGGACGTTCGCCAACTATCCTTATTTGAACAAGAATCTAATCTAGGTGATCAAGCTAGAAGAAAAACACAACACGAAGAACAAATCAATTATGCAAGAGAAACTGTCTGAATTAAATTTTAATTACCACTGATCCATGGCCGCTTTAAAGCCCCAGGTCACTTAGGGTTCATCTAATCTAAGCTTAACAAGTTTGGCTACTCATGTCTAAATCAAGAGAATCGAAAACAACATAGGAGTTTACCATACAAAGGAATAACAGAGAAGAACTGTAAAACCTAATTCTGACGACTCCGACGAATTTTCATAATCAAGAAATTTTCACTCCTAGCTCCGAGCACTCCGAGGTGGAAAGACGGTGTCAGGATCTCTCCGAGAACTCTAAGATGCTCTCTAAAGTTTACCTATCTCTCTGAAATTGTGTGATGAATGGTATATTGAATGATTGTCTCCAAGTCTCCCTGGGTACCAGCTGCTTGATTAGGCTGCTTTCCAAGTCTCAGCCGGAACAGGAGAGAGTTTTCAGCGAGAATAATTCAATTCTCACCGAAAACACCTGTACAAATATTTCCAATTGGTGACGATATTTTTCATTAATTTCTTCACAAGTTTTCGGGGGGAACTTAGAACTTGGAAGTTCTCGCGCGAGAACTTCTTCAGAAACTAATTAGAAATCCAGACGTTTATTTTCTTTAATTTCTTAACAAGGTCTCGGCGAGAACTTCAGTGAGAACTTTAGCGAGAACTTCAGTACTAGGCATTGTTTTGATGATTCCCGCTCCGTTTGAACTCCAATTTGGTCCCCATTTGAAGAGCTGGACTCGTGAGAGAGTCCTCTACAATATGGTAACCTGGAGGCTCAACAAAAAACTCACAACCAAGGTATAAATAGCCAAAATATGGACAATGTACGCACTTGGAGTTGAGAATCACATAATTAAAACATTTACACCAAATACTGGCTTAATTGGATCAAAGGGTATGAAATGTCGCTTAATTGGGGTCGATAATCATGATAATTCTAGTGTCATCAAATTACCCCACACTTAAGCTTTTGCTTGTCCTCCAGCAAACTGAATTAGAACGCACTCAAGTACACAAATGACAAGTTCGATTAAATTGAGATTCAAGTCGTGACAATGAATTTTAAACCGGTACACTTAGAAAACTTAACCTAAACATGCATACACATCAGCCAAACAACCCGGTCTCACTAATTCTCTGCACACAATCAAGTGGCAATCACCAATCATGCACAAATCCGACCTAACCAACCAGACTTCCTCACACAGAAAAATATTTAGTAAATGGGGAAACTCACACTTTGTGTTTAAGGACGTGTTTATGCTCTCTATCACTTTCTCGACCGAATTATGGCATACGTTTTCATTTCGACCATAATCTCCGCCACTGTGGCAATACAAGAAACTAGTCAAAAGGACTTTACAAGGGCCTGTAACGATCATACACTACAAGGGCTTATGATGAATGGATGAAGGGATGTATGATGATGATGGCTTCGGTGCGGTGTAGCAATCGACTAACTTCCCTCGAATCAGGACCTATGGATTCCTACCGTCTAACCAGACACGGGGTGGAATAATTAACGCTTGTCCTACGATACCCTCAAACAACCTAGCACTTTTTTTTATTGTTTATGATTTTTTTTCTTTCTAAATTTTCTTTCGTTCTTCTATATGTAGGGAGAAGAATGTTTTGGATTTTCTACTACTACTTTGATTTGAACTTTTTGAACTTTTTTCTTTGTATTTTTCTATTTTTTCTATTTTTTAGTGCTAAATTTTTTTAGTTGCTAGAGGGGTTTACACGTCTAGACATACTAGCTAAGACCACCAGTTTACTGGCTATAGGAAAGTCACCACAGACCGACTATCGGTTAGCTAATCTCAAACTACTACTACATGGGATCAACGGGTTGAACGAGAACATGGGAAATGGTTGTATTGTAATATCAAACTGAAAGAACAGGCCAAGCACAAGGGTTTAGAGTTAGAGGGTTTAACGTTGGGTTGGCTTCTGGTTTAAGTAGCGATTTTAGGTGTCTCTATCCTCCAGTACTCGTGTTATTGTTTGGTCTTGAATAGGTCTCATGCAAATTCTAACTCATTCAAAGTACGACAAAGTCACTAAAAATAATTAAAAGTGCTAGTTATGTGCAACGAATCAAAAGTTCACAATTGGCTGCTAGTTGGATTCGATCATTTTCATGCAATTTAAGGTGACACTACAAGCGTGATTCTAGTTTCTGTTATGACCAGGTTCATTTAACATCAGTGCAGACAAGTTGGTTACAGGTTCTAAGTTAAGCAATCTAAGCATCATTGTGAAAAATTGAAGTCAACTTAACATCAAAAGTCAAGAACTGAGTAATTCTATGCTAGAGGAATTGAAATGCACCATAGAATCACAGAAAAACAAACAAAATCATGCATAATTCTACAACATCCTACACCACACTTAGATCGTTTTGTGTTCACAGGTCTAAAATAGAGTAGAGTGATCCGAAAAACCTGGAGGGTGATGGTCGATGTCGAGGATGAAATGGAGAACTCAGAGCGGAGTGAAGCAGCTACAAAAGTCCTACAAAACAAAAACAACAAAAACATCAAAATGAAACCAGGAAAAGTTTCCTGGATCCACACAAAAGAAAGTCAAAATGAAGAAGGTTAGGGGAATTTTGAAAATATTTTGACTCTTTCTTACAAAAAAAATTCTGACAGACCCTAAGTTCTGAAAAGAATACTGACGTTCTCGGCGAGAACGTTTTTGAAAATAGAACTGAAATCTCAACAAGAAAAATAACTCACCCACACCAAACTTCTCGCTGAGAACATTGAAGTTCTCGGCGAGAACTTCTATGAAATTTTTTTACAAACTGGGACGAGAGAAAATTACCCTACAAATAGCCACTTTCTCGCCAAGAACATTAGAGTTCTTGGCGAGACCTCTCGACCTAGCGCAAAAACAGACAGCAAAAATAAGAAAAACTGACACTTTGGCTCCCCCGAACCCGACTCGAACGATGAAAAAAAGTGACTCAATAATTCAATATTGACTCCAGCTGTGGGTTGCCTCCCACGAAGCGCTCTCGTTTACCGTCCTTGAGCTGGACGATAACTGGATGGCGGATCAAGAGGCGTTCCAGCACAAGAACTCCTTGAAGTCAATCAACTTCTTCAAGACTTGCGGTTGAGTGCCAAATAGCACTCTAGAAGGATGAAGATGTAGTCGGTGATCCCAAGTAGATCATGGTTTTGCTTGACTGACGTTTTCTTCTCGAGTTTTCCTACTGGAGGAGGAAAGAGATAGTATAATGTGTCGCAATCAACGAGCTCAGCCTTCTCCTACTGAGGGTCATCCAGGTTGCTCTCAGAATGGAGCACATATGTCTCCAAATCTATGACCTCTTCAATTTTTGTTGTCTAAACCACAAATGAGGCTGACTCCTCAATATCCACGCGCTCATCTCTAGTTTGACATACAGGTTGGCTCGACGAAAGCTTTATTGAGGATACCTCCTCAATCTCCACATGTTCTTCTTCAGCTTCAACTACAAGATGGATAAGCTCTACGTCTTCATCAACCACCACCGCCAAGGATTCTTCATCAAACACCTCTAGCGCACAACAGTCATGAGCTAGATTATCATGTTCTTCTTCCACACTGCTCTTGCCAGGACGGCAAGGGTGAAGGTTCCTCATACCAACTTGTCATAAGTGGTTGTTCTGATATGCACCACCCTTGGTATTGGCCATCCAACCTGTTATCCTGCATCTCAAAACTCAAGAGCACTACCCAGGTAAATCATGAAAAAGATGGGGGGAAAACAAATGATAAGATGGAAGGTAGAAAAATAAATGTCAACTCCTTTTTCAAACAAGTTAGAAGAGTCCCTGACAACGGCGCCAATTTGATAACGTGTAAAATGGTGGTCAAATTACTACCCTACTAAAAGTAGGATAGATCGTATTCCACGGGCCTCTTCTAATCGTTTACTTAAAGATGCTGGCATGTTACACAGGTTTAAACAAGTTGTGCGTGGTGTGAGTTCCACGACTTCTAAACTATAAAGTGAGGGAATGAAAATGAATTAAAAGACAAATTGATTGATTGAGGTTGACTAACGATTACCAGGACATTGGTGATCACTTGAATCCCCCTAAGATTACCAGGACATTGGTGATCACAAAACCAGCGACTTTCGATTCTAATTAATTCAATTCTTAGACACCACCATAACTCCTTACCCTTAGTTCTAAGTCTGCGAACGTTCACTCTATGAGATCTAACTACCAAGATTAATTAACCATCCGTGCGTTCCCTTCTACAATGGAAAACTAACTGGTGCAATTGATTGATTTTAATGAGTTACTCTAGAAGTGGATTAACCTAAATGGTTCCTACGAAAAGCACACTCCATTGAATAGGTTAATTGATTGATTTGATGTTCTAAAACAAGGCGGACGTTCACCAACTATCCTTATTTGAATAAGAATCTAATCTAGGTGATCAAGCTAGAAGAGAAACACAACACGAAGAATAAATCAATTATGCAAAAGAAACTGTCTGAATTAAAATCTAATTACCGCCGATCCGTGATCGCGTTAAAGCCCCGGGTCACTTAGGGTTCATCTAATCTAAGTTTAACAAGTTTAGCTACTCATGTCTAAATCAAGAAAATCAAAAACAACATAGAAGTTCATCATACAAAGGAAGAATAGATAAGAACTACAAAACTTAATTCTGACTACTCCAGTGAAGCTTTGAACTCTAGAAATCTTCACTCCTAGATCTGAGGTGGAAAGACGATGTCAGGATCTCTCCGGTAACTCCAAGATGCTCTCTAAACTCTATCTATCTCTCTGAATTGTATGTTGAATCATATATTGAATGATTTTCTCCAAGTCTCCCTGGGTAGCGGCTGCTTAAATATGCTACTTTCCAAGTCTCAGCCGGAAAAGGAGAGAGTTTTCGGCGAAAATTATTAAATTCTCGCCCGAAACACCTGTACAAAATATTTCCAATTGGCGACAATATTTTTCATTAATTTCATCACAAGTTCTCGGCGAGAACTCGGCGAGAACTTGGAAGTTCTCGCTCGAGAACTTCTTCAGAAAATAATTAGAAATCCCGACGTTTATTTTTCTTTAATTTCTTAACAAGTGCTCGGCGAGAACTTAGGAAGTTCTCGCGAGAACTTTAGTATTAGGCATTGTTTCAATGATTCCCGTTCCGTTTGAACTCTGATTTGGTTTCCGTTTGAAGCGCTTGACTCATAAGAGAGTCCTCTACAATAAGGTAACCTGGAGGCTCAACAAAAAAAACTAAAAACCAAGGTAAAAATAGCCAAAATATGGACAATGTACACACTTGGAGTCTAGAATCACATAATTAACACATTTACCCCAAATACTCGTCAAAATTGCATCAAAGGGTATGAAATGTCACTTAATTGGGATTGATAATCACGATAATTCTAGTGTCATCACTCCGGCTTTTGCAGCTTCCTCAGCAATTTTCAAGCGAAATTACGAAAAGATCCGAGAAGATGGAAAGACGCGCGTGCGGAAGAGAAATGACACGTGGAGAGCAGCAGGTAAACCTAGGCGATTCTTGTATATCAAGGAGGCGATGACCGAATGAGGCGATTCCCAGCTCTTACATATGGGTTGTTTGGATCCCATACTATTGAAATGGAGATATTTGACTAAGTCTCTATATTTGAAAATAGATAGTAACTGAAATCGCTCATTTGTAAAAGTATATCGTTTGTATGCAATTTTTTTAATAGTGATTTGTAAATGATGATTTTTAATGATTACATGACAAATACTAAATTACCCTTAAAGAGGTGATGCATTTTCCTCCTGAAGAAGATGTGAATTTCATCGAATTCTCAGCTGCAAAAATTACAGAAATAACACACACTAAACAACCAAACATCCACCATCTAGCCTGGTTTTTTACAGCATTACAAATGGTGGAGTGCGTAATTCAAATGCATCAACAAGGACATGTAAATCATAACCATCAAAACTTTCACGTTTGGTTGTGTCCACTAACTCCCCAATCCAATGCAGGCAGCTACTTGCTTTCAAATCATTCCTTAAACAACCATTGGCTACGAATTAGAAATGATGAAAGCTGAATTGTTGAGTTTCTCCAGCTCCTCCATTCCAAACCTCATAAGAGAGCAGATCTTTTCACTTCAACAAACAAAACAGTCTAATAGTCTCAAAGCAAAATAATATTTGTCTCCAACTTACCATGTACTGTATATGGCAAAAAAATCAACACAGCTCGTAAGGTTTAGCAGTATAAAGTATATTGTCATCCCAACAAATCAAGAACAAAAGCCAAACGATCTGCATCATCTTCAAAGTAAAAAAAATAGTTGAAGCTCTTTATCGTCCTTCACCAATCTTCTGGAAGCAGCAATAGCTTGAATTCGACTAAGCCCCTCAATCTTCTCCAAGTGGCTAAACATGTTCTTTCTTTTATTTGTTGCTACATCTTACACTTCTTTTCACTTAGCTGCATCTTCATAGTCTTCACGCACTAGCTGCCCTATGGCATCTGCAGTTTTTGTCAGCACTGGCTCCAACTGTGAGAGATGCATTGACATATTTGATAAGAAGACATCTCCTTGAGATTTACGCCTACTCTTCTTACTTGGTTGTTCTCCAACAACTTCTATTGCTCTTGGTATTTTTCTGGTACACCTTCGGTTGGGATTTGATTTGCTTCTGTACCACCTTCATTAATGATTCCTTGCATTAACTCTTCAAAAGAAACACTAGTATCTTGAATATTCATAAAGTCCTCTTCCAAATGCTCACTTTCCTGTGGAGATAATATATCCTCATTTGCACCCATAGCTTCAGAACCAGTTGCACGATTTTTCCCAAAAATGAAGAGCAGATCATCATAACGCGAAAAAGGCTTATTGTTCATTTTTGCACAACTAGGAGGACTCTGTATTCAAGAAATATTATATATTAGCATTGAATTAATCAGAAACTTTGAACATCATATAATAGTAGTGACATGTGTTACCTTGACATATTCTTTAAAGACATCATCATCCACTTCAATGCATTGCTTTGCTTCATTCCAACCAATTCCACTTTCTGATCGCATCATGTGCATAGCCCCAAACTTCTTAAAATGTGTGAGTCGTGATCTGACATGTGTCAAAACTTTAACTCCACATCCTTTTATTTCTAACTCCATCATGTTCTCAATTTCCTTAAACACTCTTTGTTTATAGCTACCATTTTCTATATGACCCTCTTTTACCAAGTCACGTAGGCAAGAAATGAAAGCATCATCCATCTTGTCATTCCATGGGAAGTAGTCCCTATCGTTATCATCTTTTCCATTATCCCTTGCACGTTTCACCATCTCTACTGTAACAAAAGGCCAACAACTCAAATAATTGAACAACATGATGAAACACAGCACAAAAGTAACTGTTATATAACAAAAAATAATAATTAATGTTAATTTGAACCTTTCCAAAGAACCTCATAACATGCCAACATATAATATTATTTTTCATGTGAAAGTAAGCAAAAACAAATGATGTGTCATAAAAGTAATAAAAAAATACAAACATTTTCTCTCCATTTATTAGCCTATAGACCTATTCTCCCACATCTCTATTGCTAAGTTGTTTCGAAATTGTGTCCACTCGGTTGATGGTTGAACAGTAGATATGAGTTCAACCTCAGTAGTTTCATGAAACTCTGGTTCCGAATCCTGATAGTTCATTTCAATTATATCAACACCTTGCTCTCGCTTGATAAAATTATGCAGTAACACGCAAGCGTTAATTATTTGTGTAACAACTCGAGTATTGAACCAAGTTTTATCCGTTAGAATAGCCCATCGCATTTTTAAGACACCAAATGCACGTTCGATTGTATTTCTTGCACTATGCTTCATATTATAATATTCCTCTATCGTGTTTGGCCTATTTGCCCCCCACTCCTTCAGATGATAACGTTGACCTATATATGGTATGAGAAATCCCGGGCAATTTGAATATCCAGCATTGCACAAGTAGTATGCCCCTAGATTCATAAATTTCCTATTAGATTATAATCGGAAATCTATTTTATAAATCATCATATTCAATATTTTTTTTACCTTCGGGCACTTTAAGTCCATTAGGTCTTGCTAATGCATCTCGTAAGACCCTTCCATCATGAGCAGATCCCTCCCATCCAGATAAGCAATAAATGATTTCTAACTTTGGAGTACATACTCCAAGAATATTTATGGAAGTATTTCCTTTCCTATCTCTGTATCTTGTTTGCATATCGAGCGGTACGCGCACGTTAATATGTGACCCATCTAGTGCTCCTAAGTAGTTCTAATCCAAACCCGACATATTCATTGTTATAACTAATCATTATGTACATGAAAAAAGAAAAAAATAGGGTAGTTGAATAAGAACCTTAAAGCGCCTCCATTTGACATCGTTTGAATTGGCGGGGATGGGTTCAGGTTTCTTCAACAAAATGTGATTAAGTTTCAACATAGCACGCAACACTTTATGAATATTCCTTGATATAGTCTCTCCCGATCGACATAAATACTCAAACAATTGCCTATTCTTCTCACTGTGAGCAATTGTATACATAAACGTGATTACCATCTCATTAATGTCGACTGTATTTGAACGTAAACCCTCCCTTTACTATAAGTAGTTCACACAACTTACTAAACATAAGACGGTTCATTCTAATCAATCTAAGACTAGAGGAATCTGATTTTGACGATGCTTTCCTAATGAATCTCATCCTATCATAATGTCGTTCAGTAAAAGTGTATAGTGGTGCATTGCTTATTCTAGGCTGAAGAAGTCCCGCAACAATAACCTCATATACTTTTGTAACTATCCATATATATTGAGTAACGAGTTGTAGAAAGAAGCAAGTAAGAGCTATTATTTTACGTCTACGTAAAATGGATATTCTTGGTCACTTTGCCATACCTTCCACGTAAAAACAGAATATTCCATCAAAATTCAACTCAGCCCTATAACAATTTTGAAGCAAATCACTATCATGCAAAATCGCATATATACATATACGTTAAACAAACAAAGCAAAGGATTAAAGTAAAGGAATAAAGCAAAGCAATTATGGGAGTGGTTAGGCAGTGGTAAAGGAATAAAGCGAAGCAGTACTGGGGGTGGTTAGGCGGAGTTGAATTTACCTTGGTTTGTTTTGCAGTGTTAGGCGGCAGCAGATGCAGAATGTTTTAACGGTAGCTGATGAATGGTGATGACACTCGATTTGACGTGATTATCAGCCTCATTCATTTCCTTGCTTAAGACATAGTTTTTAGGGTAGAATAGCGAATATTCAATCAATTGCCCTATCTCGTGCCATTTGTGTTACTTTGGCCCGTTTCGGGTCTATTTGATGGTTTTCTAGTGTTTCTATGTTAGCACAGGTTTTTGCCGTCAAATAAGTAACCAAGGACGTGTCTAAGGCGTTGGAACCTCGAGGAATTGCACCGAAATCAATCCAAGGAGTCAATCAAGTCGAACCAAACCCTGCCCCATTTTACACTGAAGTTTTCGCCGAGAAACCTTTGGAGTTTTCGGCGAAAACCCAAGAACAAATCGGCAGAGTTTACCAAGGCAAATTTTCGGAGAAAACACTAAGTTTTCGCCGAGAACCCCGACGTCCGAAAATCACAGGAGAATTCAGCCAGCGATCAGTCATTTTACAAAGAGATTTTCGGCGAAAATTCCTTCATATTTTCGGCGAAAATTCCTTCATATTTTCGGCGAAAATTCCAGGCAAAATCCGGCGGTATTAGGGTTAAGTATAAATACTTAACCGGCGGCCCATATACTTCATACAAGACATAATTACTTTTTACCACTAATACCAAATACTTCAGAATTCTCCCGAGTTCTGAAGTAGAGTTTAGAGTTTGGAAAGCCAGGAAGAGATCGTGACGCCATCCCTTTCATCTCAAAGACTCGGAGCTAGGATTGCAGTTTACCGGAGATCGAAGTTCTGCCGGAGCCGTCTTAATTAGGTTTTTCGATAATTTTCTGTTCTTCCTCTTTTCAAGATGAACTCTATCTTTGTCTTTGATTCTTTTGTGAAAAACATGAGTAGCTAAACTCGTAGAGGTTAGACTAGATGAACCCTAAGTGACCCAGGGCTTTAAAGCGGTCACGGATCGGTGGTGATTAGATTCAAAGTTCAATCAGTTTCTCTTTCATGTTTGATTTGTTCTTCATTGTCCATGTTTCTTGTCTAGATTGATCACCTAGATTAGATTCTTGTTAAGCTAAGGATAGAAGCGAACGCTCGCCTTACTTTAAAACATCAAATCGAACAATTAACCTAATCATTGGAGTGTGCCTTTCGTAGGAACCAGTTAGGGTTAATCCACTGCAAGAGTAACTCATAAGTCTTTAGTAATTGCACCAGTTAAGTTAAGTCGTTGCGAGAGGCGGCCGTACCCGGGCAGCTAATTAATCTTGGTAGCTAGATCGGATAGAGCGAACGTTCGCTAGTCTTAAACCTAAGGGTAACGAGTTATGGTGGTGTCTTAGAATTGATTGAACGAGAATCGAAATCCGCTGATCTGTTGATTGCCAATGCTCTGGTGAACGAAGGGGGATTCAAAGTCTAAGTTTGTTTGTCATCTTTGTTTTAATCAACCAATCTTTCAATCTGTTTTTAGTTTTAATTTTTAATTTCCGTGCATTTCTTAGAATTAGAAGTCGTGGAACTCACACCACGCACGAAGTGTTTAAACTTGAATAACTTGCCTTTATATTTGAGTAAGCGATCATTAGAAGACCCGTGGAATACGATCTACCCTAGCTTTCTAAGCTTGGTAGTTATTTGATTGACCCGCACTACAACGGTTAATCAAATTGGCGCCATTGCCGGGGACTTCTTTTGATTGTTCGAAAGAAGAACTGGCATTTTATTCTTCAACTTTCCATCTTTCATATTTCATCACACTTCGATTTTACGCCGGTTATGTTTGCTTTTGTTTCTTGTAGGTTGTTCTACAGGTTTATGAACCGCTCGGTCACTCATTCTTAGCTTAAGCCGGGTAATTCTGCTCCGTTGAAGCAACCACGAGCTCAGAAGCAAGTCAGAATCATTCCACCAACACCTCCTACCCCTATTAAGATCGAGGAGTTGAAGGAGAACTCCTCATCTTCATTCGCTTCATCCACTACTTCAGATTCACCACCACCTTCTCCTTCCGTAATGGCTGCTCAACGCACCATGGCGGATTATTATAGACCAATTGCGGTTAGTTTTCGATCTAGCGTCGCTGTCCCGCACAACGACGACGATCCTGACTATGAGATAACAGTTCCCTTCCTGGAAATGATCTCTAGGGATCTTCAATTCGAAGGAGAGTCGCAAGATAACCCATGCACACATTTGGCGAACTTCCTAGCCATGTGCGAGACGTTTAAGAGCGGGAACCTCGGTAAGAACAATCTTTGCTTACGAGTCTTCCCATTCTCCCTTAAAGGCACCGCCAAGATATGGCTCAGTAGGAAACCGCCTGGCTACTACACCGGCTGGGATAATCTAGCTCAAGACTTCATAGAGGAATACTTTCCTCCTTCCAGAACGACATTTTACAAGGATAGCATCGCTAGATTCTCCCAGGAGGAAGGAGCGAGCTTATATGATACTTGGAATGAATTCCAAGAGCTTCTCTTTGAGTGCCCTCATCATGGATTCAAGCAGGGGCAGCTAGCCGAGATCTTTGCCAGAGGAATGAATGAAGAAACGGCTTAATGGGTTAACACCTTAGCTAATGGCGACTACACAGCACTCGAACCAGAAACTGCTCTTCTTCACTTTGCGAACTGCGCATCTAAGTCCAGGAATTTGGAGTGACAGTTTGGAGCAGCCAAGAGCTGACCAAGCCGTGAAGATCAGATTAATATTGAAGTACAGAAACATATGAAGGAGATCTTCGGACAGTTAATAATTGGTCTAAAAAGGAAGTGAATTTCATCGATCAAAGCTTCACCAAGGATCAAAGAGGCTACCCCGAATACCGTCAGTTCAGAACACCTCCTCAACAACAGGGAAGCTTCCTTGAGCGTCCTCCTTACAACTTCGGATTCAACGTTGGGACAATAGTTATCAAGATCCTCCCAAATTCACCGGAGCACAACAACCTCAGAATTTTACGTCTGAGAACATTTGGGAGAGGAAAATAGCCAAGAAATTTGACCTGATTGTGGCAAGGCTAGATGATCACGAAGAAAGGTTTAAAGCCCAAGATGCTTTTAACCAAGGACAGATCGCACAAGGACAGAGAATAGAGAGCATGGTAAATAAAGTTGCTAGCATGTTGGCTAACCTTCCTCTCTTCAATCAGGCGCCGTCTCAAAACAACTCCACCATGAAGAACAAGCATGCTAAAGTCATCACAACCAGGAGCATTGAGCAGAACAGCCTGGAGAAGAAGAAGGAAGCACTTCCCACTCCCTCTATGGGAGAATGCTCAGCTATCATTCCTCGATCACCTCCCATACCTATCCCAGCTAAGTGCTCCGACCCTGGCCCTTTTACGTTACCTTTAATCATTAATGGCATCAAAGTCGAGCGTAGTTTGGTTGATCTAGGTGCGTCTATAAATGTCATGCCTATGTTGTTTATATAAGAAACTGAACCTAGGTGAACTACAACCTGCTAGCATGCATTTAGTGTTCGCCGACAAAACTCTAAAAGAACCTAGAGGAATAATCAAGGATGTAATCACTTGTTGTGGCCCTTTCCGTTTTTTCACTGATTATGTAGTAATGGATACTCAAGAGACATATTCTACCCTTCTCCTAGGCCGGCCGTTTATGGCAACAGCCGGCATTAACATTAATGTCCCAAATGGCTCGTTAACATTAAGGGTTGGGAAGGATACTGCAACATTCCGTCTCAAGGACGTATGAAATACATTCCTAAGGAGAATCACATTGTTTATCCGTAGAAACTGTGGAGTTGGCCTTGGTCAACTTCATTACTGATGTCTCTTCTAGTGTGCCTAGATCAATTGTTGTTGCAGGTGCTGAATAGATTACCAGGCAGAAGCCAAAATCTGCTGCTTAGAAGCCGCCAAAGAAGAAGGAACTGAAAGCCTCTTCTTCACCACCGAGCAAGGAACCTGGCAGACCCCGAGGGAAGAACAAGAAGACGAAGACTCAAATGGTCTGAAGACCAGTTGTGCCGCGACCTTCATCCGAGCCAGCTGCACCGCCAATTCGTTCCGAGCTACCGGTGTCGGAACAAGTATTGAAGAAGAAGCCAAAAGCATCTACAAAGGAAATACCTACGATCACCGATCCTGGTGATACAAAGCCAGAGGATAAAAAGAAGACGAAGTCGATCATTCTCATCCCTTCCACCGTCTTCTTTGTAGAGGATGACCCCTCACCAGAACTCTTTGGTCCGTTCAAGATCACTGATCACCTTCCCGACGGACGTTCCAAGCTCTTACATGCTAACTGGAAGAAATTTATGCTTAACAGAGATGCCCCGAAGCTCTACTTCATTAACTCCGATGCTAGCATTTAGGAGAACCTGAGTTGGGATGTCTTCTAACACCGTCCAGGTATCGTCCAGCTCAAGGACGTTAATAAAAGAGCGCTTCGTGGGAGGCAACCAACGGCTGGAGTCAGTTTTTCATTTGTGTCAACCTTAGTGTTTTAGAGTCAGTTCAGGGGAGCCAAAAGTGTCAGTTTGCATGATTTCTTATTTTTCGTGTGTAGTCTTTGTGTCATCGTTTCAATCGCAAGTTGTTTGAGGTTGTTCCAATTTTTGTGGATTTAATTGTGATTGTCTGAAGTTTGCCAGGATTGCGAAAATATTTTCAATTGTACAGGTCAAAATTTTTGGCGAAAATGTCCCATTTTTTCGGCGAAAACTTCCTTTGAAATCCCATTGTGTTTTCCAGACAATTTTAACTAAACTTTTCGGCGAAAACTCTATGAAGTTTTCAGCGAAAATGTATTTGAAAACTGGCAGACCATTTTTCCTTGGGTTTTCGGTGAAAAATTGCACATATTTTCGCCGAAAACTTGAGTGAAAATCAACAATCTTTTTCCCTTATTTTCCCGGTCATTCTCTCTCCCCCCTCACTTTTCATTTTCGAACAAAAGCAAAAACCCCCTGTTTCAAAAAATCGCCACCGCCCGCCATTCTTCCGCCGCCACCGACCGCCGCCGCACACTTCCCCTCTCTCTTCCGGTCATTTTGAGACGTAGATCGTCCGAATCGGAGCTCTAGAGCTCTAGTTCAGCCAAACCCAAGTTTTTCAAGTTTTTCACCGATTTCTCTCTCTCCGTTCATTTTCAGCACTCATGGCTTCAAGGTAAGTTGTAGAACTTTTCATTCTGAATCTTTTGACATGTTGAATGCTGAATTTCGTCAGGGTTGACTTTCGGTTGACTTTTCAGTTTACCTCGATTTGCGTGCCGACTGATTTCGTGTGAACTAGGTTAGCTGAACTCTTTGGACTGATCTAGCATGCTTAGGGAGTATTGTGCTGAATTATAATACCATCTTATCGTGTGTTGCTATGCTTAAAGACCTATTCTTTGTGGTGTTGACTTTTGCGAAATGTCGGTTTGAGCATGAACTGTTTATGCTCGTTTGGCTGCCATGTGTGTTCATTCACGTTCGTATTATTGTGCTTGCCATCTGAGTTATTCATTATGCCGTCATTTCCCGCTTTGTGCTAGTATTGCCATGATTAGGGTTCAATGTTCTATTATGTTGACTTTTTGAATGCGGTTTGAGTTCTGAACTCTGATTGTGCTAATTCCATTCTGGCTGTTCCTGAGCATGTATTTTATTATTCGTGATTACCGGTTAATCTCCTTTGCTTACCCCCACTCGGTTTTCCTCATTTCATTGTGAAATTGAGTTTTTCGACTAAGTGTGGGGTAGGGTTTTAGTTTGACTAATCTGGTTTGTTTTCTTGTTTAGGAACACCACTTATGAGCGCAAGACCAAGCAAAGACTTGACGCCACCTCGAGCTCCAAAGCCCCCGCTCCCGTCACACCCGCCGTCCAGGGCCCTCCACCAGCATTCCCTGGCCGTGCTGGGCACCATCGCACTATTGCTCGTCTACCCGACTACTACTTTCAGTGCTACTAGAAGCTCGAGCACATTCCTGGAGCTAATGTTCGACCACTCTCCATGGAGTCCCTCCACGATCACAATGAGGACTACCACCAGAACGTGCACGATGCCCTGGCACCGGCCGGCCTCCTAGAGCTGACCACCATCGCTTCCGACTTCCCAGACGTCGCTCCCCAGGAGTTCTGGGCCACTTTTGATCTGGACGAGCACAAGAGGAGGCAGAGCAAGAAGGTCGTTTCCTTCTACCTGGGTGGGGTGTACAGGAACCTCACCTATGATGAGTTTGCAGCTCATCTAGGCATCCCCTATGAGAATTACCACGGTCATCACCTCGGCTAGGCGGACGACGAGGACGACGGAGAGGCATACCACGCACTCTGGAGCCACATGACTGGAGTGCCCGGCGATCGTCTCACGGACCATAACTCAGTTAAGTCCCTCTCTCACACTCTCTATAGATTCATTCATATGGTTTGGCGTAGATCGCTATTATATGCTCCAGAGAAGGACCGCCACCATATCAGCAAGGAGGAACTGGTGCTTCTTCGCGCCATCCGGGAGAGCTACCCTCTTCACCCCGGATGGGTGCTTGCTCGCATCTTCCGCCAGAAGACCAAGAGGAGGATGCCACCTCGCTCACTCCTAGGAGGCAACTTCATCGACCAGCTCATCTTCTCCTTCGGCCTGAGCCATGAATATGGCCCGAACATCCCACGCCGCAGAGTACGCATCCTTGGAGGAGATTTGGTGGTCGAGTACGACCTCGAGCTAGACTTCAGTCCCCTGGTAGCAGCAGTTCCTCCTCTTCAGTACGAGGATGAGTCGGAGGAAGAAGATGATTCTGAGGAGTCCCAGCCTCAGTATGAGCCAGAGTCTCATGACCATACTCCCTCGCCACATCATCAGGCAGGGTATGCACACCACTCGCCGCCGGCCATCCCAGATCCATACCATGCGCCTCACCCGCAGCACCACCCGCATCCCGCGGATGTTGGAGAGCTGTATGAGCGACTGCAGGAGTGGCACATCACCGACAACGCCACTCAAGAGGCGAGATGGACTATTATGCAGCAACATATGCACCGCGCTGATAGGCGGTATGAGGCACAGATGGAGTGGCAACGTCAGCTCGGTGATTTCCTCCACTTCCCATCTCCCGGCGCTCCTGACCAGCAGTGACCGGGTTGTATCCTCTTTCTTGTCCCTTCTTTTTATTTATTCTTTTCGGATTTCGATCCAACTTTTTTCTGTGTGGATCCGGGACACTTGTCCCGGTTTCCTTTTTATGTTTCATTTGTTTTTGTTTTGTAGGCAGTAGGGAGATTCCCTTTGCTTCGTTTCGATAGATTCCCTCCGCTCCGAGGACCCGTGCTCATCCCCTACACTAACCATCTCGGTCCAGGTTCTTCTACTTCACTCTGAACTCTAGAATTAGTCCTGTGAGGACACAGTCCAATTTAAGTGTGGGGTAGGATGCTAGAGAACCTTGCATGAACTTGATTGCCTTGATTGTGTTTTCTGTGTGCCTTGTGATTCCATTCCAGTCTCTCTAGCATTAGAATGGCTCAGTTCTTGATTTTTTATGTTAAGTTGTTGTTCAAACTTTCATAATGATGCTTAGACTGCTTGACCTAGAACTTGAGAACCAACTTGTATACTTTGATGCTAAATTGCCTGGTCAGAACAAAATTTTAAAATCACACATGTAGTTTGTAGCCTTGATTGCATAAAAATCACCGAATCCGACTAGCAAACCAACTGTGAGCTTTTGATCCATTGCAAGTAACTTGCAATTTTAATTCTTTTTGAGTGGTTTTCTGTTTGCTTGAATGAGTTAGAATTTGCATGAGACCTACTCGAGACCACATGATGACACGAGTTCTAGAATGATAGGGGCACCTAGATTCAGCTACTAATCCAGATAGCCTACCAAACGATAAAATCCATTAGGTGTAGACCCTTGAGCTTGGCCTGTTCTTTCGGTTCGATATACATTACAGCCATTTCCCATTCTTTCATTCCCCGTTGATCCCCTGTGGTTGTAGTTCTAGATTGACCTACCGGAAGTCGGTTTGTGGTAACCTGCCTATAGCCATTAAACAAGTGGTCTTAGCTATTATGTCCAGACGTGTAAACCCCTCTAGCAACTAAAAGAAAAATCGGCACAAAAGAAAAAAAATGAAAAGAAGAAAAATCAGAAAAGCCAAAAAGGTTTCAAGTTTTTAGTTGAATAAAACGTTCTTCTCCCTACAAATAGAAGAACGAAGTCAAAAAAAAATTGTGTAAAGAAAAATAATAAGTGCTAGGTTGCTTGAGGGTATCATAAGACGAGCGTTCATTATTCCACCCGTGTCTGGTTAGACGGTAGGAAGCCACATATTAGATTCGAGGGAAGTTAGTCGAAACCTACACCGCACAAAGCCATCATCATACATTCCCAACATCCATCTCATCATAAACCCATGTAGTGTAGAATTCGTTACAGTCCTAGCAGGGAAGTCCTTCTTGACTGGATACTCTTGTTGTCACAGTGGTGGAGATGTGGTTGAAATGCAAACTTATGACAGAATTCAGTAACAGAAAATGATCGAGAGCAGAAACACGTCCTTAAACACAGAGACTGAGAGTTCCCATTATACTAAA
The DNA here is from genome assembly GCA_034768395.1 of Linum lewisii. Taxonomy (NCBI): domain Eukaryota; kingdom Viridiplantae; phylum Streptophyta; class Magnoliopsida; order Malpighiales; family Linaceae; genus Linum; species Linum lewisii. The sequence continues at coordinate 16,978,793 of CM068300.1, forward strand.
TATATCATGTGTGAGGAGTCTGGTCGGTCAGGTCAAATTCGTGCATAATTGGTTGCTACTACTTGTCGTGTGCAGTTTATTAGTGAGACCAGGTAGTTTGGATGATCAGTATGCATGTTAGGTTTCTTGTTCTAGGATCTATCTGTCTAATAATTCATTGTGTTTGATTGAACTCCAATTTAATCGATCTTATCATTTGTGAACATGAGCGTTTCTATTCAGTTTGCTTGAGGACAAGCAAAAGCTTAAGTGTGGGGTATTTTGATGACATTCGATTTGACGTAATTATCAGCCTCATTTAGACTTTGAATCCCCCTTCGTTCCCCAGAGCATTGGCAATCAACAGATCAGCGGATTTCGATTCTCATTCAATCAATTCTAAGACACCACCATAACTCCTTACCCTTAGGTTTAAGACCGGCGAACGTTTGCACAAGAGGAGGTAGCACAAGAAGGTTGCCACCTTCTATCTGGGCGGGGTGCACAGGACACTCACCTATGATGAGTTTGCAGCTCATCTTGGGATCCCCAGCGAGCGCTACGAGGGTCATCACCTCAGCTGGGAGAACAACGATGGCGACGGAGAGGAGTACGATGCGCTCTGGAGCCACATGACTGGAGTGCCCGGCGATCGTACCATGAAGCATAATTCAGTTAAGTCTCTCTCTCGCCCTCTCAATAAATTCATTCACATGGTTTGGCGTCGTTCTTTTTTGTTTGCTCCAGAGAAGGACCGCCACCATATCAGCCGAGAGGAGCTTCTTCTTCATCGCGCCATCCGGGAGAGTTATCCTCTTCATCCCGGATGGGTGCTTGCACGCTTACTCCGCCAGAAGACTCAGAGGTCGAGGCCACCTCGCTCACTCATGGGAGGCAACTTCGTGGGCCATCTAATCATCTCTTTCGGTATCAGCCATGAATATGGCCCGGACGTCCCACGACGCAGAGTACACACCGTCGGAGGTGATTTGGTAGTCGAGTACGACCTCGAGCTGGACCTCAGTCCCCAGGTAGCAGCAGATCCTCCCGTCCAGCATATGGAAGAGTCGGAAGAAGAAGATGATGAAGAGGAGCAGCAGCCCCAGCCAGAGGCGAGATACCATGATCATATACCCTCGCCACATTATTAGGCAGGGTAAGCACACCAGTCGCCGCCGCCCATTCCAGAGCCATATCAGGCGCCTCACCCTCAGCACCGACCGCATCCCGCTGATGTTGGAGAGCTGTGTGAGCGACTCCAGGAGTGGCGGATCAAAGATACCGCCACTCAGGATGCCAGATGGACTATTATGCAGTAGCAGATGCTCCGCACTGACGAGAGGTATGAGGCACAGCTAGCATGGCAGCGACAGATCGGAGACGCCCTACACCTTCCACCCCCCGACGCCCCTGACCAGCCATGATCGGGTGGTGTCCTTTTCCTTGTCCTTTCTTTTTATTTCTTCTTTTCGCATTTCGATCCAACTTTTTTTTTGTGTGGATCCGGGACACTTGTCCCGGTTTCCTTTTTATCTTTCATTTGTTTTTGTTTTGCAGGCAGTTGGGAGATTCCCTTTGCTTCGCTTGGGTAGATTCCCTCTGCTCCGAGGATCCGTGCTCATCCCCTACGCCAACCATCTCGTTCCAGGTTCTTCTACTTCACTCTGAACTCTAGATTTAGTCTTGTGAGGACACAGTCCAATTTAAGTGTGGGGTAGGATGCTAGAGAACCTTGCATGAACTTGATTGCCCTTGATTGTGTTTTTGTGTGCCTCGTGATTCTTGTCCAAGTCTCTCTAGCATTAGAATGGCTCAGTTCTTGATTTTTTATGTTAAGTTGTTGTTCAATCTTTCATAATGATGCTTAGACTACTTAACCTAGAACTTGAGAACCAATGTGTTTACTTTGATGCTAAATTGCCTGGTCAGAACAGAATTTTTAAAATCACACTTGTAGTTTGTAGCCTTGATTGCATGAAAATGACCGAATCTAACTAGCAAACCAACTGTGAGCTTTTCATCCATTGCACGTAACTTGCAATTTCAATTCTTTTTGAGTGATTTTCTGTTTGCTTGAATGAGTTAGAATTTGCATGAGACCTACTCGAAACCACACGATGACACGAGTTCTAGAATGATAGGGGCACCTAGATTCAGCTACTAAGCCAGATAGCCTACCAAACGATAAATCCATTAGGTTTAAACCCTTGAGTTTGGCCTGTTCTTTCGGTTCGATAATACATTACAGCCATTTCCCATTCTTTCATTCCCCGTTGATCCCCTGTGGTTGTAGTTCTAGATTGACCTACCGGAAGTCAGTTTGTGGTAACCTGCCTATAGCCATTAAACAGGTGGTCTTAGCTATTATGTCCAGACGTGTAAACCCCTCTAGCAACTAAAAGAAAGAATCGGCACAAAGAAAAAAAATATAGAAGAAAAGAAACAAAAGAAAAATGTTGAAAAAAAGAAAAAAAAATAGAAAAATCAGAAAAGTTTCAAGTTTAGTTCAATAAAACGTTCTTCTCCCTACAAATGGAAGAACGAAGTAAAAATAAAAGTCAGAAAAGAAAAGAAATGCGTAAAAAAAAATAATAAAGTGCTAGGTTGCTTGAGGGTATCATAGGACGAGCGTTCACTATTCCACCCTTGTTTGGTTAGACGGTAGGAAACCATAGGCTAGATTCGAGGGAAGTTAGTCGAAAGCTACACCGCACTGATGCTGCAGTTTTAGCGGTATCAAATGACTAACCTACCGAAGTAGACTAGATCGTATTCCACAGGGTTTCTACTAATCGACTACTCAAAGAAGCTGGCAAATTACTCAGGTTTAAACACTTAGTGCGTGGTGTGAGTTCCACGACTTCTAATCTAATAAAGCAGGAAAATGAAAGACAGAAAAGTAAAAGGTTGACTAACGATAAGATAGACGAACTTAGATTTCGAATCCCCCTTAGATCACCAAGGCAACAGCAACCAACAGATCAGCGGATTTCAATTCTCGTTCAATCAATTTCTATACACCACCATAACTCCTGACCCTTAGGTTTAAGACTGGCGAACGTTCGCTCTATCCGATCTAATTACCAAGATTAACTAGCCGCCCGGGTACGGTCGCCTCTCGCAACGACTTAATTAACTGGTGCAATTACTAACGATTAATGAGTTACTCTTGCAGTGGATTAACCCTAACCGGTTCCTATGAAATGCACACTCCAATTATAAGGTTAACTGGTTGAATTGATGTTTTAAAGTAAGGCGAGCGTTCGCTTCTATCCTCACCTTAACAAGAATCTAAACTAGGTGATCAAGGAAGACAGGTTTAAGCGCCAAAGAAGGGAGATGTCTGGCGACTAACCCTAGCTTGCAAAAACCTAATCTAGGCGACCAACCAAAAAAGAAACATTAACAATCAAGAACAAAACAACCATGCAAAGAGAAACTGATTGAACTTCGAATCTAATTACCGCCAATCCGTGACCGCTTTAAAGCCCTGGATCACTTAGGGTTCATCTAATCTAAGCTCTACAAGTTTAGCTACTCATAATGATAACAGAAGAATTAAAGCAACAAAGGAAATCATCATACGTAGGAAGAACAGATAAGAACTGAAAAACCTAATTCTGACGACTCCGGCGAAGCTTCAATCTCCTGGATCTTCAACTTTAAGCTCCGAGTTCTCCGAGGTGAAGGGATGGCGTCACGATCTCTCCACGGATCTTCGAACTCTCTAAACTCTATCTATCGACCCTAGAGTCGGCTGACTCTCAAAAGTCTGATTTGTGAAAAAATGAATAATGATTGCCTCTCTCTTTTGGGCCGCCGGTTTAAGTATTTATACTTAAACCCTAAGTCGCCGGATTTGTGAAGGAATTTTTGCCGAAAACCTAAGGGAGTTTTCACCGAAAATTCCTTTGTAAAGTGCTGCTTCCGTCGACTGATTTCTTCATAACTATTCGGCGAAAACTTTATAGTGTTTTTGCCGAAACCTTCAGTGTAATTCAGCTCATTCCGCCTGTGGGTTTTCTGAAGGTATTTTCGCCGAAAACCTCATAGTCTTTTCGGCGAAAACATTGTGCTGGGCAGTTGGATCTTCGGTTCTGACTCTGGTTTGATTTCTGGTTCGATTCCGGTTCACTCCTTGAGGTCTTGAACACGTCCGTGGCTACATAAATGATGGCAAAAACCTGTGCTTTCACAAAAACACTAGAAAACCATCAAATAGACCCAAAAGGGCCAAAGTAACCAAATCGGTAGGAAATAGGGTACTTGAGTGAATATTCGCTATTTTACCCCTAAAACCACGTTCAAGCAAGGAAATGTCGCTTAAATGAGGCTGATAATCACGTCAAATCGAGTGTCATCACGCACCAAAGCCATCATCATATACATTCCCATCATCCATCTCATTATAAACCCTTGTAGTGTATAATTCGTTACAGTCCTAGCAGGGAAGTCCTTCTTGACTAGTTACTCGTGTTGTCACAGTGGTGGAGATGTGGTCGAATTGCAAACTTATGACAGAATTCAGTAACAGGAAATGATTGAGAGCAGAAACACGACCTTAAACGCAGAGAGTGAGAGTTCCCCATTTACTAAATATTTCCTGTGTGAGGAGTCTGGTCGGTCAGGTCAAATTCGTGAATAATTGGTTGCGATTACTCGTCGTGTGCAGTTTTTAGTGAGACCAGGTTGTTTGGCTGATCAGTATGCATGTTAGGTTTCTTGTTCTAGGAATTATCTGTCTAATAATTCATTGTGTTTGATTGAGCGCCAATTTAATAAATCTTATCATTTGTGAACATGAGCGTTTCTATTCAGTTTGCTTGAGGACAAGCAAAAGCTTAAGTGTGGGGTATTTTGATGACACTCAATTTGACGTGATTATCAGCCTCATTTAAGCGACATTTCCTTGCTTAAGACATGGTTTTTAGGGTAGAATATTGAATATTCAATCAATTGCCCTATCTCGTGCTATTTGTGTTACTTTGGCCCGTTTCGGGTCTATTTGATGGTTTTCTAGTGTTTCTATGTTAGCATAGGTTTTTGCCGTCAAATAAGTAACCAAGGACGTGTCTAAGGCGTTGGAACCTCGAGGAATCGCACCAGAATTGATCCAAGGAGTCAATCAAGTCAAACCAAACACTGCCCCATTTTACACTGAAGTTTTCGCCGAGAAACCTTTGGAGTTTTCGGCAACAACCCAAGAACAAATTGGCAGAGTTTATCAAGGCAACTTTTCGGCGAAAACACTAAGTTTTTGCCGAGAACCCCGGCATCCGAAAATCACAGGAGAATTCAGCCGGCGATCAGTCATTTTACAAGGAGATTTTCGGCCAAAATTCCTTCATATTTTCGGCGAAAATTCCAGGCAAAATCCGGCGATATTAGGGTTAAGTATAAATACTTAACTGGCGGCCCATATACTTCATACGAGACATAATTACTTTTTACCACTAATACCAAATACTTCAGAATTCTCCCGATTTCTGAAGTAGAGTTTAGAGTTCGGATAGCCAGGAAGAGATCGTGACGCCATCCCTTTCATCTCGAAGACTCGGAGCTAGGATTGCAGTTTACCGGAGATCGAAGTTCTGCCGGAGCCGTCTTAATTAGGTTTTTCAGATTCTTTTCTGTTCTTCCTCTTTTCATGATGAACTCTATCTTTGTCTTTGATTCTTTTGTGAAAAAACATGAGTAGCTAAACTCGTAGAGCTTAGACTAGATGAACCCTAAGTGACCCAGGGCTTTAAAGCGGTCACGGATCGGCGGTGATTAGATTCAAAGTTCAATCAGTTTCTCTTTCATGTTTGATTTGTTCTTCATTGTCCATGTTTCTTGTCTGGATTGATCACCTAGATTAGATTCTTGTTAAGCTAAGGATAGAAGCGAACGCTCGCCTTACTTTAAAACATCAAATCGAACAATTAACCTAATCATTGGAGTGTGTCTTTCGTAGGAACCAGTTAGGGTTAATCCACTGCAAGAGTAACTCATAAGTCTTTAGTAATTGCACCAGTTAAGTTAAGTCGTTGCGAGAGGCGACCGTACCTGGGCGGCTAATTAATCTTGGTAGCTAGATCGGATAGAGCGAACGTTCGCCAGTCTTAAACCTAAGGGTAAGGAGTTATGGTGGTGTCTTAGAATTGATTGAACGAGAATCGAAATCCGCTGATCTGTTGATTGCCAATGCTCTGGTGAACGAAGGGGGATTCAAAGTCTAAGTTTGTTTGTCATCTTTGTTTTAATCAACCAATCTTTCAATCTGTTTTTAGTTTTAATTTTTAATTTCCGTGCATTTCTTAGAATTAGAAGTCGTGGAACTCACACCACGCACGAAGTGTTTAAACTTGAATAACTTGCCTTTATATTTGAGTAAGCGATCATTAGAAGACCCGTGGAATACGATCTACCCTAGCTTTCTAAGCTTGGTAGTTATTTGATTGACCCGCACTACAACGGTTCATCAAATGGCGTAAGGTTTGTTATTTTATATACCCAGAAAAAGTAAATTTTAATGATTAATAGGGATAATATTGTCAATAATGAAAGAGATTTTAAAATATATGGGGTAGTAGGTGATATTTGTAAATACCTCAATTGAGATCTTTCGAAATCTCTTTGGGTTAAAATCTTTCGTCTTAATTGTTACACCAAACAAGTGATTTACTGAAATATCTGTATTTAATACAAATCTCATTAATAAATAGAGGATCCAAACAACCCACTAAGCAAAATCTCAGCTAAGGAGCCTGGGGGTAAATGGTAGGCCCTAGCCAGGCGATCAGGAGCGAGGAATCACACCCAGAGTATCGCCAACCTTCAGAGACAAGGCGATTTAAAGCCTCTACCTAAGCAGAAGCTTAGCTAAGAGGCTTGGGGGAAAATGATATGGCCCATCCCATGTAACCATGGGCTTCAAGGCGGCTCAAAGACAAGCCTGCTAGAAGGCGGTCAAATAGTCAGACTCAGGACCACAGGCGGCGATCAGTAAGCCCAGCCCAAGGCGGCAGGCGATACCCAGCAGACGGCCCACTACAACAGACCCTAGGGTTCTGGTAGCACATGTACACATGTTAGAATCCCAGGGTATGCTTCACGAGCGGCTGGGAACGAACCTTGGTCGACAAGACAGAGGGACTATAAATACGACTCTGACTCCACCGAGCAGAGGATGACATTCTTTTACCCAGCGCACCAAACATCTGCGATACGTTATTCCGTTCACCCTTCCCTTACCTATCATAATCACCTCATAATTACCTGAATTGACTACTACTTTCCTCTCTTATTCCTGAGGTACCCCCATCATCCAAGGGCCAAGCGATTGGGCCTTCTTCAACTATTGGGGCAGGCAACTAGTTTGGAACAATTTTGAATCCACACAATCAATATTCATCTCCTTACTTTCTTAATTATATAAGTGTGTTTTATCAACTTGTTCCAGCCTTGTTGCCTAGCCCAATACTTGGAAGCTCCCGCTTTGGTCGTCTGCAAGTCACCTCGTATGAGAAGAGTTGGGGTAGTAGTTAGTTCTAGGCGATGGGTAAAAGGGGCATTTAGATAATATGTGGAAATAGTGTACGTACCAAGGGAATGTTTCCTACCAAAATTATGTCCTCGTTTGCAGCAGGTCCACACCGGTATTTATAGTCTGGATGAAACTATTAGTGTACTCGCCCCATTGGTTGGGTGTATGGAGTCGCCGATCAACGTTGATGGGTACTTTCCATCCGAATGTTGTCACGTTCCCTCTCACCTAGGTTTTCGGCCTCCCAGGCGTCGAGCGCATAGGGTTAGCGATGGGCCTGAGTTGTTGGGGTTTGGTCATCTGCCGCCCTGTCATGTGTCATTTGTAGGACCCATAGATCCTTCATAGTTCATGGTCCTTCTCTGCATTCTGTCTCTAGGTTTCCTAGCGTGGACTGGGCTTCCCGATTGTGGGCTTCCTAATAGCCTGATGGACGTTTGCTCGAACTTTCATCAAGGCTTTGCTTTCTTGCCCCGAGGTGATCCGTCCTTTTTCCTTTGTCGTCTAAGCTTATTCCCAGTGGGCTGCCTATCGGGTCCATCAATTGTCCCCAGGCCTATCAAACTTTATCTACGAGTTCGGTAAGGTTTTAGCTCCTTAAATCCCAGGCGACCTTGAGCGTCCTTTCGCCTTCCTTCAAGGGTGTTATCGTAAAAGGCTGCCTCAACCTGCCCCAAGATTTTCTCCTTCTCTTCCACTCCATCATGATTTCCTATAGGGAGGCCTAGGGTCTTGGATTCTCGTGCCCATGCAATGGATTGAGATAATCTTCATTCTTTAAGTTTCACCTCACCGATGTGACACTTTCCACTACGGATTTTTCCTATAAATATTCAACCTCCGCTGTCATTTTCCTGACTTCTTACTTCTCTCATTCATTTTCCTTGTCGTCACTATCTTCCTTTCGCAAATGTCTCACCCCTCCTTTGTCGGATACTCTCAACCATTGCCTAATCCTTCCTCATAGTGGATGACTTGACTACCTTCTCAGTTGTCCTAGTATGTAAAATATGCTTTCTGCTCACCCTTCTTCTCTTATCGCCTTGTATACCAGATAGATCCTCTTTGTTTTACCTTATACACTTTAGTGAATAAGGCTTTGAGCGATGAGTTCTTCTTATAGTCAAACCAGGAGCATTCCTACTCGAATGAGTTTCAGTCCAGCTTTAAGTGAATAATAACTCCTAGCCTATCTGTGGAATACGAGTTTGTACCCGATAGTCTCCTTAAACATGAGCAAGAAGCCCAAAGTAGCCGTAAAAACCTACACTTCCCCTTCATTCAAAGAGTAAGAGAAAAGGGGTAGTCGTTAATGATCCTTGCGAAGCCATCCCATGAGCTGATCCCCTTGGTATGAGAAGAGTGGGTGTAGTAGTTAGTATTTAGGTAATATGTGGAAATAGTGTACGTACCGAGGGAATGTTCCTTGCTAAAAGTTTGTCCTCGAATGGAGCTGATCCACACTGGTATGTATAGTCTGGGCAAAACCGTTAGTGTCCCACCCCATTGGTTGGGTGTACGGAGTCTCCGTTGATGAGGCTCTTTCCATCCGGATGTTTCCACGTCCCTTCTCGCCGCCTTCTCGCCTAGGGTTTGGCCACTAAGGCGTCGGGTGCCTAGGGTTAGCGATGGGCCTGAGCTGTTTGGCTTCGGTCACCTACCGCCCGACTATGTGTCGTTTGTAGGACCCATAGATCCTTCCTGGGCCATGGGCCTTCTCTGCGTTCTTTCTTTGGGTCACCTAACGTGGACTAGGCTTCCCAGTTGTGGGCTTCCCAGCGGGCCTATCACAACTCTTATTTATGTATCACGACCTAGCGACTACCATAACCTAGTTAACCATCAAACTCAATCTATCGAATCAGTTTTAATAACTCTCAGTCTCCATGCACACAAGTCGTTTGTTTTGTGGGTTTCGGTTTTGTGATTTGCTTAAAACTACGTATTTAAACAAAACTTTTATTTGTTGGAAAAATAATTCAGAATTTGTGTTCATATTATTTTTTCGATAATTAGCTGAACTTTTATTGATCAAAACTAGCAACATAAGCAAGTTTCTTACAGCTAGACAACCAAACAACAACCAACTCAACAACTACAAACTTAACAACTTCAAGACAATTCCCTACCTAACAACAGCAAACCCGGAACAAAATCAACTCCCAACTACAAAAATTTTCTGCAGATTTTTGTTATGACTCCTCATAATCCACAGTTCCAATCGTATTTTCCCAAGCAAGTCTACAGCACTAGTCTCCTTGTTTCCATACGCACGACAACAACGTTCTTTCCACATATTAGAAACAACAGTCCTCCAAGCTAACCTATTCCAAGCAGACTCATCCTTTCCCACAAACCAGTCCAGCTCGGTTGACCAATTTAGAAATCTAGCAAACTCTCTGAAAATCTGACCTTTAATCCAGCAAGCATAATCACAAGTACCAATGGAATGCTCTCTTGAATCTCCCCCAGTGATACAGAAATAACAAGTACTTTGAACATTCAAACTCCATTTAATGAGGATATCATTGAAAGAGAGTCTGTTTAAGCAGAGCTGCCAACTCATAAACGAGTACTTAGGTATAGTAGGGGATTTCCAAACTAACCTTTCCCAAATCACCTTCTCTCCTTCAGCCCTAAGTGTATCCAGAACTCTTTTTGCAGAGAACTTCTCCATATGTTTGTCACCCCAAAGCCAAATACAGTCCATATTTTGTATGATGTAAGTAACAACTAACTACAATATTTCAACTCAATTCATGTACTACATCCTCACAATTCAAAAAAAAAGGCCCGCATAAAAATATGCCAGTGACGTAAGTAAAGCTAAGGCAACGGTAGTATTTATATCTATAAATCACAGACTGCATTATAGGCAAAATCATCTTAGATTGACCACATTAGAATAAGGATTCGTTATCATTTGAGTAGCCGGGATTTTCGACCAAGTGATGGGCTCATTTGAAATCTACGATCAAAGACGGTAACAAATCGTGTCTCGAATCTTGCTACCTTCATAGACAATTATAGAGTTAATAGTTCAAAGAGGGCACCTGTCCAAATGAATCAACTTATTTTTTAGCACATGGCAACAATGACAAACAACATAATAATCCAGCAAGAACATTCCTGAGCCTGCTTTTGTATTGTAGATCGAACTGGTTGCTCCTCATAATATTTTCATAGAGTAGGTCTATCAAATGCAACCAATAGCAGAAACAGAATGGATAATAAACAATAACTGGTAAACTTGCAGGATAGTTTCAGAACTTTGCTACAACAAACAGAATTGATCACATATATAAAAAAAATTTGTGATGTTGTCTACTTAGACTAATTTTTCCACTGATTTGTTTAGTACTATTTTGACTTTGCTTAAATTATTTCTAGCAAGTTGTAAGTAATAAACAAGGATTAAAATACCATACTGTACCGCCCGATTCAACTGATACGACATGCTGCAATATGTTTGTTTTTGCATATCGGCCGATAAACCCGGTATTATCGTAGCTAGCGGTTGGACCGCTCGAAACAAACCATATTTCATGTATGGTTCCCATTAGGGGTGTTGACGAACGAGTTGAGTCGAACTTCATTGTGTCAATATTGGCTCGTTACTTTTTAGACGAGCTCGAACTCGAGCTGGACGTTTTAAGCTTGTGACAAGCTCGAGCCTGGTTCGTTAACTACACTTGATGAGCCAAACTCGAGTTCAAGTCCAACTTAGGTCATTAAAACCACTTGATGCGTCCAATTTTAGCCCAATTTTATGTTTGTACGATAAAAAACATCAACGAGTCAAGCTAAAATAATAAGTTATCCTAAAATTTACAAGTTTTTATTAGATATGACAAACCACATGTTTCATGATTGAGTTTATAATAAGTCAAATAGTGGAGCTAGTATTCGAGTTGGCTCTCGAGCTGGAGCTCGAGCCAGCTGGTGAGCCTATCGAGTCGAACATGCTCTAGCTCAAGCTTGGCTCGTTTAAAATCGAGCCGAGTCACAAGCGAGCTTTTCTCGAGCCGAACGTCGAGCCGATCACGAGCGGCTTGGTTCGTCAACCGTCCTAGTTCCATGAAAGAAACATTTCCATATTCATGATTTCAATTGGCACTTAGCTGGATCAAATGAAGCTAGCTGAGTGGATGAATTGATTTAATATTTTAATGATTTCATTCCACATATGCATGGTTTAGAAATTGACTAAAGTCTGAAAGAGTAAAAGTCTAAACTGAAACTACTAATCTATTACAATTTACACAAACTTACAACTTGAGAAATAAAATATATGTCTAGTGGTTTCAAAGGCAAGTCCATGTGACTTGCTTTAAAAAATTTTCTTCTCTTATTTCAAGCAGACAATGAAGGTTTAGATAAATGGATGTTATCGGTAGATGAAAAGAATTGACCGCATATCAAGTTCAAACATTTTTTCATTCAAACAACTAGTTATTTTGTCCGATAATTAGTTACGTTATTTTTTTTCTACAAAAGATAATTCTTATTATGTTTGAATTTTTTTTATGAACGAAAATGATGTTATAAAAGGCCGAAGCCAGAACCGAAACTGTACATGACATCTAGATAAAATTAACCAGGCCCACTTTATAGCATTGGGTAGGCCGGAGGGAAACAAAATCGGTCAAAGGGGTATCAAACACAACCCTTCCAGAATACCCAAAATACAAAGCTCTGTAAAAAGACAGAAGCTCGTAAAAAACCTAAAGAATAACCTAAGATCGAGAGCCCAAAAAATCAGTCATAGTCAGGAGCGAGGTGCCACAGTGCCAACCAGCGAGAAAAGTCTCCTTTGGTAACTTTGTCAGTCGAGTGCAGCCATCATCCCACCACAACAACGATCTTGGACACCACCATCTGAGGGAGCAACTCACTATCTCTAAAAATCCTATTGTTCCACATCCCCCAAATGTACCAATTAAAAAATGGCATGAATCAAACAATTCCTAAAACTCTCAAAGCCTCGCAAACAATTCCTAGTCTCCCAATCAAATATGAACATCTGCACATAAAAAGAAATAGGGCCGAAGACGGCAAGCTTGGGACTGATGGAGGACCACGCAAAATAAGAGTACTCACATCATAAGACAAAAATAAGTGCGGCACCGACTCAAGGTTGGCTCTGCACAGAACACACATAATATGGCCAATAAAGCCTCTCCGAGCAAGGTTATCACAAGTCGAGCTGTTATTATGAAAAACTTGCTAGAGAAAATCAGCAATCTTGGTAGGAACATGATTCCTCCAGATCATTGAGCAGGGAAAGTCAATCAAACCTGAAAATCTCTGCTGCTTCAGCAAAAGAACTAACTGAAAAGTTCCTGGAGGGGGAGAATCTCCAAAGGATGTAGGAAGGACCTTGAGAAATCCAACATGTCGGGATCTCAGACAGAAAGGTCATCACACTTTGTTGTTCCACCTCAGCATCCCATGAAGTGTAGTAGACAGAGAAAACATGTACTTGTCATCAACAATAACCAAGTCATGAACCAAAACATCTCGAGATTGGGCGGCTGCCACAATCCTGTAAAAATGATCCGCAAGACACTGACCCAAAATCGAAGAATCAAACTAGAAAGAAACCCCCCCCCCACCCCAGATCGAGTGAAGTGTACTCACAGAATCTAAAGTTGTTCAAAACGATATCACGCTAGACCGACCAACCTGCCCCATGCAACTCCCAGTACGGCTTCCAAGCCGAGCGGCCCACCCCGGTTTTGCAAACAATGAGCATCCTCCGCCACGAATTCCTTTCGACTGCGAAACGACAGACCCATTTCCCAAGTAGGGCGACATTCATGACTTTTAAATCTAGAACCCTAGCAATGGAAAATCCAATTTCTTGGAACTCTAAGCATATTCGAGATGAGAAAGGGAAGTAAATTCGCTCACCTCTACATTTGGTAACTCCAAAATTTACTTCAAGCAGAAAAGGAATGAAGAAATTTAGGTGGAAAAATGAAACAAATTGTTGTGTTTCAATACTCTTTCTTTCTTCCACTCATTCATCAATTAAATGTTCCCTAGTTGTTAACTAATAGGGGAAATTTCAGGTTCTTCAGTCTATATAGCCAAATAGCCAATCAAAGATGAAGAGGTTGTTGTAGGACGATACCATGCCTACAGAGATGATCCAACGGTTCCTGACAACACTTCGATATGTACATTAAGTACCAGGAGTGGAGTAGAATCCAAGTTGTACTGTGACAGGTTGTGACCAAAGTGACGACTTTCTATAGCTTTGTATCTATACATTTGTCAAATGTTTAATTAAGTTGGTATATTAGAGCACGTTCATTCGTGACAAATTCTTGAGAATTACCAATGAATGGACTAAGGTAGTAAAGGCTAACATATCATAATTGCTAGGGACTCGTTGAGAAGAACAACCAATATATTTTGTGGAAGATTATAAAAATGTATAATGAGAAAAGATGCAAAGAACACCAATTTTTGTATTGATAGCAGCTTAAGATACAGCTTGTAAATGTACACTTTCGCTTCTTATCACATACAGATATATCTTGATCCACACATACGGAGATGACATCCAAGATGATGTCCACAATCGAAGATACTGATTAGACAGAATCAAGTATTAGCTAACTAATTTTAAATCAATCATTCTAAAGTCCAAAGGATGAGATGGCATAGCAGCATCTCCACGTAAGCTCAAAAGCATTAAGAAAGGTTCTTCCCAACAAATCACAGAACGCTTTCTGCTTATCAGCAGCAACGGCAAGGTGAGTACTTTTTGGTGTTGACTCGTGATCAAATCAGATGTAACTGTAGTGCACTTGTTTTCGCTCCTTCTACTAGTTTTGTCAGACTCTTCTTCACTAGTCACCCTTTTCAATATCAATTTAACAATGTGTTGAAACCTATTGGACAAAGTGAAATTTTAGCAACAGAAAATACAAAAATGCTTAATAAAGAAAACAAGTATCATACTTCTAATCACGATGAAAGATTTAGATGGCATAAACAAAATTAGGCACATATTGTTTAAGAGGTATCTGAGCATGAATTTTAGGTAGTCTAACAATCACCTCTTATTAGAAAACATGTAAACAATTGCTATGAAATTTAATACTCTTCTAGAGTTATGACAAGCCAAGCTAGTATCTTGAACGAAAAGAGAATAAAATCAAATACCAATGATTGGCTTGAAGTCAGTGATTAACTAACTGCCATAAGTAGGCCCTCATCATTTCAAGGACTAGCTTAATGTAAGCAACAAACTTTCACATGCTAATTAAATAGGCATTGTGCTTATCAACAATTTTGACAGTCATACCTAAATGGTTGCAACTCATTGTTGTCAACCACGTCAATCTCATCGACTCCCTTTTGCGCTACCTTGGTGATCCAGTTGTTGACCAAGGCTTGGTTAGTTGCGTTGTTTGTTGGAGCAATCTTTTGCCATTATTAAAGCAGTACCTGGAAAAAAGATATAAAAATTTAGTTATCATAGGCACATATAAGGATTATCAAACATCAATTAAAATTGTAACGATAATATGATTGAATATAATTCAACAACATCATAAATACTTTTACCCAAACGACTTAGCTACAACGTTGAACTAGTTCAGCTGCTTGTAGTCAAGAAAATCATGAATATTTTCTACCACTTCTACTAGCAAGGACATGAAATCCTTGAATCCAATAATATTGTTGGTAGTTCATATGAAGATATTGGACTAAATGCTCCTCTCCTAGCCTCCTTGAAAGCAACATTGTTTATGATGTTAAAATTCGTTATTGCTAGAGGAAGTTGAAGGATATACAGAAATTTTGAATATATTTTATTTAATAAATTGTTTAAGGAATAGTGTGATTTATATGAGAGGGGGGTAATGGCCAAAATGAAAAGATTTAGTAATTGTTTGACATATAAGAACAAATGTTGAAATTTTTAAATTTCTTAGTTATAGATCTTAATATGTTTCAAAAGGAAATTTCTTTTATTCTGAAGGCAAGACATGGACAATATTAGTTATAAATATACATTATTTTAAGAAAAAAGAACTTCCATAATTGTTATATCGTAAAAGTAATTTGTTAAGTGAAAAATTCATAATAGTAGACTCTCATAAATGAAATTTCATCACAATACATTATTAAAATTTTTTTACTCTAGATTTACTTACCATAAATAAAAATCCAAACAAATTTGGATTTGATTTCCAATTGACGAATGTATATGAATAACATCTATTAGCCACCTACTCAGACATAATACAAACAATATTATATAAGAAAAAATCTTACGATTTTATTTTTCTTCCTAAGATATTTTAATGAAACATATAACAAAATAATCATTTCATTAATAAATTGAAAATAAAATGTAAAATCATATAGTTCTTTTTAAATTGATTAGCACCATCTAACTTTTAGCTCTGAATCGAAGCACTTAACATCCGACCTCACAAACAACAACACGAAAAAAAATCATATAAGAACAAATCTTAAAATGTAATTTCACTGACATTACATATCTTAATCAACTATATAAAGAAATGAACATTTATATCACTCAATTAAAAACAAAAGGTAAATCGTAGGCATTTCATAATCAACCATTTTTAAAAAATCAATATTTTTAACAAACCTAATCTTATATGGTTCCCTCCTCCGCGACAACAACAAAAACAATAGAATTGGCATCTAAGTATCAACCTAAACACATTAAAATGTGTCGTGTTTATGCATAAAAGTTAAACAAAATTTAATCTAATGATAGTCATATAATAGCATAAGAAATCATCAATAAACAAAAATTTCAGCACGAAACTTATCCATAGAATGTCAATTTACAATGAATCAAGCATGTATGGTTTTCCCGGTTTTGATTGTTGATTCATATTGGGAATTCCAAACGAATACAGAGTTATTGTCATCTGTGTAATCCATAATATTGATTTAGTTAAACGATGATGGAACATGATGATTGCAAATTCGAGAGTGAAAACTGGAAACCAATTGAATGTGGAACGTACCGGCCAATTGAAAATTGTACTAGTCGTTATCGTCATGGACTTGAAATCTACAGTGGTCGGATGAAGAGACAACCATGGCCAGGAAACCATTGCATGTGTCTGTGATGCGAGCAACAAACATAAGTGATGTTAGAAATGAAAATTATAATCTTGAAATGTAAACGAATTGAGTATATTCGAATTACTGAAATACCAAATATCCATTGTTGAATTTGTAGATCGTATATGCAAACTAATCCATCCTGGACGTAACACAAAGAGAAAAGGCGGACTAATTCGAAAATGATAGATAAACAAATTGACTACTCTTTCAAAAAAGTTAAATACAAATTCAAACAATTATTTGGCCATCAGTGCCAAGATGTTGTTCATGGGATCGACATCAAAATATATTTGTTGATTTGTCTGAGTTAAAGATCTATGTAACTTGATAAAGAAAGTATAAGGTGAGACGTGATATCAAAAGAATGATGTTTGGTATAAATAAGGGAGAAATCAATTACTTAGTACCCGAACATGGTGGTAGGTGTGGTAGGTTTCCGTTACATGTGCCCCCACAGCTTCGCCGAAGCAGCGATTCCGAACACCACGACTTGGCCTCCTCCTCGATCTCCTGTCGCGGCGAATCTGGAGTAATAGAGCAAAGTCACTGACGAATCGGGATTGTACCTGTCCCGATGGAGGCTATAACAGACGACTCTGCTTGCTGGAGGATTCACCAATCGTCTCACTGTTAGATTTGTAGCCTAGCTCACAATGGCGAAAGCTTCTTGGGGAGGTGGATTAGTGGTGGTTGTGGTAGTGTCGTAGGTGGTGGTGAGGGTAAAGTGAGGAGGGAAGAGAGGCAGTTGGGAAGCTGATGATTTTGGTGGTGAAGAATAGGGTTTGGTGGAGATTTATATGTGAAGGAGGTAAGAAGAAGATGACAATCGTAGATTTGGGCTAACTCAATGGTCTAAATTAATTATTATTATTTGACATGGATTTGGAATCCAAAGGCCAAACCCCGCATATCTAGAAAAAGCACAATCTGTGTCATACTCCTTAGATTTTATATGCACCATTGATCAAAACCCAATCCAATGGCTAAAACGGAATCATATTGATAGAACTGCTACAGACCGTAGACAAAACATAATTTGTGCCATACCCCACATATCTAGAAAAAAACACAATTTGTGTCATAACCCTTAGATTCAATATTCACCATTGATCAAAATCCAGTCCAATGGCTAAACGGATTCCCATTGTAGCGGTTATGAACCGTTTCCAAAATTCGGTGTAGCAGTTATTATAACCCCTACAACTATCTTCTCATAACTTCTACAACTGACACAATTTCTTATAGTGACATTTCACATGTTATGTAACTACGCAGAGAGAGCATCTATGTCATTATTTAACAGAAGGCTTAACAAACAGTGACATCATAAACATACGTTACATTACATGACACCCTAACCCAATCTAAAATGGCATTGCAGCTTGTCAGTTTGCTAAAGGAAGAATATAATTATAAGCTATTAAGATGTGCACTGCAATTTCCAAATAAGAACGAAGCATTAATGCGTTAAGATTATCAGAGTAAGCCAACAGTACTTACTTGTAGACAACTTCAACGAGTTTTCTTAAATCCAAGCACATGATATTTGGATCCTACGAGAAGAAAGGAATCTTATCAAGTAAATGTGTAGCTACACATTGATTATTACTTAAGGATCATGTAGCATAGTATTGACTTCTCATTAAAATTCGATCCCATAATCTAAGTGACAAAATTAATCTACATCTTAATAGGTTGAGGACAAAGAATTCTGAATATATTTTGAAAGTATGAGAAAAGACTAAGGGGTCGTTTGCTTTTTGGGGTTTAGGGTGTGTTTTAGGCAAAACGATGGTTTTTGCCAAATCTCTTGTTTTTTTTGGCTTGCGTTTCAACAATTTGAAAACATAACTGGGCCCAAACCATGTATTTGAAAACTCTAAAAAAAACAGCGTTTGTTGCGGTTACAAATTTGGAGTTTCATTGCCCACTTGTAGTGACTGCTTTGTCCTTGCTACAAGCTCGTAATTTACGAAACTGTCAAGGCACAATATTGAAGCATAATGGCTCCAATGCCGCCTACACAAGAAAACTGAGTTCCCAAAGAGGTGGTGAGAATTGGGTGTAGCGACGACGAAGATGATGGAATAGCTGTCGCAAGAAAGCTTCCTCAATGAGCAACTCAGCCCCATCAGTTAAGCTCTACATCAGATGCTCCTGCCTAGACTTTAGACTGTCATAAATTTTGGAAAATTGGGGAAGTGATGTTCTTCACGTGGTTAGTTGAGTCTGGATTTGAAATGCAGTAGTGATGGAAGGTTAGTTTCCTTGTAGCCATGGAAAAGCTAATTTCTTTGAACTCTAAGCATATTCGAGATGAGAAAGGGAAGTTAAACTCGCTCACCTGTACATGACTCCAAAATTTACTTCAAGCAGAAAAGGAATGAAGAAATTTAGGTGGAAAATGAAACTAATTGTTGTGTTTCAATACTATTTCTTTCTTCCACTCATTCCTCGATTAAATGTTGCCTAGTTGTTAACTAATAGGAGAAATTTCAGGTTCTTCCATCTATACAACCAATAAAAACTGAAGAGGTTGTTGTAGGACAATACCATGCCTACAGAGATGATCCAACGGTTCCTGATAACACTTCGATATGTACATTAAGTACCAAGAGTGGAGTAGAATTCTAGGTGTACTGTGAGAGTAGAGCTGTCAAACGGGCGGGTTAGGCGGGCCACGGGTCGGGTTGGGCGGGCGGGCTCATCGGGTTGGGGGTTTATCGGGTCATTTATTCATTATATTATGGGTAAACTATTTGGCAGTTTGCTTAGTTTGAAGGTTTTTTAGTTATTAAAATGGTCTAGCTTTGAAATGTTGGCTTTAAGCTTATTTAAATTTTTGGTTAAATTGAGTCGGGCTGAGTCGGGTCAGCTTTTTGCCAGCTCTATGTGAGAGGTTGTGACCAAAATGATGACTTCAGCAGCTCTGTATCTGTACATTTGTCAAATGTTTAATTAAGTTGGTATATCAGAGAAGGTTAATTTGTGACAAGTTCTTGAGAATTACCAATGAATGACCTAAGGTAGTAAAGGCTAACAGGTCATAGTTGCTAGGGACTCGTTGAGAAGAACCACCAATATATTTTGTGGAAGATTATATAAATGTATAATGAGCAAAGATGCAAAGAACACCAATTTTTGTATTGATAGCAGCTTAAGATACAACTTGTAAATGTACACTTTGGCTTCTTATCACATACCGAGAGATCTTGATCCACAAATACGGAGATGACATCCAAGATAACGTCCACAATCAAAGATATTGATTAGACAGAATCAAGAAGTTTGTGAAAAGCACAAGGAGTTGGAGAAAAGTTTGTACTGATCTCTAGTTCCAATCTTATGTCACAGCTCTCAAATTCTCATTTTCCGGCAACTATTTAATGAAATCGTACAGAATCTGAATCAAAGAAGTGGTCTGGTCCTCATCGAAAATTGGATGAAATCGTTGAATCCAAACACTATATACCTTATAGCAGATACAATAAAAGGAAAATTGCTTCAAAGACAATGAGTTGATCCACGATCAAATTTCTATTGAAATTTCAGGTTCCAAACAATAGTTGTTTCTCGATTACGATTGCAAGTCACAGGTTTTCGATTACAATTACAATGTCACCACATTTTGAACCTCACATCTGCATTGCCAAACTTCCCTTTACAAGTTAGAAAGTTTTACGATCGAAGTGAATTGCCAATGAAATTATGTCAAATTCGAAAAGGGTGAGTAACAACTAACTACAATATTTCAATGCAGTTCATATTCTTAGACATCCTAACAATTCAAAAAAATTGCTATACAACACAAACTGCATTACAGCCAGAACCATCTGGGATTAACCACATTAGAATAAGAATTCTTTCGTTATGAGTTGCGTAACCGGGATTTTTTACCAAGTAAGGGGCTCATTTACAATCTACGATCAAAGACGTAACAAACCGTGTCATCTTGCTACCTTCACAATCTCCACTTCTCCAGCTTTACCATGTAATAGAAAATTTCATCCACCATTAAAGTATGACAGTTATGTCAAATTCGAGGAGGGTAAGGAGTGATACAATCTCTACAGTTGATAACACTCTTCCACATCCAGGAATCAGCAGCTGCACAAGTGTACTCCCAAAAAGACCTTCTCCTCAATCTAGTAACAGTAAGCCAGGCTACCCAAAGAGAACCACTATTCATCAGCATATTCCAAATGTTTCTGGCTACACAAACCATGTTCCAAATTCGAAGAGGAACAACATTAACCTCCCACCCCCCTTCAACATAAGGCGTAGCAACTACATTTCAAGCCACCCTTGCTTTCTTCACAGTTGTCATATTAACCCCCATAAGAAGTCAGAACACCTCTTCTCAATCTCCTTGATCACACCCTTTGGAAGATGGAAAATATACATCCAGTACGTGGCCATACTTTGGAGCATCGATTTGACCAGCTGGAGCTTCCCAGCATGACTAAGGCGTTGTTTTCCTGCTTGGAATTGACAGCTTGAATTGGCCAATTCCACGGAATCAACTAATTCCCAGTTTTCCTTGCACTTTATGATGGCCCATTTACGGCGGAATCAAATTCCGTAACGGGCCAAAATTTCGTCTACAACCCATATAATGATTCCCGCCCAAACAGGTAGGATTCTGTAATTTCGTTTATAATTTTTAGGGTATCTCACAATTACCCTTTCTAACAAAACTGTTCATCTTCTCCACCATAACAATTTCCCATCAGCAACCTTCGAAGAAGTTGACGGACGTTCCCATCAGACCAGTCGGCGACCACAACACCACTTCCTCCGTCGCCGTCCCTCAATCGCAGGTACCCCTCTCCTTTCCATCCTTGCTGCTTGTTCTATTCTTCTTCTTGCTTCTTGCTTCTTCTTCGTCTTGCTGCTTCTGCATCATCTCTGTTGCTTTTTTCTTAATCTTGTACCATACCTTCCCCTTGCTTCTTCTTTGTCGGAAGACGGCGCTGCGCAGGTGGTTTGATTTCTTGGTCTACGAATTCGGGGTGGATGATGTAAGGGATAAGATGTGATGAGTGGATTGTAAGGGGGTCAGTTTAGTCATTTCATATAAGGTTTAAATTCATTTTCGATACATAGCTTTAACAGGAAACCAAGTAATTGTTTACAGGATTTGGAGATGATTTTTGCCTTGTATTAATTTCGGCGGAATCCATAATTCCAACGGAATTTCATCTTTAACAGGAAAACAACGCCTAAGAAGCATGCCACTCTGAAATTCGTTTAGAAATCTTATCTACCAGCTTAGCACAATCAACAGCCTTAAGCTTTCCAGATATAAGAGTAATTCCAAGATAAATGACAGGCAGAGAACACAATTTATATCCTGAAGTTGAAACCATTTTCTTTCTTTCCTCTGTGTGAACACTGGCAGAGCAGTAAAGAGAAGTCTTTGCATGGTTAACTTTCAACCCTGTGAAAAAATAGAAAGTATTCATGGTCTGCAGAACTTGCTGAACTCCAAAAGAGGTGCCATTAGTGAAGAAGAGAAGATCATCTGCAAAACACAGATGAGTGATCCCAATTTTTTTACACCGAGGGTGGAGAGGACTATAACCAGCTGCAACTCCTCTTGAACTAATGCAATGAAAGAGTTCCATTACCATAACAAACAGGAGGGGAGACAACGGATTACCTTGTCTCAACCCTTTTTTTGCATCAAAATAACCAAACGACCCTCCATTAATACAAACACTCAACTTTGCTGTTTGAAGACACTCAGCAATCCAGCAGACCATAACTTCAGGAAACTTAATTGCCCTTAAGATTTTCAATAATGCAGACCATGAAATGGAGTCAAAGGCCTTCATAAAATCCACCTTAACCACACATCTTGGACTGACTTTTTTGTCCTGATAATGACTAATGAGATCTTGAGCCAAAAGAATGTTATCTGCTATATATCTCCCTTTGATGAAAGCTGTTTGGCTATTGCTAATAAGAAGAGGCAAGAAATCTCTCACCCTGTTGGTAATGATCTTAGTAATACACTTGTAAAGAGTATTACAGTAAGCAATAGGCCTAAACTCAGTCATTCTACAAGCACTAGGAACCTTTGGAATAAGAGCTATGATTGTAGAATTCACCTTGGGGGAGAGCTTGCAGTTTTGAAAAAACTCCTGAATAGCCTTTGTGACGAGACCACCCACTATATGCCACACATTCTGGAAGAAGAAAGCATTAAACCCGTCAGGACCTGGACTTTTATCACCTTTCATTTGGAATATAGCATCTTTGATCTCCTTTCCAGAGACAGGAGCACTCAGCTGATCCTGATCTTCATCACACAGTTTATTGATAATCATTCTATCAAAGTATGACTGATGGATAACTCTCACATTACCGTTAACCTTCCCCAGCAAATTTTCATAATAACCAACAGCCTCAGCAGCAATCCCCTTAAAATCATTAATCACCTTCCCATCAGCAGAAACAAGCGAACCAATCTGCTTCTTATTGATTCTTGCTTTAACTTTGTTGAAAAAGTACTTATGGGTCGTTTTCCACGCGGAAATGTATTGCAGTAGAATTAAAATCCGGAAGGGATTCGATTGCTGGGGAAGACCCTAATTCCTTCCAGATTTTAATTCCTTGTTTTCCACTGTACCATTACTATATGGATTTCAAACAAAGGACCACCGAACATGGCTAAACTACCCTTCCTATCAATCCCGAACAACCTCTATTTTCTTTCTGCATCTCATTTATGTTGTTCTTTACACAAAATACTCAAAAAAATCAAGCTCACCATTATTTTAAAAAAATATATATCGACCAAACATGAATATTCAAATAATCAATATTATTCAAACATTCAAAGAAAGTGGAATAATATTGCACCTTAGCTTCATAAAAAATCTATGAGCTGCATTTCATGACCAATGGTGGCTCAATGTTAATCCATCTCAGCTATTAAAACATTATAGAATTTTTTCCTTTAAAAAAGATGAACCAGAAAGTTGTTCTCCCATGTTAGAAAAAAAAAACATAATGGGGTATTATTGAAAAAATAGAAAACCTGCCATCTCCTTCCCTTTTCAAAGGGTTTTGAAAACCCAGCCTGAGCTCATTTGAAATCCTGCCAAGATTTGCAATCTGTCGATTTTGTGTAGCATGTTTTGCTCGGAAACACAAGGGAATTGAACCAAACCGGAATTTAACAGAATTTCTTGCTCAATCACTGCGCGGAAAACGACCCCTTAGTATTAGAGTCCCCTTCAGCAATTCTAGAAATCCTAGCTTTTTTCTATAAAACATTTCCTCCATGCTCTTAAGTCTGTCCCAGTTTTTTGTCCTTTCCTTCAAGTTTTTAAAAGAGCCTTCATCATTGTTGGTCAAAACTTCAGAATGAGCCACCAACATAACCTCTTCTGCCTCCCAGACTCTTTTACTTATTTCAGAAAAAAGAGTAATTGTTTAGCTTCTTCAGAGCAGTCTTTATTCTATGGAGATTATGGTAGAGATCTTCCATATAATACCCAACCCTACCTTCCTTCCAATTCTCTTTAATAATCTGCTCATAGCCAGGATGCTTGGTCCAGAAATTGAAGAACTTAAAGGCAGAGGGAGCCTTTACTATTGAAGCATCTGTATTAGTAAGAAGACCACAGTGGTCTGAGAGGTGCATTTTAGTTCTGGAAACTCTACTGTTTGAAAAGAACCTCATCCAATCCTTATTAACTAAAACCCTGTCCAGTCTTCTAGAGATAGGATTCCTTTGCTGGTTATTCGGCCAGGTAAACCAATCCCCTGTTACTCTGTGATCAGTAAAACAACAATAATTGATCCAATCATTAAACTATTTGCTGCTACTACTTGCTCCATCAGAATTATTCGCAGCTTCAGAACTACCTCTAATAGCATTGAAGTCCCCAGTAAGCAACAAGGGTCAGCTGCTCCCTAAACTCCTGTACAAATTTCTTCTTTCCTTTTCTTTATTAGAACTATAGACAAAACCAATCTCAAAATCTCTACTATCCTCAACTCTTACAACCACTGACTGATCTGTATGACTTATCACCTTAAGCTTGATATGAGACCAAAAAATCTAGATCTTTCCAAGAGGGTGATCATCATAGTTGGCAAAAAACTCCCAACCTGAAAAATGCTTATTTACAATATCTTCAACCTTATTTTTCTCAACTCTTATTTCAACAAATCCAACAATATCTACTCTATATTTTTCAATCAGTTTCCTCTAAAAAATCTGCTTACGGGGGAGATTTAGACCCCTAACATTCCATGAGAGAATGATCATTTCTTATTTGGAGATTCCCTCTTCTTAACTCTTTCACTAACCCTCCTTACATCACCTTTAAGAGGAGGAAACACTTCCACAGACAAAGGAGTTTCACCCCAAGATAATAGAGAATGTTAAAAGGATTTTTATTAGCCCCCTTACTACTAATGAGATCATCACCTCCTGCAATCTTTTCAACACCTAATTCCTTTACATTCTCAATTCCTTTCTCATTATCCACTTTAGTACTTCCTGTATTCTTTTGAGCCCCTAAGTCAACCACCAAGCTATTATCATCATCCAAAATGGCTATTTGTGGAATGATAGCTTCCTCCTCATTCACAGAAATAGTTGGAATAGTATCTTCCTCATCATTCCCAGAA
The DNA here is from genome assembly GCA_034768395.1 of Linum lewisii. Classification (NCBI taxonomy): domain Eukaryota; kingdom Viridiplantae; phylum Streptophyta; class Magnoliopsida; order Malpighiales; family Linaceae; genus Linum; species Linum lewisii. The sequence continues at coordinate 17,004,078 of CM068300.1, forward strand.
GTGGCATACAGATCATCCCCTGCTTCCTTCTCTACCACCACCACCTCCACAGGAATGACCTCCCCCTCTTTATCACCTGATACAGTTTTCCAAATTTTGTTCTTACTTTCTAGCCTGAGATTTTCTATAGACTCTGGCTTGCGGATATTCAATAGAAATCAGCATAGGATCCTCATCTTCTAAAGAAATACTTAATTCAGGCGTTTTTTGCACATCCGGATCCAATAACAGACAAACTTTCACATCAAGTCCACTTCTAACAAAATTATTAACTGGATCACCTAGATGACTAGCAAGCTAGCTAATTCCATCATCAGTAATCAACGCTGGTGGAACCTTCTTGAAAATAACCCAGACAGGAATTCTCCGAGGAGCCAGAGCAATAGGGGTAATCTTTTGTTCCCATCTTCTCAGAATCATCACAGAATGGTGAATATGCCACGATCTCTGGACAACCCACTGTGCAAGAGATTCTAAAGCAAATTCAAAGAGGAAAAAACCCTCATCCAATCTAGAAACCACAACTTCACTCTCATACCCCCAGATTATGTTAACAACTGCTGTAATAACCCTAATCGGGGGAATAGCACCAACAAACTGAGCCACAAAAGCAGTTTCAATTTCTTCAATCCCTTATCTATAACCGATCTCGGGATACAAATGGAACCATTAATGAAGGCAGAGGAAGTACCTAAGAGCCGTCCTGATGTGACTATTTTCCGTGCATTTTTAGGCCTGTGTTTCGTCTAAGAATCTCCCGTTTTGATCTCGAAATGTCATGACATATATGCTTTTATTGAAGTTTCGTGCAAAGTGTCTATTTGTTGTCCGGATGCCACTTTGAGGCCAATTCCGTGTCTATTGGAGTTATTTTCTTTGCATTTTCAGGATGTGGCATTATATTACGGATGACAAGGAGCACATAGGAGCAAACGGGAGGTCAATCGGAGCTAGGACGGAGGAGATAGAGCCGTCACAAGTTTGGGATTTTATGCACCTGTTTCTAAAGGAGTTTTCGGCGAGAACTATCAAGTTCACGCTGAGAAGTTGGTGCATCAGAACTTCCAGAAGGCGGAGCTTGGATTTTCAAGTAAATTTTTGGCAAAAACTTACAAAGTTTTTGCCAAAAACTTTAGGCTTTTCGAGCAGCCTATTTAAAGCAGACTCGACGAAAACAATGGGAACAATTCATTATTCAGCAATTCCATCTTCAACAAAACCCTTTTCTCTCAACTTTTTAATTGCTTTCTCCTCATCTCCAATCCACAACCCTAGAGCAAGGTGCAACTCAAAGTAGAGGATCTTGGATTGAAGTCCACAACCTTGGGAGAGGAGCTTGCAAGAGGAGGATTGACATGGTGTTCTTGGTGATCATCTCTCTTTCTCTTTCCTTGTTTCCTTCGGCCATGTGTGGCTGATTTCTTAAGTTCTTCTTGGATTGATAGATAGTTGTGCTATGATAGAGGTTGATTGTGTAATCATGCTATGATTGATCTTGGATGTAAGAAAATGATCTCTAGACTTGTTGTTAATTCCATTGATTGCTATGATTGCTTGATTGGTCTATTCTTTGTGATGTAATGCATGAGAGTGCTTAGATTACATGGTTTGTAGGTCTAGGGATTGAAGAGAGTATGTTCTAAGAGATTAGATCATCTCAATTCAACCATAGTTGCATAATTTCTCTCTTGTGCATTTTATCAAACACTTGGTGTGCACTTGGTTTTTCATTCATTTGAACTTTGATTAGTTTTTTGATGATTCTCTTAGTGTTAAAACATTGACATGAGAGTGTGATGTCTAGCCTTGTGGTCATAGAGTCATAGGAGAGGGTTTTGTAGCTTGGCATTTCATCACATCATTAATGCATCCTTAGTCACTTAGCTTGAGAGCGAGAGCCTAGGTTGAGTGGTGCTAGGATAGGAACTTAGTGCTACGAGAGTGCATTGAGTCTATAGAAGGGATTTGCGTGGTCATTCGATTGCAGCCTCGATCATGTTTGGCTTGTTTGAGCATTTGTTTCTCTTGAGCATGATGAAGCTATCTTTCCAAGTGAACCTCATTTATCTTTGATTTGCACCACTTTACTTTCTTGCTTTAGTTTCGTTTATGTTTTTGATTTCGTTGCTTTCAAACCAAACTCCTTTTAAATGAATAGACCGTCTATGAACCGTGTGAGTAGTGGCAATTGAGGAAGCCCTCGTGGAAATACGACCTTGATTGTTGTGAGTTAATTATTTCACGGCATGTCCCCGAATCTCAAACAATGGACGCCCAGGAGTCACCAGAAGAAATCTCTGAAATCATCGCACAATCAAGAAATTGAATCAAAAACAAATGACAGGCGTGGAATCGCCAGGCGATAGCCACCAACAACGGAATCCTCTGTATTAGCTCACTCAATACAAAACAACTCAACGAAGAGGAGCGCAATCTCAGGGGAGAATCTGTCGAGAAGACAAAGCAGGGAAAAACTATCAGAAGAGAACTGCTAAGCTTTCAGAAAGCCTCGCCGTAGAACTTGCCAGAAACCGTGCCCGACCGGAGCTCACCCACAGCCGGAGCCGGATCTGGAAGCTCTAGCCTCAGCACTCAGAGATGGAGACCTCCGAGGGAGAAAACTTTTTCCCGCCAAAATCGCCTAGAGAGAGAGAGAGCTTTTTTTGTGTTCATATTATGATTTCAAACTACCAAATTATGAGAAATTTTTATGAATAAATTAATTTTTATTTCATCAAAAGTGAAAGTTGCAATTTACGCCTAAGAAAATAACACAAGACAAAACTTTTATCGCTTCTAAAAATATAGAGCTCATTGTCAACCGAAATAAGAAAATTTTCTCTAGTTACCAGAATCGAATCGAAGCCAAAATCATCCATCTCCCAACAAAAGAGGTGTCCAAACTCCAATTGCTCTAAACTCATTGGATCTGTTACAATAAGATCTAATGGCTCTAATAGCATATGTCTAATAGACATAATCCTCCTTTATGTCACCATTCCCAACCCGAGCAGTGGTTGGCCTCGTAAAGTAAACTTTTAGGTAATATTAATTTTTAATTATTACAAGTCTTTATTGTAAGTTTATTGCCTATTCAGTCATTTTGTTTCTTTGACCGCCCATCATTTCCTTTTATTGTATTATTTAATTTTATTTCCTTTTATTTAGATTTAATTATGGAATTATTTTGATTCCCTAATTTGCTCCAATTAATTTCTCAAAGTTATCTGCTTTCCGTGATTTGTTCAAGTGTATTAATTGTTTAGTTAGTTTCATTTAAATATATTTTTTTCATAGATGAGAGCTAATTGTTTAATTTTTTATTTGGATCCAACTAATCATTTTGTTATTTTCTTACAGTAAGTAGGACTGTATATGAGCCGAGCCGAGCTTTGGCCAAGCTCAGGCTTGGCTCGATAAGGAATATAGCTGGCTCAGGCTCGGCTCAAGCTCGATTCGAACTCAAAGATGTGAGCTCAAGCTCAGCTCGTTATAAAAAATTAGAGCTTAGGCTCAGCTCGAGCTCGGCTCAAAATGAGTGTTAAGGAGCCAAAGCTCAATAAAATCTTATCGAGCTTAGCTTGAGCTCAAATTGGGCCATAAATTCTAGGCCCTTTTAAGCTAAAGTTAGGGTCAAAGCCCATAATAATTTACTTTAATGATCCATAGACCATTCAAGTCTCTAAATTGAGACTATTCATCTAAATGTCTAGGCCTTGTTATTTATAAGTCTTGATTACTTCCTTCCTCCCCTAAACCACCAATGTGGTGTTGCTGAGAGCTACAACAGCAACACCTTTTTAACTAGAAATTTCTACTCTTTAATCAACGAGTCGACGAGCCGAGCCAGCTCACGAGTCTACCGAGTTTAGCCAGGGTAGGCTCGGGCTTGGCTCATTTACTATCAAGCCAGCTCGCGAGCCGGCTCGTTTACAAACGAGCTGAGTTTCGAGTGAGCTTTTTAGCCATTTTTCCGAGCTGAGCTCCGAGCTGCTCGCGAGTGGCTTGGCTCATCAACAGCCCTAACAGCAAGTAAGGAGACAGAAGAGATGATGACAAATATTCCCTTGCCATATGGATTCAAACTCGCCAATTAAGGCATAACTTCACCAATAAGGGCTCATTTTCGCCGATTAGGGCTTCTCACCAATAAGGGCTCATTCTCGCCGATTAGGGCATAATAATAGTCATCCTCGATTCGAGGAGAAGCCATTGCTCGATTCAAGTTATATGTGAACAAGCTTGGTGCTCCAAAGTTTCGGATTTAGATCCCCTATCAAGATTTTTCTCTAGAACTCCCATGAATGTAACTTTTTTAAGGCTTCAACTGATCGATTTCATAGTCACTTCCCACCCCCTCCCCTTACCCCCAACCCCCTCCTCTCCCCCTTTCTTTTTTTCTTTTTATTTTTATCTCCTAGGTTGGTTCACGATCTATAGCACGCTCCCGCCCAGGAGTGCTACATCCAAAAAAAAGCTCAATTAAGACTAACCTAATAGCAAAAGGAGAAGGGAAGAAAGAAATAGAAACTAAGGGCCCGTTTAGTATCACTTTGTTTTCACTTCGATTTCACTTTCAATTATTGTGATTTCAAAAATTAAAATAAGTCATGTTTAGTATCACTTTGCTTTTATTTATTTGGAAACCAGTTTTGAAAACCATCATCATTTTTTAAAGTGGAAAAAAGTTAATTTCATAAATTAATTTTTGTTTTCGTTTTCAAATTTTGACCGGCAAAAAATCTGGAGCTATTAAAACAGCTCATTATTCAAATGCAACATTTGACTTTTTTATTTTTTATTTATTTTCTGTGATACCATAACCAAGACCTTGATGCAATCACAGTTACAGAATATATCAACAATTCATCTCAAATAAGAGAAATTGCTAAAAGGCGTGATTCAATCGCAAACCAGATATGAATAATCATCAAAGTACTTGATTGACTCAGTGATTCATCATACGTAAACCAAATAATTGTTATCTATGCTATTTTTGTAATGAAATTAGTCTTCTCATAATTTTCATTTAAACACAATTTCAATTTCAACTTTCAATTTCTCAAAAACTTAATTGTGCCAACTAAAAAGTTTTTCATTTCTGAAGGAAACCATCAAGATTTTTTTTCGATAATTATCATCAATTTTATTGCTTCAGAACAAGGAAAAGTTACAAAGTGTAACCTCCATCAAGACAAACGTAATTAGCTAAGAAGCTAATACATCAACAACCATCCGAGACAGAACACCAAGAAAGAGACAACAACATCTAGTCCCTCAACTTTCTAAAACTACTCCACATTATACCTAGCTCTAGCTGAATTTTCCCAAGCAAAGCCTCTCTCCCCTTATGACTCTCTCCATAAGCCCTACAACATCTCTCTTTCCAAAGGTTTGAGACAACTATCCTCCAAGCAAGTCTTCCTCTTGCTGCTGCAGCTGAATTCCCACTGAGATTGGCTACAAACCAACTGATCTCTCCATCCCAATCCATATTAGTTCTATAGCTGGGAAACATTTGACTTTTAATCCAACAAGCATAATCACAATCACCTATGGTATGATTGCGATTATCCAAACCAACTTGACAAAAGAAGCAAGCATCATCAACATTCAAACCCCACTTGTTAAGCTTGTTGTTAAATGGAAGTCTGTCAAGACAAATCTGCCTAGCCATGAAAGAGTATCTTGGGATGGTTGGTGTCTGCTAAACTTTCTATTCTGATAGCACTAAGTACTCTCTTCATAGAGAACTTATCCATTTCACTTCCATCCCACAACCAGGTCCCTGCAATATTCTGAGTAATATGCGGAACAATGATGTCCCTGCACTGCATAATTCCTTTCCACATCCAGGAGTTTGCAGTTGAGCATTTGTAAGTCCAAAAGTCCTTATACTTAAGCCTACTAGAGTTGAGCCATGCTACCCATAAAGATCCACTTTTCATTAAGAAGTTCTAGATATTTCTAGCCAGACAAGCCGTGTTCCATAGTCTTAAAGGAAGAGCGTTTGCCCCCTCCTTCATCATACGGAGTAGAGACCTGTTTCCAGGCAACCCTTGCTTTCTTTACTCCTGAGACTCCAACTCCCCAAACAAAATCAGAGCAAATTTTCTCTATATCTTTGATTATCCTCATAGGGAGAACAAAGATGTTCATCCAATAAGTGACCATACTATGAAAGACTGATTTCACCAACTGCATTTTCCCAGCATGACTAAGTAATTTCGCACGCCAGCATTTAACCCTAGCAGTAATTCTGTCTACCAGCTTCCTGCAGTCAGCAGCCTTTAGCTTACCAGTAATCAATGGCACTCCAAGGTAAGTGACTGGCAGAGTTTCCAATTTAAATCCAGTAAGGGCTGTCATTTTTACTTTATCAGCATCAGGAACACTCACAGAGTAGAAAATAGAGGTTTTGGCAGGATTAATCTGCAATCCAGTTAAAGTATAAAAGGTCTGAAGAGTTTGGAAAACATGCTGCACTCCATGAGGGGTTCCATTAGTAAAGAAAAGCAGATCATCCGCGAAGCACAAGTGGGTAATTCCAAGCTTCCTGCATCTGGGATGGAGAGGCAAGTAACCAGCAGAAGCACCTCTAGATCTAAAGCAATGAAGAACCTCCATCATTATAACAAAGAGCAGAGGGGACAAAGGGTCCCCTTGCCGCAAACCTCTCCTAGCAGCAATATAACCAAAAGACCCCCCATTGATACACACACTAAGCTTTGCTGTCCGCAGGCAGGTAGCAATCCAATCAATAATCTTCTCTGGAAAGTCCATGGCACGAAGAACTTTCAACAAAACATCCAAGTCCACTGAGTCAAAGGCCTTTTTAAATCAACCTTTAAAACACATCTTGGACTAATTTTTTTGTCATGGTAAGCACTAATAAGATCCTGAGCCAACAAGATGTTCTCAGCTATGAATCTCCCCTTGATGAAAGCAGTCTGGCTATTACTAATGATATAAGGCAACACATTCCTTAATCTATTAGTTATGACTTTAGTAATACATTTGTATATAGTGTTACAGCATGCTATGGGCCTAAAATATGTCATTCTGCAAGCATTTGGGATCTTAGGAATTAAAGCAAGGCTCGTAGAGTTTACCTGTGAAGAAAGCTCTCCAGAAGAAAAGAACTCTTTCACAGCCTGAATAACCAGAATACCAACTGTTTTCCACGAATGCTGGAAGAAGAAGGCATTAAACCCGTCTGGCCCTGGACTCTTATCTCCTTTCATACCAAACATAGCCTCTTTTATTTCCTTATCAGTAACATCCCTGCTCAAGTCAATTTTTTCCACCTCTGCCAGTTTATTAATAATAAGAGAATTATAGTAACTTTGAGGAAGATCTCTTACATTAGGGTCCTTTACTCCAAGTAAGTTCTCATAGAACTTCACTGCTTCCTTTGAGATATCATTAATTGAGCTCAGCTTCTCTCCATTATCAGCCACAAGGTAAGAAAGATGTTTTCTTGCGTTATGTTCCTTTACTTTACTATGAAAGTATTTAGTATTGGCGTCACCATCACTAATCCCTATATTCCTTGCCTTTTGTCTAAAGAACATCTCCTCCATATGTTTAATATCATTCCACTTTCCAGTCTCAGTCTTCAGATTTTTGAAGGAGGAACTACCATTAATTCTCAATGCCTTCTCTTGTGCCTCCAACATTCTTCTTTCTGCCTCCTTAACTCTATTACTTATATCAGAGAAAGAGGTTTTATTTAACTCTTTTAGTACAGTCTTAACCCTTCTCAACTTTGCATACAAGTCTTCCATATACCTTCCAGATCTCCCTTTCCACTAGCACTGTGAGATTATTGAATCATAACCCTGATGTTTGGCCCAGTAATTGAAAAATTTGAAAGATTTAGGAGGGTCACCAACAGAATTATCTGTGTTAGTTAGCAAACCACAGTGATCTGAAAGATGAGGCAGAGTAGTTGAAACTCGGCTATTCTGAAAACTCAGCAACCACTTCTGATTCACTAGCACCCGATCAATTCTTCTTGAAATAGGGCTCCCCTCTTGATTATTTAACCTGGTGAACCATTCTCCATTAACTTTGTGATCTGTGAGGCAGAGTCTATCAATCCAATCATTGAAATCTCTACTACTACTTCCCCCATCAGAGCCATTAGAAGCCTCTCTACTGTTTCTGATCGCATTGAAGTCACCAGTCAGCAACAAAGGCATAGGACTCTCAATCAAACTACTGTACAAATTTTTTCCTATCTTTTTCTTTATTCATGCTATATATGAACCCAATGTAAAAAACACAGCTATTATCAACCCTCACCATCACAAATTGATCAGAGTTGGCGATCACACGCAGCTTAATATGAGATCTCCATAAAATCCAGATCCTGCCAAGAGGGTGATCAGAGTAATTCGCAAAAAAATTCCAATCTGAGAAGTGCTTATGTACAATATCTACAGATTTTGCTTCCTTAACACGAGTTTCCACCAGTCCTACAATATCAATCTTGTGTTTCTCAATAAACTTTTTCCAAAAAATCTGCTTTCGAGGGAGATTCAGACCCTAAAATTCCAAGATAAGACTAACATTTCTTTGTTGGAGATCCACGCTTCTTTACCCTCTCACTCGCTCTCCTAACATCTACTTTCAATTGAGGGAAAGCAGCTGCTGAGAGTGGATCAATATTGTCTAAATCATATAGGACATTGAAAGAATTACCAGTTACCACTTCCTTTGTCTTTTTTCCATTGTCCTTTGAACTACCAGAATCAACACTTGCCAAAGTGACAAGCTCCTTCTCAGTAGAGTTTGAGATTAGGGTCTCTCTAACTTCACTTGGAGGATTTTGCTCTACTTTTGCTTGTTCTGTCTCATTACCACCATTAGAACTATTATCCACCACCTCAGTATCCCCTTCAGATCTAGCTTCTTCACTAACAGCTTCCTCAGCAACAAACCATCAAGATTACCCTCTCCCTAACCACTATTTTTAAAACTTAATTTCCAAATAAATATTTTTAGAATTATAGTCATTTTTGTTCTAAGGCATTTCTAGGGAAGGGATCAACATCCAACCTTTTCTTAACCATTAGATTACCCTTTGATCTTTTGACCAATCGAATGGTCTACATTGTTAGGGGTATTTCGAAATTTACATACATAATTTAATTATTATATTTAAATTAAATATTTTAATAATTTATGGTGATTGGCCGGCGAAACTCCAACGACGGTGACTTTTCCAACGACCGACCACCGTCGCCGGCAAATTTTCCGGTGAGACTTCGGCGACCGACCAAACTCCAACGACTTTTCCGGGAGTTTTTTTCGGTGACAAAGTCTAAACTTTGTCACCTATACAAAGTTTAATCTGGACCCTTGATCTCATATTCACATCTTAATTAATAATTTAAATCAATTTAATAATGCTATTTAAAGAAAGTGTATAATTTAAATAAAAAACATTCCCCTGCAACCCTTTACTTCCATAACCGCCGCACCTTTTAATTATTGTTTATTATTATATTTATTTTTCAATTATCTTCTCCTCAAAAAATGCTTGAAAATATTCTCTTAACAATTTTAGATAATCATAATCTTCTTCTTCATATGCTAATCACGCCATTAAAAAAAACTTCTGCATAAATTTTTTTTAACAAATCAGTCCCTAATCATTAAAAAATCAATCCCCAAGTTCAAGTTCAAGTTTTATAATGGATGAACCCGGTTCGAGTTTCCAAGTAAAAAAACCTTCCACCGCACCTCTGTTTGATCTAAATAATTCACCGATTGATCATTCCCCCGATGTTGATGATACATCTGAACCATATGAGGATGCAATTCCGACGTCAGATGAACAAGGAACCTTACGTGGCTACGGTATGTTTTCCCTCCTTTTTTAGCCAATCTTCTTTCATTATAATATTACTTTCATAGAATCTACATAATGAATTTTTCTATCCAATCAAACCATAATTATTTTCACTGTTCAGTTTGTGAGTTTTGATTTATGTTGTTCAGTTTGTGAGTTTGTGAGTTTCAGTTTTTGAATTAAGATTATATTCATTGAGATTGATGCGGCTGGTCAGTATGCACGTAGTACTAGTATGAATGCAGTACTAGTATGAATGATCGACCAGAGGTTCATCATCAAAGTCATCCTACAATTCCAACACAAAGCAGAATACCACTGTAAAGACTACCATATATAACACAACTATGACAACAGAGTACTATAAATCGGCTTCCATACACACATATGCCGAAAAACCTAAACACAATACATAAAACATAGGATTAAACAAGTTAATTGATCTGATATCCAAGAGAAACCATGAACAACATACTAGTACTGCTAATCTCCAAGTACGTTACAGATACTAGTATGTGCCGTGAAATAAATGACATGCTAATCTCCAAGATAATATTTTCAACCATTTTTTGAGGAGAAGATAATTGAAAAATAAATATAATAATAAACAATAATTAAAAGAGGCGACGGTTATGGAAGTAAAGGGTTGCAGGGAATGTTTTTTATTTAAATTATACACTTTCTTTAAATAGCATTATTAAATTGATTTAAATTATTAATTAAGATGTGGATATGAGATCAAGGGTTCAGATTAAACTTTGTATAGGTGACAAAGTCTATACTTTGTCACCCACCGCGCTCCCGACTTTTCCAACGAGGACATGTTAACTAGTTAACACCTGTTTTTGTTGATAACCAGGTAACTGTTATGAAAATGATGGAGAACTATGAACTATGAAGTAGAGAGGAAAGACAAGAGAGAAAGAGGAGAGAATTGCTTCTTATCATTCATCCAAATAGATACAATGATGTGCTCTATGTATAGGCACATAATACATAAATCATATAGGCTAATGTAATTACATATGAATAGAAAGAATAATGAGTCATGAATGGGCTCATATAATTACACATGAATGTGGAGAAGAATGGGTCATGGAAGACATTGATTCTTATGATCAATGTTAAGGAAGAATCCTATGTGAATGTAGTATCCTATGGAATTATGGACATTCACTACAATATTATTCATAACACTCCCCCTTGAATGTCCATTGGTTAATGATATACCCTATTAAAACTTTACAAGAAAAGTTAATAGAAGAACAATGCATGTATAGGGAAAATAGTATTATTCTTATAATACGCTATCACATATTGCCTCATTAAAAACCTTACCAGGAAAACCCAATGGGAAAAACCATGGTTAAGGGAAAAAGAGTGCAGTGTGTATTAACTCCCCCTCATGAACTTCAATGTTATAACTGATCTTGTTGTATGAAGTATCTTTCATGAACAAATATGCTAGATTGTCACTTGATCATAATTTCAATAATTATATCACGAGTATCTAGAAATTCGTGTTGGAAAAATAACTTGGTCAAATGCATATTCTTGTAGCTTTTCTAATGCAATCCACTTACAACTCGATAATATATATATATATATATATATATATATTACGCATGATCTATATGATCATGTTTATGAATTATGATGTGGCTTGATAGTTTGTTTCACAAACCACCAAATAGTTGTATTGCCAAGTTGACCCAATTTATAATTGACCAACACGAAGATCATATCAATATTCAAAGACCATGTAACTCATTGTCATGTCTTCAATATGCTTAAGTAAAATAACTTGAAATCTTATGTTATTTGAACATAACATAGTACATGCTTCAATTTGATCTCAATGTCATTGAGTGAGATTAGAGTATAATCTTGCCAAAATGTATATTGATAGATGAATCAATTCTTATAAGACTAGCCAAGATTCATGAGTGCTCTGATTGCACTAAGATACGATACTTCATGACAGAGCGATTCTTCATTACTTTATCGATATATATGTCGAAATCTACTCACACATAATGATCTTACTATCATCAAGGTAGTTATAGACAATATATATCCATATCGAATTTTCAACACTTAAAAGTGTATCTTTGTTGATAAACAACAATCGTGTTTGAGAGGTACACGATGTGCAAGTAATTGGCAATGATATTGATTCATATCTTTCATCTCAACTCTTTAATCAAATAGCTAATTTCTTTGAGAAACTCTTCATGAGTCTCAATAGCTAATCAATTAGATAATAAGATGATGACATCTTAACCTTTGGAAATAAAATAAAAAACATATTTTCAAAATAAAAAAAAAAGTCATAGAAATTTTATACGATATAATTTCAAAACCAAAAATATTTAATAATAAAAATCAAGTATTAAATATAAAATATTGACAAATAAAACATAGAAAATATTTGGTATACAAAATATATCATTCTTTCTCAATATCATAATTCGTATGACGTCAATTCAATAATATTATTGAATACTGTTCACGTGAACTTGACTTACTGTTCGCATTCAGAAAAATGAATCATTCCGAAAATTTCATAATTGCATATATGTCATTATTAGACAAACCATACATTGTAATGACATCCATCAAAGACAAATATGTTATATCTCCCTTAACAAATTGTCAGACTAATCATATAATGAAAAGTTATTGCATCCACCAAATGGAAAATATGTCTCATTTGCTTACATCTGCATGTGTAGAGACTTTATATATTTAGACTTTTCATTTTTCTAGGGAATATAATATTGTCGCAATCACATTTTCTATTTTGGCCAATCATTTCTTTGTTTACATGCTTTAATGAATTTGGCTTATGATCCTCATTTTCGCTTATCATATTTAGTGTTGCATTGCAATGAAAAATTTCATCAACGTTGACTTCATCATGGTTCCAAAGTTTTCATCAAATACATTGATGTATCTTTCGTTCAAAATTATCAGGTACTTGATGCTCTTCAGGAGCACATATATTTGTTTGATATCCTTTATCTTACCCTCAATTTTGACCATCTTAATTTAAAGCTCCTTTTCATTTTTTGAGGATTTATATATCTGAAATCGAATGATTTTTCATGCTTTGCGACTGCTTTAAACTCATTTGTGTTTTTATCAGCACAGAAAAACACTTATGTTTGAACAAATGTAGTTGGCATAAGAGATTTTTTATGTCACTATATTCGGGTCGTTAATTCATCAAAAAAAACTATATTCGGGTCGTTAAAACGTCTGCCAGTTGATCAACTCAACTGTGTTAATGAATTATCCTTGTGAACGTCAAGTTCATATTGTTTAGAACGAGGATCAAAATGATAATTCATTCCAACGAATCTCTTTGTCCAACCTTTGATTTTCTCCCCTAATGTTGGGAAATTTGAATCACAAAATGATGTGATCATCTAAACGAGTCATCTATAAATCTCTTGACAATAGTGTAAATATTTGACTATCAACGAAGACTCAAACCCAACATATATAATTTCCCAATCTCTATTGAGATTTGAATTAATGAATTGTGGTGGAGCAATTGGGATGTATATATCACATCATAATATTCTTACATGGGAAATATGAGGTTTTGACCCAAAACCAATTATAACGGGGGAACTCATTATAACTCGTTGGTATGATGCGAATTCATGTTCTTCATCTAAAGATACATGCATACAGGATAATATTCTCAATGACGTATTTCACTCATTGGATAATCATGAAAATATGCTCATAATCAAGATGATTGAGCTAATAATCTCGCGAATTGGATGTTGACACATGTGAATATATAATTGATGCATCAATTAAAATATCTAGATAGATCATATGTTGGGTGTATCTTATGAATCCAAATGTCACCCTTATTCTTTACGTAAGTGATTCATTGCTTACTTATGTCAATGATTATCCAACCACCAACTTAGTGTGACAACAAGCAACCAAAAAGTTTTTTTATGTGTGTAGAATTTTTCAAAACTAACCGCGTATATTCTCAATCCGCATAATTGTAGAATCATGATGGTCTAACCGGTTATGCCAAATAATTTTGTCCGGAAAAGTGAAATTTTAGTTTACTACGAGCTTCAATGAGATGAAAAATTATAATACTTTCAATATTTTTGTCATCATAATATATATATGTGAATATGATGAAAATATATTCATTTTTCTTATCTTTGTTTTTGCAATATGATATCCATTAATGTGATATCTTTATAACTTAATATATTCATACACAATTTTGTAGAATATAATGCACCATCAATAAGGAATCTCTTTCCTCTATGTAACAACTTATGAGGATGTAATAGATTATAAATTTTATCAATATGAAAAATTTTCATCCATTGAATAATACATGAGCTCTTTCTAGTATTAGTGTTGGCTCCTTTCTTTGCCATATTATAAAAGAAGTATTTCTCCTTTATTGATGATATATGTCGATACATCATCGATATTACTTGATGTTGATAGTGTTTAGTGAAGAATCTATATTGCAATTCTCTTTTTTCAATTATCGATATCACAAATAGGTGGCGATCGTTTTCTTCACAATTAATAAATTAAGATTATATTTTGTGAATAATGGATAGTAATTTGATCCACCATTTGTAATTGTACAACTGATACGATGTATGAACAATTCTTATTTCACTAGGAACATTGCACACTCCTTATTAGATGTTAAATTTCATCTCTTTGATGCATTCCTTTGGAATACAGATAATTGTCTCTTAATACATTCACATCATGAAATGTAATAGTAGCTTATACATTCACTTCATGAAATGAGATACTGTATTTTGAATCATTGACACACAATTATATATGTCATTCATTACCCAATATAGGGAATCGTAATAGTGTCATTCAGACTATGATCATCTTAACAAATTTGATGGTTGTATCACCATTTATGTGATCATATTCATTTTCTCTTTCAACTTTTGTGAAAGACACTTAAAATTACCAAACAGCCCTTAGATTTTTTGTTAACAAGTTATCTAACTAGTTATATTGTTTTTACCTAATTAACTAGTTAATGAATTACCATGATAATGTAACTAGTATATTATCATGGTAATTCGTTAACTACATATTATGATATGTGGAGTATATTGATATATTAGTATATTGATATTAGTAAAAGTGATTGTTTGATATCATTGTTTGGGGTAGTGAATTGTGAGTGTATGGGTGAATGTGCCAAAATACCCTCATTTGCTTGAACAAAGTATAAAAGAAGTCTTATGTCCTAACATTTAATAAAAATCATGTGTGCTTAGAAATTAAAATTTGTAATCTCTCTTTTCTAATTCGTGAATGTATTTACAAATTAATTACTTGGGTTAATTATATTTTTAGAATATTAAACACTTGTTCATTAAAAAAATAATCATTATTATATTTACCTCTTACACATCTCCCTCTTCTAGTCAAAATAAAAAGTTCAAATAATTTTCATGGTGAATTCTAATTATAACTTATAAAACAAAATACTAATTAAGTAATTAAAAACTAAATAATTATTAGTTATCTTAATTAATTAATAAATAAAATACATAAACAAAAGACAACAATAAAATGAGAAAAAATAAATTGGGGTAATGACGTTGATGACATAATAATTGAGAAAAAATAAATTGGGGGTAATGAGGTTGATGACATAATAATTGGGAAGGTTGGGTGAGGATAGAATTGTCCAAAAAAACAGTGATATCAATATCACTCTCAAGATATTCACCTCCCCACATGAATATCTATTGAGTGATATTGATATCACTTTTGACCTCAGATATCATGATATTCATGACAGAAAAAACGATGATATCTTGAATATCATGATATCTGCAGTTATCAATATCAATATCACTGCAACCAAACAACCCTTAGATTTTTTGTTAACAAGTTATCTAACTAGTTATATTGTTTTTACCTAATTAACTAGTTAACGAATTACTATGATAATGTAACTAGTATATTATCATGGTAATTCGTTAACTACATATTATGATATGTGGAATATATTGATATATTAGTATATTGATATTAGTAAAAGTGATTGTTTGATATCATTGTTTGGGGTAGTGATATTTAAATAAGTTGTGAATTGTGAGTGTATGGGTGAATGTGCCAAAATACCCTCATTTGCTTGAACAAAGTATAAAAGAAGTCTTATGTCCTAACATTTAATAAAAATCATGTGTGTTTAGAAATTAAAATTTGTAATCTCTCTTTTATAATTCGTGAATGTATTTACAAATTAATTACTTGGGTTAATTATATTCTTATAATATTAAACACTTGTTCATTAAGAAAATAATCATTATTATATTTACCTCTTACACATCTCCCTCTTCTAGTCAAAATAAAAAGTTCAAATAATTTTCATGGTGAATTCTAATTATAACTTATAAAACAAAATACTAATTAAGTAATGAAAAACTAAATAATTATTAGTTATCTTAATTAATTAATAAATAAAATACATAAACAAAAGACAACAATAAAATGAGAAAAAATAAATTGGGGTAATGACGTTGATGACATAATAATTGAGAAAAAACAAATTGGGGTAATGAGGTTGATAACATAATAATTGGGAAGGTTGGGTGAGGATAGAATTGTCCAAAAAAACACTGATATCAATATCACTCTCAAGATATTCACCTCCCCACATGAATATCTATTGAGTGATATTGATATCACTTTTGACCTCAGATATCATGATATTCATGACAGAAAAAACGATGATATCTTGAATCATGATATCTGCAGTTATCAATATCAATATCACTGCAACCAAACAACCCTTAAATTTTTTGTTAACAAGTTATCTAACTAGTTATATTATTTTTACCTAATTAACTAGTTAACAGTTTTAGGTGATCACTTGTTATCAACATTAGTTAACTAGTTATCAAAAAAGTTAACTAGTTATGTTGTTCTTATTTTAGTTAACTAGTTAACATCATGATTAAGATAACTAGTTGCCATTCTTAAAGATGATAACTAGTTGACATCATAATCAGATAACTAGTTAACAGATTTATTTTAGTTGATAACTAATTAACATGTTATTTGATGGGCCCCTCCTCAGCGACTTTGGGCTAGGCGACGGCCCACGGTTCATATGATTAGAGACGACGGCAGTTAGGCGGCTCGGACCCAAGCGACGCCAGTCAGATAAAGCAAACGGGCCCAAGAAGCGAAAGGAGGCCCAATGCGATAAGCCCAACACGGCGGCTCTTAGGGTTCCAAGGTAAAGCAGACATGTGTCAAGCATCCTGTGGGGTCTGCGAATGGACGTCCAAGATCTAGCCTTGGCGACCAAGACAAGGGTACTATAAATACCCCGTACATTCCACAAGACCAGGGGACAACACTTTTACCCAGCGGACAAACGCTTTGCGGTACGTCACTCGCCCTCCTTTTCCACTCCTTACTTAAATTGATCGCCTTACTCCCCCTTGAACTAACTACCCCCCCCCCCTTTACTACTTACGAGGTACACCACCGCTTGAAGACCAACAAGTTTGGGCTTCCGTTATTAGGCCAGGCGACGAGGCTGGAACAATTGGCGCGCCAGATAGGGGCCGGTCAGGTGACTTTTCACACAAACTCAAGTCGAATGGCTTCATCAGCAGTTCTCGCACCAGCTGGCAAAGTGGCGAAGGAGGCGATGGGATAACACCCGTCAAGCACATTAACCCAGATTCCCGGGCGAATCCAGATCTCACTAGAAACATGGAACGCGAATTCGAAGACGACTCTGAATCTCGTAGTACAATTCCCGCCGGAGACGCCTACGAACTACTTGAGCAGCGATTTCGGTCCCTCGAGCAACAAAACGCCAAGCTCACTCAAATGCTGAAAACGGTGATCGCTCAGCAAGCTCAAGCTCTTGCGGCCAACACTCAGGTCAGGCGGCCGCCGTAAGATTCTCATCTCGAGGTATTACAATAGTTCCTTCCTGGGACTCAAATCTCCCATGCACAACTAGCAGTGCGCCAGCCTCTGTCCAGGGCGATCCTTGCTGAGCCACTACCCAAGGGTTTAGTACCGCCTAACCTAGATAGGTACGTGGGGGCAAGCGATCCAGACGAGCATCTGCAGGCTTTCCAGATCGCCATGCAAATGCAACAGGCAAGCGACGTCGCATACTGCAGGGCTTTCCCGGTGACACTTGGGGGACGAGCTAGAGAGTGGTACATGAACCTTCCAGAAGGCACCATAACCTCATGGGAGGGTTTCGCCATGATCTTCTCACAGAAGTATGAGTGCAAGAAAACAAGGACGGTCCCGCTGCAGGCGTTGGTAAGCTTGAGGTAAAAGCAAAACCAATCGCTGAAGGAGTTCTTCGACGAGTTGACTTGGGTCGTCCAATCCATCCGAAGGGTAGATCATGAGATCGCTGCGGCAAGTTTATTCCAGTCGGTTCATAACGACAGGTTGCGGGAGTCGCTCCTGCAAGTGGCCCCAAAATCGTTGTCCGACTTGGAAACCAGGGTACACAAAATTTTTTTAATTGAATAGCAGTTAGCGGAACCTTTACCAAGAGCGGCGAAGAAGGAAGAGAAGCTGGTTTCAGGGAACCAGCAGGCCAGGTGGCAACACTCCGAGAGACTTCCATACGGGAGAAGTCGTCCTGAAGAAAAAAGAGGATATCAGGAGGAAAGGACAGACTACACACCTCTCTCAGAATCGCGGAGGAAGATCCTACTGTATATGCAGCATAAAGGGCATACCATAAATTGGCCTGGACCGATGTAAACTCCGGCGGATCAGCGAAGTCGCCTGAAGTTCTGCGACTTCCACGATTCCCACGGACATACAACTGGAAGATTGCAGGGAGTTGAAGAATGAAATCGAAAGATGGATAAGCGAAGGAAGGCTAAGGGATTTCATCGTAAGCACTAAGAGAAAAAATAAGTCACAAGAAGAAGATCGCCGGGAAAAAGGAGAATCACAAGACTAGAAGGGCGACGTTTTCACCCGGCTAAAGGAACCCCAAGGCGGCAAGGACAGCAAGAAGAAGTCTCGGCCAGAAGTGAATCATGTTTATCAAACTATTTTCGGAGGTGAAAGCTGCCCAACAAAGAAGGTCAAGAAGGAGGAAGTAGAGAAGTTAATGATTATAGATCAGGTCAATCACCCAGTACTGGGTTTCTCAGAAGAAGACATGACTCGTGTAGGAGGTCCGAGCTTGGAAGTGATGGTAATCAAGGTCATAACACACAATAGCCATATGGAGCGAGTGATGGTTGATGAAGGGAGCTCCGCATACATCATCTTTCGGGAACTATACAAAAAAATGAATCTACCAACCAGCTTGCTCAGGCAAATGAAGACAACCATCTCAGGGTTTTCAGGGCACACGGTCCCCGTCAAGGGAATCGCTACAATGAAGTAAACTATCGGAGATGGAGACTTACATGTGACACGATCCATTGACTTTCATGTCATGGATTGCCAGTCTACATACAACATGATCATGGGGCGACCGGCGCTCGCCGCTTTCCAAGCAATCTCATCCCCGGTTCATCAAGTAGTAAAATTCGCTACTGAAGAGGGAATAGGGTTCGCTTGGGGGCATCTTGACATCGCCAGAAGATGCTACAGAGCGACGACTAAAAGTACCTGCTTCACCATAAGCTTGGAGGCGGAGAATGGAGGAGAAAGGGTAATACCAGCGGAGTCAGACATTCCAATACCACTCTTCGAGGAAGATGAAAGCAAGACGGTTCGAGTGTCGTCATACCTAGGCAACAGGGAGAAACAGGAATTGGTTCAGTTGGTTCGAGAATTTTCACACCTATTCGCATGGTCGCCCAGTGACATGCCGGGAATCACTCTAGACATCATCAAACACTCTCTGGTGATTGAACCTGGAAGTCGCCCTGTGCAGCAGAAAAGACGGAACATTTGTAGAGAGAGGCAACAGGCTGTGGTGATGGAAGTGGAAAAACTTCTAAAAGCAGGATTTATCAAGGAAGTGCAGTATCCCAAGTGGTTGGCTAATATCGTTCTCGTGAAGAAGTCGTCAGGAGCTTGGTGAATGTGCATTGATTTTACTAGCCAAAATGATGTCTGCCCCAAGGACCCATATCATTTGCCTAACATAGAACAGCTGGTAGACGCGACAGCGAACAACGAGATGTTATCATTTCTGGACATGTTCTCGGGCTATCATCAGATACCCTTGAATGAGGAGGATCAAGAGAAGACAGCATTCATGACGCCAACAGCGAACTATTGTTAAGGTCGCCCAGTGACATGCCGGGAATCGCTCTAGACATCATCAAACACTCTCTGGTGATTGAACCTGGAAGTCGCCCTGTGCAGCAGAAAAGACGGAACATTTGTAGAGAGAGGCAACAGGCTGTGGTGATAGAACTGAAAAACTTCTAAAAGCAGGGTTTATCAAGGAAGTGCAGTATCCCAAGTGGTTGGCTAATATCGTTCTCGTGAAGAAGTCGCCAGGAGCTTGGTGAATGTGCATTGATTTTACTAGCCTAAATGATGCCTGCCCCAAGGACCCATATCCTTTGCCTAACATAGAACAGCTGGTAGACGCGACAGCGAACAACGAGATGTTATCATTTTTGGACATGTTCTCGGGCTATCATCAGATACCCTTGAATGAGGAGGATCAAGAGAAGACAACATTCATGACGCCAACAGCGAACTATTGTTATAGAGTAATGTCGTTTGCGCTCAAGAATGCTGGAGCAACCTATCAAAGAATGATTGACACGGTTTTTTCTAAGCAAATCGGACGGAACTTGGAGGCATATGTGGATGATCTCTTAGTCAAAAGCAAGAAGTCCAATGATCATCTAGGCGACTTGCGGGAAACTTTCAACACATTGCAGGAATACTCGCTCAGGCTGAACCCTTTGAAGTGTGTGTTCGGGGTAACGTCAAAGAAGTTCCTTGGGTATCTTATAACTAGGCGTGGAATAGAAGCCAATCCCGCACAGATCGCAGCGATTACGGCCATGGCACCACCAAAGATCATGAAGGAAGTACAAGTCTTGTCTGGAAGACTGACGATGATCAATCGATTTATCCCCAAGATCCCCGATCGCTGCACTCCATTTTTTGCTACCTTAAAGAACGCATCAAAATTTGCTTGGAATGAAAAATGTAACAAAGCTTTTGAAGAGCTGAAATAGTTTTTAATTACTCCTCCTGAACTCGCATCTCCAAAGTTAAATGAAGATCTATTTCTCTATACCGCAATCTCCCCCAGAGCGGTTAGCGCAGTCTTGGTTCGATGAGAAGATAAAACTGAACACCCTGTTTTTTACACAAGTAAGACTTTAATCGACGCTGAAACGAGATGTTCGGCGATAGAAAAAATGGCATATGTCATGGTGTGCGTGGCCAGGAAGTTGCGGCCGTACTTTCAAGCACATACAATACATGTGCTCACCAATCTGCCAATCAAAAATGCGCTGAGATCTATGAGTGTAGCAGGGCGGTTAGCTAAGTGGGCAATTGAGTTAAGTGAATACGACATAAGATATCAGCCTCGAACGGCGATCAAAACCCAAGTCCTGGCAGATTTTGTTGTGGAAGGCGCGGTACAAGAGGATGTTGATGAAGGCGATGAATGGACATTATTTACGGATGGCGCCTCGAGTAAAGGAGGATCCGGCGCTGGAATAGTTCTGAAGTCACCCGGGGGGTTCTCCACGAGGTGGCACTGCGATTCACAACTAATAGGACGAACAACGCGGTGGAATATGGGGCATTAGAAGCCGGGTTGCGAATCGCCAAGAGTATGGGAGTTACCAACATCAGGGTTTTCTGATATTCGGCAATAGTGGTCAACCAAGTTAATGGAAGTTTTGAGATAAAAGAAGACTCGCTTCTCCCTTATTTCGATGAGGTAAAGTTGTTTATATCTGAATTTAAGAAAGTCACCATATGACAAATCGCCAGAGAAGAAAACTGCCATGCAGATGCACTATCAAAAGTTGGCAACGGCGACAGACTATGAAGAGGGGCGAATGGTCACAGTGGAAAAACAAGCGAAGGCGAAGCAATGCTTCCACATTATCAACGGGGTTGGGAAGAGCGACTGGCGAACACCTATTATCCAGTACTTGGATAATGACACAGTGCCAAGCGACCCTCTAGAAGCAACCAAACTACGATGAAAGGCAGGAAGATGCATCATAATAGGAGGCGAGTTATACCAAAAATCCGCCATGGGCCCATACCTACGGTGTTTGGTAGAAGAGGATGCGGCCTGGGCCCTGGATGAGGCGCATTCGGGTGTGTGTGGTACCCACTTAGGGACAATAAGTCTAGAAAGAAACTTAATATACCAAGGCTTCTATTGGCCCACAATGAGGAAGGAAGCTGGCGATTTAGTGAAAAAGTGCCACAAGTGCCAAGAATTTGCAAACTACCATAAAATACCAGCGACGACTCTTCAGGCGAACGTTAGCCCATGGCTGTTTGCAAGGTGGGGCATGGACATTTTAGGCCCATTTCCTGAGGCCTCGGGAAAGAGGAAGTTCCTCGTGGTGACAGTCGACTATTTTACTAAGTGGGTTGAGGCAGAAGCAGTCGCAAGCATCACCGCCAAGCAAATACAAAAATTTGCGTTCAAAAATATCGCCACTAGGTTCGGAATACCAGAAAGCATCATTTGCGATCATGGCACTCAATTCGACTCACAGGTCTTCAAGGAGTTCTGTGATGATCTAAAGATAAATTTAAGATTCGCCTCGGTCGCTTATCCACAGGCCAATGGGCAAGCGGAAGCGGCCAATAAGCTCATCTTACAAGGACTAAAGAAGAGGGTGGACGGATGCAAGGGCGTGTGGGTCGAGGAGCTTGATCATGTACTATGGGCACACCGAACGGCTTACAAAACAGCGACGGGCGAAACACCTTATACGTTGACATATGGAACTGAGGAAGTTCTCCCAGTCGAAATCTCAATCCCACCCATCCGAATTCAGGAGTACAGAGACGAAGTAAATGAACAGAAACTAATGCTCAATGTGGATATGATTGAAGAAAGGAGGGAAAAGGTACAGATGCGGTTAATCACGGAGAACGAACAACTAGCTAGGCGATACAATTTAAAACTCCGACCGCATCACATCACGCTCAACGATTTACTACTGCGAAAAATTTTCAGGCCGGCGGTCGGGGCAGCTAAACTTAACCCTGGCTGGGAAGGCCCGTATAGAATACGGCGAGTGGTTGGTGCTAATACCTTCAAGCTGGCTGAGTTAGACGGAACAAAGGTCCCCAAGACATGGAACTCAATGCATCTTAGGCGATCCTATGACTGATGTAGCCCGGTAAGAAATGTGAGTCTTAATGAAATGACCAAGTGTCAAAGTATCCTTTCTCATTCAAACAACGTTTCACACATTAAAATCGCCATTTAAGACCTAAGGGCATTGAAATCGCCATGTAAGACCTACGGGCATTAATATCACCATGTAAGACCTAAGGGCATTAAAATCGCCATGTAAGACCTAAGGGCATTGAAATCGCCATGTAAGACCTATGGGCATTGAAATCGCTATGTAAGACCTAAGGGCATTAAAAATCGCTATGTAAGACCTAAGGGAATTAAAAATCGCTATGCAAGACCTAAGGGCATTAATATCGCCATGTAAGACCTAAGGGCATTGAAATCGCTATGTAAGACCTAAGGGCATTAAAAATCGCTATGAAAAGCCTACAAACATTAATATAGCCATGTAAGACCTAAGGGCATTGAAAACTACCAAAGGCGTTAGCCTTAACCACGGGTGGTGGGTTGTTTGTAGTCACAAAAAAGGGAACACACGAAAGCAGACCACGATAAAATAAAGTAGCAGTAAGTAGTCATTGTAGTAACCAAATTTGTCCGGCTTCTCGAATTATTTCCACGTTTTAGGCCTATTTTTATCTATCAAAATTTGGTCATATTTACTACTATTTAAGAAAAAATGACAAAAATGATCTCTCTTGCGCTTCTGGAGTTATCTCGAAATTTATGAACTATTTTGAAATATTTCTTTAGCTATAACAAATTGTATTATAGAGCTATCTCGTTTAATATAATTATCGAGGAGAATTTTGAAACTAATCAAATCTCTAAATTTGGGCTCAAGGCCAAATTTAAGTCGTTGGGCTTTGGGACCATATTCAATTGATTTCGAATTGGGCTTTAGGCCTATTTCCTAATAATTATGGGTTGGGCTTTGAACCCATTATGAGTCTTAAGAAAAATTAAGTACTTAAAATTACAGAAAATTAAAATTATTATTACAATAGTGAAATAAAAATAAAAATATCAAAGTGCCCTCTTTAAACTCCCTCATCTTCCTATAAAAAGAGTGGTTCATCTCAACAAAGAGGGGACACAGAACAGAAAACACCACCCTCCCCTGATGGCTTCGGCCTTCTTCTTCTCAAAAGTGGCATGACCCCCTCCTTTCACCAAAGGTTTTCTTCATCCCTTTCACCACTTCTTCACCTACAACAAACAAAGCAAAGAGACAGAAGTAGAGAGAAAACAAAGAAGCAACAAGAAGCTGTGTGGTCAGAAATTGATAGGAATAGCTGAGTTTTGAACTTTGTCTTCGAAACTCAACGATTTCTATCAATATTCCTTCCATACAAAGAGCCATTTTCTCAAGCTTGTTTATTTATTTGCCTATCAATACTTTGCTCATCCATCTATTTAACAGTACACTTAACATCTGATCACTGTTTTAAGCTTTTACTTATGATAATGAATTGTATCCTTGGTTGAGTTTTGTATGATTGTTGTTTCATCTATAATGCTTTTATCATACAACTCACACTAACCCTGTCATGAATTAGCAATCTATACATTTCTATGATTCATATTGATATGTCAATAGCATAAATCAATTCTGCTAGTAATTAAAATCAACCAAGGCATATGAACTAAAATCAAGTGTTTTTACCTTCTTGTTTATCTCTGACCAAAAGCCCCATCCATTTTCGTGTTGTTGTCTTCGAGTAATCACTCATCATCCAACTGTGAAATCACCATGAATGAGCTAAATTAGGGTTTAATTGATCAAACTCAGAAATAAATAAAAAACAAAGGGAAGCAAACCTTGTTCTATTTTTCAGGTAACCACGGCGGCGAGCCCAATCGGACGATGGCGCAGCGGCGGGGAAGGACGGAGAACGGCGGCGGCGGGTGCAACAGACGGCGACTTCGACTCGAGACAGATCGGCGGCGGCATGCATCCGGACTGACAGAGGCAGATCCGAATCAAGGAGATGGCGGCGCTCCGCTCCAGACGACGATGCGGCGGCGATCCAGCGATGATGTTGCGACAATCCGGAGGTAGGTGATGATTTGTTCCTTTTTTCTGTTGATTTGGGGTTTGGGTGAAAGAGAGGGGAGATGAAGAACGAGAGAGAAAGATGAGAGGAAAGTTTGAGAGGAAAAGAGAGAGTGCAGGGGCGGCGAGGAAGAGAGAGAAATAAGGGTTGCAATTTTGGGTCCAAATTAGCTTATATATGTCTCAATTAGGTTTTAATTCGGCCATCCTTATTTACGAATTTGCCACCGGTCGTTTTAATTATAAGTTCGCCACCGCTACGTATTTACGAAACTGCCATTATTGAAAGTGGGGTGGGCTGGCCGAAATTCTAGTCTCCTGGGCCGAGAGTTTTGAGCCCAATTCGTTTTTTGGGTTAATTAATTAAAACAGGCCACTTAATTTCATTATCAATGATTTAGCCCAATCAGTTTAAGTATGGTAAAAACTAAAAATGGTGTTTAATTAACTTGGTTTAGTTTAATTGGATTGATAGTTTTTTAATAACTCTATATAATTTGTTTTACTTAAAAGTGATTGGTATAGTAATAATCTTAGACTAAACTTCATTTCAAAATTTAGTTATACCCATAATAATTGATAGGATATAAATCTATTAACAAGATCCGTCCTTAGGGGTTAGTAACGATCATTTCACACTCGTGAAATATCGTGGAAATCTCGAGTCTAAAATTATCCAAAAATCTATGCTAACCTTTGATTAGTAACGATTATTTCACACTCATGAAATATCGTGAAAGAAACCCCTCACTACAAAAATTATTGAACCGAAAATCAACTAAATCACAAAGAATCTCTACCAAAATCAATCCAAACATTTTCTAAGGCCCGAACTACGCGGACTTTGATCCCAATACTCATTGGGTACGTAGGCAGCCGAAAGGCACCAGTCCACCTTTTTAAAAATTAATAAATTAAACTCTTTTTATAAAAACTATATAAAATATACTCTTTAAGATTAGTAATGCTAGTCTTTACAGCGGTAGAGGCGCATGAACCTCTTTTATCCTAAAATCACATTTCTACGAAATGTGAACTAAAATATAAAGTGAGATTAGTAACGTCACGTGAAACGCTCACAACCTAAAAATCACAAAACAACCAAAACAAACTGCGACCACTTGGTTGCAAACCAACTCAAATTAACTTTTCAAATCGAACTACGTGGACTTTGATTCCGGTTTCCGGATACGTAGGCAGTCACTAGACTCGAGTCCAACTTTAAAACAATTTTATCTTTTTTCTCTCTGAAACTATTTTTTTTAAAATCATCGGGATCAGTAATGTTTTGACACTAGGCTAGACACATGAATCTCCCATTTTACAAATTAAACACATTTTAACAGAAATCACGTCAATTGACTTATCGATTTTGGTAGTACCAGTTTACCGGGCGTTGTGGGGGTGCTAATCCTTCCCCACACGTAACCGTCCCCCTTATCCAGATCTCTGAACACAGACTAAGCCCGGTTTAGGTTAAAATCATCTGAATCGGGCTCCAAGTGTCCAATCCAGTTTAAGTGATTGGTGGCGACTCCAACCTTTTACCTAACCCACCGAAGAGACAAACACGAAGCCGGGGATCGATCGCCGCGGACGGAAACGTTCACGACAGATGGCGACTCCGCTGGGGACACGAGTTCCTCTCAGAGGCGAGCTACGTAAACAACGTCGATAAGTCTTCCTTTCATTGATGTGCTATCTGTTTATTAAACGCACAATTTAAATATTAGTATGCATACATCTGCATATAGCTCTATACCCGAGCTTACCCTTAGATAGAGAATATTGAGTAGTAGCGTTAGCTTTCACACTAGTGGAGGCACGTGAATCTCTCCACCCAACAACTGTTTTTAGGATTAACGATATGCCATCATATAGGTCGTGTAGTGTATACAAAGCATAATACGTCTTCTTAATATGAAAATTTGTGCTTTAATTTTCCTTTGTGATGTGAGCATTTACTTATTTGCAAATTTTGTACATTGTTAGCATAATTTTCTCGAATTTTCCTCGTCTTAAACGTTATTTTTAAAAATACTTTCCTCTCTTAATATTTGTAGGGATTATCAATACATCATTTATTTTTCTTCTTTCCAAATCAAATTAAATCATCATTAGTTTTAAAAGCATTAAAATTTGAAGATATCATCAACATTCCATCATTTGCACCGCATAATTAAAATGAAAAATCATAGCATATCAATCATACATAAAAAATCATTTTTCAAATTACAGGGCGTGCATCCATACATCCATTATGTATATAATTAGCATATCCATTCCAATTTTCAAGCATGGTAAATAAGCATTTGACATGCACATTACATGTTTGATCATTCATACAAAAAAACTCATAATTTCTAAACATCATCATGGTTTCAAAATGAATTGTCATCATCTGTTAAAAAAATTATCTACTCAATAAACCTCATAAACTCTTGAATTTATCATTTCATTTTCTATTTTGAACAAAAAAAATCCTCCTTTCTTTCCAAATTTTTGAAAATTGAGTGCTACTTTCAATTGTTTGTTAACAAAGGATTTTGTCAGTTTAAAATTGGACAAAGTTGAAGGTTATTTCTCGTTAAGGGACAACCAACAAGGACATACTCCGTACCCACTTAGTTGCCTAATAATGGGGCAATGAGTAAAATAACATGAGTGAATACCAACTATTTATGAAGAACCATCACACGTTTTACCAATTTGTGAGGACAAAAGCATTTAGAACAGTAGAGTCACTACTTTTATCCACCGGTCAAATCAAGACCTGATTCTTAGTAACTGGATGACTGCGAGTTTCTAGAAAAAAAAGGACGAAAAAAGAAAGAAAAAAATTGAAAAAAAAATGAAAAAAATTCAAATTTCGACATACGAATAAGTGCATTTTTGTCATAAACTTTTTACCCACATTTTTCTATTATTTTCGGCTTCCTTCTTGTGGATTGAGGGTTTTGCACTAGAGTTCATTAAAGGTTTTGAGGCCCATGCCTTGCATCAAACTTGAAGTTAGTAACTTTCGGCGCAAGAGAAATGTACGTAGTAGTATAGATGATTGTTTTTAGATAGTAGAGGTTGTTTAACGCGTACAAAGCGACAACTTGTTAGCTATTTTTCTTTTGGTGGAGTATAATTGTTAGTCCACCTGCAAAGGTGAGATTATCTATGTAATTTCACAATTTAAAGGTATATTTGATTTTTCTTTTGATTCATTGAAAATCATTGCACATTTAACAAGAAGGAATGATGCATATTATCATGGGGTATCGCTAGCAACTCTATGCGAGTTTTGAGCCTTAAATACGATATTTTTCCTTCTGAGAGGTTTTTCTTGCTGAAACACTCCTAGAACTTGCATGATACCGGTTCAAGATCACATGATTCTGCAACGACATAAATGATAGAGACATTAGGTTCATCCCACACAAAAGAAGCCTACCCCTTCATCACCACTTAGTTCAGCTCTGTGAGCCAAAATCGTTTATCGCACACAATTTACAAGCTCACCACCTTCCCTCCAATGCCCTTTTAACCTTGAGTTCGTATCAATTGCCTAGTCCGCGCGTGAGTTAAGATCAACTTCACATTAGTGATTATGAATGAAAAAGCCAACAAATCGCTTAGACAGTAAAGACCATAAAAAGAGAGTCAACTCTTAGCAGATCATAAAAAGAAATAAAAAAAGAAAGAAAAAAAAAGAAGAAAAAGTGAAAAAAATAAGAAATAGTAAGCTCACAGAGTTTGAAGGTTTTGCTCCTAATGTTGGCTATAGAAGCCTCATATTTGCGCACAAGAAGATTGCAATAGGGGCAAACTAAAGCTGACAGGCCCTAAATTGGTCACAATAGATACACATCCTAGTCAACACCAATCAAGTTGGTCTAGGCTAGCACACTTTTGGATAGTTGTCATGACTCAATACACCCCTCTCACACAAACAAAAAAAATCTACAATCATCCCTACCTTTACCCAAGCTCCTCGACCATTACAACCCTTTAAAGACCTCTTGATGTGTCGTTGCATTATACAAAGTGGTGGAGATTCGGTTGCATTACAAGCATATGGTGACTGCATTCAGCAAGAAAAATGAATGAGATAAACACCGACCCAATAAATGAGGGAAACATGTGAGAGTGAGTACGTTTCATACTTACACGTACATTTTCATCTTTGTGAGAAGTCTAGTAAACTCAATCGGTGATATGCTCATTCCTTCTAGTTAAACATGCAAATCAATCATTAAGATGAATTTTTTCATCGATTTTCATTAATCAAAACAGACATCAAGTGTCCTTTAAACTGTAAAAGTTTGTTCTTAACTAACTTGTCTTATAGTGTAGTTACACCCAAAAGGTCGTTGAGACACAATTTCAACCTTTAAAAAAATCAGAAAAAAAAAATGAGATTTATTTCCATGACAAATGCACTTTGTTCGTTTAAAAAAAAGGAAAAAAATGAAAAAAATCAGAAAAAAAAAAAAAAGAAAAAAAATAAAGCTCAATAAATAGAATAGAGCTGTAAAAAAATATATCGTCAGAAATTCATCGGTCATCCAGTTACTAAGAATCATCGTCTCCTTTAAGGATTAATCAAAGTTATCCACCTTGCAAAGTTTGCGTAAGTATCAATAGAGAGCATCTAGGAAATCATCACCTCTTCAAGATTCTTTTCAAATGCTACCAGTATGAAGGAATCCTCGAATCTCTAGCCAAGTCGAGAAACTATTAAGTCAAAGTACTCTTCAGAACCTAACTAAAGCCTCGAGCCAAACCAAGACGAGAAATAGCCTTTGCTCGCGCCCAAATTTAAATTGACAAAATCAATTGCTGATAAACAATTAAAGATAACCCTCCAAAATGATTTTCCGGTGTATATATTTTCAAAACAAATCAAAATTTCAGCATATTTTGTACATTCATTAATAATACAAAATTATGTTGAGCAAGCGTATTTATTCATTTCACTACATTTGTGTCAATAAAAAATATGCTCATTTCTTTAAAAAAAAACATGACATTTCATAACATATCATATTTTCAAAAAAATCATGTCACACATTCATCTTGAAAAAGTTTCATCTCACCAAAAAAATCATTGCATCCTACACCATACATCACACCGTTTATGTGTCTCTCTAGACTCGTGGATCAGTATCGGTGAGGACTTTGGTTCACATAAACAGTCAAAAATTCCAAAACAAATATTCATCCATCATAAACATTTCATGCATGTGAATTCATTCGATTTCTAAAAATCTAGGATCATGCATTAAAATCAATTTGAGACTTTCGTTCTCACCCATTTCAAAATGAAAAAAAAAACAAAAAATTGCCCATTCATCAGGAGCATTTCATGCATTTGATTTGATTTGATTTTTCAAAAATTATAGAATCATGAATTCAGATGCATTCGAGACTTTGGTTCTTGCTCACATAAAAAAATTGAATCTTTCATTCATCTCATCACAAGCATTTCAATTCATTCATTTTTCAAAAAAAAAAACTCTCGAATCATGCATTCAAATCAATTTGAGTCTTTCGTTCTCGCTCAAACAAAGAAAATTCAAATTTATTCATTCATATTATCATGAACATTTCATGCATTTAAATTCATTGGATTTCTCAAACAAAATCTAGAATCATGCATGCAGACAAATTCAAGACTTTCTTTCTCGTCCATTTCAAAACAAAAAAACAAAAAAAATCAATCATTCATATCATTATAAACATTTCATTCATTTAAATTCATTCATTTTTTTTTTAAAAAATCTAGGAGCATGTATCACAATCGTTTTGAGACTTTCGTTCTCACGCATATCATATCATAACATGACATGACATTTAAATCTCATTACTATATTGGTAAACATTTAAAGCATCCAAATTATCTCAATTTTTACAAAACTAAACTCCTGCATCCTTTGTGCATTCAAATAACTCCTCTGGTTTTACCAAAATTTA
Organism: Linum lewisii; assembly: GCA_034768395.1. Classification (NCBI taxonomy): domain Eukaryota; kingdom Viridiplantae; phylum Streptophyta; class Magnoliopsida; order Malpighiales; family Linaceae; genus Linum; species Linum lewisii. The sequence continues at coordinate 17,035,272 of CM068300.1, forward strand.
CCCTTGCGTGCGGGTATAAAAGCATTGCACTTTAAAAAAAAAATCAAAAAGAATTAGTCCATGCATCATGACTATAAACTGATTGCTCTTATTTTCAAACAAATTTCAAAATTAGTCATACATCATGACTATAATCTGATTGCTCTTATTTAAAAAAATAAAAAAATAAAAAAATTCAAAAAAACTTAGTCCATGCATCATGACTATAAACTGATTGCACTTATTTTCAAAAAAAAATTCAAAATTTTTTAGTCCGTGCATCATGACTATAAACTGATTGTGTATTTAAAAAAAAAAATTCAAAATTTTAGTCCATGCATCATGACTATAAACTGATTGCTCTTTTTATCCATCAAAATTTTTTAGTCCATGCATCATGACTAAAACTAATTGTGTATTTAAAAAAAAATTCAAAAAAATAGTCCATGCATCAAGACTATAAACTGATTGCTTTAATTTAAAAAATTTGACTATGCATCAAGACTATAAACTGATTGCCCTTGCTTTCACACAAACCCTCGGCATCCAGGGGCAGAATGGATCGCATCTTTGGAATGGGTGATAAGTCAAGCTGAGACCCTAGTACACAAACCCTCGGCATCCAGGGGCAAAATGGATCGCATCTTTTGGAACGGGTGATAAGTCAAGCTGAGACCCTAGTACACAAAACATCGGCATCCAGGGTCAGAATGGATTGCATATTTTGGAACGGGTGATAAGTCAAGCTGAGACCCTAGTACACAAAACCTCGGCATCCAGGGTTAGAATGGATCGCATATTTAGGAACGGGTGATAAGTCAAGCTGAGACCCTAGTACACAAAACCTCGGCATCTAGGATCAGAATGGATCGCATATTTAGGAACGAGTGATAAGTCAAGCTGAGACCCTAGTACACAAAACTTCGGCATCCAGGGTCAGAATGGATCGCATATTTAGGAACGGGTGATAAGTCAAGCTGAGACCCTAGTACACAAAACCTCAGCATCCAAGGTCACAATGGATCGCATATTTTGGAACGGGTGATAAGTCAAGCTGAGACCCTAGTACACAAAACCTCGGCATCCAGGGTCAGAATGGATCGCATATATTGGAACGGGTGATAAGTCAAGCTGAGACCCTAGTACACAAAACCTCGGCATCCAGGGTCAGAATGGATCGCATATTTCGGAACGGGTGATAAATCAAGCTGAGACCCTAGTACGCAAACCCTCGGCATCCAAGGGCAAAATGGATCGCGTATTTGGAAAGGGTGATACGTCAAGCGTAGACCCTAGTACAAAATCTATTTATGCACTCATTACCATTATAATATTATTTATCTTAATAATAATAAATAAATAAACTTTTCCACTTTTGTCAATAAGAGGAATCCGAGAAGCCTTCCAAAATTAGGTTTCTGTCTTTGTATCACTTTTCGTCACAAACAAAAGTAATACAAAGAGGAACTGAGGCAGTTCTCCCAGTCGAAATCTCAATCCCATCCATCTGAATTCAGGAGTACAGAAACAAAGTAAATGAACAGGAACTAATGCTCAATGTGGATATGATTGAAGAAAGGAGGGAAAAGGCACAGATGCGGTTAATCACGGAGAAAGAACAACTGGTTAGGCGATACAATTTAAAACTCCGACCGCATCACATAACGCTCAACGATTTACTACTGCGAAAAATTTTCAGGCCGGCGGTCGGGGCAGCTAAACTTAACCCTGGCTGGGAAGGCCCGTATAGAATACGGCGAGTGGTTGGTGCTAATACCTTCAAGCTGGCTGAGTTAGGCGGAACAAAGGTCCCCAAGACATGGAACTCAATGCATCTTAGGCGATACTATGACTAATGTAGCCCGGTAAGAAATGCGAGTCTTAATGAAATGACCAAGTGTCAAAGTATCCTTTCTCATTCAAACAACGTTTCACACATTAAAATCGCCATGTAAGACCTACGGGCATTAATATCACCATGTAAGACCTAAGGGCATTAAAATCGCCATGTAAGACCTAAGGACATTGAAATCGCCATGTAAGACCTAAAGGCATTGAAATCACTATGTAAGACCTAAGGGCATTAAAAATCGCTATGTAAGACCTAAGGGCATTAAAAATCGCAATGCAAGACCTAAGGGCGTTAATATCGCCATGTAAGACCTAAGGGCATTGAAATCGCTATGTAAGACCTAAGGGCATTAAAAATCGCTATGAAAAGCCTACGAACATTAATATAGCCATGTAAGACCTAAGGGCATTGAAAACTACCAAAGGCGTTAGCCTTAACCACGGGTGGTGGGTTGTCTGTAGTCACAAAAAAGGGAACACACGAAAGCAGACCACGATAAAATAAAGTAGCAGTAAGTAGTCATTGTAGTAACCAAATTTTGTCCGGCTTCTCGAATTATTTCCACGTTTTAGGCCTATTTTTATCTATCAAAATTTGGCCATATTTACTCATATTTAAGAAAAAATGACAAAAATGATCTATCTTGCGCTCCTGGAGTTATCTCGAAATTTATGAACTATTTTGAAATATTTCTTTAGCTATAACAAATTGTATAATAGAGCTATCTCGTTTAATATAATTATCGAGGAGAATTTTGAAACTAATCGAATCTCTAAATTTGGGCTCGAGGCCAAGTTTAAGTCGTTGGGCTTTGGGCCCATATTCAATTGATTTCGAATTGGGCTTTAGGCCTATTTCCTAATAATTATGGGTTGGGCTTTGAACCCATTATGAGTCTTAAGAAAAATTAAGTACTTAAAATTATAGAAAATTAAAATTATTATTACAATAGTGAAATAAAAATAAAAATAAACAAAGTGCCCTCTTTAAACTCCCTCATCTTCCTATAAAACGAGTGGTTCATCCCAACAAAGAGGAGGGGACACAGAACAGAAAACACCACCCTCCCCCTGATGGCTTCGGCCTTCTTCTTCTTCTTCTTCAGCTTTCCTCTTCTTCTCAAAAGTAGCATGACCCCCTCCTTTCACCAAAGGTTTTCTTCATCCCTTTCACCACTTCTTCACCTACAACAAACAAAGCAAAGAGACAGAAGTAGAGAGAAAACAAAGAAGCAACAAGAAGCTGTGTGGTCAGAAATTGATAGGAATAGCTGAGTTTTGAACTTTGTCTTCAAAACTCAACGATTTCTATCAATATTCCTTCCATACAAAGAGCCATTTTCTCAAGCTTGTTTATTTATTTGCCTATCAATACTTTGCTCATCCATCTATTTAACAGTACACTTAACATCTGATCACTGTTTTAAGCTTTTACTTATGATAATGAATTGTATACTTGGTTGAGTTTTGTATGATTGTTGTTTCATCTATAATGCTTTTATCATACAACTCACACTAACCCTGACATGAATTAGCAATCTATACATTTCTATGATTCATATTGATATGTCAATAGCATAAATCAATTTTGCTAGTAATTAAAATCAACCAAGGCATATGAACTAAAATCAAGTGTTTTTACCTTATTGTTTATCTCTGACCAAAAGCCCCATCCATTTTCGTGTTGTTGCCTTCGAGTAATCACTCATCATCCAACTGTGAAATCACCATGAATGAGCTAAAATAGGGTTTAATTGATCAAACTCAGAAATAAATAAAAAATCAAAGGGAAGCAAACCTTGTTCTATTTTTCAGGTAACCACGGCGGCGAGCCCAATCGGACGACGGCGCAGCGGCGGGGAAGGACGGCGACGGCGACGGAGGACGGAGAATGGCAGCGGCGGGTGCAATAGACGGCGACTTCGACTCAAGACGGATCGGCGGCGGCATGCATCGGGACTGACAGAGGCAGATCCGAATCAAGGAGATGGTGGCGCTCCGCTCCAGACGACAATGGCGGTGCTCCGCTCCCGACGATGATGCGGCGCTCCGCTCCAAACGACGATGCGGCGGCGATCCGACGATGATGTTGCGACAATCCGGAGGCAGGTGATGATTTGTTCATTTTTTATGTTGATTTGGGGTTTGGGTGAAAGAGAGGGGAGATGAAGAACGAGAGAGAGAGAGATGAGAGGAAAGTTTGAGAGGAAAAGAGAGAGTGCAGGGGCGGCGAGGAATAGAGAGAAATAAGGGCTACAATTTTGGGTCCAAATTGGCTTATATATGTCTCAATTAGGTTTTAATTCGGTCATCCTTATTTACGAATTTGCCATCGGTCGTTTTAATTAAAAGTTCGCCACCGCGACGTATTTATGAAACTGCCATTATTGAAAGTGGGGTGGGCTGGCCGAAATTCTAGTTTCCTGGGCCGAGAGTTTTGAGCCCAATTCGTTTTTTGGGTTAATTAATTAAAACAGGCCACTTAATTTCATTAACAATGATTTAGCCCAATCAGTTTAAGTATGGTAAATCTAAAAATGGTGTTTAATTAACTTGGTTTAGTTTAATTGGATTGATAGTTTTTTAATAACTCTATATAATTTGTTTTAGTTAAAAGTGATTGGTATAGTAATAATCTTAGACTAAACTTCATTTCAAAATTTAGTTATACCCATAATAATTGATAGGATATAAATCTATTAACTAGATCCGTCCTTAGGGGTTAGTAACGATCATTTCACACTCGTGAAATATCGTGGAAATCTCGAGTCTAAAATTATCCAAAAATCTATGCTAACCTTTGATTAGTAACGATTATTTCACACTCATGAAATATCGTGAAAAAAACCCCTCACTACAAAAATTATTGAACCGAAAATCAACTAAATCACAAAGAATCTCTACCAAAATCAATCCGCATTTTCTAAGGCCCGAACTACGCGGACTTTGATCCCAATACTCATTGGGTACGTAGGCAGCCGAAAGGCACCAGTCCACCTTTTTAAAAATTAATAAATTAAACTCTTTTTATAAAAACTATATAAAATATACTCTTTAAGATTAGTAATGCTAGTCTTTACAGCGATAGAGGCGCATGAACCTCTTTTATCCTAAAATCACATTTCTACGAAATGTGAACTAAAATATAAAGTGAGATTAGTAACGTCACGTGAAACGCTCACAACCTAAAAAATCACAAAACAACCAAAACAAACTGTGACCACTCGGTTGCAAACCAACTCAAATTAACTTTTCAAATCGAACTACGTGGACTTTGATTCCGGTTTCCGGATACGTAGGCAGTCACTAGACTCGAGTCCAACTTTAAAACAATTTTATCTTTTTTCTCTCTGAAACTATTTTTTTTAAATCATCGGGATCAGTAATTTTTTGACACTAGGCTAGACACATGAATCTCCCATTTTACAAATTAAACACATTTTAACAGAAATCACGTCAATTGACTTATCGATTTTGGTCGTACCAGTTTACCGGGCATTGTGGGGGTGCTAATCCTTCCCCACACGTAACCGTCCCCCTTATCCAGATCTCTGAACGCAGACTAAGCCCGGTTTAGGTTAAAATCATCTAAATCGGGCTCCAAGTGTCCAATCCACTTTAAGTGATTGGTGGCGACTCCAACCTTTTACCAAGACAAACACGAAGCCGGGGATCGTGCGCCGCGGACAGAAACGTTCACGACAGTCATGATACCAAGCGATAATGTAGCGTATTAACATACAAAACAGCAAAAAAGAAAGAGAAGAAGGGAAAAAAGAAGCAAGGACCGAACAGATAAATGTGCAACAACAACAGCAACCTCATCAAATATCGGTATGCGCCCAACACTTTTTAGGGGGCAACCCCTTTTACTTGATCACTTGAGCCCTTGTCAGCAGATTTGGCAAGATGAGAGCTTGAGCCTGGATCGCCGGAGGATGGTGTAGGCACGGGAGGCGGGGGCTGAACTTCAGTGCCATCAGGGTTCAAATCAGGAAGGCCGCGTTTACGGCGTTCAGTCACCACATACTCTGCGTCCTCAGCGATCACCTCCCGCTCCAAATGATCCGCATCCTGGAAGACGATCTCTTTGTCATCATCAATAGGGTCAGGCACCCCAGCGTTGTTGCGATTAAGACCCTTCAGCACGGCATGAACCATCTTGCGGCCAGGCCAGCTCTTCGATGGGAAAACCTTATAGAACTCATTTTGGCAGCTGCGCATAACCATGCGCATACTCTCACCAATAGATTGGGTGAAGTACGCAACAGACTCGGTATACAGCGCTTTTTGGGTAGCTAGCTCAGAATTAATCGCTGCCTGGGCCGCTAGAGAATCATTTAAAAGGTCCTTCGCGTTGTCATGCTCTGCAGCAATCGCGTCCACGCTGGCATCCTTAGCCTGAGCTTCATTCAATTCAGCCCCCAGACGAGAGAGTTGGTCGCAATTGGCTTCCAAGCTTTCCCTCAGGCGATCAGATTCATCCTGCAAATTTTCCTGGTGAGTTTCCAGGCGAGCAACTTGAGCCGTCCTATCGTCTAGATTCTCTTTCAGAATGCTAAGAGTGATACTCGCCATGTTGCCACGGTGCTACATATAAAAAAGGGAGACAGAAAGGGAAACAAAGGAAAAAGAGGATCAGTACTTAATCACCGCGCCAAGTGCCAAAGACCAATACCGTCTCTTCATTATGAAGACGAGTAAGGCTCATGCGAAGCGAGCGAAGATTTTCAACATCTTCCTTCAGCTTCGAGTTCTCCTCTTGGAGATTCTTGCAAGCGAAAGATAAATCGCCAAGCTCAGCGATAGCCTAGTAACAAGGGTGACACATTCCTTAGCCAAGCAACACTACGATGATACGATTATTACTCACAGGACTAAAAAATCAAAGGCAATTATGAATTTACTCACTTGCAGCATTCGGATCAAAGCCGCTCCGTTAAGGTCCGACACCTCCGAACTCACCCCAGGCTCAGTTACCCCCTGGTAAACGCCGCGAGAAAACTCCTCCGCTATATCGCTTGCCATCCTGGGCGATATATGAGAGGTCATTGGATGAACAATCGCGAAGTACGGCAGCCGAAAGGGACCCTCGTCCTCTCGTCGTCCGGGCGGGGCAGGACGATCAAAAATGGTGTTCGCCCGCTCAGACCAGGAAGCACGATGGGGGCGATCGGTGGCAATAGAGGGCGGTTGAGATTGATCTCGAGGCTGTTCTCTGGGGCAAGGGACGGGATCAGGCGATGACTCTAGCTCTTTGGCAGCAATGTCTGAGGCGTGCGGCGAGGAGACAGGCACAGCGATGGGACTATCCCCGGATAAAGCAGTGGGGTCCGGGTCGCCCTCAGTAGCCTGTCGAACGAGCTCTCGAAGAGATAAATTATCCTCATTTAGAGCGGGAGGGCGACGGGAGCGGCGAATCAGAGGCTCGCCTTCCTCTTCATCTAGGTTGACAGAAGCCGGCCGGGCCTGAGGCTGATGACTCGATGACTCCCCCACCTTTTTCCTAGGTTTGGAGGCCCCAAGTTTCTTTTTCTTTAAAGGAGCAGGATCTTCGTCACCCTCAGTCGCTTTCCTTTTTCCCTTGCCCTTTCCGGCCGAGCGAGGGGGCACGGAAGGCGAAGCGACAATGGATGGAGGCACAGGAGGATTGGCGCGAGAAACTTCGGGACGAGTCTCGCCCACAGGTCCACGAGCAGTGGTGCTAATAAGGCACCCAGCAAAGTTGGTAAAGCCTACAAAAGAAAAGGGAAACGAGACAGCGCCAATCGTGAGCAACGGCGACAAATCCTAAGAGCAAGGCATTTTCAACTCTAAACACAGTAAGGAAGATGATATAACAGGTAACAGAGAGAAGCCTAACAAAAGGGAGTAAAGGTCCTCAACATATTATACTTATACCTCCTCGAATTCCCCCCTGAGAAATCTTTAGTCCCGCTTGGGTGGACAAATGATGGCAGTCACGAAGAACATGACTTCGGGCAAGGACCTCAGCCGGGAGTAGGATCGAGTTCAACATTAAAGTGACTTAAATCGCCAGTAGACCATGAGGAGGGGATGAAGTCGGTCCACTAGCGATCTGAGTCTCTGGCTTGGAAGTAAAAGAAGGAATGGTACTAGGTGGGGCGAGGTTTAGGAGAAGAGTAAGTTCCCTTCTAAGTAAACTCAGGACGGCGACAAAAGCTTATGCCATTCGTGGTCATCTTGGCATAGTGGATAAGCTGAAAAAGGCGAAGGGTCGGGACGATAGCTTTGGCCGCACAGGTACACTCAAAAGCCGACGCAGTAGCCCAGCACCCTATGTTAAAAGCTCCAAGCAACGCACCAAAGCACTCGAGGAGCGACGCTATGAATGGAGATGGTGGAAGTCGAAGACCGTTGGTGAAGGCCTCGGTCCATATGCCATGCCATCAAGGGGCAGTTACCGATGGTGGAAAGCCGAGATGCCACGGAGAATTTCCAGGACGAGGGAAGCATAGACAAAGGCAGAACTCGGGCGATTTTCTGAGCGGTGCCCGAAGAAAAGTATCCAGGACCAACGACTTTTCGTTCATCACAGGGGGATCCTTGCCACATTGATCGCCAGTTGCCTATAACATAAGGGCCGACGACAGCACTTTCCTCGGGATTGATCTCGAAATGGTTGAGAGGCACTTGAAAGCCGACTTGGTGAGAACCCCAGAAAGGAAGGGCGGAGGAGTTGTCAGTGTACTCTTCCACATCGGCTAAGGAAGGAAAGGAAGAATTTTCAGTAGGAGATTGAAGGTTGGAAGGAGTACGTGAATCATTGGAGAGAGCAGCTCCACGAGAGGAACTACTTGTAGGAGTGGAAGAGTCGGTACCCAGAGGATAAGAGTGACTCTGGTTCTGACTATCGTTCGAGGAGCTCATATTGACAGAGGCAAGAAAAGGAAGAGGCCACAACAAGAAGAAAGCGTTTACAAAACAGAGAATGTGGAAGGAGGTTACGTACCGGGAGGTCGACGGGGAGCTCCGGACATCCTGGGAACTGGAAATGGGAAATAGGTTGGTTTACAGAAGAAGTCAAGACGGGGAGCAGAGAACGCCGGAAGGTTAAGTAGGGAGCAAAGAACGCCGGAAAGATAGAAGGAGCAGAGAGCAGGGGAAAGTGTGGAAAGTGGAAGAAGATGGAGAAGAGGGGGTTTATAAAGGCGAAGGTTTAAGTGGAAAGAGAATCGTCGTGGGGAGAGAATGGGAGCACGCGCAGCTGAGGAGACGTGTCGACAAGCTTGGGGGCACGCGCAGCAGAGGAAATGTTTGGTAGGCTAGGGAAATGATGACTTCCAGGTAATTACCAAAATACCCCGATTTCCCCAGCTTCTCCAGCAAGATAGAGGGTAAAAGACCGCGATACCCCAGAAGATGAAGAGACACACGTGCAAAAGGAAAAGAGGACACGGGCAGCGACAAATAGTAAGAATTCAGAGCGACGTATGTCACACAGACAAGGGCGACTCATTCGCGGGTGAATAAAAATAAAGAAAGTATAAAAGATCAAAGACGAAGGAAAACCAATTGATCAAAAGGCTAAGGCGATCGAAAGGCAAGAAAGGTCACAAAGCGACAGGGGATAAGCGATCGGAAGCCCTCGCCTAAGTCAAGACTTAGTTAAGGGCTTGAGGGAAATTGATAGACCCTCCTATGGCGATCACAAGCTAGGCGTCCAGATTAGACGTAAGCCCTCACCCAAGGGAAGCTCGGCTAAGGGCTTGGGGGCAATTAATGGGCCCCTCCTCAGCGACTTTGGGCTAGGCGACGGCCCACGGTTCATATGATTAGAGACGACGGCAGTTAGGCAGCTCAGGCCCAAGCGACGCCCAGTCAGATAAAGCAAACGGGCCCAAGAAGCGAAAGGAGGCCAAGTGCGATAAGCCCAACACGGCGACTCTTAGGGTTCCAAGGTAAAGCAGACACGTGTCAAGCATCCTGCGGGGTCTGCGAATGGACGTCCAGGATCTAGCCTTGGCGACCAAGACAAGGGTACTATAAATACCTCGTACATTCACTTTTGCCCAGCGGACAAACGCTTCGCGGTACGTCACTCACCCTCCTTTTCCACTTCTTCCTTAAATTGATCGCCTTACTCCCCCTTGAACTAACTACCCCCCCCTACTACTTACGAGGTACACCACCGCTTGAAGACCAACAAACTTGGGCTTCCGTTATTGGGTCAGGCGACGAGGATGGAACATTATTAAAAACTAGTTAACTATTAGCTTATCGAGTTACTTAATTGATAACTAGTTAACAGGTTATTTAATTGATAACTAGTTAACATATTATTTTTGGCAACAAAATTATATAGTTCAAAGGTTAAATTGGCAACAACCTAAAAAATAAGGACTAAGATTAAGTTAAAATAAACTCCAATAATCTCCTATGTTTGAAATCAATAATTTAACTTGAATATGTGACAAATCAGTCACTTAAATTAAACCATTTAACAAATCAGTCACTTAAATTAAACCATTTAACAAATCAGTCACTTAAATTAAACCATGTGACAAATCAGTCACTCTTCTTCAACCTACTCCTTTGTGCTCTGACACCATCGATCCACTAGCGAACACTGCTATGCCAGTAGTCGTCTGTAATCGAAGTTGCCGTTGGAGTCAGATTCGTCGTCGTGAATAGTTGGTTGTGAGAGTGAGGAATAAGACGAACAGGAGGAGGATGGGAGGAGGCGTTGGTAGAGAGCAGAAAGGGAGTTTGGAAGACGGAGGCAGATTGGAGTGTCGTCATCGGAGAGCGGCGGAGGGAAGCTGCGACGATGGTGGAAGTGGCTGATTAATGGAGCAATTAGGTGCATGAGGTTCGATTACTTGTCGGCCGGCTTGATTTCCCGTTGGGATTTTATTTGGTGGCGGCTGAGACAGGGAATGACGACTACGGGGAAGGGTAATGACAATTAGGGTTGTATTAAGTTTTTGTAAATGCCTATTTTAGCCTTTGGTGTTTTTTTTTTTTTTTTTTGGAACCGGTCCAACTCTTAAACGGTTGGACGCAGATCTAGTGCCCAATTTTATTGAAATTCTTGAAATAAGAAATATCAATATCTAGAACAAATAAAAAAAAAAAAAAACAAATGATACAGCCACTTAAATATATGTAGCTCACATTAACGTTAAGTTCAACTGACTATTACACCCTTTTCTTCAAATTCTGTTTAGAAACAAGATATTAATTTTTTTTGGATAAATGAGTATAATTGTTTAGAAACAAGATTTAAAAAAGAAAAGAAGCAATATGTAATAAGCATTTTCAAAATACCCATTAAGGCAAATAGTCATATTTGCATGAACCTTGACCTGCGATGTTATGGTAAGATGACAATATGTCAGGCTAGAGGTACTCAAGATTAGATTCATAGGAATTCAACAAAGAAGATAGAAGAATTACTTGGATCAAGGTCTGTGATCATGGCAGCAGATTTGAAGTAACAGGTAGCACCTTTCCTCTTAAACCTCTGGTAATAGCTGTTGAATGCAAAAGAGGCATGCTCCCTTATGGTGTTAGGGAGGTAGCAAGGCTGGTTCTTCTGTAACTTGGAGCAATCTGCACCTCCTGCTTTCCCACATGCCCAATCTAGTGCACTCTGCAACTCATCGTCTGGTGTTTGCTCATCTGCTATGCACCATTCCTTGAATTCCACATCTCCCAATCCACCCCGATCTTTACCTAAAACCAACAAAACAAAACACATTGTTATCAATTTCACAGTCGTCACTAGGAGATCGATCGGATTAACGGACCACTATTGACTACCTGAAATTTGTGGGAAGAGAGCAACCCCAAGAAGCAAAAGCAGAGGAACTACTAGAGAAGTTGGGAGATGCATAGTGGTGGTTTAAGAGTGAAGAAATGGAAACTGGGGAAGATTGGCATCTCATATAAAGGTTGATGAGATTCCAGTACTACTATTAGCCTAATTATACGTTACGTTTATCTCAAGGTAAGCATAACAGAATCCATGAGAAATCAATTATAAAGTGTATGGAAGAAGGAGATTGAATTGGATCTAGCTGCTACCTTCGCGGGTCATTGTCCCCACAAAATAAAGGAAAAGAAGCATTGTATGAGATGTAGGAGACATAGATATGACTTTGGGGTATGGTCACTTAATTAGCTTTGTTTAAAATCTGTGTTTCTCATGTTAAGTTAAGAGCAGCTAGATGAATAATTCATCATGAATTGTTGGTTTGAACCGTGTTCATGAGTGGCAGGGAATACCTTTACAAAAAGTTTGATCTGTTTTTTATGGTGGAATTTTTGGGAGAAAATTATATAGATTAGCTTGGTCAGGAGGATTTGATGTGTTCCAATCAATGTTGTTAAGACCAGACCGAACATCAAATCAGTTCAGCGAGTGATTTAAGGGTTTAAAGTCCGACCGTAATTAGACCATAAAACTATGTGTAATAAACCGATCACATGATTTTAGTTCTTATTTATCACTTTTAGAAACATATATGCTATTATTAGCCATTTTCTATATTTTAGGTACCAAAATATTTTTTACCAAAAAAAGTACCAAAGTGTAAATACATATATCTATATCACCCAATATCAAGATATTCGAGATATCACTGTTTTTTAATTACTCGAATAGCATGACATTAGGTGATATGTTTAGTCCCAATATCACCATTTCAGTATTCACCTAAATAGGTGAATATCTAAACACCGACAATTACTAATGTGAGGACCCTCTTAGTGTCCTTATATAAGGACACTAATCTACACCTTTAATTTATTAAATAGAGATCCATTAGTTGATATAAAATGGGTATTAGGGTAAATGTCTTAATTGGTACGGCTTTTTTTAATTCCCGTTTTGGTTCCACTTTTAATTAATTACCTCATTTTCTCCCTTTACACATACCTGGTTCTCCGCAGTTAGATTAGGATCATCATCCAACGGCTATAAAGAGTGCCCTCATATAAGGACTCTTAATGAGTCCTCACAATAGTAGATCCCATAAACCAGTCCGGCTATTGGGCTGATAGCCTAATATCTCAGATGAATCTGAGATGGACTGAGCCGTAGGATGGGTTTTGGATGGCATCGGTTCGTTGGAGGGAAATAAAAGCAATAGCACGTGTGTTAGGGGCATTTCCGGCAGTACAATAGAAATTGGTTTCGGCGGGAAAGGTACTGTGCATGGGGAACGGAGATTTACGTCACATCAACTTTCTCTCTATCCTTCATCCTCTACCTATTCCCCTTACTTTTTCCCTGTTATCATTTATCTTTCGCCGGAGGACGACTTCCCTGTATCCCAACCGTACTACAGTATATCACTGGAAACGAAATCATGAAGATGCACGACGGGTCTGCTGCATCTTCCTCCCGTCGCGCTGATATCGAGGACGAGATGATGCGAAAATGGGCTGAGGAGGACAAGGTAATGTGTGGTTGTAGCTCCGACGAAGATGAAGAGGAAGATGACGACGGAGATGATATCGAGGACGAGATACTCCCCGAAAATGTTGAAGTTCCTGTTGCTGAAGTTCCCCAAAATTCTGAACACGTGCATGAAGGTGAGTACTATTTGAATCTGCTGCTAACAAACAAACAAACAAATGTCATAATATTCTCTGACTATTAATGTGAAGCAAAAGTGTTTTTTTTTGGTTGCACACTAGCATTGAATTTTCCACTTGCATTGAATAACATTAGCTGCTGGGAAACCTAAACCCTAAACAACAACTGATTGTACCAGTTCTGTCGAATACATATTGGAGTTAACACAGCATGTACCAGTTATGTACGAGTGTTGTATGACTTGATTGAATCTCATCATGTTATGTATGACTACTTTAAGACCCATCTCGTAACAGTTATGTATGAGTGTTGTATGCCTTATGTAAGACCCAACTGTTTTTCAGGTGAAGCCTTCCACCCACAGAACGTGGAAGGTTGGAAGAAGTTGTGGTTCCACAATTTCAAACATGCGTACAGCACCTACTTCAACTATGCGACACGTGAAGGTTTCGCCATAAAAATACAATATCGAAGTCGTTCTGGCAGGAAGGGTGACACTAGTGGCAGACTAATCTACGTTACATCATCGTGCCGTATGGAAGGTTTCAAGAAAGGCAGCAAGTTGAAGCCCAAGGTCCAAATTGGAGAAGCTGTAATGGACCCAGAGCCGCTAGTGCAGCAACAACGAGCGCACGCTGAGAAACGGATTGGTTGTTTAGCCAAAATTCGATTTCGCATGAATGAGGTACTTGAAATGTACAAGATTACTCAATGGATCGGGGATCACAACCACCCCATGAACCCCCTTTAAGATCAACATTTGATGAGAGGGAATAGGCATTTGGACAATGCAGTAGGGCACATGGCATCTATTAATATGGCAGCCGGCATCGGATTACGATCGTCTTTCGAGATTATTTGCAAACAGCTAGGGGGCGAATGTAATGTGGGATGCACAAAAGTGGACATAAAAAATTTCTTGAACAAGTTCAGGCAGAAGAAGTTACTCTATGGCGAGGAATCTGCCATCAACGAGTACTTTCGTGCAAAGACGGAAAGAGAATTGGACTTCTTCTGGGCAACCGAGATGGACCTAGAAGAGCGTATCGCGAACATCTTCTGGGCCGATTCAAGGATGAGAGATGACTATGCGTGTTTTGGCGACTCAATCACCTTCGACACAACATACAGAACCAACAACAAATGTAGACCACTCGGTAAGAGACTGTCGTATTGGTGTTGTATTACGGTTGTATTGGTGTTGTCTTAGTGTTGTATCAGTGGTGTTGTACTGTCCACCTAGTTAGTGTTATGGTTTCGTAGTATTAGTGGTGGCGCAGACTCATACTGTAATTCATTAATGGACTCTCTCTTTTCCGTGCAGCTCTATTCGTGGGATTCAATAATCACCACCAGAGTATAATCTTCGGATCATGTCTGATGTATGACGAGACAGCGGAGTCATTCCAATGGTTGTTCCAGAAATTCCTACGATGCATGAAGGGGAAGAAGCCAGAGACCATCTTCACCGACCAAGATGCTGCAATGGCCGAGGCCTTAAGAGAGGAAATGCCTGATGTGTTCCACGGTCTGTGCACGTTCCATATACTTCAAAACGCAAAGAAGAATCTCGGGTCTCTTTTCACTCAAGAATTTGTGCGTAGACTGTTGTTGCTGTTCTACAATGTCGACACTGACAAGATTTTGACTGTGTGTGGGCGCGTATGATCAAGGAATGCTTCCCTGGGCATGGGACAGCGGGCCATCGGTGGTGTGCTTACATACTTCGGTTTCGGACACAGTGGTCTTCGGCTTGGGTGAGGAATCATTACACTGATGGAATGGTGTCGACGCAGTTAGTTGAATCGTGCAATGCGGTTGTACGGGATTCCTGAAAGCAAATATCAGCATGATCGACTTCTTCCCCCATTTTGAGAGGTAGGAGTACCCATGGACTCTTACACTTGTACTGCGCAACTGTTACAGATGTCTCACAAATGTCGTACGAATGTCTGACACATATCTTAGAGATGTCTTACAAATGTCTAACACATGTCTTACGTTGTCTTCATCAGGATGGTAGACAGTAGGCGCCGTGCCGAACAGGGGGGCTGAATATGTTGCTAGGAACTCCGTGCCTGCCAACAATTTTTCGTACAGTCCTGTCGTATGTAGGGCGGCGACTAAATACACGCCTACATTGTTCGCCATGTTCCAGGAGCAGTATGGTAGAATTATAGAGTACCGATTGGAACTTGTACAAGGGAGTGCTAACTCAACCACTGTATCCTTCATAGCGTACAAGATGCATGAGGGACAACAGCTAGATGATCAGGTGGTCAATGCCAATGGGGGGGCTGGAGAGGTTGCATGTGACTGCAAGTGGTGGGGGGCAATTGGTCTTCTATGTCGCCATGCTCTGACAGTGATGCACCACTTAGCGACGTTTGGTTGTGTGAAGTTCCAAACTTTTCCTAGCATATACATCAAAGATAGGTGGAAGAGAGCAGCGCGAAATGCATTTCACATCATCATCTAGAGACCTCTTACTCGTGTAGAAAATGAGGAAGAGTGGTTTGTACGCTCGAGTGCAGAATTCGGTGCTATCGTGCGGAAGGCAGTTAGGTGTGAGAGCCTCAGGCCACTGATTGATTTGAAAGCAAACGAGTTAGCATGCATAATACAAGAAAGTTTGCTCATCATTGATGCCCATCCTGTGGTCAACCCTGGCCAAGGTGAACAAAACAGGTCAGTACCACGTACTACAAAGGGGAAACCAATAGCTACTAAGAATCCTTTGCAGCCTAAGCCAAGCAAGAACACTACTCGCTTCAAAGCTGCTGCGGACATATCTCGGATGAAACAACGAAAGAAGTACAAGACCATCCGAGCCAAGGAAGCCGCGGATGAACAAGTTGCCAAGGAGAGAGCACTTGCTGATCAACTTGCTGCCGCTTTCGTGGGTCGACAAGCGAAATGATTTGGTTATGTTGTCAGTATTGAGAGGACATGTATCGCTACTGTTACACCACCACTACGTCATAGGAATGTCGTATGGGTTGTTTAACAGTTGCTGTACATGTACTATCAATACTTCGACTTCTCTATTTTGTTATTTTGAATTGAAGTGAAGTGTTTCACGGGACGCGCTTTCATATAGTCGTAAAAGGGGTCCGTATTAGATTGAAGGACTTGTAATGATTCCATATTAGTTCTGTAAGACCTCTGTATAAGGTCAACTGTCATTAATGCTATTAATGAGGTTAGTTGCAACTAACCTCATTAAAATCTTACCCTTATTTTCCTATATATGTACACCACATCACCACCAAACAATCTCATCCTCAGTCATATTTCGAAAATTGTAATGGCTTACCTGAACGGACCTTAGTCACCCAGAAAATATCCGACAGCGGATGAGATCGAAGCAATGACTCCGGGTTAGTTCATTTTACGTCTTAAGATAATGCTCTTCCTTTAGTACTCCCATCTCATACGAACCATGTTTCTTGCAGATACACGAGGAATGGGAGTTATTCCAATGTGTGATTGCGATCTCCCAGCTAAGGTAAAATCTGTTCAAACCACTTTTTTCAAGAAAGACACCACATACCAGCACTTTCTTGGCTGCCCAAAGGAAAGGGGGAAATGTCGCATGGCAATGTGGTGCAAATTGATGGACCAAGATGCACAACCAGAACAAAGGGAAAGAGCTGAAGTGTACGACGAGTTGGTTGTCCGAAATCTGGAACTGGAGAGCCATGTAGCTGTGCTGGAAAAACGGGTCGAGGGGTGCAGTGGGAACTAGACGAGCTCACGGTCACGTTCTTGGAACACATGTGAATAGCTTATATCCGTAGCGCTGTTGTAGTACCTCTGTCTTGATGTTGTATTAGGGTTGTCGTGTCTCTGTCATGCTGTTGTTGTACCTCTGCCCTGATGTTGTAGTTTGAACGCCTGTCTATGTAATAGGGTTGCACTCCATAGCGCATTTAATGGGGAATCCTAGATGTGTAATGTCCTTAATGTCATTAATGAAGTTAGTTTCACCTAACTAGTTCCAACTACCGCATTTAATGAGGCCTTTTATATATGGACACCACAACACTAAACTCTATCCCACAACCACCATACTACGCCATATCTAGTTGAATACCACCACCTAGAAGAGAGAAGTGTTCTACAATGGCAGACCGCGAAGTTCTGAAGTTCCCAGGTTAGTACATACAACCCATGTTCTACCAATGCTCTTCCCTTATCATATCATGCAAACCATGTTTCTTGGAGATACAGGAGGAAATTGTTTCCCATTGCAACTGTGTCTCCCAGCTACAGTACAGCGGTACCCCACCCGCCCAAAGCACACCCTGTACCACACTTTCTGTGCTCGAAAAAACCAGAGATGCCGCATGACAATGTGTGCAAGCGAAGATCGAAAGAGCCAAAGAGGAGGGAGGAGTTGAATTGTAACGAATTGGTATCCCAATATGGAACTGATAGCCAAATTGGTGTGCAAGACCACATTGAGCCATAAGTGGGACGCATAGTTGAGCTTCTACTGACTTTTGAGACAGGTTGTGGTGTTCTTGTCGTTCTGTTACTCTTTGTCGTCTGTTTATACCTCTAGATTTCTGTGTATCCTCTAGCTTCTTTTATTATGTTACTAGCTACTATAGTGATTATCTATGACATTACGTGATTATTGGTGCACTCACAAAGTCTACATAAACACAAAGCATACATAAACACTCACACATAGTTCAACATGACATAAACAACATGGTAGGGAAACAGTTGTAACAACCCAGACGACAACCTAACATAACACGACAACCCACAACAGAACTACGACAACATCACTACAGAAACAGTTCACAACAGACATAAACGTAACCACTGTCTACGACACCCAAGTAGAGGCTCAAACACACACACAACAAAAATTTAATATTAATCGGACGTAGCAAACAACCCTAGATCTTCTTCCTGCCGACCTTCAGAGACGTGCAGCACTAAAACTCCCCCAACTCATGCCTCGAAACAGCATCAGACATTACTCAGCGATCGTGTCCATGAAGGTTGTGTCATCAAGATGCTGTGTCGCTGTAAACCTCCCAAATATAGGCCATGAACGACGGTAAGGCAACTGTTGATATCTTTCTACACAGGCACTATAACTCCACGTGAAGTTTGATGTCCACCCTACTGTCAGGAAGATGTCTGCGTATTGCATCAGTCTTGTTCGATGCTTGTAACCTCTCGATTCGAAGTCCCACGCATGAAGCTGTTCAGAATTGTTTCTTCTTCACAAGTCAACAAGACACTAAAAATGCTTGAATCCTCACCAGCGTGGTAGGAAAAAACATGTACAATATGTGGATAGTACTTGTCATGGATATGTACACACTACAAAACACAAAATGCAGACAAAATTGTACTTAACATATTGCAAGTCCTTCCAAACACTTCTGCACGTATGGACAAGAGATTCATCCATCGGAGGAAGATGTTATCCCCTTGCAACTGTGGTCTCCCAGCTACAGTACAACGTGTACCCACTGCGCAGAGACACCTGTACCAGCACTTTCTTGCTGCTCGAAAAAACCAGGAGTGCCGCATGACATGTGGTCAAGTGAAGGCATAAGAAGGCCAGAAGGGAGTGGAAGAGTGATTGTACGACGAATTGGTTATCCGCAATATGGAACTGGATAGCCAAATTGTGTGTTAGAGGACACATTGAGGCATTAATGTGGGACGGCATAGTTGAAGGTTCTAACTGGACTTTTGAGACAGGTTCGTTGTAGTTCTTGTCGTTTGTTGTCTACCTTAGTCTACTATACCTACTTTGTTCTTATGTACATACCTCTAGATTTTATGTAATCACCTTAGCTTATCGTTTTATTTATTTTTACTAGCAACGATATGTGATGTATGCTATGACAATACGTAAGTTTATTGTGCACTACAAATCATACATAAACAAAAGTCAAAAAACACTCACAACTAGTTCAACATGTACATAAACCAACATGGGTGGGAAACAGTTGTAAACAAAAGCCATAACAACCCGATACAAACACGCTAATCCTCCCAACAAACTACACATCACTACAGAAACAGTTGCACAACTCAACCATAAACGTAACCATGGTCTACGAACAACCAAGTAGAGGGCTACAACACACAGCACAACAACAAAATATTATAATTATTAAAGTCTGGACGTAGCAAACCCCATTCTTTCTTTCCCTTGCCCGAACCTTCCAGGACAATGTGAACATCAACTAAAACCTTCCCCCGCAACTATTAGCCTCGACAACAGCAGTCGAACAGTACCTCAAGCATCGTGTCCATGAAGGTTGTGCATAACTACCTCTTGTGCTGGGCTGTAAACCTCCAATATATAGGTCCATGAACGCTACGGTGTCCTTACTACAAGTCAACTGATATCTTTCTACACTGTGGCAGCTAAACCTTCAGGAAGTTTTTATGTCCACACGTACAGTGTCAAGGAAGAATGTCCCTCGTATTGCATCATACTGTTCCAGATGTGCTTACACCTTCCGATTCGAACGTCCTCACGGCATGGAAGGTGTTCAGAATTGCCTTTCTTTGCATTGAAGTCAACCAAGAACAACTAAAAATGCTTGAAATCCTCACCGCGTGGGCTAGGGAAAAAATCATGTACAATATGTGGATAGTACTTGTCATGGATATGTACCACTACTACAAAACACCAAAATGCAGACAAAAAATGCTTACATATTGCAAGTCCTTCCAAACCACTTGCTGCACGTATGGGACAAGAGATTCATCCATGAAGCGGAGAAAACCAGCGGATACAAGAGACGAATCAGGCTTGTACGGGGCTCCAACTTCAACCTCCTCCCTCGATGAGTTATGTATCGATACATTCAGCACAGATACACGTTAGAGATGTAAGGAGTACATTACAGCCATATGGAGGGTTACTTACGGTAATTCTGATTGGGAAGCAAACACGGGTCATCTCCTTCTGCTCTCTGTTGATCAAGTGGCAACATGAGTTTATGACGCTGCTGGTAAACCATTGCCCAACATCCATTGAAGCAAGCTTGAATTTGTACAGGTGATTCCTATGTTCTGGGAACTTACAGACCAGTATTGCACTGCCATAACACATCCATATGACTAACATCAGATACACGTAGGACAACTTGAAAATAAGTTTGAATAAGGTTAGTGCAACATACTCTCTCCCATCAACAGTCGATAGGGCATAAGTCACAACCAGACGTTACTCTACAGTGAGGCCAATCTTATGCTTGCTCGGAATCACGTAGACATCCGTCATCTGCATTTTTACGGTCCTCGATCTATCATATGCGATAGGAGTGTACGATGTTGCAGAACCCTTCTTATTAGAACTTTGGCTGAATTCCAGTGTCTGCACCTGTGTCTCAAACAACTTACTTTTTCTCGACACGGGAGTGATTTCGTCTACCCCCACTGCATACCTATCTTCTGCATCAGCCTCTTCCTCAGCCTCTTCCTCTTCTTCGTCATCCACGGCATCCTCTCGTCGTGATCCTCTTCATCGTCATCCCCCTCGTAAGTTTGATCTTCGTCTTTCTCATCATTGGCTTTCATGCCGGTGGTGGGAATAGACATGGCTGCCATCTTGGCCTTCCTCTGAACTGCACCGTCTTCACCGTCGACAACCCCCCTACGAGTTATCTCGTCCTCCACAAAGGTGTGACGTGATCGCCACAACTGTAACTCTTCCTGCAGTTTGGAGCACATATCTGTCTTCTCGTGGATTTCGGACAGTGCAAGTTTGCGCAGTCCTAGGAGCTGTTCATAAGAACAATTTTGTAACACAGCCGTATCACATTCATATTACAAGAATACAGGTTTCATAACACAATACATGTATGACATACAGGTTTGTATTATGTATGAGGGACTTACAGATGCAGTGGGGGGTGTTAGGTGATATTGCTGGAACCCAAAAGTCAGAACTGGCCAGCTCTTTAACTTGAAGGGGGGCATCATTTTCGGTGAATGTGTTGGGCATATCAAACACCGTTTCAGACCAGTCATACTGCACGGGGGTGAGACACCTGTTCACCTCATCCTTGTCCCGTATCCTGAATGACCACTCAGTACTTCAAATTACGGACAAAGCCTTCTTAACCATGCCATCGTCCCAGTAACTGCATGTCGGCTGGATGGTGGACCCAGTACCATGTGGAAGGTCTATCATGTCCAGGAAGTGAATCTGCACATACACATATACCAAATATGAGCCTCTCAGAATCCAACGCATATTACTCATACTGGACATGTACAAACAATGTATGAGATAAATGATATACCACTAGGAAGTTGATGTCTCCCCCGGAAAAGTGTTCAAATCATGTGCACTGAATCCATCAGTGACTTCAGCAGCACGTTCACCACATGTTCGCCCCAGTTGTAACCAACCATTTTGGTGAAATCATCGTCATTGATATACTTGGCATAGTTCGCAGTAACCTTCCAAGAGTTTCCTGGGGCTAATAGGGTTCCGAGAGCATGGAGGACGTACAGCTTGCAGAAGACTTGAACATCCTCAGTCTCCAGGAGAATGTCCTTCACGAGGGAAACTTCAACGTTATCGAACCTATTCAGCTTCAATGATGTCTGTCTCTTCAACTTGGCCCTTTGCATACTGGTGCACGAGTCCGTATCAATGCACTGCCCTGTCGACATTAGACCATACACCCTTGTCACATCTGACGGTTCAATGGTCATCATCTCACCATTTGGTAATTTGAATGATCTTGATTCGGCGTTGTAGGAACAAATAAAGAAGTCAGACAGGTCCTTGTTCACGACGGCAGCCTGTATATCCATCAAACCATGGAGCTGAGCATCATATAGTCCAAGCTGAATTAGCTTGCACGTACGTTTGGTTTCGATCGCCTTGTTCACGGTGTTTATGGGAGAGACCTTACACCGGAAAGGCATCCTCATTGACTTCTGAGGTGTCATCTGCTCGGTACTTGACTTCTGAGGTGCATGCTTAGTACTTGCTTTTTCCGGTGCATCAATACTCATACTCCTTTCTTTAGTTCTTGCTTTGTCCGGTGCATCCGTTTGAGTCTTGCCCTTCTTCCCCGATGCATCGATCTGATTCTTGCCCTTCTTATTCGATGCCCTCTTCTCCGGTGACTTCTCCAACGGCTCTACTGGAGACGGATCATTACTGGGAAGCTTGCTGGTTGAGCCTGTGCCTTTGTCGGTTCCCTTTGAGACAACCTTCTTTTCCTTCCTAATCTGTGAAATCTGAAATTTATGAGTTCCATAGCTTATACATATCAGTTTTTCTCACGACAACCAAACATATCACATCCATATCATATCTATAGTACATGTACATCATATACACCGCAGAACATCTACAAACACACATCCATACCACATCCATATCATATCTGTAATACATGTATATCATATACACAACAGAACATATACAAACACGCGTCCATATCATATCTATATTACATGTACACCATATACATTGCAAAACATCTACAAACACACTTCCATAACACATCCATATACATTGCAGAACATCTACAAACACACTTCCATAACACATCCATATCATATCTGTAGTACATGTATATCATATACACAACAGAACATCTACAAACTCACATCCATATCATATCTATAGTACATGTACATCATATATGTAACACCCCAATTTTATGAAATGTAAAACGACAACGTGTCCCGGAACAGACGATGACTCAAAGGTTAAAAAATATAATTTTGACCAACTCCTTTCAAACCAACCATAAAACTAGGGTATTAACCGTCAAAATATTTACAGCGGGATTGGGCCCAACGACTTGAGAGCAATCCTCTAAGTCACCATTACACCGTCTCATGATCCACTACTCCGGCACGCCTTAAGAAACTCCGGTGGTCCGTTGCTTGTCCAGGAAATTCTTGCAAAACTGGTGGGTGACTCGGGGTCAGTCCGTTATCATGATTAATTCATATAAACAGGAATAAACATATTTAATGGAATTAACAACGCAAACCAGTAATTCCATAATCATCCTCCCGTAACGGAGATTACCGTTACCGTTTATCAAATGACCTGTCACAAGGAATATTAATCCAACATTTCAATCATGACCTATATGTGAAACATTAACACACATAATCACAAGTCAATAAGACATCCCATGAACTATTCTAATAGTACCACACAATATCGAGATCAAACTCGAACAACTTTCACCAATCAACAGGGCGTCCCCTCTTCCCGCCTAGCTAACCTCTACGCCATCATCGATAAGGCTTACTTCTGAACCTGTAATAGGGACTTCACAAGAGTCGCTATTCTTCCCGACTACCATGAATCGATTTGGGGCTATCAATACCCAACTCCCATCATCCGTTCGAGGCTAATTCCTCCCAACTCTTATCATCCGGTTGGGGCTATCCGTACCCATCTACCGTGAGTCGATTGGGGCTAACAATACCCAACTCCCATCACCCGGTAGGAACCCGTATCCATCGATGTTCCCGGCGGAGGACTAGCTAGCGAGGCTTTACTTTCCACCTGTATACACAAGGTGCCAAACATCATCAGATAACATCACGATTTAACCATAGTCGAATCAAACATAATTAGGTATAAAACCAACGGTTCCGGAAATATAGAACTTTCCGTAGAAACGATGTCAAAACCAAGACTTTCCATCTTAATTTCCAGGTAAGTAGGGGAGTCACTCGGACTACTTAAGTCCCTCTAACCTTAGGCATCATAACTTTATAAACTGGAATCAATGAGAATCCGCTTCACTCATTACTCTGAATAATCTAACCTATCGGGAAAACCAACTCAGATGGGTCAGTACTCGGTTAGAAATAAATCACAACGAGAATTATAAGGACCTTAATTTAAGCATGCACGAGTCCAAAATAAGGCCCGAGTACCTCACTCGTTGATCCGGTTCCCGTCAAACGATTAATTCGGAATTATCACAATATTTGGTTAGTGACAAAGTTTAACCAAATAGCTATTTAAATTGAGGAATTAATTAATCCAATGAATTTACCCCCTTAAACCAACCCACCTATAAATTGAGTCGGTTGACTTGGAAATCGGTTCCGTAGCTGAATTGGATGGAAATAAGGAGTTAACGAACCGTCGTAACTCCCAGGCCAAATTGTACTAACTGAAAAGTTAGTTGGGCCAAATCTTTCACCATTTAGAGTTTAGGATTAAACTAAGAGAATAGAATATCTGAGGGGCCAAACTGTCAAAGACTAATAAGCTTGGACCACGATAGTAATTAAATTAAATTGGAGGACTGATTGTCATCTATAGAATTTGGGTGACCAAAATGCAACTCTGCCATCATCTTCTCCAATTTGCAGGAGACGTCTCCCTCCTTTTGGTGAAGCTCCGGTGAAGCTCGAATTCCCCTAATTCTCGCACGAAACTACCTTTTGAAGGTCGGAAAAGATTCCCATGCTTAAGATGATGTCGGATTTGTATTTTCCAAGGGTTGGGCATGCTTGGAACGCTACGACGCAATTCTCGTTGGAGCTACGACGGTGAGGTTCCGTGACTCGAAGTCGAAGGCTTGTTGGATTTTATAGCAGACTCAGAAGCCTCTCGATGCCCTCTGGAGTACCCAAAAGTCAATCTCACGAAAAGGAAAGGAGTGAAAGGTCATTTATTTGTGTGGTCGATGTAGCCTGACGAATCCGACAATGTAGCTTCGTTTTGGCGATATTCAGGCCAATAATGGAGCTGGAGGGGTCGGAATTCACGTGGTGATGATTAACAATCATCAAAACGCGACAAACATCAATAATGAGGAGGATTGGGCCCTCACCGAAAATATAGAGGAGTCACCGGAAAACAAAGATGTGACGGCGGCCTTGGTTCATGGAAGATGATGCTGACCTAGTGGTGATGTCGCTATGATGTTATCATCTATCGAAACTACGTCGTTTTGAAGAAAGAGTGAAAACTAATAAAAATAAATAAAGGATCTGCTGGAGCAGGGACTCCAGCCTGTGACCTTTAGGTTATTGGTTCAGTTCCTCAACCAACTCGGCCAAGCAGAATTCTTAACTTCCATGCAACCGTGTTCCATTAACCCTTACCCGCCTTCCTTTGGAATCCAAGCTTAACCAAATTATAAAACCATTTGATTAACGAGGATTACCGCATTGAACACCTCACGCTATACGTGGTTAAATAAATTCGGGCATAGATGACCAAAATTTTAACGGGAAGGTCGTGCGTCCAATCTGAGTCATATCCAGGTCCGCAAGAGTCTAGTCTGTCGCTTAACCTCTCACTCCGCCTTCCATGAGTGAACTTAACTTGCCTCGAAATCATTTAAACGTCAATTTGCGGTCATTTCTCAAACGTATGGAATAAAATTCAAAAAAAATATGGTTCAGAGATTCGGGGTGTAACAATATACACCGCAGAACATCTACAAACACACATCCATACCACATCCATATCATATTTGTAATACATGTATATCATATACACAGCAGAAATGCAAACACAGATTCACAAGCAACCTACCACATGCAAACTCGGAAGTACTTACCAGGGAACTTCGAAATTATCATCCGACTCAGGTACCGACATAGTCTTCGCCTTCTTCGACGTCCGTAGCTCCACATGCTCAACATTTGTCTTCTCGGGGGAGTTGAGCTCCTTCAGACGCTTAGACGACCTTGGAGTCTCAGCATGTCCCTTCTCCGGCCCATTCGATCGCGCCATTACTATCCACAACAAACTGGAAATGAGTAGAGAAATAAGAGCAGATATTAGTAACATTGCATCTGTTGCTCCACCGCAAGAAGCCTATTTGTAGGATACATGGGGTGTGACAGTTACATACCTAGGGCGATGGTTTATCTACGACAGCTGCAAGCGGTTATCTGCGACGGTTTAGGGATAAGGGTTATCGGTGGTTATCTTTAACGGTTGTGGGTTATTAGCGACAATTATATGGTTGTCGGCGGCGGTTGCTAAAAACACAAAGAAAACCGTCGGCTATGGAAAGGGAAGATGAAATCGTCGGAGATTGGGAGAAAGAGAGAGATAGGGAGAAAGAGACTGACGGCGTGTGTCAGTCATATTAGACATGCATGAAGACAGAGAAAGGTTAAATGACCTTTACGTTTCCCAATCCAGCAACAGATTAAATAAAAATTCATTTTCAATTACTGCAAACTTCCCCCAATACCCCCGCATTCACCCCAGTCTTAGGATCTCTATCTAAGATGAGAATGATTCTGGGCCAGACGATGGCCGTCTCAGATCAATTTGAGATATTAGGCCTTCAGCTCTTTAGCAAAATTGCCCCTAAACACCCTTTGAATATCATTTCTTTTGGCAAATATGGGGCAATTACATGTCATCCTAACCCACTACCTCACAACTTTGTCATCTCTATTGTCATATTTTCTTAGATTTCTTCTCTCTCCTCTCATCCTAACGTTTTTTTCTTTTTATTTCAGATGGAGTCCTCGTCCTTATCTCGTCTAACGTACTCGTCGTCGTCGATGAGAAGATTCAAAACAGCATCAGGGAAAATTTCGGCTCAAAGATTCGATGAGTTTCTTCTTTTCCGAGGCTTCGATTGAAGTTGAGCCATCGTCCTGATTACAGTTACAATCACAAACCACAGAACTCTCAAACCCTTTCCTCGCATCCTTAACATCCCATTTCACCACTGCATGGATCTTCCCCAAAATCCCACTTCCCTAACTTCTTCCCTATCTCCCTCAATGCCTTCACTGCAAAACCCAGATGAAGATTTCAATTTCTACTCTCTTACCTTCAAAAGGGTGGAGCTTGAAACTAGAGTCGAATTGGGCGAACCCAGAAATGGAAATGAAGGAAATGAAGCAGATGATGATGATTGGAAAAGAAAGAAAGACTCAAATCACCTCTCATTTCAATCTGTTTTTTTGTTTGTAGTTGAAGACAAAACTCGGAGCTTTTACATTTTCCTTGTGGGAGAAAGATTGGATTTTTAGGATTGAGGATTGAGCAAGTGTTTATTGGAGAAATGGACAAATTAGTAGCAGCAGTAGTAGCTTGCTTCAGTCTTCAGTGGTGGATTTGGCAATTGATGTATTAGCTGATTTCAAATTAGGTTTACCAATTTACCATCTCAATTAAATAGGGCCGCCATAGTTTTGATTATTCCATGTTAGAGACGAGATTTATAATATTTGTTCAACTAGCTCCTCATCTTGCATTTTTTAATTTTGCACAACACTAAATTATGGACATATGGTCCTCACTCCTCATAAATTGCATATTTGCATATACAAATCCTCATCAATGATGCAATTTCAGTTTGATGGTCACTATATGCTTCTTCATTGGCAAGTAGAGAAGAACGTTCAAGGGTTGGTGGCAGTGGAAGAATCGCAGAGTCAAACTAATCAATTGTAGGATCATAGTAACAGTACTGGCCATCCGTAATCTATTTCTTTCCACCAATTTATAACCACTATTTAGGAAGCCACATACGAAATGTAGTGAGGTGCAGAGGTAGTAGTTGAACGATCAATATAGTAGTTGTTGTGAATAAGATATATATTGGGTTATATCCATATGGTTAATTAAAGTGAGGGTAAATATGTAATCACCACTAATATCAATATCCTCTCCTCCCGTGAATATCACATACCAAACAAGAATTTTCAATTTTTTCTCTCAATATCAATAGCTTCCAAGCACTCCCTTGATCTCTAAATGAAATGCACATTATCACACAATACCAGACAAGCGTATACACATTATGAACATAATAATAGTAATAGTACTGCATATGTTTCAGCAAGAAAACCAGGAGGAGATTGACCAGAGGGAGATCCAAGTATCATACGTACTCACTCAGGTACGAACAACCAGTCTAGACTCTAGTCTATACCACCAACAGTCGAGTCAATAACAAAGGAGGAAGTAACATCAATAAGTAGACATTTTAACAAAATCAACAGTAATGTTCAGTTGGATAAAGAACGAGCAACAAGCAATCCTTGATATATAAATGCACATTATAACACACACTAACAAATGTCAGATATTTCAGCAAACTGAACAAAATCTTCTGTTGGGAAAGATGAAGCACCAAGCACCCCCTTGATCTCTAAATGCAATGCACATTATCACACAATACCAGACAAGCGTATGCACATTATGAACAGCATAAAAGTAATAGTACTGCATATGTTTCAGCAAGAAAACCAGGCGTGATTGACCAGAGTGAGATTCAAGTATCATACATACCCACTCGGGTACAAACAACAAGTCTAGATACCACTAACAATCTAGTCAATAACAAATAAGAAGTAACATCAACTGGTAGACATTCCCAACAAAATCAACAGTAATGTTTAGTTGGATATAGATCGAGAAACAAGAAACCCCTGATGTTTAAATGCACATTATAACACACACTAACAAAATTCAGTCCAAATGAACGAGTGAACCCAGGAGGAACTAAGCAGAGACAAACAAAAGAGTTCCATTCAACTAGAGCACCATGTCAAACACAATTGTCATTGTGTAAGAAGGAATTTTCACATTACAAAGGAACCCAGAATTCGGAGATTATTAATCAATTTGGTTCACAATCAACTAACATCCTAACACCATTATCCAGATGAAATGTAAAACAACCCAAAAGGCACTGGAACAAAAAGGCAAGTAGTTTATAATTTCCTTTCAGTTCTTGAAACCACTCTTTTGGTAGGAAGCAACCTCGCCTTCGTTAGGGAAAAACCCCATGAGCCGCCCAGCCGAGTTCTGGTAGGCGTACATGAACCCACCCAGTAAACCAATCAGTCCCCCTGTCACCATAGATGGTCCCTTGAGCCCTGGCTTTATCCCTAATTTCCCCATCCCACAAAAGAAACAATCGCGATGACAAAATGCATAACCTCAAGAGCCAAAAGGAAATTCGATCGAATCGAGACATACACAGACTAGAGAAATGATTCTAATTCGAATATTGGAAATTTGATGAAGAAGAGAGAACCTGAAAGATAGCCGACGGTAACGGAGACGCCGGTGATGGTGGTGAAGCGGAGATAATCCAAGGTGTTGAAGTTGCCAACGACCTTGGTGAAAGCTGGATTCCGATCTACAACCGGTACTCTGGCTTCGTCGATGCTGTAATGTCAGTGTTCATCTTTCCACTCGTTGTTTTGTTCTACCGATCTCTTTTCTTTCACTGTGAATTTTGCAGATCAGTCGTGGAAATGGCGACTGGCGAGCAATATGCTAATAAGTATCGAAGAAGATCTCTGCTGGCTGCTGCTGCCCCGGCCAAGGAGAAACTGGGCCTTTCGAATAACTATGGGCTCGCAGCTGCTAGGCCCATTTTGAGACCTCCGTAGGATTTTGATTTGGTGACACTCTCAGCCCTTGGAATGAATGCTCAGTATCAATGAATGTTAAATAATAATATCAATTAATTATTTTGAATCTCATCAAAAAAAAATAATTAATTATTTTATTTAGGATGATGGAGGTCCGCGGCGTGACATTTTTTGAATACCCAAAATATCATTCCTTTATCTCAAGCCGAAATGATGTTGTTGAACCTTGCTTTCCAATTCCGTCATTAACCACATAACGACCTCATCTTGCATTAATATCAATACTAATGTCCACCTCAGGTCCTTACGACTCCAATTCCGGTGACAATGTGTCACTTTTGTTGCACCTAATGCAACAATCAATCCCCTCCCTTAGATCTTAATTATTTCATCGTGTGGTCTTAATTCATTGTTTATAATTTCAAGTTATTTTAGTTTATTGAAGTTTCCTCACATTTTCTATCACTAAAAAGTTTCACGGCGAATTTTTTGATCACCCGAGCCTCCGTTGACAAAATTTTTTTCACCAACGTGACCGTCGTCATTAGATCTATGATTCTGGAAAAAAATTATTTTTCTGAAAAAATAATTTTTTTCTTGACAAATTTCTTGTTGGTCTGTCTGTATAGTTTGTATGGGGTCTATACACACTGTATACACTTTGTACGAGACTTGTACACTCTCTGTTTATTGTTGTACACTCTGTAGGGGAACTGTATACACTTTGTACGTGAATTATGCACTACGTATTTATTTTTGTACAATTTGTATACCAACTGTATATAGTTTGTACGAGAGTGGTACACTCTGTATTTATCTTTGTAGAATTTTTTTTCCTACATTAGGATTGTAAATAGTTCATACAAATTGTATACATTCTATATGAAATTCATACACTTTGTATGTCATTGTACAATCTGTATATGACATACACTCTGTATGAAATTCGTACAGACTGTAGAGACGAAAAAATTTAGAGTGTCATCATTGATGCTCTCATACATAAATGATGTCCCAAACATTAGGATCTCTCTCCGGCCAAATCGTTATTCGACCGAGAAAATAGTTTGCCGAAAAAAGATCCCGTTCATATGAGATGAAAAGTTTAAAAAAAAACAAGTAAAAAATATTGACCGTTAGATTAAATGAAGCTGAGATTAATTATGTCTTGGTGACAGCATTATTATTGCTGTCTCCAGAATCGCGCTCGGTCCTCACCTCACCAAAAAAATGATATTTAGCGACGAATGTTACAGTTGCCAAAAAACCAAAATTTGGTCGCGAAATACAATTGCCAACCGAATTTTTTTTGTCGTATTTCTTTTAGTGGATTAACATAATAATATATAAAAGCTAAAAAGAGAGGTGGAAATGTGTGTCCTCCCTAGTGGTAAAATATTAAACCAGTAAAAGAATAACGAGGATTTGACGACTGTAAAACATTATTCCGCATGTAGTAAAATATTTTTTCGCATTTTTAAAGAATTATTTGACGACTGTATAGATAGTCGCTCAACATCATAGACTTATAGTGATTGTCAAATATTGTCGCAAAGACGTGACACATTTGCTGTCTGAAATCAATCGTCATTCAAAAACTTTGTACCAATTGCAACGAAAGAAACTATCGGAAAAGGTTAAACAATACTCGCCGAAACTATCGGAAAAGGTTAAACAATACTCGCCGCACTATTCAGCGACGAAAGAAACTACCGCAAAAGGCTAAACAATACTCATCGCACTATTTAGACCAAATAAAAGACCATCATTTAATTTTTATACTTTATGTGATAGATAATGCATGTCGTCCCAAGAAATGTACATTTAGCAACGGAAAATTATTTGTAGCTATTTTTTCGTAACAGATTAAGTAGTCAATTTCTTGTAATGGCTTGGTATTTTGGGTGGCGTAGGAATCTGGACCTGGCCCGAATTGTTTTTCGAAGGGTAATACCTGAACCGTGATGGGTATGTGTAGAGTTTGGGACTTCCTTATGGCCCGCCATATGTGACCCGTTCCTATGCTACGGAATCGAGCCAGCTCGCGAGCTTGATTTGCAATCTATTTACCGAGCTGATCGACGAGCCTTGTAACGAGCTATAACGAGCTGGCTCGCGAGCTTCATCATTCGAGCCGGCGAGCCAAGCTGGCATGAGCTCGAGCTCGACTTATTTGTTAACGAGCCAGCTCATTAAAATTTGAACCGAGCTCCGATCGAGTTTTGTTCAAATCGATCGTCGAGCTGCTCGCAAGCGACTTGGTTCATCAACAATTATAACGATATGATTGAACTACTAAATACCATATCATTGTCTTCACTGATTTAATGTTGGAAACGATTTCAAAATATTGATCTAAATACAACATATTTATATTTAATTATTAATGTGATACAAAAAAAAAATACAGTATTTTGTTCATTAAGTCGTGAACAACTAAAATTCGTTCCCGTTGTTGGGTTTTTTCTCTCTCCTGTCTAGGAGTTTCTCCCTCGAAGTGAGGGTTTGCGCCGCAAAAAATTGCCTAGGGTTTTTCCAGTTTTTCAACTGTAAACTTATCGGTTTCGCGGTATGAGAAATCGATGGAAGACCAGGTGGCACGACTTACAATCGAAGATGAGGGTGAGGAGTTGGTGTTTGAAGAGCTCACGGATGTGGCGGAGCCGGTGAGCTACGATCTCTGTGTCATTGGCATCCTACTGACGGACAAACGTTTTAACTTTGCTGCGTTCCAGAGCACGATGGCGGGTATCTGGCGACCTGGAAGACTGATGGAGATTGAAGATATCGGGAATCAACTGATCTTATTCCGATTCCACCATATCGTTGACCTGAGAAGGGTGATGGAGTCGGGACCGTGGTCGTTTGATCAAAGTCTCTTAGTTATGCGGGAACTTAAGGCGGGGGAAATCCCGACAGAGGTAGAGCTACGGCATGTGGATTTCTGGGTGAGAGTGAAGGAGCTGCCGGCGGGGCTATTCTCGGCTACGGTAGGACGAGCTCTGGGTAATTTTATTGGGAGCTTCCTGGAATATGACGCCAACAATGTATATGTAGATTCCGAATCCTACATGAGGCTGAGAGTTAGGATGGACGTGAGAATGCCGCTGAAGAGAGAGAAGAAGGTGCGGAAGGCAGGTGGAGAGACGGTGACGTGCAAATTTCAGTATGAGCGATTACCGGACTTCTGCTATATCTGTGGAAAGATGGGCCATATCGACCGTTATTGTGAGGTGCTGTTTCGTGTTCCAGAGGACCAAATAGTTCGACTATGGGATAAATCTCTACGTGCACCACCTCGTAAGTCAAAGATGAGGGATGGTGATAAGTGGCTGGCGCGGCGGGCGGATAGTGAGGGAAGTGGCTGGGGGCGGGAGAAAGGGCAGGCGATGGGGGATGGCAGGGACGTGGGAGGCCGTGTGGGGGGCACGTTGGCAGGCGGGGGACTACCAAGGGGGGTTAAGGAACTGATGGGGAATTTTGGAGGTAGTATCGAGCTGAAAGATACACCAATTAGGTTTGGTGTTCAAGCAATGGTCGAGGAGCAATGAGTAATGGACTTTACGGAAGAGCAAAGAAAGAGAAGAAGAGGGGGTAGTGTCGTTGCGGGGATGGAAGGAGTGGTGTACGATGATGGGAAGCCGAGCAAATCACCAAAAAAGGATGGGCGCGATCCAAAAAACGCGTCTCAGGCAGGTCGAGCATCTCCGACCTGCCCATCATCATGATCATCATGGCGTGGAACTGCCGGGGCCTCGGTCAGCCGCGTGCAGTTCGAGTACTGAGTGAGCTCGTGAAAGCTCACAAGGCCGATGTAGTGTTTCTCTCTGAAACACTAGTTGCTAAGCAGAAAATGGAGGAGGTACGTAGAGCGATTGGGTTTGACGGGTGCTTTGTGGTGGATGTGGATGGGAGGAGTGGTGGGTTGGGATTGCTTTGGAGGAGGAAGGAAGACGTGACGGTGGTGAGTTTTACGCGAAATCATATCGATGCGGATGTGGTAGGTGGGGACGGGAGAGAGTTTCGGTTGACAGGATTCTATGGACTCCCGGAGAGTAACCGGAGGCAGCAATCGTGGGATTTACTTCGCAGCCTTGCGCGACCGGAGAGAGAACCGTGGTGTGTGATCGGTGATTTCAATGACTTGCTTGATGCGTGTGAGCGGAAGGGGCCGAACCCTAGACCTCAGGCATTTATTGATGGTTTCGGTCGGCGGTGGCATGTTGTGGCTTGGTGGATGTACCGATGAATGGGTACCCTTACACGTGGGCAAGAGCTAAGGGTAAGGCGCATGGTGTGGAGGGTAGGCTGGATCGGGCATTGGTGAATCGAACATGGATGGAGGGATTCCCGCAAGCTCAACTTTTTAATCTTGTTGCTCCAATTTCGGATCATTCTCTTATTTTGTTGAACACGGTGGGCAGTAGTGATGTTAAACACAAGTGGCGCTTTAGGTTCGAGAATCATTGGAGGGATGATCCAGAGCTGAGGCCGATGGTGGAAGGAGAGTGGAGGATGGACGGGGGGATCCGGTGCTGCATAAACTGGCGAGATGTGCGGAAAAGTTGGGAGGTTGGGGGCGAGAGAAGGCGCGTAAGTTTCGGAAGGAGATTAGTGAAAAGAAGGATCAGTTGAAAAGGTTAAGAGAATTGGACGGTGAGGTGGCAGCAAGGGATATTGAACGAGTAAATCAGGAGCTGTTGGATTGCTTACAGGCGGAGGAAGCGTTTTGGCGGCAGCGAGCTAAGCAATTTCATCTTAAATGTGGTGATTTGAACACGTGTTTCTTTCACGCGACGGCCAATGGGAGGAGAAAGGCGCAAATGATAGAGTCTTTGTGGGATAAGGACGGAATGGAGGTAAACGATCAGGAGGCGATGGAAGAGGTGGCGCGATGGTATTTCACTGAAATTTTTACGGCGACGTCAAGTCACCATGTACCTGTAACTCAAGTAATTGACGGATCATCAGTCGATGACCCCTGTACCTTTGTTACTGATGCAATTGACGGAAAAATTTCAGAGGAGGATAACCGATTGTTGCACGCGACGTTCACAAAGGAGGAGTTTCGAAACGCGCTTTTTTCGATGGACGCGGACAAGGCGCCAGGACCAGATGGCTTCAATCCAGGTTTTTACCAACATTTTTGGCCTCTTATTGGTGGTGAGATTTTCGCTGCTGGTTGTGGGTGGTTGGAGGCAGGTGTCTTTCCGGAGGAGTTGACGAGTACGAACATTGCCTTATTACCTAAGGTGGACAAGCCAAAGACGATACGTGATTGGCGACCGATCTCGCTTTGTGGAGTGTTGTACCGGGTGATTGCGAAAGTGTTGGCTAATAGGCTTCGTGGAGTGATTGATAAGCTCATATCACCGGAGCAATCTGCTTTTATCAAAGGCAGGTCGATTGTAGATAACATCATGGTCGATTTTGAAACTCTTCACAGTATGAGAAGGCGGACGAGGGCCAAATGTGGAGAGGTGGCAGTAAAGATTGATATTTCCAAAGCATATGATCGGGTTGAGTGGCCTTATCTGCAAGCGGTTCTGAGGAGGATGAAGTTTGGGGAGCGTTGGGTGAGATGGATGATGATGTGTGTAAGATCGGTGAGCTATCATGTCAAAGTGAATTCGGAGTTGGTGGGACCGATAACACCATCTAGGGGGCTTAGGCAAGGGTGTCCGTTATCCCCGTTCTTGTTTATATTATGTGCCGAGGGGTTAAGTGCGCTGCTCCGGAAGGAAGAGAGGAGAGGACAGCTGCATGGTTCGAAAGTCAGTGGAAAGGCGCCTAGTATCAGTCATTTACTCTTTGCCGACGATAGCTTATTTTTCATCCGTGCGGAGATTGCGGAGGCTAGAAGGTTGAAACGGGTACTGGAGACTTATGCATGTGCTTCAGGACAATTAATAAACCATCAGAAGTCAGGGATTTCATTTAGCCCCAACACGCATGAAATGTTGCAAGAGGGTATTAAATGTGTCTTGGGCATTGGGGAGCCGCTGAACTCGAGTAGATATCTTGGGCTACCCTCAGTGGTTGGTCGGAACAAGAGGGTGATTTTTGCCCAACTCAAGCAGAGGCTATGGAGGAGATTGCAAGGGTGGAGGAGTAAGAGGATATCACGAGCAAGTCAGGAGGTGTTGATTAAAGCTGTCGCGCAAGCAATCCCGGTGTACTATATGAATGTTTTCTTGCTCACTAAAACGGTAGCCGAGGAGATTGAGTGAATGATTAACAGCTATTGGTGGGGTACGAAGGAGAATGGTGGAGGAGGGGTGGCGTGGATGAGGTGGGGTAGGTTGTGTGCGAGGAAGGAGGAAGGAGGTATGGGGTTCCGAGATTTTGAGGGTTTTAATCGAGCAATGCTGGGTAAGCAAGGTTGGAAATTCTTGTCTGACCCTAACACTCTAGTGTCACGAGTCTACAAAGCCAAATACTACCCTAATGGGGATTTTCTTCAAGCTGAGGAGGGGTACAACCCGAGCTATGTTTGGAAGAGTGTTAGAGCTTCACAGGATATTGTTCGACGAGGCCATCGATGGAAACTTGGTGATGGTCGAGATGTGAGGGTGTGGGAAGATCCATGGTTGCGTGAAGATGATGGGTGTTGGGTTCGGTCGGGGGAGGAGGAAGGCCTTGAGGGACTGAAGGTCATCGACCTAACACGGCCGGAGGGAGGTGGATGGGATGAGGAGATGATTGAGGCACTGTTCGAGGAAAGGGATAAGCTGGCAATACTAAGAGTGCAGCCGCCGGTCGAAGGTAGGGAGGATAGAAGGGTGTGGCACTTTAGTCAGAGCGGGGATTATACGGTGAAGAGTGCTTATCGACTGGCGATTGCAGGCGTTATCGAAGGTGAGGAGCTGGGCAGACACGAGGAGTGGAGGAGGCTTTGGCAAATGGAGGTTCCTCCAAAAATTCGGCATCTACTTTGGAGAGCGAGTAGAGGGGTGCTCCCGACTCGAAATGCCTTGAGGAACAAAGGAATGAATATGGTAGATAGGTGCGGGCTTTGTGATGCGGAAGGAGAGACGGTGACTCATTTGTTTTTAAGGTGTGAAGTGGTGAGGCGGTGTTGGCAGTTGGTGGGCGGAGACGGCCTGGACCCGGTAGGTAGAGAGGAGGCAGCCTCTTGGAAGGAGTGGTGGTTGAATGCATTGAATGATGGACGTAGGGAGCTGTTGTCGTGCATGGGGCATTTGGAAAGAACGTAACAACCGGGTGTGGGACCAGGTTGCCAAACCGGAGGAAGTTGTTGTGGGGTTGGCTAAGGAGATGGTTGATGACTGGAGAACTGCTCAGCAAAGAAGGAGTAGCTCAGCAGTCAGCAGACACCCCCCTCAATGCAACAACTGGCATAAGCCCCGACCCACCTTCATCAAAGTGAACTGTGATGCGGCGATTTTCAATGAGCAGCACACGTTCGGCATTGGGATCATTGCGAGGGATGAAGATGGATAGATGCTCGGATATTTAATGGAGACGAGACCTGGATGCCCCCCTGTACGTGAGTGTGAAGCTGAAGCTGTCAGCACCGGTATCGCTTGGGCCATTAGTCAAGGATGGCGGCGAGTGACAGTTGAAACGGACAGCCAGACGGTACAGCTAGCTTTGGAAAGAGGGACGCGGGATCGGACAGAGTATGGAGACACCATCAGCAGATGTCGGGATCTTCTAAAAAGCCAAGCACGGTTTGAAGTGAGATTTGTCAGGAGAGGTGGGAATGCGGCGGCACATGCACTTGCTAGGCACTCGCTATTCTTGTCTGAGTCAGTTATTGGTTCAGAATCTCCTGTTTGGTTGTATGAGTCGTTGAACTCTGTTTGCTCGATTACGCATTATTAATAATATCAGTACCTGATTTCAAAAAAAAAGTCATGAACAACTAGAAGTATAAAACACAACATCATATAAAGAGAGGTTTTCCCCTTGGCATTGTGTGGGCAGTGTCAAAAATAAATCGTTTTTCATATTTGATACGGTGAGTGTGGTGTATTTTGTTTTTATATATTTTGGATCAACAAATCTTTTTATGTTTGAAAGCGGCCAAGCAAGGATTCAACGACGAAACAAAGAAACCATTATTTTGAAAACTGGAAATAAAAAAGAATTGACAAACAGAAGATATAAAATAAGAGCAGTGTTGTAAGTAACGCAGCCCAGCTATGAGGCTATGTGTTCATTTGAAGGTATGTGAATGTCCTTTTCTTTTCTTTTCTCCTCTTTTTTTTTCTTTTTCTTTTCTGTGAACTGTTTGTTTATCCCTTTTTGTTTATACGGTGTGTGTGTCTTTATCTGGTTGTCGCATTATTTATTAACTTTCATCCTGCACGGCGGCCTTCTCTTGCCTTCTCAACTTACCCAAAAATTACAAATTTATAACTCTTTACTCTTTTCTTCATTATTTAATGTCCTAGTACACCAGTAATTTACCACCTTCATGAGTTTCTATAATATAATTGTCACATAAATACATGATACTTTAGGGTTTTTTAGTTTTGGGATAAAAATTTATCTATGATTTCACTTTGTTACAAAGTGGTCACATGATAATGGATGACATATCATGTCGATGTCGCACTTTGAACGAAAATCATCACAAAATCGAACCAAGTGACTATGCTGTAAAAATGTTAAAACATAAGTTATTCATCTGAGTTCAAAGTTAAGTGACCGAGTTGGCATAACATGCAAACTTAAGTGACCACAAAAGTATTTGACCCCTTTCCTTATATTAGTCAACAAATTTAGTGGTCTAAAGGACATATTTGTCACAAGTTTCTTCCTTATTCTCTTTTCCTTCTTCTTGAAATTCATTCATCAAATCATTTTCATTCCTTGAACAAAAGATGCAATTTTCCTTCTAGCTTCGATGAAGGTAGTATATATAGTTCATCAGTTGGGTGGGGGGGCTTACAGTGGTGGAAAATTACTTCGTTTGAACTTGAAATGACAGCCTTCTCACTTTACCGTAAGATAGATGTCAGAAAAGTTGTGGTGGTGAAAAATATCATCTACCGATGTCCAATATTTGCCAATGGGGAAATAGTGGCTTACTATCCACTCTCGCTGATGCGCGATTTTGGGAAGAACGTTGTCTAAGACAATGATGACAAACAATCCTCAATTTCTAATCCCAGAGATAAAGTTTGAGTTTAAAGAAGGTGGCATGCAACACCAAGGTGGGCAGGCATTCCAAGGCGACAGTGGGAGTATATCGGACGACCACTCACGCCAGAGTGACCATGCCATCCATTCACGTCATAATGAGCACATCCAATCCCCCTTGCAGCATCCTGGCAAAGCTGGCATTTTTTATGATGGGATTTCATTAGAGAGTGAAAAAAATTGATGTGTTAGATTGATGGAGAAGATTCTAAACTAGATGGTGTGTTGAAGATGTTGTGCTTCTAGGTGATGAAACTCTTTTATCCTCTTCTACACAACCACAACTTGAAAACACTTTAATCGTGCATTTTTTTTCAATTTTCTATGATGGTGAAAATGGAGAATATGACGACATAGTTTCACTGTTTGACCTAGAACGAATTGTGTTAACAATTTGACAACAGTTTGAGTCAAAGGAGGCTGACCAACTAGCCCCCAAGAAATACGCACTGAAGAACAATCACATGATGTCCATAACGCGGTGTAAATCTTGAGAACTAGAGATGAGGTGCTTGGACTTCTAACACAATGGATGCCGATGGAGGATCAAACTGACTTGCGATAATAACAGGTTTTGGACGGTGAAACAATTGAACCTAGAACATGGTTACTTGGGTAGCCGCCAGAACATCAGTTTGAAGTAACTCGACGTCAGTGTTGTTGTTGATGATGTGATGCATCTGGTATCAATTCGAACACATGTTCGGATAAAAAATCTCCAATATGAGATCTCAAGCCGGTATGATCGAAAAATTTCCTACAAGAAGGCATGACAAAGGAAGCAGAGAGTCATGGAGAAGATTCATGGGAGTTGGGAAGAATCGTAGAACGAGCTGCCCAATTTTTTCAATGCCATAAAAAAAACTAAAATCCTGGGAACCAAATGAAATTTATGATGACTCTGCAGACCATGTCAATAGACGAAATATATTCGTATTTGAAAAGGTTTACTAGAGTTTAAAATCTTGCATTGAAGGTCAAGCATTTTCCTCCTATTTTGGTGGACAAAATATTTCTAACGTCATGTTTTAATTTTTGGTATAAAATATAAATGGGGTGAGAGAGGCTCGAACTCTCTACCTCAGGATATCTCTTAAACTATGAGACCTACGCGCTAACCAACTGCGCCACCACCCCAATGTCGTTTTGTTTCATTATTTTTTGTAACGGAACCCTCAGATACATGTCAGTGGTGGATTAATGTATTTCAATTAACCCAAGGTTTATGGGACTTTTAAAGAAGGTGGCTTGCAACACCAAGGTGATGAGGCATTCCAAGGTGACAATGCGAGTATATAGTACAACCACTCACCCTAGAGTGACCATACTAGCCATTCACGACATAATTAGCACATCCAATCCTTGTTGCCGCATCTTGACGAAATTGGCATTCCTGGTGATGGGGGCTCATTAGAGAGTGAAACAAATTAATGCGTTGGATCGATGAACAAAAGTGAAGAAGATTCTGAACTAAATGGTGTGCTTTCATGTGTTAAAGATTTTGTGTTTCCAAGTGATGAAGTTCTTCCATCCTCTTCTACACAACCACCACTTGCATCTCCACTCATGCATTTTTTCGATTTGCTAGGGTCAGATGATGGTGAACAATGGAGAAACGACATTGACATAGTTTCACTGTTTGACCTAGAAAGGGTTGTGTTCATGACTTGGCAATAGTTTAAGTCGAAGGAGGCCGCCCAACTAGCCCCAAAGTAATATGCACCGAAGCACAACCACATGATGTTCATAACGCGTTCTCGATCTTGGGAACTAGAGATAAGGTGTTTGGACTTCGAACACAATGGATGCCTGTGGATGATTAGACTAATTGGCAATTATAGCAGGTTTTGGATGCTGAAGCAGTTGAACCTAGAACATGTTTTCTTGGGTAGCTGCCGCAACATCAATTTGGAGCAACTCAACGTCAATGTTGTTATTGATGATGTGATGCATCTGGTATCAATTCGACCACATGTGCAGATAAAAAATATCCAATATGAAATCATAAGCCGACATCCTAGGAAAATCCCACATCGACAAAGCATGAGAGAGAAAGAGAGATGGGCTATAAGGAATAGAGCAATCTTAATTGACAAGACGTGTTTTCAGGCGTAATGGAGGAATTTTTGTAAGAACTTCAAAGTTAAACGTGCTCAGGGTGGAGCAGCGTAGAGATGATGACCTCTTGGGAAGTCACCATGATGTACCCCAAAAGAAAATTTGTGAGGGCCTAGGCCCAAAGCGGAAAAATATTGTCGGAAAAGGTTGGGATGTTACAAGTGGTATCAGACCTCTTTGCGTCCCTCTTGAACAATGGTGGGGGAAACCTCAACAAGGATGTTGAGTCCCTAAGGGGGTGTAATGTGATATCCTAGGAAAGTACCACATTATCAAAGCACGAGAGAGATCATGGGGATATTAGGAATAGATCAACCTTAACTAATAAGAACTAAGAAGACGTGTTTTGGGGTGTAATGGAAGAGTTATTGTAATAACTCCAATGTTAAACGTGTTCAGGGTGGAGTAGTGAAGAGATGGATGACCTCCTAGTAAGTCACCATGATGCACCCCAAAAGCAAATTTGTGAAGCTTAGGCCCAAAATGTTGGGATATCTTGACTAGATATCTACTCTAGCGGTCCCTCCTCAGACCCCCGATCACCCTATCCAGATTTTTATGCATCCTCCTTCCTCTCTACCGCCTCATTCTCATGCTTTTGAGATACATTGTGATGGATCGTTCCTTAACGATTCCCAGCCGACAGCCTATGGGGTTGTCATGAGTCATGACTAACATCCATGGACAGGTTTGTGGGGTGGGGGGACAAACCTGATGAAACAAATAAACATAGTCAGAACAATGAGAAAGATAAAAGACACAAAACAACAGCAAAACAGAACTTATGCCGAGAACCAGGGAAGAAATGAGGTCCAGGAGCTGAAGAAGAGGATTCTCTTCTCCACCAAGGGAGTCCACCCCCCCCCTACTGCTTGGCCACAGACTCAACCAAGTTCAACGTTTCCCAACCGCCAGACGCGGAAGGCGAACTGGCAGGTAGAAGCAGAAAGGAAGAGGGCTTCCGCATCTTGAGATAAGGATCTTCCTCGTCCTCCTTCTTCTCGTCTTTGTCAGCAAGGATGTTCGAAATTTCAGGCCGAGGACGCTGGGTCCACTACTTGTACCTTCCTCTCTTAGACGGGATAGGGGCCTTACCCTTTCCATTGTCCCGAGAGCCCTCGGGCGTCATCCTAATGACTTGAGCCCCCAGTGCCAGACAACTTAAGGGCAGGAGAAGCTCTC
Source organism: Linum lewisii (assembly GCA_034768395.1). Taxonomy (NCBI): domain Eukaryota; kingdom Viridiplantae; phylum Streptophyta; class Magnoliopsida; order Malpighiales; family Linaceae; genus Linum; species Linum lewisii. The sequence continues at coordinate 17,077,501 of CM068300.1, forward strand.
GGGTTGAGCCCTTGCAGCGATCAACCTTCCGGCACCTAGCGACGTTGTGAACATCCTGCATGATGGCGTTGACTACAAAATAAAAAGGCATCGATTAGCATGGAGAAAAATGCCAAAGCGCAAACACACCAACACAAGAAAGAAACAACCACATGAGTAAGTCAGGGAAAAAATCTAAACAAATGACAAGCAAGCCAAGGGAAACTGGACGCTCACCTCCATCAGGAGGTAGAAAAACTTTAAAGAAAGTCCCAGAGGTAGTAAGGTCAAAACTCCAAACACTGTTTCTACGCTGGAGGAGAGCCTAAGTCTTGGATGAAAGGACGATTGGCTTGTTAAAATTATTTATCTCATCCCCAACCAACCAAGATAGAGGAATCTAACGGTACCAACAAGCATCCTCCTCCGGTGCCCTACAATAAAAATGGGAATGGTACTTGGGCGACACCGATTTAAGAGTATTCACCACCCCAACACGAGAATAAGGGTCCATTTTTTGGAAGGAAAACCCATTCTTGTCTGAGCGCACAACGCCTGAAATAGCGTAGAATTAGTACGAACGCCAGCAAGCCGGCAGGACAACGTAAAGATATCAATAGTTCACCAAGCACTTGCCACCAAACAAACCAACAACCCACCCATCCACCTTAAAATCTTCACTTACCACATTTTCAGTGGCAAGCACATATACCGTACTCAAAATCCATAACCCAAACGCCCTGCCAGTCGGGAGGGAAATTGCCAATAGTCTACAGCCGAGCTGGAGAAACATATTGGAATCGAGTGGGCAAGTTGTTGTCGATCAAGAGTTAGTTAATTTGGTAAGCAAAAGGGTAAGGAAAATAGGGTGGACCGACAACACACCTCGCCAAGCCAGTAGGCCGAGACGCCCATCGACTATACCATGGCATGACCGTGTAACCCCCTCATGGGAGATGCCAAGTTCCATCTCAAAGCCATGGACGCCGATCTCGAACCCATTTTGAAATGAAGTGAAGACACAAGGGTGGCTTCCTTTGAACTTCGCCGCCAAAGCTCGGCACAACTAGGATTCAGGGGGGGGGGGACTTCCTCATTGGATCCCTCGTCTTCGTAGACCCATGGACCTTCTAGAGGATAATGCAAGTGATCAAGCTGCTCAGGCACTTCATCGTCTGAACGCCGAGGGTCAGGAACAACCTCCAAGTGAGAGACCCTCGACTAATCGCTATCAACCCCCGCTCCAGAAGCCTGGTTCCCCATGGACTCATGGGTTCCCGACAACCCATGAATATCTTTTAGGGGAAATTTGAAGTCACCACTCTCCAGACGTTGGTTGACCAAGTCGCCGCGAAGAGGTGAAATCAAGTAATCTGACAGCGGGGATAAAGGCAAATGGGTCTGTAGCACCACATCTTCAACAGATGCAAAAGAAGACACCAAATCAAAATAGAAGAACATTCCGGCGAGGACGGGTTCCTTGGATCTAGAGAAGGACTACCAAACAAATTCGAAGAACTCTCTAAAAGAGAGAGGAGTCAACCATTTACAGAAAAAATAAAAAGAAAGAAAAGAAAACATAAATCTGAAGAAAGAAGCAAAAAGTTTAGAAGAAGAGCTTACCAACATTAGAATCAGAAGACATCTTCAAGCATGACGATTCATGAACAACTTTAAAAAAGCAAGTACAATGTTAGAGTTTTAACGATCAGCGTTCGAGAGCTCGGAGTTTAGAGAGAGGATGATGAGTGGCAAATGAAGACAAATCTCCGACATTTGTACAAGTGACGTGGGAAACCAAAGCGTAGTCCTCATCCATATGCCCTTTCTGACGACGCAGTGTCTCGAGATGCACGTGTCAAGAAGTCTGACGCCCACACGTATGACAGCATAACCTTTTTTCATTCCCAATGCAAACAACTGTACAGTCGCGCTGCTGGCTTGCAGAACAAGCTGTCCGCACACGTGGGTGGAACCATACGCCAGGGGGAAGAGACGCCCGCCCGTGAAAATGCTGAAGAAGTTCACTAGGTACAGTCAGATGACACGTGCACGATCATCCCTCTAAGAAGGAACTCACAAAACGACAACGTATCTCCAAGCAGAAGCCAAAAAGTCAATGTCCAGAAGGCTCATACCTCAAACTAGGGGCACGAACGCCCAATATTATCCCCCAAAAAAATGCTCATGAGACAAGCTTCGAGCATCGGAAAGAGACGCCCAAAGTTACTTCTCACACGACACTCAGGGGAAATTGACGGGCCCAAACCCAAAGAGCCAGAGCTTCCCAAAACATGGGCCAACCTCAGCAGACGCCGAGGCCTACAGGGAACTAGGGTTGGTTCGAGCCGCCATTAAGAGGTAAACACCACAGTTGACTCTAGTCGGCCAATAGGGAGGCGACACGTGGCGACCCTCCTATCTCACCAAGATACTATAAGTAACCCCGAACCTCAGTCAACTACGATGGACAACACGACCAATACACATCCACGCTCCCTTGGTCGTACGCTGAGCACACCTACGCCCAAGGAACCCATAAACGGCTATGGGCACCCCTGTACGTTTTTGCCTCCCATATCACCCTTCATACAAGCTTATCCCTATAATATCATCCTCTTACTACCACCTTTTGTATGACATACTGCGAGGTACACTATCGACGTCAGGAGTCTGATGACACGTCCACAGATTCTCCACTCGAACCAACTCAAACTCTTTGGAACGAAACAATACCGAATCAGAACTTCAATTTTAAATTCATTATATAAATACTTTAAGATGGGATCTACTACCATTAGGACACCCCTTAGTGTCCTCATATCAGCGCACCTTTTAGAACCGTAGGATTAAAGAGTAGATCTAATGGACTAAATTAAAATGGACAACATAGTAATTTGGAACTAGTATATATAGTAAATAATATTAGGGTTTCATCACAAACCCTAATTCTATTTACAATCGGCCACAAAAAACTCTCTCAACCGCCGCCGCTTGCTTCGTCCCGCCCCAGCCGCCGCCGCTTGCTCTTCCCGCCCCAGTTGCCCCTGCCGCTTGCTCCATCCCTCTTCAGCCGCCACCGCCGCTTGCTCCATCCCACCCCAGCCGTCGCTGCCGCTTGCTCCATCACGCCCCAGTCGCCGCTTGCTCTTTCCGCCCCAGCCATCACCGCCGCTTGCTCTTTCCGCCCCAGCCGTCGCCCCGCTTGCTCTTTCCGCCACAGTCGCCGCCACCGCTTACTCCATCCCGGCCCAACCGCTGCTACCGCTTGCTCCAGCCCCGCCATCCCCGCCGCGGAGGTGCCGTTGGAGAGGGATCTGGTTATTAGCGGCATCGTTGTTAGCTTGTCAATATAGGTTCTTTTTTCCATTTGCTCGATTCTTTTTTTTTCCGAGTTGTCAATATAGGTTCTTTTTTCCGAGTTGTCAATATAGGAACAAAGTCTTCTTCTGATTCTTGTTTGGGTTGTGTTCCGAATTCCTAGTTTGGGTTGTGTATATTTTTTCGTAAGGAGAGTTGTTCCAAGTTTGGGTTTTCGGAACCAAATGTATAATTGAACGAGTTTTAATCGATTATAATACTTGTTCCAAAATGCTATTATGGGAACCGTAAAAGAGGAATTGTTCTGAAACAATAAAAAAGGAACGGGTCAAATACTTAAAAGGTCCCGGAACTATAGGGTGGGTTACAAACTCATCCTAAAACTTTAATCCGTTACAGAGTAGTCCTATTACTATGAAACAAGTTACAGAGTAGTCCTAATGACATCATAAGTGTACTTTTTCAGTCATTTTCCATGTCATCATTGTCATGTCATCGAAAATATAATTTTTCCCACTTTTAAGATGACATAACATTAAATGGTGGTGTAAATTGACCCAGCCAATGTCTGTGATTGAGTATTACTGGGAAAAGAATAGCCGAATACAAGTAACTAAATATAATATATAGAGAAGAAGTTGCGAACAAAACCATCTATCTTAATTCTTTAACTTGTTGGGAATTCCATGGTATGAACTATGAAGAATAAGAAGAAATGTTAGTTGGAATGAGATAAAAACGGAGGATCGAAGATGCCAAACACTTGACAGTGAAAGAAAAAAAAAGGAGTGAGGGAAGTTAGTATTTGATTTTTTGCAGCTTTGATTTCAGCATGCCGCTTCCTTCCATTCCCTCAATTCCAAATTCGAATCTTTTAGAATGTTTATTCGGCTCTATCTATCCAAACTCTCTCTTCCTTTTTCTTTTTATCTCTTTGGGAATATCGACCATTCTTTCATAATATTATTATTATTATTATTATTTCTTTTTTCTTATACATACATACTGATTTGCATGCTATTTTTTGCTAATACATGTTATTTTCCTTATTAAACACATTTTATGTTAGCTAAGTTCTATTTATCAATGGTTTTACTTACAACTACATTACTAGATCATATTTACCTTTTTTTTTTCATTAACCTTTCATGAATTTATTACAATATGAATGTTTTTTTATGATTATATCCAACCATGTTCTACACATTCAATAGTTAGAACATGAATTTTGATAATATCCATCATAAATATCGGGTTTCACATATATAGACTACACTAAAGCTTGATGAACTCATAGTTGTAAAGAAAAAGCACAAGATGGATTGATGATTTACACTTGAGAACTTGTTGATGCCCGATAGTATATTTAATTTTATTCATATGCGCCCAAACAACTGAATTTTGTGTTTGTTTGAACAATTAAGTTCAGTAATATTTTGCTAACAATAAATTTCATGATTTAAACAGTTGAACCCGTAATCTCTTATAACTCAGATTACCACATGAATTAATTAATTGAATATTATAGGAAGAAGAAGTTTGAGTTTTAGTGACTTGAAACAATGAGAGTGAAGAATCTGTCGACATGGTAATAGATTCAAGTCTTATAACTCCAAATCAGCATTCTAAAATCAATTGGTTTTTTGGTGTCCAAAAAAAAACAACCCACAACCGAATGGTACCTAATGTCCCTTCACAAATTGCCAAAAACTGAGATAATAATAATAATAATAAAATTAGCATAAACAAGAGTGTGCCTCCTTTATACCCTTTAAAGCAAAAAAAATGAAAGCATGTTGAAAAGGAGGATCAGACTTCAGAGTCAGGCAGCCATGGCAGCCACCTTTTTATTCTTCCAAACACGCCCTTCCACTAGCTAACTTCCCAACACCCATTTCTCGGACTCTCTTTTTCTTTTTTCCCACTTTACCAATGCATTTCAATTTCACCCTCTTCTTCCCACACTTTTCTTGCCTCGCCTGCCGATTCCCCCCCACGTGGCCCCCACCTCCTCCCTCTCCCGCACTATATATAACTGAATTCCTCTCTTCCATTCCAACAATCTTCATAACAGCAAACCAAAATATCAAATTCCAGAATCAGAGCTCGAAAATTACAATCAATCAAAGGATGACTAGAGTACTAGAGAATGTGGAGATCAGGACAGCGCAGTCGTCGTCGTCATCCTCGATCACGCTGCTGCAAGAGAGGTTCAGACAGTTGAGGAAGGCAAAGGAGATGAGAGAAGAGAAGAAGATGTCTCGGATGCTTTCCGTTAAGCCAAATTTAAACAATACTAACGGAAACAAATTTAATCATCATCAGTTCAAGCAGTCGTCGTCGTCGGCCGCAACGGCGGCTAGAAATACAGCTGTATCGAGAGGTCTGCTATCGTTTGACCTTCCGGCTGATTATCAGTTGAATACTAGTTCAGCAGTGAGCTGTCAATCGAGATCAGCTTCTTCGTCAATGTCGCCGCCGCGGCCGTTGAAATTAGGGCAAAGGAGCAGATACTGGCAGGAAGAGGAGGGAACAGGGAATAGTAGTAAGTATAAGAAGGAGAAGATGAGCAGTTTGCAATACTACTGTGATATTGGAGAGTTGTTGAGGCCTGGTGTTGCAGAAGATGATAGTAAAGTTACGACGATAAGACAGTTGTCAAACGACGGGCGGAATAATAAATTAGTTGTGGAGGAGGAGAAGTTTAAGAGATTTGATGACATCGATACTTCTCTTCATCTCTGAAACTCTTAACTATAACTTATAACTCAGTTTCATCTTTTTTTTTTTTTTTTGGTTGTCGTTTGAGGTGGAAGAGGAGGAGATTGAAAATGGTGATCATCATCATTTAGTTTCTCTTCTTTTCGAATATACACAAAGGGGTTTTTTCTTGTTTTGGGTATAGTTACATGTTGGATCAAAGTTCTAATTAATATTAATTAATATTAGTCCAACTTCCATTTAGTTTCTTGTCAAATATGTATCATCTTAGTGAATTGGGTTTTGTTACATGGACTCATCATCTTAGTGAATTAAGGTTTGTTACATGAACTCATAAAGAGTCACTGAATTTTGGCCAAATAACCAGAAGTCACTGAATTAAAAAAAAAATTGACATTACCAGACTTTGACTCATTATCCAAAAGGTCACTGTTTGCTACGGACATCTATTATTCCGTCCATCCGCATATGTGGACTTGCCAACTCCACTGCCACGTCATTCCTAAGATGCACATCATCTGACCGGAGTACCCAGACCGGTACCTAATCCAACTGATCCCCACCCAAACTAATTAAACAAATCATACCCAATCGAAAAACCCAAGTCGTCCCTTCCTCCTCCTCCCTCCTTCCCTACATCCTCGAAACCTTGGAACCCAGCTGATTCATTAGAACTGTGTATGACATCACGTATTACTGGAAGCCATGGAAGCACTGCTCGAACGCCACATGGTTCCTCAATAACGTGTTAGTTGGATTTATAATCCGAAGCTGCGGGGTCTTCAGGATTCCTTTGATGTACTCCAATTCGAACATGGATGTTACCTCTTTCATCTCGATCTTGATCCTCGTGGAGCACAACTCCTCAATCGACGACACGAACTGCGACGACAATGTTCCGCTGCTACCGACAGTTTCCTTCATTTGATATGTTTTTAGAGAGGAAGGTGAGTGGCTGATGTGGATTAAATGGAGGAGGTGTTTGGTGCTCTGCCTGCTCGAGGTCCGAATCGAAGGCTCTCTCCTCTCCGAGAAATTTGTCGTTGGAGTTATTGTCATCAGCGATCGATTCAAATAATTGAAGTGTGATGTCTGTCAACAGCACGAGGAGTAATCTGCTGGAGCTGCAGCGGCGGTGTAATCGAACAGCCATTCGAGGACCAATAAGGGGATCTGTAGGTTGGGTTTATTTTTGGTGGGACTTGGGTTGGGAGAAGGAGGTTGGAGGGGAGGAGGAGGAGGAAGAGGAAGGAGGACGAGGAGGAGGAAGGAGAAGGAGGAAGAAGGGACGATTTGGGTTTTCCGATTGAGTATGGTTTGGTTAATTAGTTTGGGTGGAGAGTTGGGTTAGGTACCGGTTTGGGTAGTCAAGTCAGATGATTGGGCATCTTAGGAATGAGGTGGATGGGGAGTTGCCAAGTCCACATAGACGAATGGATGAAATAATGGATGTTCGTAGCTAACAACCTTTTGGATAATGAGTCAAAGTCTGGTAATATCGGCTGAATTTTTTTTATACAGTGACTTTTGGGTTATTTGGCCAAAGTTCAGTGACTCTTTATGTAACCAACCTGCGAATTGGGTAACATAAGTTGGGTTTTGTCACCTACACATGGCAACTGATCGGGGTACAACCCCTTCCAAAGGTTGGATTTTGTTCCAATCCTTTCCAAGCGATTTGACCAATCCAATAGTCTAGATTGCTAGAGATATTTAAGACATTTCACACTCAATTTAATTTTTATTTTATTTTAAATTTTTAATATGTCTCCGGTGACGGGCCGACCACTCTCCGGCGACCGGCCGCCGTGCTCTGGTGACTTTTTCGGCCACCATCTCCTGTGACTTTTCGGCGACTAGCCAAACTTCGGTGACTTTTTTTGCGATGACATGTTAACTAGTTAATACATTTTTTCAACGTTTTGATTTTTTTTTAATGTTTGCAATGGTTTAGATTTGAAGCCTAAAATACTAGTATTATATGATTGAAGCGAATACTAATATAATGATTTTGATGTTTGATTTTTTTTTTTACTAGTTTTGAACCCGAACTGTTGGTCAGGAATTTTATTTAACAATGGTAGTCATATAATATTTTTAATTTTTGGAAGCTATTAGATATAGGTGTGAGGAATGGTACAAATATGTTTCATTTCAAATATATATATATATAATATATATATATATATATAATATATATATATATAATAATGGCAAGCGCTCCGGTACCCACGGGGTACCGGTACCCTAGCACTCTAAATTCACATTTTTAAATGCTTAAAATTCAAATAATGAGTCTGAAATCCATTGTAATAGATCATGAGTAGTAATGAATAATGTTTACTCCATAAACACTAAATTTTGACCCTTAAATCTACTTCATAAACTCAAATCCTAAATCGTATGTAAAACTCTAACTTTTGACCAAAAGTCCAAATTAAAATATCATAAACCCCAAAATAAACTTGAAACCCCAAACACTAAATCCTAAACCCTGAACACTAAACTAAGACCCTCAAACTTTAAAATTCAAACATAATTGTGACAAAATTTTAGTGATAGGGTACCGGTACCCAGTGGGTGCACCGGGTACACCCACTGACGTTTGTGCTATCTAGAGTGATATTTCTATTGAACTAATCGTTTATATCAATAGATTTAATCTTAATAAGTCTAAAATGAGCTTAATTATAATTTTTAGTCATCATAGTATAAGATTATACCTATTGTTCTTCAGGTTTCTTTCTATAGCTGCATTTTTTCTCAATATGATAAATTATCATATCTACCAAATTAGTTTTTTGTTCAAATCGTCTTATATATCCTTCAACAACATGTAGATTATTATACTAAAAAAAAAGATATTAAAAACATGTTTATCTATCAAAATTTAATCATAAAGAAATCTATACCTATTTACATGCAAATTCATATATGTCTAGCGAATCCAAATATTAGTGTTGGATGAGAATCATATATCCATATTCAAAATCCTATCCTTGACATGATCTCCAACATTTTTCCAGTCACATTCATTTTTATTAGTCAGACACATGTGTCTGACTAATGAAAATGAATGTGACTGGAAAAATGATCGCCTGAAGCGATCGAATGTACATTCACACTAATAGGTGTTTTTATTTCTTATTATGAAGTAAATTTCGAACATGATACTAATAATTATTTTTCATCAAAACAATGTGTTCTTCGATCATTGTTCCAATTTGGTTCTTGCGGATAAGAGTTTTGATATTATTTGGTAGTTTACTGATCTAGTTTTGATTTGAAAACTCTGTAGATTACATTGGGGTCTTGTCTTTTGATCATGGTTCTATGTTTTTATTTACTTAAATTTGTTTATGCCTAATTCTTGTTTCTAATTTCGTGAATTGGAACATTGTTCCATATAGCTACTCATGGAACAGAAAATTGATATTATTGTTCCATTTTTAATTTGATTCAAGGTTTTATGATTTTATGTGTTCCGATTTGGTAATAAAAAACAAAGTCGATTTTCAACAAGTTTCATTACTTTTAAAATGGATCACTGTTCCGAAACAATAAAAGAGGAATTGTTCCGAAATGATAAAAGAGAAACTGTTTTGAAACAATTTTCACAAAAAGTATCGTCGTAATCTCCAAAATCAATTTTCATCACTTTCCATTACTTTTGAAATGGAACACTGTTCCGAAACAATAAAAGACGAACTGTTCCGAAATGATAAAAGAATAACTAATCCACTGTCGACCGGAGTTAACAACGCCGCCGCCATTTGAAAGAAAAAACACCGCCCACAGCCGACAGGAAAAACAACACCGCCGCCTGGAAAAACAACGCAGCCGCCGTCGATTATATAAAACAATCGGAGATCGGGAGCAACCGCCGATGATAGAGAAGAAGATGAAGAAGAGACTAAAAAAAGGTAATTAATTTAATCAAAAAATAAATGGAGCAAAATAAGGAATAAAAAATCGGCACATTAACTGCAAAATCCGAAAAAAAAAAACCATAACTATCAAAAAATATATATTTAAAAAAAAATCTGCAATAAATAAAACCTTGAAATTACCCTTATATCCATTTAATGTTGGCCATCAGATCTGGACAATTAAATCCTATGGTTCTAAGAGGTGTCCTCATATGAGGACACTTTTGGGTGTCCTAATGGTAGATTTTGCCCCGTATACTAACCTACCAACTTACTTTACAATAGATGTCTTACTGCGGATGGTCTGAGCCACTAGTGGATGACATTCCCGAGGCTAGTAGACCTCAACCTAGGAATGCTTCTCTCCTCTGGGGGGGGAGAACAAACATAGGGCTGGTTTTATTTGGCGTAGCCCTTCTGAGTGCAAGGCCTTGAAGATACGCCAGCGGAGCACATCACTGCATTGGAGTCCACAGTATCAGCCATTCTTGGAGGGGTGCCGACTTCTAGGGGTTCGTGCAGTACTTGGTCTTACACCGTGTAAGGAGCTGGTCACGGCATTGATTGAGAGGTGGCGGCCCAAGACGAACACTTTCCACCTGGTCCCTGGCGAGGCCACTATCACTTTAGAGGACGTGGAGGTTCTCACCGGACTTCCTACTACGGGACGTCCTCTTATTGTATCTCCGGACGAGCGGCCCGTGACTGAGATATGCGAGCAGTGGTTGGGCGTTCAACCACCACCTAACGCTATACAGGGCAGGACAGTTAGGGTTGCATGGGTTAAGAGGCTATTCGATCGTCTGCTGGATGGCGCTACAGCAGAGGTTATTACCTATCATGCACGGGCATACACGTGGGTTCTGGTAGCTGGAGTTCTACTGCTGACCGGAATGGAGATCACATACAGGTCCACCTCCTACAGCTTATTGGGGACCCGAGGGTTGCATCCACATACAGCTGGGGTAGTGCGGTTCTCGCATGGCTGTATAAGGTGATGGGGAGGGCGGCCTTTTTCTTCGCTAGGTAGTATGAGGGGCACCGTGATATTGGCAGATTCACCCTCTTGGTCGAGCTCTGGGCCTTGGAGAGATTCCCCGTATTGTAGAGCGGTACAACTGATCGAGACTAAAAAAAGGTAATTAATTTAATCAAAAAATAAATGGAGCAAAATAAGGAATAAAAAATCGGCACATTAACTGCAAAATCCGAAAAAAAAATAAACCATAACTATCAAAAAATATATATTTAAAAAAAAATCTGCAATAAATAAAACCTTGAAATTACCCTTATATCCATTTAATGTTGGCCATCAGATCTGGACAATTAAATCCTATGGTTCTAAGAGGTGTCCTCATATGAGGACACTTTTGGGTGTCCTAATGGTAGATTTTGCCCCGTATACTAACCTACCAACTTACTTTACAATAGATGTCTTACTGCGGATGGTCTGAGCCACTAGTGGATGACATTCCCGAGGCTAGTAGACCTCAACCTAGGAATGCTTCTCTCCTCTGGGGGGAGAACAAACATAGGGCTGGTTTTATTTGGCGTAGCCCTTCTGAGTGCAAGGCCTTGAAGATACGCCAGCGGAGCACATCACTGCATTGGAGTCCACAGTATCAGCCATTCTTGGAGGGGTGCCGACTTCTAGGGGTTCGTGCAGTACTTGGTCTTACACCGTGTAAGGAGCTGGTCACGGCATTGATTGAGAGGTGGCGGCCCAAGACGAACACTTTCCACCTGGTCCCTGGCGAGGCCACTATCACTTTAGAGGACGTGGAGGTTCTCACCGGACTTCCTACTACGGGACGTCCTCTTATTGTATCTCCGGACGAGCGGCCCGTGACTGAGATATGCGAGCAGTGGTTGGGTTTAACCACCACCTAACGCTATACAGGGCAGGACAGTTAGGGTTGAGGGTTAAGAGGCTATTCGATCGTCTGCTGGATGGCGCTACAGTAGAGGTTATTACTATCATGCACGGGCATACACGTGGGTTCTGGTAGCTGGAGTTCTACTGCTGACCGGAATGGAGATCACATACAGGTCCACCTCCTACAGCTTATTGGGGACCCGAGGGTTGCATCCACATACAGCTGGGGTAGTGCGGTTCTCGCATGGCTGTATAAGGTGATGGGAGGGCGGCCTTTTTCTTCGCTAGTAGTATGAGGGGCACCGGTGATATTGGCGATTCACCCTCTTGGTCGAGCTCTGGGCCTTGGAGAGATTCCCCGTATTGTAGAGCGGTACAACTGATCGCCTGGAAAAACAACTGTTGCCGCCGTTTGAAAGAAAAAACACCGCCCACAGCCGACCGGAAAAACAACACCGCCGCCTTGGAAAAACAACGCGCCGCCGTCGATTATATAAAACAATCGGAGATCGGAGCAACCCCGATGATAGAGAAGAAGATGAAGAAGAGACTAAAAAAAGGTAATTAATTATAATCAAAAATAAATGGAGCAAAATAAGGAATAAAAAATCGGCACATTAACTGCAAAATCCGAAAAAAAAATAAACCATAACTATCAAAAAATATATATTTAAAAAAAATCTGCAATAAATAAAACCTTGAAATTACCCTTATATCCATTTAATGTTGGCCATCAGATATGGACAATTAAATCCTATGGTTCTAAGAGGTGTCCTCATATGAGGACACTTTTGGGTGTCCTAATGGTAGATTTTTGCCCCGTATACTAACCACCAACTTACTTTACAATAGTGTCTTACTACAAATGGTCTGAGCCACTAGTGGATGACATTCCCGAGGCTAGTAGACCTCAACCTAGGAATGCTTTTCTCCTCGGGGGAGAACAAACATAGGGCTGGTTTTGTTTGGCGTAGCCCTTCTGAGTGCAAGGCCTTGAAGATGCGCCAGCGGAGCACATCATGCATTGGAGTCCACAATATCAGCCATTCATTGGAGGGGTGCCGACTTCTAGGGTTCGTGCGGTACTTGGTCATACACCGTGTAAGGAGCTGGTCACGCATTGATTGAGAGGTGTCGCCCGAGACGAACACCTTCCACCTGGTCCCTGGCGAGGCCACTATCACTTTAGAGGACGTGGAGGTTCTCACCGGACTTCCTACTACGGAACGTCCTCTTATTGTATCTCCGGACGAGCGGCCCGTGACTGAGATATTGCAGCAGTGGTTGGGCGTTCAACCACCACCTAACGCTATACAGGCAGGACAGTTAGGGTTGCATGGGTTAAGAGGCTATTCGATCGTCTGCTGGATGGCGCTACAGCAGAGGTTATTACCTATCATGCACGGCATACACGTGGGTTCTGGTAGCTGGAGTTCTACTAGCTGACCGGAATGGAGATCACATACAGGTCCACCTCCTACAGCTTATTGGGGACCCGAGGGTTGCATCCACATACAGCTGGGGTAGTGCGGTTCTCGCATGGCTGTATAAGGTGATGGGAGGGCGGCTTTTTCTTCGCTAGTAGTATGAGGGGCACCGGTGATATTGGCAGATTCACCCTCTTGGTCGAGCTCTGGGCCTTGGAGAGATTCCCCCGTATTGTAGAGCGGTACAATTGATCGCCTGGAAAAACAACTGTTGCCGCCGTTTGAAAGAAAAAACACCACCCACAGCCGACCGGAAAAACAACACCGCCACCTGGAAGAACAACGCCGCCGCCGTCGATTATATAAAACAATCGGAGATCGGGAGCAACCGCCGATGATAGAGAAGAAGATGAAGAAGAGACTAAAAAAGGTAATTAATTTAATCAAAAAATAAATGGAGCAAAATAAGGAATAAAAAATCGGCACATTAACTGCAAAATCCGAAAAAAAAAACCATAACTATCAAAAAATATATATTTTAAAAAAATCTGCAATAAATAAAACCTTAAATTACCCTTATATCCATTTAATGTTGGCCATCAGATATGGACAATTAAATCCTATGGTTCTAAGAGGTGTCCTCATATGAGGACACTTTTGGGTGTCCTAATGGTAGATTTTGCCCCGTATACTAACCAACCAACTTACTTTACAATAGTTGTCTTACTACAGATGGTCTGAGCCACTAGTGGATGACATTCCCGAGGCTAGTAGACCTCAACCTAGGAATGCTTCTCTCTTCTGGGGGAGAACAAACATAGGGCTGGTTTTGTTTGGCGTAGCCCTTCTGAGTGCAAGGCCTTGAAGATGCGCCAGCGGAGCACATCATTGCATTGGAGTCCACAATATCAGCCATTCTTGGAGGGGTGCCGACTTCTAGGGTTCGTGCGGTACTTGGTCATACACCGTGTAAGGAGCTGGTCACGGCATTGATTGAGAGGTGTCGGCCCGAGACGAACACCTTCCACCTGGTCCCTGGCGAGGCCACTATCACTTTAGAGGACGTGGAGGTTCTCACCGGACTTCCTACTACGGAACGTCCTCTTATTGTATCTCCGGACGAGCGGCCCGTGACTGAGATATGCGAGCAGTGGTTGGGCGTTCAACCACCACCTAACGCTATACAGGGCAGGACAGTTAGGGTTGCATGGGTTAGGAGGCTATTCGATCGTCTGCTGGATGGCGCTACAGCAGAGGTTATTACCTATCATGCACGGGCATACACGTGGGTTCTGGTAGCTGGAGTTCTACTAGCTGACCGGAATGGAGATCACATACAGGTCCACCTCCTACAGCTTATTGGGGACCCGAGGGTTGCATCCACATACAGCTGGGGTAGTGCGGTTCTCGCATGGCTGTATAAGGTGATGGGGAGGGCGGCCTTTTTCTTCGCTGGTAGTATGAGGGGCACCGGTGATATTGGCGATTCACCCTCTTGGTCGAGCTCTGGGCCTTGGAGAGATTCCCCGTATTGTAGAGCGGTACAACTGATCGCCTGGAAAAACAACTGTTGCCGCCGTTTGAAAGAAAAAACACCGCCCACAGCCGACCGGAAAAACAACACCGCCGCCTGGAAAAACAACGCGCCGCTGTCGATTATATAAAACAATCGGAGATCGAGAGCAACCCGATGATAGAGAAGAAGATGAAGAAGAGACTAAAAAAAGGTAATTAATTTAATAAAAAAATAAATGGAGCAAAATAAGGAATAAAAAATCGGCACATTAACTGCAAAATCCGAAAAAAAAAACCATAACTATCAAAAAATATATATTTAAAAAAAATCTGCAATAAATAAAACCTTTAAATTACCCTTATATCCATTTAATGTTGGCCATCAGATCTGGACAATTAAATCCTATGGTTCTAAGAGGTGTCCTCATATGAGGACACTTTTGGGTGTCCTAACGGTAGATTTTGCCCCGTATACTAACCAACCAACTTACTTTACAATAGTTGTCTTACTACAGATGGTCTGAGCCACTAGTGGATGACATTCCCGAGGCTAGTAGACCTCAACCTAGGAATGCTTCTCTCTTCTGGGGGAGAACAAACATAGGACTGGTTTTGTTTGGCGTAGCCCTTCTGAGTGCAAGGCCTTGAAGATGCGCCAGCGGAGCACATCATTGCATTGGAGTCCACAATATCAGCCATTCTTGGAGGGGTGCCGACTTCTAGGGGTTCGTGCGGTACTTGGTCATACACTGTGTAAGGAGCTGGTCACGGCATTGATTGAGAGGTGTCGGCCCGAGACGAACACCTTCCACCTGGTCCCTGGCGAGGCCACTATCACTTTAGAGGACGTGGAGGTTCTCACCGGACTTCCTACTACGGAACGTCCTCTTATTGTATCTCCGGACGAGCGGCCCGTGACTGAGATATGCGAGCAGTGGTTGGGCGTTCAACCACCACCTAACGCTATACAGGGCAGGACAGTTAGGGTTGCATGGGTTAGGAGGCTATTCGATCGTCTGCTGGATGGCGCTACAGCAGAGCTTATTACCCATCATGCACGGGCATACACGTGGGTTCTGGTAGCTGGAGTTCTACTAGCTGACCGGAATGGAGATCACATACAGGTCCACCTCCTACAGCTTATTGGGGACCCGAGGGTTGCATCCACATACAGCTGGGGTAGTGCGGTTCTCGCATGGCTGTATAAGGTGATGGGGAGGGCGGCATTTTTCTTCGCTAGTAGTATGAGGGGCACCGGTGATATTGGCAGATTCACCATCTTGGTCGAGCTCTGGGCCTTGGAGAATTCCCCCGTATTGTAGAGCGGTACAATTGATCGCCTGGAAAAACAACTGTTGCCGCCGTTTGAAAGAAAAAACACCACCCACAGCCGACCGGAAAAACAACACCGCCACCTGGAAGAACAACGCCGCCGCCGTCGATTATATAAAACAATCGGAGATCGGGAGCAACCGCCGATGATAGAGAAGAAGATGAAGAAGAGACTAAAAAAGGTAATTAATTTAATCAAAAAATAAATGGAGCAAAATAAGGAATAAAAAATCGGCACATTAACTGCAAAATCCGAAAAAAAAATAAACCATAACTATCAAAAAATATATATTTAAAAAAAAATCTGCAATAAATAAAACCTTGAAATTACCCTTATATCCATTTAATGTTGGCCATCAGATATGGACAATTAAATCCTATGGTTCTAAGAGGTGTCCTCATATGAGGACACTTTTGGGTGTCGTAATGGTAGATTTTGCCCCGTATACTAACCTACCAACTTACTTTACAATAGATGTCTTACTACAAATGGTCTGAGCCACTAGTGGATGACATTCCCGAGGCTAGTAGACCTCAACCTAGGAATGCTTTTCTCCTCTGGGGGGAGAACAAATATAGGGCTGGTTTTGTTTGGCGTAGCCCTTCTGAGTGCAAGGCCTTGAAGATGCGCCAGCGGAGCACATCATTGCATTGGAGTCCACAATATCAGCCATTCTTGGAGGGGTGCCGACTTCTAGGGGTTCGTGCGGTACTTGGTCATACACCGTGTAAGGAGCTGGTCACGGCATTGATTGAGAGGTATCGGCCCGAGACGAACACCTTCCACCTGGTCCCTGGCGAGGCCACTATCACTTTAGAGGACGTGGAGGTTCTCACCGGACTTCCTACTACGGACGTCCTCTTATTGTATCTCCGGACGAGCGGCCCGTGACTGAGATATGCGAGCAGTGGTTGGGCGTTTAACCACCACCTAACGCTATACAGGGCAGGACAGTTAGGGTTGCATGGGTTAGGAGGCTATTCGATCGTCTGCTGGATGGCGCTACAGCAGAGGTTATTACCTATCATGCACGGGCATACACGTGGGTTCTATTAGCTGCAGTTCTACTGGCTGACCGGAATGGAGATCACATACAGGTCCACCTCCTACAGCTTATTGGGGACCCGAGGGTTGCATCCACATACAGCTGGGGTAGTGCGGTTCTCGCATGGTTGTATAAGGTGATGGGGAGGGCGGCCTTTTTCTTCGCTGGTAGTATGAGGGGCACCGGTGATATTGGCGGATTCACCCTCTTGGTCGAGCTCTGGGCCTTGGAGAGATTCCCCCGTATTGTAGAGCGGTACAACTGATCGCCTGGAAAAACAACTGTTGCCGTCGTTTGAAAGAAAAAACACCGCCCACAGGCGACCGGAAAAACAACACACCGCCGCCTGGAAAAACAACGCAGCCGCTGTCGATTATATAAAACAATCGGAGATCGAGAGCAACCACCGATGATAGAGAAGAAGATGAAGAAGAGGCTAAAAAAAGGTAATTAATTTAATAAAAAAATAAATGGAGCAAAATAAGGAATAAAAAATCGGCACATTAACAGCAAAATCTGAAAAAAAAATAAACCATAACTATCAAAAAATATATATTTTAAAAAAAAATCTGCAATAAATAAAACCTTTAAATTACCCTTATATCCATTTAATGTTGGCATCAGATCTGGACAATTAAATCCTATGGTTCTAAGAGGTGTCCTCATATGAGGACACTTTTGGGTGTCCTAATGGTAGATTTTGCCCCATATACTAACCTACCAACTTACTTTACAATAGTTGTCTTACTACAGATGGTCTGAGCCACTAGTGGATGACATTCCCGAGGATAGTAGACCTCAACCTAGGAATGCTTCTCTCCTCTGGGGGAGAACAAACATAGGGCTGGTTTTGTTTGGCGTAACCCTTCTGAGTGCAAGGCCTTGAAGATGCGCCAGCGGAGCACATCACTGCATTGGAGTCCACAATATCAGCCATTCTTGGAGGGGTGCCGACTTCTAGGGGTTCGTGCGGTACTTGGTCATACACCGTGTAAGGAGCCGGTCACGGCATTGATTGAGAGGTGTCGTCCCGAGACGAACACCTTCCACCTGGTCCCTGGCGAGGCCACTATCACTTTAGAGGACGTGGAGGTTCTCACCGGACTTCCTACTACGGAACGTCCTCTTATTGTATCTCCGGACGAGCGGCCCGTGACTGAGATATGCGAGCAGTGGTTGGGCGTTCAACCACCACCTAACGCTATACAGGGCAGGACAGTTAGGGTTGCATGGGTTAGGAGGCTATTCGATCGTCTGCTGGATGGCGCTACAGCAGAGGTTATTACCTATCATGCACGGCATACACGTGGGTTCTGGTAGCTGGAGTTCTACTAGCTGACCGGAATGGAGATCACATACAGTCCACCTCCTACAGCTTATTGGGGACCCGAGGGTTGCATCCACATACAGCTGGGTAGTGCGGTTCTCGCATGGCTGTATAAGGTGATGGGGAGGGCGGCCTTTTTCTTCGCTGTAGTATGAGGGGCACCGTGATATTGGCAGATTCACCCTCTTGGTCGAGCTCTGGGCCTTGGAGAGATTCCCCCGTATTGTAGAGCGGTACAACTGATCGCCTGGAAAAACAACTGTTGCCGCCGTTTGAAAGAAAAAACACCGCCCACAGCGACCGGAAAAACAACACCGCCACCTGGAAGAACAACGCCGCCGCGTCGATTATATAAAACAATCGGAGATCGGGAGCAACCGCCGATGATAGAGAAGAAGATGAAGAAGAGACTAAAAAAGGTAATTAATTTAATCAAAAAATAAATGGAGCAAAATAAGGAATAAAAAATCGGCACATTAACTGCAAAATCGAAAAAAAAATAAACCATAACTATCAAAAAATATATATTTAAAAAAAAATCTGCAATAAATAAAACCTTGAAATTACCCTTATATCCATTTAATGTTGGCCCATCAGATTGGACAATTAAATCCTATGGTTCTAAGAGGTGTCCTCATATGAGGACACTTTTGGGTGTCCTAATGGTAGATTTTGCCCCGTATACTAACCTACCAACTTACTTTACAATAGTTGTCTTACTACAGATGGTCTGAGCCACTAGTGGATGACATTCCCGAGGCTAGTAGACCTCAACCTAGGAATGCTTCTCTCCTCTGGGGGAGAACAAACATAGGGCTGGTTTTGTTTGGCGTAGCCCTTCTGAGTGCAAGGCCTTGAAGATGCGCCAGCGGAGCACATCACTGCATTGGAGTCCACAATATCAGCCATTCTTGGAGGGTGCCGACTTCTAGGGGTTCGTGCGGTACTTGGTCATACACGTGTAAGGAGTGGTCACGGCATTGATTGAGAGGTGTCGGCCCGAGACGAACACCTTCCACCTGGTCCCTGGCGAGGCCACTATCACTTTAGAGGACGTGGAGGTTCTCACCGGACTTCCTACTACGGACGTCCTCTTATTGTATCTCCGGACGAGCGGCCCGTGACTGAGATATGCGAGCAGTGGTTGGGCGTTCAACCACCACCTAACGCTATACAGGGCAGGACAGTTAGGGTTGCATGGGTTAGGAGGCTATTCGATCGTCTGCTGGATGGCGCTACAGCAGAGGTTATTACCTATCATGCACGGGCATACACGTGGGTTCTGGTAGCTGGAGTTCTACTAGCTGACCGGAATGGAGATCACATACATGTCCACCTCCTACAGCTTATTGGGGACCCGAGGGTTGCATCCACATACAGCTGGGGTAGTGCGGTTCTCGCATGGCTGTATAAGGTGATGGGGAGGGCGGCCTTTTTGCTTCGCTGGTAGTATGAGGGGCACCGTGATATTGGCGGATTCACCCTCTTGGTCGAGCTCTGGGCCTTGGAGAGATTCCCCCGTATTGTAGAGCGGTACAACTGATCGCCTGGAAAAACAACTGTTGCCGCCGTTTGAAAGAAAAAACACCGCCCACAGGCGACCGGAAAAAACAACACCGCCGCCTGGAAAAACAACGCAGCCGCTGTCGATTATATAAAACAATCGGAGATCGAGAGCAACCACCGATGATAGAGAAGAAGATGAAGAAGAGACTAAAAAAAGGTAATTAATTTAATAAAAAAATAAATGGAGCAAAATAAGGAATAAAAAATCGGCACATTAACTGCAAAATCTGAAAAAAAAATAAACCATAACTATCAAAAAATATATATTTAAAAAAAAATCTGCAATAAATAAAACCTTTAAATTACCCTTATATCCATTTAATGTTGGCATCAGATCTGGACAATTAAATCCTATGGTTCTAAGAGTGTCCTCATATGAGGACACTTTTGGGTGTCCTAATGGTAGATTTTGCCCCATACTAACCTACCAACTTACTTTACAATAGTTGTCTTACTACAGATGGTCTGAGCCACTAGTGGATGACATTCCCGAGGCTAGTAGACCTCAACCTAGGAATGCTTCTCTCCTCTGGGGGAGAACAAACATAGGGCTGGTTTTGTTTGGCGTAGCCCTTCTGAGTGCAAGGCCTTGAAGATGCGCCAGCGGAGCACATCACTGCATTGGAGTCCACAATATCAGCCATTCTTGGAGGGGTGCCGACTTCTAGGGGTTCGTGCGGTACTTGGTCATACACGTGTAAGGAGCCGGTCACGGCATTGATTGAGAGGTGTCGGCCCGAGACGAACACCTTCCACCTGGTCCCTGGCGAGGCCACTATCACTTTAGAGGACGTGGAGGTTCTCACCGGACTTCCTACTACGGAACGTCCTCTTATTGTATCTCCGGACGAGCGGCCCGTGACTGAGATATGCGAGCAGTGGTTGGGCGTTCAACCACCACCTAACGCTATACAGGGCAGGACAGTTAGGGTTGCATGGGTTAGGAGGCTATTCGATCGTCTGCTGGATGGCGCTACAGCAGTGGTTATTACTATCATGCACGGGCATACACGTGGGTTCTGGTAGCTGGAGTTCTACTAGCTGACCGGAATGGAGATCACATACAGGTCCACCTCCTACAGCTTATTGGGGACCCGAGGGTTGCATCCACATACAGCTGGGGTAGTGCGGTTCTCGCATGGCTGTATAAGGTGATGGGGAGGGCGGCCTTTTTCTTCGCTGGTAGTATGAGGGGCACCGGTGATATTGGCAGATTCACCCTCTTGGTCGAGCTCTGGGCCTTGGAGAGATTCCCCCGTATTGTAGAGCGGTACAACTGATCGCCTGGAAAAACAACTGTTGCCGCCGTTTGAAAGAAAAAACACCGCCCACAGCGACCGGAAAAAACAACACCGCCGCCTGGAAAAACAACGCAGCCGCGTCGATTATATAAAACAATCGGAGATCGGGAGCAACCGCCGATGATAGAGAAGAAGATGAAGAAGAGACTAAAAAAGGTAATTAATTTAATCAAAAAAATAAATGGAGCAAAATAAGGAATAAAAAATCGGCACATTAACTGCAAATCCGAAAAAAAAATAAACCATAACTATCAAAAAATATATATTTAAAAAAAATCTGCAATAAATAAAACCTTGAAATTACCCTTATATCCATTTAATGTTGGCCATCAGATTGGACAATTAAATCCTATGGTTCTAAGAGGTGTCCTCATATGAGGACACTTTTGGGTGTCCTAATGGTAGATTTTGCCCCGTATACTAACCTACCAACTTACTTTACAATAGTTGTCTTACTACAGATGGTCTGAGCCACTAGTGGATGACATTCCCGAGGCTAGTAGACCTCAACCTAGGAATGCTTCTCTCCTCTGGGGGAGAACAAACATAGGGCTGGTTTTGTTTGGCGTAGCCCTTCTGAGTGCAAGGCCTTGAAGATGCGCCAGCGGAGCACATCACTGCATTGGAGTCCACAATATCAGCCATTCTTGGAGGGGTGCCGACTTCTAGGGGTTCGTGCGGTACTTGGTCATACACGTGTAAGGAGTGGTCACGGCATTGATTGAGAGGTGTCGGCCCGAGACGAACACCTTCCACCTGGTCCCTGGCGAGGCCACTATCACTTTAGAGGACGTGGAGGTTCTCACCGGACTTCCTACTACGGACGTCCTCTTATTGTATCTCCGGACGAGCGGCCCGTGACTGAGATATGCGAGCAGTGGTTGGGCGTTCAACCACCACCTAACGCTATACAGGGCAGGACAGTTAGGGTTGCATGGGTTAGGAGGCTATTCGATCGTCTGCTGGATGGCCTACAGCAGAGGTTATTACCTATCATGCACGGGCATACACGTGGGTTCTGGTAGCTGGAGTTCTACTAGCTGACCGGAATGGAGATCACATACATGTCCACCTCCTACAGCTTATTGGGGACCCGAGGGTTGCATCCACATACAGCTGGGGTAGTGCGGTTCTCGCATGGCTGTATAAGGTGATGGGGAGGGCGGCCTTTTGCTTCGCTGGTAGTATGAGGGGCACCGGTGATATTGGCAGATTCACCCTCTTGGTCGAGCTCTGGGCCTTGGAGAGATTCCCCCGTATTGTAGAGCGGTACAATTGATCGCCTGGAAAAACAACTGTTGCCGCCGTTTGAAAGAAAAAACACCGCCCACAGCTGACTGGAAAAACAACACCGCCGCCTGGAAAAACAACGCAGCCGCCGTCGATTATATAAAACAATCGGAGATCGGGAGCAACCGCCGATGATAGAGAAGAAGATGAAGAAGAGACTAAAAAAAGGTAATTAATTTAATCAAAAAATAAATGGAGCAAAATAAGGAATAAAAAATCGGCACATTAACTGCAAAATCCGAAAAAAAATAAACCATAACTATCAAAAAATATATATTTAAAAAAAAATCTGCAATAAATAAAACCTTGAAATTACACTTATATCCATTTAATGTTGGCCATCAGATCTGGACAATTAAATCCTATGGTTTTAAGAGGTGTCCTCATATGAGGATACTTTTGGGCGTCCTAATGGTAGATTTTGCCCCGTATACTAACCTACCAACTTACTTTACAATAGATGTCTTACTACGGATGGTCTGAGCCACTAGTGGATGACATTCCCGAGGCTAGTAGACCTCAACCTAGGAATGCTTCTCTCTTCTGGGGGAGAACAAACATAGGGCTGGTTTTGTTTGGCGTAGCCTTTCTAAGTGCAAGGCCTTGAAGATGCGCCAGCGGAGCACATCACTGCATTGGAGTCCACAGTATCAGCCATTCTTGGAGGGGTGCCGACTTCTAGGGGTTCGTGCGGTACTTGGTCATACACCGTGTAAGGAGCTGGTCATGACATTGATTGAGAGGTGGCGGCCCGAGATGAACACCTTCCACCTGGTCCCTGGCGAGGCCACTATCACTTTAGAGGACGTGGAGGTTCTCACCGGACTTCCTACTACGGAACGTCCTGTTATTGTATCTCCGGACGAGAGGCCCGTGACTGAGATATGCGAGCAGTGGTTGGGCGTTCAACCACCACCTAACGCTATACAGGGCAGGACAGTTAGGGTTGTATGAGTTAAGAGGCATTCGATCGTCTGCTGGATGGCGCTACAGCAGAGGTTATTACCTATCATGCACGGGCATACACGTGGGTTCTGGTAGCTGGAGTTCTACTGGCTGACAGGAATGGAGATCACATATAGGTCCACCTGTTACAGCTTATTGGGGACCCGAGGGTTGCATCCACATACACTGGGGTAGGGTTGAGGTGTAGGTGAGGGGGGCGGCCTTTTTCTTCGCTGGTAGTATGAGGGGCACCGGTGATATTGGCGGATTCACCCTCTTGGTCGAGCTCTGGGCCTTGGAGAGATTCCCCCGTATTGTAGAGCGGTACAGTTGATCGCCTGGAAAAACAACTGTTGTCGCCGTTTGAAAGAAAAAACACCGCCCACAGCCGACCGGAAAAAACAACACCGCCGCCTGGAAAAACAACGCAGCCGCCGTCGATTATATAAAACAATCGGAGATCGGGAGCAACCGCCGATGATAGAGAAGAAGATGAAAAGAGACTAAAAAAAGGTAATTAATTAATCAAAAAAATAAATGGAGCAAAATAAGGAATAAAAAATCGGCACATTAACTGCAAAATCCGAAAAAAAAAAACCATAACTATAAAAAATATATATATTTAAAAAAAAATCTGCAATAAATAAAACCTTGAAATTACCCTTATATCCATTTAATGTTGGCAATCAGATTTGGACAATTAAATCCTATGGTTCTAAGAGGTGTCCTCATATGAGGACACTTTTGGGTGTCCTAATGGTAGATTTTGCCCCGTATACTAACCTACCAACTTACTTTACAATAGATGTCTTACTACGGATGGTCTGAGCCACTAGTGGATGACATTCCCGAGGCTAGTAGACCTCAACCTAGGAATGCTTCTCTCCTCTGGGGGGAGAACAAACATAGGGCTGGTTTTGTTTGGCGTAGCCTTTCTGAGTGCAAGGCCTTGAAGATGCGCCAGCGGAGCACATCACTGCATTGGAGTCCACAGTATCAGCCATTCTTGGAGGGGTGCCGACTTCTAGGGGTTCGTGCGGTACTTGGTCATACACCGTGTAAGGAGCTGGTCATGACATTGATTGAGAGGTGGCGGCCCGAGACGAACACCTTCCACCTGGTCCCTGGCGAGGCCACTATCACTTTAAAGGACGTGGAGGTTCTTACCGGACTTCCTACTACGGAACATCCTCTTATTGTATTCCGGACGAGCGGCCCGTGACTGAGATATGCGAGCAGTGGTTGGGCGTTCAACCACCACCTAACGCTATACAGGGCAGGACAGTTAGGGTTGCATGGGTTAAGAGGCTATTCGATCGTCTGCTGGATGGCGCTACAACAGAGGTTATTACCTATCATGCACGGGCATACACGTGGGTTCTGGTAGCTGGAGTTCTACTGGCTGACCGGAATGGAGATCACATACAGGTCCACCTCCTACAGCTTATTGGGGACCCGAGGGTTGCATCCACATACAGCTGGGGTAGTGGGGAGGGCGACCTTTTTCTTCACTGGTAGTATGAGGGGCACCGGTGATATTGGCGGATTCACCCTCTTGGTCGAGCTCTGGGCCTTGGAGAGATTCCCCCGTATTGTAGAGCGGTACATACATGGTGGTCCCCCCCCCCCCCCCGTGGATGACACCTTTCCGCGGGGCGCTCTCTGGTTACCTGTCATTGAGCACATTAGCATCGGGTGGCCATGCACCTGGAGGACATACGTTACGCACTCGACTTGTGTACGGATTTTGTGGTTAGGTATCCTACCCTATCTCCTTCAATTTGAACAAATTTTTTTGGTTTTTCCATACAACAACAATGTTGTTCCCTTTGTTTTTAGTGGATGCCGTACCAGGACCGCACTAAGGATTTTGCGTTGGATGGAGATATATTGTGGCGGTCTGTTACACCCTTGTTGTGCATAGACTGCATTGCATGGCACCACCCTGACCGTTGTATCCGACAGTTTGGATTCGATCAGCGCGTCCACAAGACCCGGAGTCGGCTTCATGCTTGGCTCCCTACGGACAATGTGCATGACTGCATTGAGATGAGCGTGACGTCGAGTTGCGGGTGGGGACCTAGTATCGTTGATCGGTCACAAATGTGGCCGATGTTTAGCTGTCTTATTATCCAGAAGCCATATCTCTTGATAAGTGTCGAACACATCCTCCACGGGCACGTCGGTTCGATGCAATTTATGGCCCATTCCTTCGGGTTGGAGGTGGTCACCTTGTACTTATAGTTGCGGATGACTGCTTGACTCTTCGTTAGGGACACCAGTTGGGCTTTCGTTGCGAATGTTTGTCCGGAGTAGAATTCCATCTCCACCGACCAGTACGACTTCGTTTGGATCTGGAAACGCTTGTCCATGGAGTAGGTGTTGGAGATTGTCATGATGTCGTCAGTATCATCACCCCTGCTCGTGGCATGTTCCGGTGGCACATATATGTCCACGCTCTCTTCCGTGGCTCTCTCACCCTCGTCGTCGTCTTCCTCGTCAGTTTGGCCGATGTCATCGTCGACATTAGGATTCCCTTCGTCGTCCGTGCAATGGCTTATTTCGTCCTCCGAGTCATCAGAGGTGACATATTCATCTCGCGCCACTCCCTCTTGATCAACCTCCTCCCCCTCCGGACCTACACGACTGGTAGCCATGTATGATCCATCGTATGTTTGGGTCTGCTCTTCGATCTGAGGTGGCATGACCCCTTGCACCCAGGAGTAGTGAGACGGCTCCTCTTCTATCAAGGCGTACAAGTGGACAACTTAAACAGTAGGGTTATGACGAACTATGTCGTAGATGACTTGCGCACCGGTATCATCTGTTATGGTACGAGCAACGTAATGCGACAGAGTCCCCTGGATGAATATCGGCATCCTCCAAACAAATGACTGGATCAGCCGATCCGGACCAAGCCCCATTTTCCTCCCGAACGTGGTGACCAAGCTACCATAGCTGGTTTGCTTGGTCATTTTTAGACGGACGTTCTCTCCACCATCGTATGCTAATCCAGACCAATCCTGGACGATTCGACCCCCCCTCCCCAGTACACCTGGATACGAAAGTCGCGGAAACTACCAGAGTCGGCCATTTTTCAATGTTGACAAACAATTTTGAACTACCCGAGTGTTTTTTTTATGAAATAAGGCTTGAGAGGAGCTGGTATTTATAGGACGTTGATCCACATTACCTCAGGCGTTTTCGCCCATGGTACAGGCGAAAACGCCCAAGGTATAGGCGAAATCGCCTGGGGCTCCCATTTAGTCACGGGTCTGCTCTGAACCGGTCAGGAATCTGCTCAGGAATCGTTCAGAACCAATTACGCTTGGGCCATAGGCGAAAACTCCTGGGGTCTGGGCGAAATCGCCTATGGTCCGGGCGTTTATACCCATAAACGTTCATACTTTCAGAACGTATTTATTTTGGTACATAGATTCATTTATTTATTTATTATGGTGAAAGACCCCAAAATTTGTGTCAAATCTAGCATAGAATTTGTACAAAATCTAGCCCAGAATTTGTGTCAAATCTAGCGCAGAATTTGTGTCAAATCTAGCCTAGAATTTGTGCCACATCTAGCATAGATTTTGTACAAAATCTAGGCCATAATTTTTTTACAAATCTAACCTAAAGTTTTTGATAAATCTAACCTAGAATTTTTTAAAATATAAACCAAAGTTTTTGACAACTCTAACTCATAATTTTTTACAAATATAACCCAAAGTTTTGACAAATCTAACTCATGATTTTTTACAAATCAAGCCCAAAGTTTTTGAGAAATCTAACCTAGAATTTTTAAAAAATATAACCCAATGTTTTTAGCAAATCTAACCCAATTTTTTTGGCAAATCTAACCAAAAATTTTTGACAATTCAAATCTAGAATTGTTTACAAATCTAACCCAAAGTTTTTTTAAAATCTAACCGAGAATTTTTTACAAATTTAACCAAGAGTTTTTGATAAATCTAACCCAAATTTTTGACAAATCTAACCCATAATTTTGTACAAATCTAACCTAAAGTTTTTGACAAATCTAACTCAAATTTTTTGACAAATCTGACAAAGAATTTTTGACAAATCTAACCCAAAGTTTTTTATAAATCTAACCTAGTGTTTTTGAAAAATATAACCCAAAATTTTTGACAAATCTAGCCAAAGTTTTTGACAAATCTAACCCATAATTATTTAGAAATCTGACCCGAAGTTTGTTTAGAAATCTAACCCAAAGTTAATTTTGACAAATCTAAACAAAATGGGTGGAATGTTATGTTAATATGCATGTATTATTATATGTTTAATTTTAAAATGTTAATTAATATATCATAATGCTCCAGTGCGGTTGCTATCAATGGTTTTGATTACTGGTTTGCAAAGCATGATGTCGTTCCTGCACCAAAATTTGAAGTTTGGTACTAAATGTTTTCTCAATTTTACAGTTTCTCATTCATACATGTTTTCTAATTCGGATTGCATGCAACTATCGCTTGAAACTGTTGGTTTTTATCTAACATCAGGGGCGACTTTCGTGCTTCTCGACTTGACAATTAATCAGAAACTACAATTTAGTTCATCAGAACTGGCATGTGCTTACCACGATGTTTGCGATGAACTACCACCTCCATTAAACGCTCTAAATGGAAAAAAAAATGTCACGTTTGAGGTCCAGCTGCCAAGCCACGTGCATATAATGACTTCAAGGTTTCTAAAATTTGGGGACTTCTGCTCCATCGTGCTCAGTTGCTCGACCAGCTACCACAACCAATTGTGACAAAGATAATTTTTGAAAAACTCTTATAAATAAATAATTAAACAATATGATAGGTCCTATGTTACTCAATTCTACTTGTGATCAAATTAACTCGAATGTGAATCATAAAAAACTATGTCATACATGATTTGATGAACCCGGCCACAAAGCCCAACACAACTACATTCTTGACTTGAATTAACAAAATTCAACAACATGTGACTAATCAAGTCATGACCCGATAAACCCACTACACATTTAACATGTGATCTCATTGACTCGTAAATTGATTAAACATACAACTCAATGGACCTCGCCCTTCCTAACTCAAATAATATATGAATTAAAATATGTTTCTTTCACAAATTCATTGTATGAAAGTTGATCATCTAGATCAATCTGGCCCAACCTAGCTTACTCGTGACATTAATTGAATAAAAATTAACAACTCATAACTTGATATATTTGCTCAATGATTTACCAAAACATGTGACCCAATAAGTGCATACTCGTCTAACTTATCTAATGATCATGATTGTTCATATGGACTACTTCTAGTTCTGTGTATGAAATTAATCATTAATTATTTCAATTATGTTATTCGTATAGATTGTACCAATTTTAACCACCTAATGGGTACTTCAATTTTTTTTAAGAATGATTTATAGTTTGTAAGTTTTAACTATTAATTTGATTCAAGTATAAACCATTCAAAATCAAACCAATGGGAATTATAATTTTAAATTTAGAATAATGTAAAAATTATAATACCATAACTTTTACTTTAAGAATAAATATTAAATTTCATGTGTTTATGAAGAATGAAATTTATTAAACAATAAATTACATAATATTAGTAGAATTAATTTATATGAATATATAAGTATATAACACAATAAATGTGGATTTAAGGTGAGGTATTTAATATGAAAGCATTTAATAGGATGAGAGAAAATGATTATATTTTGATTTAAAAATTTTTGATGATGTGGAAAATTGTGAGAAGAGTTCTAGCTTATGTGGCAAACTCAAACTCAAACTCAAGAACACCCATAGTATATTTTAAGATTAAGATTAAGAAGAAAATGTTTATCCAATGGAGTTACTAGTATTATGATTGAAGCAAATCCATAATTGATATTCGTCTCAATACGAGTATATTTTTAAATTTGTTTGAGTACTACTATATATATATATAACAAAAACTAGATTATTATCGGCCCATTGGCCGATTTTTTGTGTTAATTTTTTAGTGGAAAATTGTTTATATTTATTTTTATTTAGATTACTTAGATGTGTCGTTGAATTTTTTGTACCTTTTTATTTATAATTTATTATACAAATTATTATCTATCATAATTATAATTTATTAAGATAAAAAATAAATATAAATAATTTAACTAATATGTTGGTAAAAAATTAAAAAAATTTAATAAATTGTTGGAGATATGATAAGAAAACCATTATAATTATTCTTTCTTGTTGTTACGTTAAAAACACTGCCACTTTTCTTTGATTAAAGAATAAAATATTCTAGTTATTATGTGTGGCATTGTTTGTTGTTCAACTTGTTGCTTAATCATAAGGTTGAGAGTTCGATACTTGTCCATGTGAAAAGAATTAAAATATTTTGTTTATCAAAATCAATTTTTATCCAAAACTCATCTTAATCTTAATCTTAATCTTAAAATATACTATGGTAGATCTCCAACCTAAACTAAACATCTAACCTTTTTTGCCACATAATCTAAACCTCTAACCACAATTTTCCACCTTACGAACATATTCTATATAAAAAATACATTTCTCTATCATCCCAATAAATACACTCACACTAATGTGTTTATGAGTTAAGAAGTATAAAGTTAAGAATATATCCAAACCTTAATTATATTTTCACAATAACACTTATCTTTGATATTATATTTTTTTTGTTAACAAAATCATAAATATTTGTACACAATTATAAATTGAAGATATTAGTAAAAAATATTCAGAAAAAATCTTACTTCTTATTAGGTACAACTATATTGTACCCAAGTTAATCATTTATTCTATACGAAAAATAAATATTATATTTTAAATATTTAATAATTTATTATTATGATATAATACTATAATAAATAATGACTAATAATTTTCATTTAAGAAATATGATAAATAAATAAAAATAAATCATCTGAAAATTCTCCATTCACAAATATGAAATTTTTATCATAAATTTTTTCTTGAACTTTACTAAAATAGACAAATAAGAAAAATGCTCATCATGAAATCTATGACCTATTTTGTGTTATGAATATTTTTTATAATTATAACTAGCTCTATAATCACATGCAGGATACACTAATATTTTGGTCAATATGCCAAAGGACGGGTTAGAATTTCTTTATAAAACTTTGAATATAATTATGTAAAAAATATAATAATATGCATACCATTGAGTTAATAGATTGAAAAGACTCATGTTTATTAGGTTACACGCTAACTGAGTCAAATTTATTAAGTATAATGTGAGTTCATCACATCATTAGCTACACATGTTATATGTTATTTTATTTTAGTTTAACAATAAACACTAGAGAAATTAGGTTAGAATGAGAAGTCGAATTTTTCCAACCTTATTTTTTTTTATGTATGTTCCTAATTTAGATCCAATATTGTGTAATAGGTGTTTTTTTAGTTGTTCTTAATTAATTTGGTAGAAAATTACTTTCTTAAATTTATTAGTATATATGACATACAAGATAATTAAGCCGATAAAACCATAATTTTTTTAAATGAAGTATATTAAGTGATTATAATCTAGAAACCATGAAGCTTATTTTCCATTTTTATTTACACTTAACTTAGTCAAACTTCAAAAAGACCATACAAATTAATCAAAATAAATCAACGATTCTACAATTTTAGATTTCATATTCTTATTAGTACTATTTGGATTAAGAAAATAATATAAAAAATTACATATGTCTAGCCAACCGGCCGGTAAAATAAGCTTGTTCCTAGAATGAAGAAGGAACTCTAAAATCCTCAAAAAGCTGACATGTCAACTGAAAAAGGGGATTTCTGCATTAATGTATTTATAGATTCGTTTGCATAGCCTACTTCTTCAATTAGAAGAATACTAGTATCTTCATGATACAAGTATCCATGTGAAAATGAGTTGGGTTATAATACTAGTATCTGTGTGAAAATGAGATGAGTTAGACTGCTAGTATCCATGTGAATACTAGTACCTTCCTGATACCAATATACTAGACATTGACATGAGTTTGAATTTTCAGCCTCCTTTATAGACTTGAACTCCATCACTGTATAGTCAAAATTTACTTCGACACATCTAAAATTATAAACATCAAAGATAAAAAATATCATATACTAAAATAATTGAAGTTAACAAAACGTACATTTAGATAGTTGGTGTACAAAGTTGTTTATACCTTGCGTTATTTGAAGAAAGGTGACAATGGACAAACATTATGAATCCGTTAGGATCTAGATGTTACTCCATGTTGCCTTGTATTTTGTTTATGGATAGTGGATGATTTATGATGTTTGTTTCTACGTTTCGATGTTTGAAATGCTTTAGATTTGAAACCTAAAATACTAGTATTATGATTTCAATTTTTGAAATGTTTTGAATTTTGGGTACAAAAATACAACTTGGGGTGAGAGAGGCTCAAACTCTTAACCTCAGGATATCTCTTAAGCTATGAGACCTACGCGCTAGCCAACTGCGCCACCACCCCAATGTTGTTATTTGTTATTATGTTTGTTAACTAAATCCTCAGACACATGTGAGTGGTGGATTAATGATTTTTAAATTACACAAGGTTTATAAGATTAAGGCCCCGTTTAGTATAAATTATAAAAAATTATATAATAGGGTGAATTTTATAATTTAGATAATTATAATTTATAATTGAAATTCTGTTTACATGGGCTATTGTAGATTATGAAATTATTTAATTATATAATTATAATCTTGTTCATTACTTAAAAGATTTATTAAAAATTGTGCATACTTCTAGAATACAATGGAATCACATATAACACTCGCCTAAACTCGACTAATTATTAGCACATTCATCACTCCACATCTAATTTGCAATCCCCTCACGCTTAGAAGCCATTTCTCGCACCTGTGATGAAGACATCCCAAATTCTATACGAGCCATAGATTCACTTGTTTCCGCATCACCATCACTCTCTTCGAACTCTGCAAATATGGTGTCCCCTTGTGCATGCATCCGAATAAAGTTGTGAATCGCACAACATGCTAGAACAATGTCTGTTTGTTTGCTGAAGCTATAACTGCACATCATTTTCAAGATCAGCCATCTTCTCTTCAAAACACCAAAACATCGTTCAATGACATTGCGAAGACTAGAATGCCTATAGTTGAATAGTTCTTCACGACCTCTGGATCCACCTCGGCGTCTAATCTCCTGGAAATGAGAAGTATACCCTCGAAATGGTGCTAGAAACCCAGGTGCGTTTGCAAATCCAGAATCCACAACGTAATATTTCCCTATACCACGATGAAATAATATATAATGTGCAAACACATACAAAGAGAATATGTGGAGGAATTAAACAAATGCGCCCATACCTAGTGGAGGCATCGGAAATTGGCTCTTTCTATCTGTAGCCGTACTCGTTAAGATTCGAGAGTCATGTGCGGATCCCTCCCATCTCGTCACGACATAGGTAAAGCGCATGTCGAAAGAGCAAACACACAATACATTCTGAGTGGTATTCCCTTTCCGTTCACAAAAAGGTATTTGTTGACTAATATGAATTATTGCATCAACATGTACTCCATCAATCGCTCCAACACAATCCTGAGACCACACTATCATTTAGCATTTGAAAACAGATCAATAACACATGTTAACATAAACAGTACAAGATTGGATGGGTACCTTAAAGTATGGATAATACTTGGGATCCCTCAATATTTGAGGGGGTACCTCACTCATGTTGGGTGGAACAATAACCACACGTGACATGCTAATGACAGCTTTTAAGACGACACCAAAATATTTTGATACGGTTGCAGTTGAATGTTGAAAATCTTCAGCGTTATCCCGAGCACTGTTGGAGTGAGCAAGTATCATCAAGAACATTGCAACTTGCTCTTGAACTGTGATATTCTTAGATGGGCATAACCCATGGTTTGTGAGTTCCTCACATAAATGCAGAAAAATATGCCGCTCCATCCGTAGTTGCTCATAAATTCGTCCAGGATGGTCATGTAAAAGCTCTCGAACCCAATCATGTCCTTGTCTTTATAGATGTCCGACATGGCATCCGCTTCTTTTTTCTCTCGGTCTCCAGTTGCAACAACAAGTATTCGCACATTTCGTCATCATTGTTTGTGTTGAAGTCGACATCACTATCAGAATCGAACAAATGCTCCATTATCCCTATATGATATCAGCATTTCACATATGAAGTACCAATGACAAGTAATGTAAAGGATTGATGGCAAACATAACTGAATGAAAGCACATCCCAAAAGCAACAAGAGTTATACGATATAAAATGAAAACAGCAACGACATCGTCTCAATACTTCTGGGTCACTCTTAGCACAATCCAAATTTCTAACCCAACCCATTCTCCTACCCTCATTCATTCTTAGGAAACACTGACGGAAATTCACTGTAGCTTCCAAAATACCAAGTGCCTTTGTAAATTGGACATCCTCAATCTCCATATCCTGCAACAAAACCATGCAGTCAAGTAAACTTTGGGATCGGTGATGCTTAGATGCAGCATCAGCCAAATCCAATTTCCGTTCTAACAAATCATTTGTCCTTTTGCGCTGTTCCACCATGCCATCCATCATATGTTTGTTAGGACCATCGTCTGCTACCTTTGGCTTCTTTGAGTATTTGGACTTCATCTTCCCTTCATCTGGTTTAGAAATTTCTTCGACATCAGTTTCATCCTCTCTGATTTCCTCAATTATATTGAATTGATCACCAACATCATTTATGGGATGCCTAGATGACTTGGCAAACGCTCAAGTGGCAGAAGTATCCCCAAACAAAGAGCACAATTTAGGATAATCCAGACATCATTTCTTCTTAAATTGGCTCGCACCTTTGTTCGTAGCCTGTCAAACACATGAATAACATATTAAGCAATTACCCTGAAAAATGACACAATACAAAAAGAGGAGGGGTGAAGACATAAACAAACCTTTGCCAACGCCCACACTTCATCATCCGCCATCACTTGTCCAGTTACCTCATTGTAACCCATTCCCGTGTGTGACAATAGTTTTTTGAAATTTGAGTATCTGGTCTTCATCACACCATATTTGTTCTTCAGCTGACCCTCTGTGTATATCTTGTTGAACTCGTCCTTCAGTGCATTTATTATCCTCTGCCAACCAGTTTTCAAAAATGTGGAGGACACA
Source organism: Linum lewisii (assembly GCA_034768395.1). NCBI lineage: Eukaryota > Viridiplantae > Streptophyta > Magnoliopsida > Malpighiales > Linaceae > Linum > Linum lewisii. The sequence goes on from CM068300.1 coordinate 17,112,258, forward strand.
AGATGCCCCTTCTTCTTTTCTTCTAGCATCGTGTCTGATGCGCGAGATTTAACTCACAACTATCAAGGTTTTATTCCACGAGGGCTCTCTCAAAAGCTAATACTCACACGGTTCATGGACGGTCTATTCCTTTGAAATTGGTTTTAGTTTGAAAAGGAAATAAAAACATAAAGGAAACTAAACAAGGAAGCAAAACAAAACGGTGCAAATCAAAGGTAAAGGAGGTTCACTTGGAAAGATAGCTTCATCATGCTCAAGAGGAACAAATGCACAAACAAGCCAAACATGATCGAGGTTGCAATCGAATGACCACGCAAATCCCTTCTATAGACTCAATGCACTCTCGTCGCACTAAATCCCTATCCTAGAACCACTCAACCTAGGCTCTCGCTCTCAAGCTAAGTGACTAAGGATGCATTAAAGGTGTTTGATGAAATGCCAAGCTACAAAACCCTCTCATATGACTCTATGACCACTAGGCTAGACACCACACTCTCATGTCAATGCCCTAACACTAAGAGAATCATCAAAAGACTAATCAAAGTTCAATTGAATGAAAAACCTAATGCACACCAAGTGTTCGATAAAATACACAAGTGAGAAATCATGCAACTATGGTTGAATTGAGATGATCTAATCTCTTAGAACACACTCCTTCAATCCCTAGACCTACAATCCATGTAATCTAAGCACTCTCATGCATTACATCACAAATAATAGACCAATCAAGCCATAGCCATCAATGGAATTAACAACAAGTCTAGAGACCATCTTCTTACAATCCAAGATCAATCATGACAAATTTGTACAATCAACCTCTATCCTAGCACAACTAATCTATCAATCCAAGGAAACCTAAGAAATCAGCCACACATGGCCAAGGAAATGAAGGAAAGAGAAAGAAAGATGATCACCAAGAACACCATGGCAATCCTCCTCTTGCAAGCTCCTCTTCCAAGGTTGTGGACTTCAATCCAAGCTCATCTACTTTGATTTGCACCTTGCTCTAGGGTTGTGGATTGGAGATGAGGAGAAAAGTATTTGAGAAGTTGAGAGAAAAGGGTTTTGATGAAGTGTGAAATCTGAAAATAATGTCCTCCTTTTAATTTTCGCCGCTTCTCCTTTATATAGTCGCTGGAAAATGCCCATAATTTTCGGCGAAAATTGAGTAACATTTTCGCCGAAAATGTCTTTGAAAAACCGGCTGGACTTTCCTTCACAGATTTTCGGCGAAAACTCTGGGAAGTTTTCGCCGAAAATTTCTTCAAAAATCAAATGTCTGCCGTCCGTAATCTCCTGTTCGGAGTTTTCGGCCGAAAACTTAGAGTTCTCGGCCGAAAATTCTTCAGCTGAAAGTTGTATTTTCTTCGATTTTGCAATGATCATATCTCCTCCGTCCTAGCTCCGATTGACCTCCCGTTTGATCCTACGTGCTCCTTGTCACCAGTACTTCAATGCCAAGACCTGAAAATGCAAATTAAACAATTCTAATGGACATAGAAGTGGCCTCAAAGTGGCAACCGGACAACAAGATAACACTTTGCATAAAACTTCAATAAAAGCATATAAATCATAGCAAAATGAGATTAAACATGGGAGATCCTTAGGCTAATCAAAGGCTTAAAATGCACCAAATAACATCACATCAGTGTCCAACAGAAAATTCTCAACGACCGCAGGCCACACCCTTGATCCGCCAATCTCCACACAGTCGTTAGATTGTTGTGGTACATAATACATACTAAATACTAATAATTACAAATACAGCTTAATAAAAAATGGTGCCAAATCAACAAGAAAAAGCGTATTCAAAATGGAAGTAAGCATAATCCATATCAGTTTGTTTCTTAGCTTAGTTTCCAAACATGTGGCAAATCAGCAATGTTATAAAAAATGGTATTAAAACAAAGTTCATTCTATCCTAATATGTGCCAAATCACCACATGTAAGGAAGGCCAACACGTGGTGATCAAACAACAAAATCCCCCATCCTCTTCGATAACCTTATCTATATTGAGCTCTTCACCTTCTTCTTCTTCATCTTCTTCTCCCTCTATCCTACTGTTTCAAATGTCTGCTTTGTTCTTCCTCTTCTTTATTCCTCCTGTTTTTTTCACAATGGGTCTTCTTACCGTCTTCAATGGAGACCTCGACCATTGTCGACTCCGGTCAATTGTCCGAGGATGAGCATGAATCGATCATAAAACGAATATGATGAAGCGAACGAAGCATCGTTAGAAGTGTAGGAGGAGGACGAGAAGCAAGAAGGCTGTGGCGAAAAGGAGTGTAGAGGGGAAGATTGCAGAGTCATCTATAGCTCCAAAGGCTTCAGAACCTGAAATTCAATCTGGCCCTGGCTCGCCAGCTGAATCCTCCGATCAGATTAGGGATTAAGGGGAGGGTTGTTGTTGGATTGTACCCAATCAGCAGATTCTACAGGTTGGTCTCATCCTAGTAAGTATTTGGTAAGATGCAGCTAGCATGATAGAGAATCAGTAAACAATGGCACCGATTCGACTAATGTTTGAAATTTAGGAAGCTTGGGTAGATTGTAATGATGGAGTTAGCGTGTGTTGGTAATGGAATGATTGGATGTCTGATTGCTTTCTCTGTTATGATCTGAAGCTATGTTGTTAGTACTGTCAAACTAGGATCCAAGTTTGGTTCGATTGACGCAGCTTGTATAGATTGTAATGCTAGTGTTAGCTTGCGTGGTAATGGAATTCATGGATGTCTGATTGCTTTCTCTGTTATGATTTGAAGCTATGCTCTTAGTACTGTCAAACTAGTGTGGAAGTTCGATTGAACGACGAAACATGAATGATAAATGATGTCTGGTTGGTTGGTGTGTGGTAGTTGACAGATGCTAAGTTTCAATAGCCTGTTAATCCAGGCGGCTGGAGAAGAATTCGAGAAGAGCTTGATTCGGTGAATGTGCAGGCTGAGCACATAATGGGGCCGCTCTAAGCGTGTAGTAGAAAGGTTGGAGGTATCAGATTAAATTGGATGTTTGATTTATGAGTTTATGGATGTTTCGAGTTTGCAGATTAATTTCCCATTCTATCATTCCATATTATGCAGCATCAGAAGATATCATGGATACCAAAAGCAGCAAAGCTTGTAAATTGCAGCACAATTACAGAGGAATATATATCAGCTGGTCTAGTTAGTGAGTAAGGTACCTTCGATTGCCGAGATGGAAGAGTTCGTGTCGACGCCCAGTTCGCAATCATATGCTGCATGGAAACTAGTGGAACATTGGTTACAACCATATTTCGTTAGAGCTTGAATCGAAATCATGGACAGAGTGAGGAAATGGGTGAAGTTTATTACCTTCTCTTCATGATAGATTGATAGCACTAGAGTAATATATTTATGAGAATGAAGTAAGTTGTTTTCAAAGTTGAATGTTGATAGAGTAATTATATAGGTAAATAGTGTTGTTAGGGTGAGGCTTATAAGGATGCGTGGAAGCAGCTCTAGGTAGTTGAGGTGAAGATTTTGTAAAAGATTTATGTATATTTTTATTTGGAGTTTGTTAGGATTTGGTTGGGATGGGGCTTGAAGAGTGGGTCAAAAGTAAGGGGCAATTATAAAAAAAAAAAAATTTCCAGTCTTCTCATTACACAATGGGAATTATATAATTTTTCAAAGCTACTTTTTCCCACTTTTTTAATTAGGCCAAATTTAACAATTCATTTTTTAATTACATTTTATAATTTACAACTAAACACACATTTTGGTTATTTATGTCATTATTTAAGTAAATTATGAAATTTTCATAATTATAATTGATAATGAACAGGGCCTAAAATTCAATGTTGTTAGGATCCGACAAGTAGAATGAGAGATTCAAGGTTAAAGTTCAACCGAAAAAATTGATATAACTAATACACTATTACTTAAAAAAAATTAGGGGTGGCAGTCCCAACCTGAAACCCGAAAACCTACTCGTAATCGACCCGGTCAACACGGTTTTATAACCGGACTGACCAAATAATGGGTCAGAGTCGGGCGGTTAAAAAAAACCGGCCAAATATTAGGGCGGTTATTAGTCCGCCAGATAACCGGGCCGACCCAGCCGAATGCCACCCCTATATGGATGACTTGACGAGAGTTGGGATCATCACATCGTTATGTTTTTAAATTTATTTTCTTCGAACTCTTAGTATTCGCAATTTCGGATGTTAATTAGTTATTATTAAACAAAAGTATTTGTGTTATTATTTTGGGATTTCAGATTTTTAGTTTTCGGAATTAATTATTTGGTTAGTTGTTTAGTATTTCAGAATTAATTTTTATTAATTGTGTCACTTAATAAGTTAGTACGAAGTACGAACTAAATTATGAAATTAACATATCCCAAATTAAGTGCTACAATTGAAATAACAAATTATTTGGGCTACTAAAACCCATAATTATGCAGCCCAATCGGGTTTGGAAGCAGTTGAGCTGCATTTGGATTCGAATTTGGGCAGCAAATGTTGGGCTTCACGCTAGGCCGGGTATAACCGTTGGTGCCCGCCCGCCCGTCGACCACGATCACGGTAAGGAAAACAGAACCGACGGGTCCGGGTCGAGAGGTTAAAAAAATGACTAAATATTAGGGCGGTTATTGGTCCGCCAGATAACCGGGCCGACCCGGCCGAATGCCACCCATAAAAAAAATGCATCATTACTTTCAAAAATAAAGTATCATTAATCAATTATCCATAATTTTCATATGTACTAAAATGTCATAAACTAATAACACTTCTCTTATACATCATTTTTTGTTTTATCTAAGTACTAAAATGTAGTAATGCTTATAATATAAATAATACTCCTAAAATCCCTAAACCTATTATTTATTTCCCCTCCCAGCGCCATTTCTCAACCTTATATCTTTTTTCCTCAACTTTCTTTCCTATTCTTCTTCTTGCTTTCAAGAATGAACAAAAAAATATGGCTTTTTTTCATTGTTGAACCCTCTTCTACTTCTTCCTTCTTACTATTCCAATTTTCATCAATCCATTTACTATAGCTTTTGTTGTTTACAATGAATATATCACCATATCCTTCAGGGATGGATGTTTGAAAATGATGGAGAATAGCCGCTGAAACGATACCATAATGGAGGATAGAAGGACGATTGGAAGAAGATGATGACTACTGTTGTAGGGGTTCCAGATGTAATTTTACTATTTTTCAAATTCAGTATTGATTAACACCATGTACCAATCCAAACTAGAGGCTGGTCACCGATTTTACCGGTCCGGTTGAAATAACATTGCTAAAACCCCTCACATGAAATCTCATTTCATTTCTAAGTTATAAGTACTAAATTATGGTTTATCACTGTAAATTATCTACAAAACTTAAATTCATACATATTTCTCAAATTAATCTAACATCTCGTAAAATCAACACCATATCATTTATCGTCTCAATGCAAAGAGTTTTTCATTTCTCATTCTTACCAAATCATAGTTTTCTAATGAGTAATATAAGATAATTTACTCCCAAATCATATTGCGCACCTTATATAAATGGCAGTGACATTAGCAAGTACTTATCTCGTCTCTTGGATTGAGTAGTTGACAATAACTTTAATGTAGACAAAATTAAGCTCATTATATTGATGATGTTTTCATTTTCACCATGGCAAAATCTTTTAATGTTCTTTTTTTAAGACCATCTTTTGGTACATGTGTTTGCAAGTGAATGTATTGGCAAAAAGCATGTGAAACAAGGCAGCTGATCGGGGTACAATCCTTAGGAGGGGTTGGATTTTGTTGCCATTGGATCATCTTTTGACCACCATTTTCACATTTTGACCAATCCAATGGTCTAAATTGCTAGAGGTATTTAAGACATTTCACATTTAATTTAATTTTTGTTTTATTTTAAATATTTAATAAATCTACAGTGAACGGTCAGCCACTCTCCCGCGACCGGCGACCGTGCTCCGGTGACTTTTCCGGCGACCGGACACCGTCTCCGGTGACTTTTTCGGTGAGATTCCGGCGACCGACCAAACTCCGGTGACTTTTCCGGCGAAGTACATGTTAACTAGTTAACACTTTTTTTTAATTTTTAAAATATTTAACACTTGTTCTAACTGTTAACTAGTTAACAGATTTTTTTGCTGATAACTAGTTATCTGCACTAGTTAACAGATTATTCACTTATAACTAGTTAACAAATTTTCATGATAAATTTTTAACAATATTTTTTTGTTGGTAGGTTATCTAACTAGTACGTTGTTGTTAACTAGTTAACATCATGCTTAAGATAACTAGTTAACAACATATTTAGTTGATAACTAGTTATCAAAACTAGTTAACAAGCTTTTTATTTTGATAACTAGTATCAAAATTAGTTAACTAGTTAACAAATTATCATCATTAGTTACCTAGATTTTTTGTTAACAAATTATCTAACTTTTTTGTTGTTGTTTTAACTAATTAACTAGTTAACATCATTATTTAGATAACTATTTAACTAGTAATCTAATTGAGTTAACTACTTATCAAGTTGTTAACTAGTTATCTAATCAAGTTAACTAGTTATCTAATCAAGTTAACTAGTTATCAAGTTATTAACTAGGTATCTAATCGAGTTAACTAGTTATCTAATCAAGTTAACTAGTTAACTAGTTATCAAGTTGTTAACTAGTTATCTAATCCAGTTAACTAGTTAACTTATCGAGTTAACTAGTTAACCAATCGAGTTAACTAGTTAACATCATGACCATATAACTAGTTATCAAAATAAGTTAACTAGATAACTTATCGAGTTAACTAGTTAACATCATGATTAAAATAACTAGTTAACTTTTTTTAGATGATAACTAGTTACCAAAATTAGTTAACTTATCGAATTAACTAGTTAACAATTTTTTTGATGATAACTAGTTATCAAATTTAATTTACTAATTAACTTATCGAGTTAACTAGTTAACATTGTCACCAGATAACTAGTAAATGTGTTGTTAATTAGTTAAATAGTTAACATCATAGTCAGATAACTGGTAACAAAGTTTTTAGCCGATAACTAGTTATCAAAACTAGTTAACACGTTATTCAATGACCATATTATATAAGTAGAAAGTATTTTGCATTTAAATGTTTACAAAATAGCCCAAATCTCAAACAATCAACAATATATTTTTCAGTGTCTGAGAATGCAACTTTCAATAATTAAAACATCCCAAAGTATTTTGTAACTGCAAAGCAGTCATCTAACTTAACTAAGTGATTAATCCATCATCTAACTTTACCAAATGACATATCAGTCATTCTTCTTCAACCTTGGGAATACACGTTGCTGCTCCAGCAGCTTCTTCGGCCGCCGCTCCTTGGCCCGACATCGTGCTCGTTTAAGGCAAGCATGGAAGGACGTCAGTTGTTTGGACTCCGATATCTTTGGCCGCATTTGACAGAGCGGTTAACGAGTGTATTGGTCATCTCGATCTCCATCGACAGCGGCGACGGTGGCGAGATATTGTCTCCGTACTAACTCTACCCGATAGCGTTAGGATCACAGACGTCGTTCAAGGGGAGTATTCATCTCTGATTTTGCTGGAAACGATGGCCCTAATTTGATGCCCGTGAAGGATCTTTACTCCATGGATTGTGAGCGTCGGCGTGGGACGATTTGGCCGGAATTGTTTGACTGGCCGGCGACAATGGAAGGGAGCCGGCGGACGTTTGATTCGGCGAAGGGGAGAGGAGGCAGATTGCCCTTGTTTGGTGGTGACGGAAGGGAAAGAAGAAGGATTTGGCAGGCGATTAGGTTTTAGTCATAGTTTTAATGATTTTCCGATTTTATCCTTATTGGAACCGGTCCAACCCAGAAGGGTTGGACGTGGATCCGATGCCGTAAAAAAAAGGAGTACCAATGATACTCTTATCTTTATTAAATCAGAATTAGCGAAAGTTGTTTATTCCATTGATAAGATTATGCCTTATATACAACGACATAATGTGGAAAACAAAGCCAAAAAAGGAAAGGGGATAAATACAATAATTATAAGATAATTACGGAATAATAATTATTCATATTGGGAATTTCTACGGTTAGTACACCCTTGAGGACACTAATCATTACCATTCAATTTTTAAGAGGAGATCTAATGGTCCATATTAAAAGGATAGAAGTGTAATTATATATTTTTAATTTTGTTATTTTTATTTCTCAAGATCTTTAATTACAAATTAAATCATTTAAATTTTCCATCTCTACCCACGGTTCTATTTTTCTGCCGTCTGCACATTCTTTTTGCTTCTCCGACCATACTTTTTTCGATCATCTTCTCCGGCCATTCTTTATAATCGCCCATTGATCATTTTTGCATATTTAGGAACAATCATATAGGGAGCAATTTTACAATATTTTTGTCCACTATTTCGTTTCCATATTTAAGAAGGGTCAAATACTGAAAACGTCCCGAAACTATAGGGTGAGTTACAAACTCGTCCTAAAACTTTAATCCGTTACAGAGTGGTCCTATTACTATCAAATGAGTTACAGAGTAGTCCTGCTGACGTCATCATAGTACTTTTTCAACCATTTTCCACGTCATCATTGACATGTCATCGAAAATATAATTTAAAATTCATCTTAAATTGATTCAAATCTAAAATTATATTAATCTAACTCATTAGATTTAATTTTGAACCAAAGTTTATAAGGCATGTGAGTTTAGATTTAGATCTGAATCATATTATTGAATTTTTGAATTATGTTTTTGATGATATGTCAACGGTGACATGAAAAAATTACTGAAAAAGTACATTGATGACGTCATTGGGAATACTCTGTAACTCGTTCATAGTTATAGGACCACTCTGTGACGGATTAAAGATTTAGGACAAGTTCGTAACCCACCTTGTAATTTCGGGACGTTTTAAGTATTTGATCCTCTTTAGGAACAATCATATAGGCAACCGTTTTATAGTATCTTTGTTCGTGTTCCTTTTTCATATTTAGGAACAATCTTCTTGTACAAAATAAGAACCTTAGAATTAGTTTGGAACATTAGTTAAGCTTTGTTCCTAATTAGGAATTCGGATCAGAATACAAACCAAAAAGAAGAAGATGGTGAATATGAAGACTTTGTTCCTAATTAAAAATTTGGAACACACATTGAAGAAAAAGATGAAGATATAGACTCTATTTAGCCAAATCACAAGATCCAAATTTAAAAATCGTTATCAAAATACATGTTCCTAAATCATCAATCGGAACAACTTGTTACCAAATCTCAGATTTACTAATCAGATATGAGACTAAATTTTACCAACTTAATACAATGGGATTTGGGATCTATAACATAGATATTTGCTTTATGAACAAAATAAAAAAAAATCACCAAATCGCTACCTAGCAAAAAATCCATTCATTAAAACCAAACCCAAGATATACGATTCATAAAAAGAAAAAACAAACCTACCGACTGCATCTCAACGCCTCCCAATTCAAATTCTTTCACCAATCTCCCCGTCCGACCTTCTCACCGATCACCACGATTCTACGCCGACATTATTTGTAATGGAAAGATGGAGGAAAGCATTGATCGACGGCCGCCGCAGGAAACAAGATGTCATCTTCGTCTCGACGATGTCATCGCGTTCCTTTTGCAACTAACACCAACGATCTGATCCTCTTATTCTCGTTTGCACCCAACACTGATGATGTCATCGCGGCTTCACCGCCGGTATCGATCCTCGAATCGAACGACTCATCCCACTGGAGAATCGTTATCTTTTCCAAGGCAGGGCTGAAGACGACAATGGCGGGGCTGGAGCAAGGCGGTGACCATGTTACCGTTGGCGGCTGGAGAAGTAGGTTTGGGAGAAAGAGGTGTTTTTGCTGATTATAAAAAGAATCAGGGTTTGTGATGAAACCCTAATAGTATTATTATATATACTAGTTCCAAATGACTATTTTGTCCATTTTAATCTAGTCCATTAGATATAGTTCCTAATCTAACGGTTACTAATAGTGTGACACTAATAGGTGTCTTGATGGTAGTAGATCCCATCCATATTACTCCCCCTCAAGCTGAAGCATGGAGATCTCGAATGCCAAGCTTGCTAAGCAGGGAATGAAAACGATCAGCATAGAGAGCTTTAGTGAATATGTCAGCCACCTGATCACGAGTGGAGACTTTCTACGGATCAATCTCTCTGGAAGCAACACGTTCTCTAACAAAGTTGCAGTCCATCTCAACATGTTTGGCATGTTCATGAAACACAGGATTAACAGCTATGTATAAGGAAGCCTGACTGTCACAATATAATCATGTGGCCCTTGTCTAGTGACCACCAGGATCATGGAGGAGGAAACGAAGCCAGAGAACTTCACTAACGATCATCGCCATAGCACGGTACTCCACTTCCACCAAAGAGCGAGAAACAACATGTTGTTTCTTGGTACGCCAGGACACCAGAGCAGTTCCAAGGGAAATAAAAAAACCCAATCATGGAGCGTCTTGTGCTATGACAGCCGCCCCAATCAGCATCACAAGAAGCCTATAAAGACAAATTATTTTCAGCAGGTAAAAACACACCTTGACCAAGGGAGCCTTTCAAATATCGAACAACCTGTGTTGCTGCCTCAACATGTGCAGATTTGAGGTCATGAACGAATTGACTTAAGATATTGACTGCATACATGATGTTTGGTCGAGTCACTGTAAGGTAGAGGACACGTCCCACAAGTCGTCTATAAGCGCTTGAATTTACAGGACCATCAGGTGTGGCGGTATTGTCTGTCAACCAATGATTTGACTCAATCGAAATTAAAGCACTTCGTTTGGTCCCTCCAAACCTGTATCATGTAAGATATCAAGGGTTTATTTGCGTTGGCTCAAGACAAAACCAGCTGGAGATCGTTCCACTTCAATGCCAAGAAAGTATCGCAAGGGCCCGAGTCTTTGATGCTGAAAAGCTTATCCAGGGTAGTCTTGACCTCTTGGATAAATTGAAGACTGTTTCCAGCAAGGATCACATCATCAACAGAGATTAAGGTAGTCACAAAAATAGAATCTCAACAATAAGTAAAAAGAGAGTAATCTGCTTTAGAAGACACGAAACCCATGTCATTGAGTGTCGTAGTGAACTTAGTGTGCCAGTTTCGAGAAGTTTGACGAAGTCCATAAAGGGACTTGCGCAATCGACAAACACGTTGGTCACCTTCCTTTGCAAAATCCTGTTTGACACGCATATAGAATACTTGATAACGTTATATTTACCACGTTTATCTCACCACATTTAAGTGAAATTCCCCTCTTTTTACACCTATTTATGATAGTTTTTAGGAACTTTCATGAAAATTGCATGTTATTGTCCTCTGGCCCTCTTTTGGGAAATTTGATGTTGTTTCGAGTTGTTTTTTTAGATTTCAGGTTAGCACATTGTGGAGAACCTTTTCACGAGCTCGTCACTTCAAACGGGACCAATTCAGAGTTCAGACGAAGCGGGAATCATCAAAAGAAGCATGAAGCTGGAATTATTTTTCCCACCTCCAAAAGTGCACTTTTTGGACAAAAAAGTGCGCCGGAGCACTTTTTAAGTGCTTCCATGCGCACTTTTCAGCGACGCTATGGAAAATTTTTGCCGACTTTCAAAAGTGCGCCTTTTGCAAGAAATGCGCCGACGCACTTTTTGTCAATCCGGATTGCGGAGGAAAAGTAGGGTTTTTAAGCCTGAGAAAAGACAAACAAGACAATTTTTTAGACTTTTCATTCTTCATTCTGATTTCGACGAACCAGACACTCTCGGAAGATGATTTTGGAGCTTTGAAGTGACGATTAAGCAAGGAGAAGCGATGATTAGCTCAGGAGTTTCTAAGATTCGTCAAGATTAGTTTACTTGGAGTAAGATGTCTTCTTCTAGAGTTTTTTCTCCATTGTTTCTTTGATTTCTTCTGTTGCTATGTCGAGCTAAACTCCCTTAGTTTGTTCAGATTACATGAAACTCTAGTTAGATTTTGTATGGATGATGTCGGGTTTTTAACCCGTTTATGTTAATTGAGGTTTATTCAGACATTTGATGTGATTTTCCTTAACCCTAATTTGAAGATCTAAGAATTGACAGATTGACCATATCGCCGAATTCGTTTCATCTTTGATTTCGTGGTTCTGACCATGGACGTGACTCATTCAAGAGTTTAGGAGGTCGTTAGGATTTGCCGGTGTCTTGACCATAGGTCCGGTGGAACCAATCTCTTTGCATATCTGTGTGACACTTCATCGTTCTTCGTGCATTCTTGACAATTTGCGAGTTATCTTGACCATAGGAACTTGTAGGTTTGATAGGATAGTTTCTCTGCGTCCTAACCATGGAGTAGAGATTACCAAAGGAAGTGTAGAGTCATCAAGTCTGTTGAAATCGAAATTGCATTGCATCATCCGTTTTAATCGAGCTAGAGCGGATTTGAGTCTGAACAAACGCCTTAGTCATTCTTTGAAACACCAATTTGCTCACTTACTTTGTTTGATTTAAATTGCATTCTTAGATAATCATTTCATAAACCAATTCAAAACCAAACGACAAATCCCCCGAATAACTTATTCCACTATCGTTGAGTAATAGAAAAAGAGAGACCCTTGGGAAAAACGATATCGTTAGAGCGATCTAGTGAGTAAAAATTTGTGTGCAAATTAAAGCGCACTACTTTTCCTCTGTAATCCGGATTGGCAAAAAGTGCGCCCAGCGGCACATAAAAAGTGCATTAGCGCACTTTTTCTTGTAAAAGGCGCACTATTGAAAGTCGGCAAAAAATTTCCAGAGCGTCGCTAAAAAAGCGCACTTTTGGAGCTGGAAAAAATAATTCCAGCTCCATGCTTCTTTTGATGATTCCCGCTTCGTCTGAACTCTGAATTGGTCCCCGCGTGAAGTGCCAAGCTCGTGAAAAGGTTCTCCACAATGTGGTAACTTGAAATTTCAACAAAACAACTCGAAACAACATCAAATTTCCCAAAAGAGGGCCAGAGGACAATAAAACGTAATTTTCACGAAAGTTCCTAAAAACTATCACAAATAGGTGTACAAAGATGGGAATTTCGCTCAAATGTGGTGAGATAAATGTGGTAAATATAAGGTCATCAATTCTTCAAGGAGATCGCCATGAAGAAAGGCATTGTTGACATCAAGTTGATGTAAAAACCAACCACAAGCCGCAACCATAAACAACAAACAACGGACAGTGATCAGCTTTGCCACGGGCGCAAAAGTAACGTGATAGTCAACGCCTTCCACTTGAGTGTATCCTTTCGCGATGGGGCAAACCTTGTATCGCTGAATCTCACCATCCGCATTATATTTGATCTTATACAACCACTTTGAATCAATGGGTTTCTTACTGGAAGGAAGCGACATGAGATCACAAGTTCCATTCCGTTCAAGGGCTGAAATTTCCATGGCCATGGCTTCTCGCCACTGTGCGTGTTTGACAGCTTGATGATAACATTTTGGGTCATGCTCAGATGAGATTCCCACCAGAAAGGCTCGATGTTCCGGGGTGAATTGATCATAGGACAAGTAATTTGACATAGGACAGTGAACATGAAAATCACCATAAGGGATATCTAACTCATAATCAGATAACTTTATTGGCAAAGTGCGAGTGCGAGTACTCCATCACGGAGGTTCAGAAGCAGCAAATAGATCAGAAGCTCGCACAACCTCATTTCTAGCCAAAGGCGGTTCCACGATGACTTCCTCTAAACTTGTAGACATATTCAGTATGATAGGAGTCGTGATAGGAGATGTAGAAACAGGAGCTGATGACTCCCTGATGAACACGTTTTCACGCGTGGAGTCAAATAACTAATCTACAAAGTAGACTAGATCGTATTCCAAGGGTTTCTTCTAATCGTCTACTCAAATGAGCCGGCAATTTACTCAGGTTTAACATGTTGTGTGTGGTGTGAGTTCCACGACTTCTGATCTATAATGCAATGAAAATGAAATGAAAGCAGAAAACAAATTGAAAGGTTGATTGACTTGGGACGACAGGCAAGCTTAGATTTCGAATCCCCCTATGATCAGCAGAACATTGGCGATCACAAGACCAGCGGTTTTCAATCCCGATTCATTCAGTTCTCAGACACCACTAACTCCTGGCCCTTAGGTTTAAGACTGGCGAATGTTCGCTCTATCCGATCTAACTCCCAAGATTAATTACCGTTCGTCGCGTTTGCTTCTGCAACGGAAAACTAACTGGCGTGATTACTAGTGATTAATGAGTTACTCTAGCAGTGGATTAACCCTAACTGGTTCCTACGAAAGGCACACTCCAATGAATAGGTAAATTGTTGTTTGGTGTTTTAAAGTGAGGTGAACGTTCGCTACTATCCTCAGCTTAGCAAGAATCTAATCTAGGTGATCAAGCTAGAAAAGCAGCACAGACAACGAAGAACAAACCAAACATGTAAGAGAAACTGTCTGAATCTGAATTTACTTATCGCCGATCCGTGACCGCTTTAAAGCCTCGGGTCACTTAGGGTTCATCTAATCTAAGCTCTATGAGTTTAGCTACTCATATCCGAAACAAAAGAAACAAAAACAATCAAGTAATACATCTCAGGTAGGAAGAACAGAGAAGAACTCTAAAACCTAATTCTGATGAAACCGAGAAGCTTCAATCTCTTGAATCTTCAACTCCTAGCTCCGAGCACTCCGAGGTGGGAAGATGACATCACGATCTCTCCGGGAACTCCGAGGATGGTCTCAACTCTCTCTCAAAATATGAAGTCTGGAAATTAATCCGTGGAAAAGTGTTTTTGAATTCTGGCCGCCGATTTGTTTAAATAGGTTTTCTCCAAATCCGACTGGGAAAGAGGGGACTTCTCGGCGAGAACTTTGAAAGTTCTCGCCGAGAACTTCAGTTCGATGGCTCCTGTGTTCTCTGTTGTGAAACTCCTCCGCGAGAACTATGAAAGTTCTCACCGAGAACTATGAAAGTTCTCGCTGAGAACTTTTTTCATGAGCCTCCTGTGAGTTGAGTATTCAAACACCTCGGCGAGAACTTCAGTTGTGGCAGGGGAGGATTTGGTTTCTGACTTGTGTGGTTTCTGAACCAATTCCGGGAGTTCTTCAAGGCTCCCTTGCTTCCCGAGCACGTCCGTAGATACGATATTGATGGCAAAAACCTGTGCATTTCACAAAGCAATAGAAAATACATCAAATAGACCCATAACAGGCCAAAGTAACCTAAACGGTAGGAAATAGAGCAATCGAGTGAAAATTCACTAAACTACCCTAAAAACTGTGTCTCAAGCAGGGAAATGTCGCTTAAATGAGGCTTATAATCACGTCAAATCGAGTGTCATCAAATACCCCACATTTAAGCTTTTGCTTGTCCTCAAGCAAACTGAACTAGAACTCTCAGATTCCCAAATGACAAGATCGTTCAAGTTAAGATTCAAGCCTTCACAATGAATTATTAAACCGCTACTTCTAGAATAAGTGACCTAACATGCATACACGTCAACCAAACAACCTGGTCTCACTAATTATCTGCACACAACAAGGAGCAATCACCGATCAAGCACAAATCCTACCTAACCGACTAGACTCCTCACACATAAAATATTTAGTACAAGGGGACTCTCGCACTCTGTGTTTAGGGACGTGTTTCTGCTCTCAATCACTTTCTCGACCGAAGTATGTCATAAGTTTGCAATTCGACCACATCTCCACCACTGTGACAACACAAGTAACTAGTCAAGAAGGCTTTTGCAAGGGACTGTATCGATTCCTACGCTACACGGGTTTATGATGAATGGATGATGGGATGAATGATGGAATTGGCTTTGGTGCGGTGTAGCTTTTGACTAACTTCCCTCGAATCTAGCCAATGGCTTCTTATCGTCTAAACAGACACGGGTGGAATAGTATACGCTCGTCCTATGATACCCTCAAGCAACCTAGCACTTTATTTTGCATTTTTTCTGAATTTTTCTTCACATTTACTTTGACTTCGTTCTTCCATATGTAGGGAGAATAACGTTATTGACTATACTACTAAACTTTGAAGCTTGAACTTTTTATATTTATTTATTTATTTTCTTTCTTCTTTTTTTCATTTTTTTTTCTTAGTGCCGATTTTTTAAGTTGCTAAAGGGGTTTACACGTCTGGAAAAAATAGCTAAGAGCACCTGTTTAATGGCTATAGGCAAGTTACCACAAACTGACTTCCGGTAGGCTAATCTAGAACTACTACCACAAGGGATCAACAGGTTGATGAAAAACATGGGAAATGGTTGTAATGTATAACGAACCGAAAGAAAGGCCAAGCTCAAGGGTTTACACTTATGGGATTCATTGTTGGGTTAGCTATTTGGTTTAAGCAGCTGAATCTAGGTGCCTCTATCCTCCTAGAACTCGTGTCATCATGTGATCTCGAATAGGTCTCATGCAAATTCTAACTCATTCAAGGTACGAGAAAGCCACTAAAAAAGAATTGAAATTGCAAGTTATGTGCAATGGATCAAAAGCTCACAATTGGTTTGCTAATCGGATTCGGTCATTTTCATGCAATCAAGGTCAAATACTACAAGAGTGATAAAATTTTCTGTTCTGACTAGGCAATTTAGCATCAATGCAGGCAAGTTCGTTACAGGTTCTAGGCTAAGCAGTCTAAGCATCATTATGAAAGATTGAAAGATAACTTAACAACACAAGTCAAGAACCGAGCAATTCTAAGCTAGAGGAATGGAAATTGCCACGAAATCACAGAAAACAAGTCAAGATCATGCAAAGTTCTAACTCCTACCCCAAACTTAAACTGTTATGTGTCCTCACAGGACTAAATTAGGAATGAGAGATATGGAGAACATAGAATGAGATGGTCGGTGTAGGGGATGAACACGGAGAGTCCGGAGTGGAGCGGAGTAGCTACTCAAGGTCCTACAAAACAAAAACAAACAAAAGATCAAAAAGAAACCGGGACAAGTGTCCCGGATCCACACAGAAAAAAGTTAGATTGAAATCCAAAAAGAATAAATAAAAAGAAAGGGAAAGGGATACGACCTGATCATTCATCCTCAGGCGGGGATGATGGTGGTGGGATGTGGAAGTGGTCGAGCAATGCCCGACTCACCGCCGCCTGTGCTCTGTGGTGGCGCTGGGTAATGCATCCAAATATTGGTGTATTCATTCCCTCATTAGATGACATTTTCTTGACTATTTGGTCTCGTTTGGATGGTTTTATACGAGTTTTGTTCCCTCTCGGCCTTAGAATCGTTTTACGTCGTTTTGTATGTTTTTTATACATTTCAAGATATATACGATGTTGGAGATTAAACTAGAACTTACGCAATTACATTATTGACCAAAGAATTAGGAGAATATGACCAAGTTAATTACTTGGGTCTTGGGATTAATTAGAAGGATTGGATGATGCCACTATGGATCAGGCGGACTCATCTTCAATCAAATGGCTGGCCCATCATTATCATGTGACTTAGGCCCATCATCATCATCATCAAAGCATTATAAAAGAAGGGCAACAGTGAAGATAATGAAGAGGGGGGGGGGATCATATAATTTCGGCCTTTGGCCAGTAGACAGAAGAAAAATATATTCCTTGGAGGGACAAAAATTAGAAAGGAGCAGAAGAGGAGATAGTCGAGCCAGTTAGGAAATAATTCCCAGTTCGACAAGTTGGAGCAGAGGACGGACAGCAGCTTTCATGGAGAGAAGAGATTGGTTCAAGAGTTAATTTAAGATTGGGGTTAGAATTTCTTTATTTGAAATCCTAATTTCAATTATGTTCTTGATTGTAAGTTACTTCTTTTTTCTTGGTTATGAGTAGCTAAACTATTTAGGGTTGTTTATATTAGATGAAGCGTTAGTAAGGATTTTGTATGGATGATGTCGGGTTTCTAACCCGTTTTTGTTAATCGATGTTTATTCAGACTTAGATGTGATTTCTCCTAAACCCTAATTTAAACGTTTTGATCTTGACAACTTGATCAATTGTTAGTTTCTGAGTTTATCTTTGATTTGCGGGTCTGACCATGAACGCATTTCATTCTAGAGTTTAGGAGGTCGTTAGGTTCTCCAATAGCTTGACCATAGGATTGGAAGGACCTAATCTCTTTGCATGATTGTGTGGCATTTCATCATTCTTGATAATTTGCAAGTTAGCTTGACCATAGGAGCATGTAGGTTTGATAGAATAGAATCTCTACGGCCTGACCATGGAGTAGAGATTACAAAAGGAAATGTCGAGTCATCAAGTCTGTTGAAACTGAGAGTGCATTGCATTATCCATCTTAACCGAACTAGTGTGGATTCGAGCCTGAACAACCGCCTTTTCAAAACCCCAATCTACTTTACTTGTTTACTTGTTCTTATTGCATTCTTAGTTAATTTCATTCACAACCAATTCCAAAACAAACGACACATACCCCGATTAGCTTTAACACACATTTCTGAGTAATAGAGAAAGAAAGACCTTTGGGAAATAACAATCTCTTTGGAGCGATCCATCGAGTAAAACTAGTGTGCATTAATTTGCGCACCACTAAGTGATGATCCACCTAGCCTCCTCCTCCTCGTGCCAGGTCATGGCTCGGGCCTCGAATGCAACCCGGTCCCTTTGCCACTGATCGGAACCGGAGTCAAAGTCTGTCTGCCATTGCTCCAGGCGAGTGAGAACCTCACCATACTCGCCAGAGTACTGGGGTGGCGGCTGGTGGTGAAACTGAGGCTCTGGCGGAGGCTCCTGGTAGTAGAACTCCTGGGGCTGCTGGGGCTCCTCCTCCTAGTCATCCTCCTCTTTAGGCTCCTCAAAGATGGGGGCTGGAACGTAGACCGCTTGCCCGACTGACATGTCGAGCTCGTATTCCACCACAAGATCTCCTCCAACGGTGTGAACCTGGATACGTGGGGACCGAAGGCTCCCAGGAGGCGGAGAGGCACCGGCTGGCGATGAGGCGGCCGATGAAAGCACCACCAGAGAGGAAAGGCGGGAGCTTGGAAGAGCTGGTCTTTTGATGGAACAGGCGAGCAAGGACCCAGCCCGGGTGGAGAGGGTAGCTCTCCTAAATGGCCCTAGAGAGTAGGAGCTCCTCGGCGGCAATGTGGTGGAGGTCTTTCTCTGACGCAAAAAAACAAAGAACGGCGCCACACGTAATGAATAAAACGAAAGAGAGGGTGAGAAACCTTACTGATATAGTTCTTGTTCGTGGACTTGACACCCGGTTGTCAAGTGATGTAGCTCCATAGGGAAACAAAGATCGGGCTCGTCGCCTTATTGCTCTCCCATCCTTGGTGGTGGTGCGTGTAGTGCTTGACCGGGATGCCGAGGAGGTCAGCGAACTCATCGTAGGTGAGCTCATGGTTCCGGCGGTGAGGCGGAAGGTGATCACCTTTGAGCGTTGTTTGCCCTTGTGGGTATCGAGCTCAAACGTACTCCAGAACTCCTAGGAGATGGTAGTGAGCTCTAGGAGTCCTTCCGCGGCGAGGGCTTGATGGACGGAGTTGTGCCAGTCCACATCGTGCTCTTGGAGGGACTCCATGGAGAGGGGGCGCACGTCAGCTGGAGGAATGTTCCAGATCCTCCAGTAGCGATCGAAGTAGTGGCCGGGGAGGTGTGCAATGAAGCGGTGAAGCCCCTGACGGTTGGGGTTGACTGGAGGTGGACAGGCGAGAATGGGAGTGATAGGGGCCGGAGCACTGGCACCGGCTCTAGCGGAAGATGATCCTTCACCGCTAACTCTTGGCCTCTTATCTCTGTTCCTAAAAGTTGTCAAAAACAGAAAACCAGATTAGTCAAACCGAAAACTTACCCCACACTTGGTCGAAAAACTCAATTTCACAAAGAAACGAGGGAAACCAAGAGGGAGTAAGCGAATTTAACATCCGGTAACCATAATTGATCCTAAGGCATGCATAGGAACTGTCGGGGCAACAAAATGGCATCTAGTATGCAGAGTCAAACCGACATTCATACAAAAGTCAACACCCAACAAATTTGGCAATTAAACATAACAAACTAAGTTCAAACATCATCAACTCATGGCACAACTTTCCCTAATCAGTCTAGATCGTCTAAGTTCAAACAATTAAGCACAAATCACATCAAAACAGAAGGCACGCATATCGAGGTAGACCAAAAAGTCAACCAAAATCAAGTTCAACGAAATTCAACAATCTATATGTCAAAAGATTCAAAATTGAAAACCCAACAACTAACCTTGAAGACATGATAGCAGAAAACAAACGGAGAACAAGGAAATCGGCAAAAACTAAAAAAACTCGTTTTGGGCCGAACCGAAGCTCTAGAGCTCTGATTCGGACGTTCTAGGTTGCGGTCTGACCGGAGAGGGGCGGGGAATTGAGCGGCGCGGAGTAAAAATCAGCGGCAAATGAAAAAACGAATGGCGTCGACAAGGTTGGAAGTTTGTTTTGACAAGAACGGTAGAGGAAATGGGGGTTGATGCAAAAACAAGAGGATAAGGGGGAATTTTCAAAATTTTGACTGAAGTTTTCGTCAAAAACTATTAAAGTTCTCACCGAAAACTTCTTTTAAAACAGTTAAAATAAAATACAAAACACAAAGTTCTCACCGGATTTTGGAAATGTTCTCGTCAAGAACTTTCAAAGTTCTTGGCGTGAAGTTTGTCGAAATCGGAGATAGGAGGCAGTGTGTTTTTGAAAACCAAAGTTCTCGCCGAAAACAACTAACCTGGGCAGTTAAAATCATATTTTCGAATATACCGACAACGCAACTTTGAAAAAACAAAATAATATAAAAAAATCAGAAAAATCCCAAATAAATTGGAACTGAACCGAGAACACACAACACACTTAAGAAAAATAAGAAACCACGAATGATACTTTTGGCTTCCCCGAACCGACTCTAGATACGAGAACTGACTCAAAAATATAAAAACTGACTCCAGCCATGGGTTGCCTCCCACGAAGTGCTCTTGCTTAACGTCCTTGAGCTGGAAAATACCTGGATGGTGCTCAAGAGGTATCCCAATTCAAAATTTCCTTCACGCTTGCGTAGGAATTGACGAAGTACAGCTTCGGTTTACCTCCAAAAAGTAGGAAACGCTTCCCATTGATATGCGTCAATTGGGTTCGTCCGTCGGGAAGGTAGCCGATGACTTCGAACGGCCCGAAGAGGTCCTTCATGTCAGTGCTTTCATCTGGTGGCTTGGCGGATGATGGAGGAGTAATTGGCTTCCAAGCCACCTTAGTCTTCATTGTGCTTTCCTTCTTTACTTCGTTGGGGTCTTTACCTCGTGACGATTTGGTGAGAGATGTCTTCGGCTTGATAATTTGTTCAGCACCTGTCATAGAAATCTTGGGAGAAGCACTCGAAATTTCATTTGTAGCAGAGTTGGCCGAGGCCAACTCCACAGTAGTAACAGATAAACAATGCTCCTCATCTTTAATAGGGACTTGTATGCCGTCCTTGAGACGAAATGTCATAGTATCTGATGTGAACCGCCGCAAGCGTGGGCAGACGACCGGAACCACCACAAGCTGATCGTCACAGCAACAAGAAGAAACCGTCGGAACCAGGATGGAAGAGGACTTTGACCCACTAGCTATAAACGAGCTAGGAACCAGAAGTATCAACTCGAGGGCGCCACTTCAAGAGATGTGTGCTCTTGATGATAAGCCGACCTTAAGCAATGCAACAACGAGCAAAGGCTTGAAGGGAAAAGAACATGTGTTCTGAAAATTGTATATTGATTCAAAGGGGGGTTCGGTTTACAAGGGTGGTCGGCGGCCTCCTTATATAGGTGAGGGAACAAGCTCTCCTCCCTAATGACTACTACCGAAATAAGAATAAAATAAAGAATCATAATCCTAATTAGAATCCTAAAACTCCTAAACAACTTGAACTAAAAGGGAATAAAACATAAAATAATAAATGGAGTCTTTAAAGTTGAATAAAAGACCTAAATAGGTCAAAAACCCTAATCCGGTCGCGGTCGGCTGCTCGGGCCGGTTGGGCTATGGTGGCGGCCCGATGGGCTTGCTCGGTTGGGCGCCGGGCCTGATACGGGTGGAAGTCGCGGGTCCTGGTGCTCCGGGCTGGTCCAGGGGCCGGGCTTCTTGGTGGCCGACCTTATGAGATCCCTCGGATCGACCCAGCTCTCGGTCTAAACATCGGGGCTGGACCTTCCTTGGGGTTTCTTCATTTCCGCTCGGGGCTTCCTCTTTAAGATTCAGGCAGGTCCTCAAGTAGCTCCAGATACAGCTCTCAGGAGCTGGGGTCGGCTCAGGTGTCGTGCCTCGAAGCCAAGGACCCCAATTCTTCTCAGGGCTCGGCTCGGGGTCAGTCCTTGGATGCCCTCCTTTTCCGGCTAGGTACTCTTGAGCTCTTCTCCTCCTGTACTCCAGAAATGCTTCCAGAGGGTCACTCAAGGGGGCAACTTCTTCAGGGCTCTTGGAGGTCAGGCTAGGGGCAGACTGAGGCTTGTCTTCAGTGCTAAGGCTTATATCCTCCGCCAGCAGCATGGCCTGGAGTAGCCTTCCATCTCTTGGAGTCTTTCTACGTGCAAGGGAAGGCCTTAGTCGATATTTCATGTCATACCTTGGCTTTAGGGCTTGAAGATAGCCTGCCCTTGGATCTACACGTTTCTTGTCAGGTCCTAGGGTCCTGCCTCAGATAGGTGACCCCGGTGGGGTGTAGGAGTACCGGTTGGCATCACGGCAGCACTGGTGGATCATATCATTCCCCTCTTCTTGCCTTGTATTTGTCCCCAAATCCATCTCGGGTCCTCTCCTAGTACTCATCACTCTCTTCCAAACTTCAGCAATTTTATTGGCCACGGTCGGGGACGGCTCAGCATCTTCTTTAGG
Organism: Linum lewisii; assembly: GCA_034768395.1. Lineage (NCBI taxonomy): Eukaryota > Viridiplantae > Streptophyta > Magnoliopsida > Malpighiales > Linaceae > Linum > Linum lewisii. Next base: position 17,135,084 of record CM068300.1, read on the forward strand.
GCCAGGAGTGTCACTTGAGTCAGTGAAGGACCAAGGCTCGGTTCCTTCAGTGCTTTCTCCATCTGTTTCCATAGCTCCTTCTCCTGAAAAACTATCAACAATAATGTTAAGGCTTGGGGAGCTATCCGGTGAGAGTTCCTCACTCATCTAAACATTCGGGTCCGCGTCCAGATCATCCTCGCTCGGGGCAGCTCTCAAAACTCATCGGGAGGTGATTTCCCATTGAATGTTGGGTGCACAAGGGTCAGACTGTGAGGTGTCGGGATTGAGCATTGGGGTGTCGGGGGTGCCGGTGGTATGCCACGGCGGGTTGGGGCAGTTTAATGCTGCTTCAAGTAGTGATGCGTCGGGGGGGGGGGGGTCGGGGTGGCGACGGGCTAGGGCCAAGCAAGGTCGCGTCGTGGCAGAGCAGTGGGATGTCGGGGCCAGGTGCTGGGGCGCCAGGGCCTGGTCGGAGGAGCCAGGGTCGGGCCGTGGCACGTCGGGGCTGTGCACCTGGGCGCCGGGGACGTATCGGCCAGCGTCGGGGTGGAGTGCTGGGGCGCTAGGGGCACCGAGGCCGTGTCGGGCAGCGACGGGGTGGGGCGCCGGGGCGCCGGGGATGCCGAGGGACTACCGGGCATCGTCGGGGCTGGGCGCTGGGGCGTCGGGGCCGGTCGGGCAGTGTCGGGGTGGGGCGCGGGGCGCCGGGGATGCCGAGGGCATGCCGGGCAGCGTCGGGGCGGGGCGGTGGGGTGCCGGGGATGCCGTGGGCGTGTCGGGCACGTCGGAAGGGGCGCTAGGGCACCGGGGATGCCGAGGGCATACCAGGCATCGTCAGGGCTGGGGGCCGAGGGCCGGGGCAGCGTCAGGGCCGGGCGCCGGGGTGGCCACGGGTGCTAGGGTTTTAGAGATTAACCCTGCAAACTTCTCATGTCCTTCGGGCTTGACTTCCTCTCCTTCATCTGATTCTTTTTCTTCTTCCTTCTTCTCATCTTCTTCATCATCTGTCTCGATTCCTCCTTCTCTTATCACCATCGTCTGTTGATTAGGGCAGTCCTTTGAGATATGTCCCCTACCTTGACATTTAAAGCATACAATTCGACTGGGACGTGGGTTAGAGCTTTGAACATTATAGAAGTTGGTGGAACAGGTGTTACTTGTGGTGCCGAATCCCTAGGGTTAGGGTTTGGCCGTGACCTGGGACATCGAGGTTGTCCAGGCTTTCATGGGGCTTGGCTTGCACTTGAGCCTCCTCTCCACTAGATATTGGCTGGTCTTCTCGTGTAGCCCTTCTTCAACTCTCTCTCCACGCGGTTAGCTAGGGCTTTGAGATCCTCGTACTCAATATAATTACGTATATTGACTTGGTGCATGATCTCGGGGTGTAGTCCACCCACAAACCTGGCTATTCTGGCTTCGGGTTCTTCTCTGAGGTCGAGCCTGGCTACCAACATCTCCATCTCCATCTCCTTGGTATATTTCTCAACGGACATGGTGCCTTGCTTTAGGGTTTGGAGAGAGGTGTGTAGGTCTCGGATATAGGCTCCCGGAACAAACCTCTTCCTCATCTTCCTCTTGAGATCTCTCCATGACTCGATGGGGCCTTCCTCATCTCTTTGAACCTGTCTCTTGAACTGGCTCCACCATAGAGCAGCATAGTCAGTAAATTCAAGAGTGGCGATGATTATGTGATGGCATTCGAGGAAATCCTCCATACTTCTCTCCCAATCCAAGTACTCGTCAGCATCATTCTTGCCGGCAAACTTGGGAATGGTGAGCTTGAGGTTGCTCACATCATCATCAATCTCCTGAGCTAGCCTTCGGGCTCTTCGATTTAGGTTTTCAGGGCTTTCTTCTCGGCGCTCGTCTCGGCCTCTTCCTCCTTGAAGCCTTGCTAGGGCTTCTTGGATTGCATCTAGAGTAGTTTCAAGATTCTGGATATGTACCTCCATGTTGGCTATTCTATCGTCTACCATGGTTAGTGCTAGCAAATGGAAGCAAACTTTATATCCCCTCTTCTTAGAAATAAACTTATAACGCAAGGAAATAACTTGGCAAGGGTGGCCTTTCTTTTCTTTTCTTTTTTCTTGACCTCGATTAGGGTTTTGTTGATGGTATGATGGCCACCAATTTTATTTCCCTTACAACTCGAAAACTGAATACAAGAATTGAAATAATAGGGATTTTTGAAGCTATTTTCTAAGAATAACAAGAAACAAAAAGGGATATGAATCCAAGATAAACCTGGAGACTGGGATAGAGTGTGGTCCTTGTGTTTGAACCATGCTCTGATACCAACTGATGTGAACCGCCGCAACCATGGGCAAACGACCCGAACCACCATAAGCTGATCGTCACAGCAACAAGAAGAACTCGTCGGAACCGGGATGGAAGAGGACTTTGACCCACTAGCTATAAACGAGCTAGGAACCAGAAGTATCAAGTCGAGGGCGCCACTTCAAGAAATGTGTGCTCTTGATGATAAGCCGACCTTAAGCAATGCAACAACGAGCAAAGGCTTGAAGGGAAAAGAACATGTGTTTTGAAAATCGTATATTGATTCAAAGGGGGGTTCGGTTTACAAGGGTGGCCGGCGGCCTCCTCATATAGGTGAGGGAACAAGCTCTCCTCCCTAATGACTACTACCGAAATAAGAATAAAATAAAGAATCCTAATCCTAATTAGAATCCTAAAACTCCTAAACAACTTGAACTAAAAGGGAATAAAACATAAAATAATAAATGGAGTCTTTAAAGTTGAATAAAAGACCTAAATAGGTCAAAAACCCTAATCCGGCCGCGGTCGGCTGCTCGGGCCAGTTGGGCTATGGTGGCGGCCCGGTGGGCTTGCCCGGTCGGGCGCCGGGCCTGATATGGGTGCCGGTCGTGGGGCCTGGTGCTCCGAGCTGGTCCAGGGGTCGGGATTCTTGGTGGCCAGCCTTATGAGATCCCTCGGATCGGCCCGACTCTCGTTCTAAGGCTCGGGGCTGGACCTTCCTTGGGGTTTCTTCATTTCTGCTCGGGGCTTCCTCTTTAAGCTTCGGGAAAGTCCTCAAGTAGCTCCAGATACAGCTCTCAGGAGCTGGGGTCGGTTCAGGTGTCGTGCCTCGAAGCCAAGGACTCCAATTCTTCTCAAGGCTCGGCTCGGGGTCAGTCCTTGGATGCCCTCCTTTTCCGGCTAGGTACTCTTGAGCTCTTCTCCTCCTATACTCCAGAAATGCTTCCAGAGGGTCACTCAAGGGGCCAACTTCTTCAGGGCTCTCGGAGGTCAGGCTAGGGGCAGACTGAGGCTTGTCTTCAGTGCTAGGGCTTATATCCTCCGCCAGCATCATGGCCTGGAGTAGCCTTCCATCTCTTGGAGTCTTTCTACCTGCAAGGGAAGGCCTTAGTCGATATTTCATGTCATACCTTGGCTTTAGGGCTTGAAGATGGCCTGCCTTGGATCTATACGCTTCTTGTGAGGTCCTAGGGTCCTACCTCGGACAGGTGACCCCGGTGGGGTGTAGGAGTATCGGTTGGCATTAGGGCAGCACTGGTGGATCATATCAGTATCCTTTCCGACCCTTAATGTCAACGAGCCATTTGGAAGATTAATGTTAATGCCGGTTGTCGCCATAAACGGTCGTCCTAGGAGAAGAGTAAGATCTGTCCCTTGGGTGTTTATAACAACAAAGTCGGCAAGAATAGTGAAAGGGCCGCGACGGACAACCACATCTTCTATTAATCCCCTAGGTGCTTTAAGAGATTTGTCAGCAAACACTAATTGCATCCTACTAGGTTTTAATACACCTAAACTCAGTTTTCCATAGAGGCAAGTGGGCATGACATTTATAGAGGCACCTAAATCAACCAAGCTACGATCAATTTTAATTTCATTTATAATCCAAGGCAATGTAAAAGGACCAGGATCGGAACACTTAGCTGGTGGGGGTATAGGTGGCGTCTGGCAATGAACGGCGGAGCATTCCTCATCAATGGAGACAGAAGATGCCTCTTCCTTCTTCTTGTTCTTTGCCAGATCCTTCATTACTTTCCCGACTTGTGGTATCATCTAGACAACATCTGTAACGAGTATCTTGACTTTTGTGCTCTTCAAGACCAAAAACCATCTCTTGTATTGAGTGTCGTGATCCTTAGATTTGTTTAACAAAGCTTTAGGATACAGAGGCTTAGGCATATAGGGAGCAAGAGATGGTGCAGAAACTGGCTTAGTCAGGGGAGGTGGAGTAGTCTTTTCATCTCTTCGGCCTCAGGCATGTCAATGGTGACGGCATCTGGAAGCATGACCGGCTCGGCAGTTGAAGGACTAGCTAGCTACTTACCACTTCTAGTAGAGATGGCTTTAACATGATCATTCTTCGTGTTTGATTCTGTCTGGTTCTGCGGTTGACCGAAAAAAGGGCTACTAGCAAGGAAGTCGGCGATCCTGTTCATCGTGCTCTCCACTCGCTGACCTTGCGCAGTCTATTCTTGGTTCAAGATGGTTTGATTCTTGAATTTCTAATCATGGTCATCGAGCCTTGTCATAATTAGGTCAAACTTCTTGTCTATCTCGCTATCCCTAGTGTTCCTTGACGCATATCCCCGAGGCTGTTGTCCTGTGAATCCAAGAGACCCTTGATAATTATTACTCAAGTACTGATTCTGGATCCGGTTGACTCCGGAGTTGTAAGGAGGATGCTCTTGGAAACTCCCTTGTTGTTGTTGAGGTTGTCTGAACTGAAGGTATTCGGAGCAGCCTCTTTGATTGTTGGTGAAGCCTTGACCAATACAATTCACTTCCTCTACAGACCAGACATCTGCTATACCGAATTTCTGACAACTTCCTCCATGATGAGCACATACTCCACACCATTCACAATTAACGACATAGGCAGACACCGACGGAGGGTTGGTGGGGGCGCCAACCTTCTTTATGTGTTTTTGTACTTCGGCCTTGATCTGATCTTCAAGGCTTAATCGGCTCTTGGCTGCTTCAAACTGTCTCTCCCAATTCCTAGACTTGGATACACAGTTTCCAAAGTGAAGAAGAGCAGCTTCTGGTGTGAGAGCGGTGCAGTCTCCTTTAGCCAAGGAGTTAACCCATTTGGCCGATTCTTCATTCATTCCTCGGGCAAAGATCTCAACTAGTTTTCTCTGCTCGAATCCATGATGAGGGCAGTCGTAGAGGAGTTCTTGGAACTTGTTCCAAGCATCGTACAAGCTTACTCCTTCCTTTTGAACAAATCTGGCAATGTTGTCCTTGTAAGTTGTCGTTCTTGAAGGAGGAAAATATTTCTCTACGAAGTCTTGCGTCAGATTATCCCAATTTATGTAGTGACCGGGTGGCTTGCTGTTAAGCCACCTCTTGGTGGCACCTCAGAGTGAGAATGGGAAGGCTCGTAAGCATAAGGTGTTCTTATCGAGATTCCCACTCTTGAAAGTCTCGCACATGGAGAGGAAGTCCGCCAAATGAGTGCATGGGTTCTCATGCGGCTTCCCTTCAAACTGAACGTCCCTAGAGATCATTCCCAGGAAGGGGATCTTGATCTCATAGTCAGGATCGTCATCGTTGCGTGGCATAGCGATGCTAGACCGAACGCTACTCGCGCTTGGTTTACTGTAATCCGCCATGGTGTGTGGAGCAGCCATTGCGGAAGGAGAGGGTGGCGGCGAGTCTAAAGACGTGGATGAAGAGGAAGAAGATGAGGAGCTCTCCTTCGACTCCTCGATCTTAATACGAGTAGGCGGAACGATTCTGACTTGCTCTGGAACTCACAGTTGCTTTGGCGAAGCAGAACTACCCGACTTGTCTTCGGTAAAAGTTTTGCGAGGCTTAGACGGAGAACGAGTGAACGGGCGGTTCATAAACCTGTAAAACAACCTACAAGCAACAAAAACAAACATAACCGGCATAAAATCGAAGTGTGATGAGATATGAAAGATGGAAAGGTAGAAGAGTAAAATGCCAACTCTTCTTTCTAACAAATAGAAGAGTTCCCCGACAACGGTGCCAATTTGATGAACACGTTTTCGTGCGTGTAGTCAAATAACTAATCTACAAAGTAGACTAGAACGTATTCTAAGAGTTTCTTCTAATCGTCTACTCAAATGAGCCAGAAAATTACTCAAGTTTAACACGTTGTGCGTGGTGTGAGTTCCACGACTTCTAATCTATAAGGCAATGATAATGAAATGAAAACAAAAAACAAATTGAAAGGTTGATTGACTTGACAGGATGACAGGCAAGGTTAGATTTCGAATCCCCCTAAGATCACCAGAACATTGGCGATCACAAGACCAACGATTTTCAATCCTGATTCATTCAGTTCTCAGACACCACTATAACTCCTGACCCTTAGGTTTAAGACTGGCGAACGTTCGCTCTATCCAATCTAACTCCCAAGATTAATTACCATCCGTGCGTTCGCTTCTGCAATGAAAAACTAACTGGCGCGATTACTAGTGATGAATGAGTTACTCTAGCAGTGGATTAACCCTAACTGGTTCCTACGAAAGGCTAATTGTTGATTTGGTGTTTTAAAGTGAGGCGAACATTCGCTACTATCCTCAGCTTAACAAGAATCTAATCTAGGTGATCAAGCTAGAAAAGAAACACAGACAAAGAAGAACAAACCAAACATGCAAGAGAAACTATCTGAATCTGAATTTAATTACCGCCGATCCGCGACCGCATGTCATTTAGGGTTCACCTAATCTAAGCTCTATGAGTTTAGCTACTCATATCCGAAACAAAAGAAATGAAAACAATCAAGGAATACATCACAGGTAGGAGGAACAGAGAAGAACTATAAAACCTAATTCTGATGAAACCGAGAAGCTTCAATCTCTTGAATCTTCAACTCCTAGCTCCGAGCACTCCGAAGTGGGAATATGGCGTCACGATCTCTCCGTGAACTCCGAGGATTCTCTCAACTCTCTCTCAAAATATGAAGTCTGGAAATTAATCCGTGGAAAAGTGTTTTTGAATTCTAGCCGCCGATTTGTTTAAATAGGTTTTCTCCAAATCCGGCTGGGAAACAGAGGACTTCTCGGTGAGAACTTTGAAAGTTCTCGCCGAGAACTTCATTTCGACGGCTCCTGTGTTCTCTGTTGTGAAACTCCTCGGTGAGAACTATGAAAGTTCTCACTGAGAACTTCTTCCTTGAGCCTCCTGTGAGTTGAGTGTTCAAACACCTCGGCGAGAACTATGGAAGTTCTTGCTGAGAACTTCAGTTGTGGCAGGGGAGGATTTGGTTTCTGACTTGTGTGATTTTTGAACCGATTCTGGGCGATTCTTCAAGGCTCCCTTGCTTCCCGAGCACATTTGTGGCTACGACATTGATGGCAAAAACCTGTGCATTTCAGAAAGCACTAGAAAACACATCAAATAGACCCATAACTAGCCAAAGTAACCTAAACGGTAGGAAATAGAGCAATCAAGTGAAAATCCACTAAACTACCATAAAAATCGTGTCTCAAGCAGGGAAATGTCGCTTAAATGAAGCTTATAATCACGTAAAATTGAGTGTCATCACTCCCCTGGAATGTTGACCTCGACATCGTCGGGAGGAGAAATGCACCTTTGTCGTAGAACGATGGAGAAGGGTGTATAGGCTGCGGGCAACCAACCACATCTTGTGAAACCCCATCCTCAAGGGGAAACACATGTTCTATGAAGACTACATCTCGAGATGTGGTGATAGAATGAGTTTCTAAGTCGTAAACCCTGTAACCTTTCTGAGAACTTGGGTAGTGATATGAACCACCTGCAGCCGTGGGCAGGTGACCCTAATACCGTAAGCTATGCAATCAAGAACAACAAGTCGAACCTTAGTGCCGGCGGAGAGTACTTGGACCCACTAGTTGTAAATAACTAGGAACCCTAAGTGTCTAAGTGGAATGGTTCCACGCAGTTGAGGGTGTGTATCTTGAGTCACGATAAACCTAACCTTAAGCTAAGGAACAACGAGCAAAAGTTTGAAGGAAACAAGAACTAAGTTTTGAAATTCAATTGTATTAATGATCAAAGTGTGTCTTTCATCATGGCCAAAGGCCTATATTTCATCATGGCCATGAGGCTATCCTATTCCTACTTAGAAACTAAGTCTAAAAGTAATAAAGAACTAAAAAGAGTCCTAAACAAACTACTAAAAAGGAAGAAAATCCAAAAATAAAGGAATAAAACTCCTAAAATAGCTAAGTCCTAAACCAGCGAATCCTAATTTGTGTCCAACTAGGATTAGGAGTACTTGTCTTGGTCAGATTTCCTTGTTGGGGCCTGATTATGGTGGCTCGGCCCTAATTGCGTCTAGCATCGGCCTGGGGCCAGTGTCTGGCTCGACCCTAGGCTTGTCTAGCTCGGCCCTAAGCTTGTCTAGCTTCGGCCCAGTGCTGGTGTTTGGTTCGGCTCTGTGCTTGTCTAGCTTCAGCCTGGTGCCGATGTTTGTCTTGGCCTTAAGCTCGTCTGGCTTTGCTAGGGCCGGAGCCTGGGGCTGCGCAGGGGTTGTGGTCGGGGCTGGTGCGGGGCCTGGGGCTGTGTTGGCACCTGGTCCAAGATTTGGCTCGGCATCGGCTTTGCGGCTCGGCATCAATCGCCACGATCGGCATCTGTATCAGCACCCCGCATACTTGTATTGGTGATGCCGCGGCTCGGCATCAGCAGGTGGCTGCTCCAATTCTTGTTGATGTCGCGGCTCGGTATCAGGCACTTGAAAATGCTCTGCATTAATGGCAATGCCGAGTAGGCCTGGGTCACGTCATTCTCTCTTTCTTGGAAAAGATTCGTCCTCGAATCTTCATGGCCACAAGCTTCGGATCCGACATCATCTTCAACATTGATCTCGGTGTTCGTCTCGACATCAATGCTCAACATTCTTTGACCCAATGTCGGGGCTGGTGGTAAATCTACTGGCGGCACCTCCACCCAATTTTCTTCCAATTTTGACTAGATTCTCCATCATGGATGCCATGCAGGCCTCCATCCTTGGCACGTAACATCATCCATCAGTCGTGTTTGGGGTTGAAACTATATAGGGGTTTTCAACATTTTCTCAAAACATAAAGATAAAGGATAAAGTGGTCCTAGTGTTGAACCGTGCTCTGATACCAGCTGATTTGAACCACCTATAGCCGTGGGCAGGCGACCCTAATACCTTAAGCTATGCAATCAAGAACAAAGAGTCGAACCTTAGTACCGGCGGATAGTACTTGGACCCACTAATTGTAAATAACTAACCCTAAGTGTCCAAGTCGAATGGTGTCACGCAGTCGAGGGTGTGTACCTTGAGCCACGATAAATCTAACCTTAAGCTAAGCAACAACGAGCAAAAGCTTGAAGGAGACAAGAACAAAGTTTTGAAATTCAATTGTATTAATGATCAAAGTGTGTCTTTCATCATGGCCAAAGGCCTATATTTATAGTACAAGGGTCGGCCATGAGGCTCTCCTATTCTTACTTAGAAACTAAGTCTAAAAATAATAAAGAACTCAAAAGAGTCCTAAACAAACTACTAAAAAGGAAGAAAATCCAAAAATAAAGGAATAGAACTCCTAAAATAGCTAAGTCCTAAACCGACGAATCCTAATTTGTGTCCAACTAGGATTAGGAGTACTTGTCTTGGTCGGATTTCCTTGTTCGGGCCGGATTTTCATGTCTCATCCCTAATCGCGTCTACAAGAAGTGCTTAGAGCCGAGACAATTTTCTAGCCATGCCTTTGGAAGGTTTCTGAAGCCTAGGTACGTCACTTTGTTCAAATACAAACCTCCCCCAGCCCCATGCCAATTCAGAGCTAGGATGATGTCGGGCCGAGCTTAGCACCGAGCCACGACCCCAGGCGAACTCCATGAGCCCCGAGGCCAAGGTGTCACCTGAAGACATCCTAGAGGAATTCCTAAAGGCCCACCAAAGACAGAGGGATGAGATCTTGTCTATAACTTACAAGGGGACTGAGCCGAGCCAGGCACAAGCGTCGGGCCGAAATCCGGGCGCCACGTAGTGGCACCTTTGGCTGAGCCAACAATCCGGTTGTGCCTTTCAAGATTTTCCCATGCTTAAGGAATCCTTACGTGACCAGGACAAACCTCCACCAATCCTTGTTGGATTCGGAGAAGGATTCCCCAAAAACGCAGAGTCCTTGCCTGATTAGGAATCCTAATCCAGCGTGAGCACGCCGCTTTTGCCGGTTTAGGGTTTATCTTCCTATTTAGTCTTTTTAAGTGTTTTGTTCAAACTTCCCTTCTAGTTTCCACTTGTTTAGGATTATTTTATGATTTATAGAGTTAGAATTAGAGAAGGATTCAGAGAGCTTGTTCCCGAATCCCTCACTATAAATAAAGGCCTTTGGCCTACGTTTGTACTTAGCCTTTGATCAAATAAAATTTCAGAACACAAGTTATGTTTCCTTCAAGCTTTTGCTCATTGTTACTTAGCTTAAGGTTGGTTTACCATTTAGGGTAATCACCCCTTGGCGTGGCACCATTCACGGGACACTTAGGGTTTCTAGCTCCTTTATAGCTAGCGAGTCCAAGTACTTTCCATCTAGGTTTCATAGGTTAGGCTCGCTGCTTAGGTATTCAGTTAGCGGTGGTTAGGGTCATCTGCCCACGATTGTAGCGGTTCACACAGCTGGTATCAGAGCACGGTTCCACACTAGGACTGACGTTATTCCCTATCTTTACTTGCTTTTCATAAAATCTTTGAAAACCCCTAAATAGCTTCATTGTGTTTACTTATCTTGTTTGTTCTTGTTTTCAGTTTCGTTGTAAGACAGAAAAAGATGGTGGCCACAAAAATCCATCAAGAAAAATACAAAAAGAGGTTAGAAAAACAGAAAAATAAACCCACCCAAAGCAAGGCCACCTTTCCAAAGTTCTTTTTATTATAGGTTGATCTTAAGAAGAGGGGTAGAAGTTTTTAGCTTTCGTTGCTTAAGATTTTCACTGAACCAAACCCTATTTCTTTTCACCACGTTGCTAAATACTTGATAAACGAGTCTTAGAGTAGAAATTACGTGTTGAAGACTTTTTGCTCTAGCACTAATCATGGCAGAAGAAAGGATCACTAATATGGAGGCCACCATTAACATGGCTCAAGCCCTAGCCCAAGTGCAAGCCACACTAGCCACAATGGAGGGAAGAGCAAGAGATCACGACGCCAATGGAGGGTATCAAATACTATCCCACTACAGTAGGATAGATCGTATTCCAGGTGGTCCTTGATAGTTGGTGTTGGCATACTGATTATGGTGGTTGCCAAGTGTTGTACCATATTTTCCTTGGTTCCGTTATGGTGGCTGGTAGACTCCACTTGATTGATTTGGCAATTTATTTTCGTGGAATGACCCAGATGGTTGACCGGTCTGATTTTGATTTGCTCCAGAATTGTAAGGAGGACATTCTTGGAAGATTCCTTGTTGTTGCTACTGTTGTTGAGGTTGTCGATACTGGCGGTAACCGGAGTACCCTTGTTGATTGTTGAAGTCTTGACCAACAAAATCCACTTCTTCCACAGACCAGACACCTGCTTTTGCAAAATTCTGACAGCTTTCTCCATTGTGTGCGCATGCGCCGTACCACTCACAATCGGTGATGAAGAAAGAAGCTGATGGAGGATTGATGGGGGCCCGACTTTCTTGAGATGCTTATGAACTTCGGCCTTGATCTATTCTTCGAGGCCTAACTATCTATTAGTGCCTTCATATTGCGTCTCCCAATTTCTAAATTTAAAGGCATAGCTTGCAAAATGTAGAAGAGCAGCTTTTGGGGTGAGGGCGGTGCAGTCTCCTTCAACCGAGGAGTTCACCCATTTCGCATATTCAGCATTCATACATCTAGCAAAGATCTTGGCCAATTGTCTTTGTTCGAAACCATGATGAGGACAGTTGTAGAGGAGCTCTTGGAATTCATTTCAAGCATCACAGAGACTGACTCCATCCTTTTGTCTGAACCGGAAAATGTTGTCTATGATGTGGTTCTGGATGGAGGGAAGTGTTCCTCCACAAAATCTGGGGCAAGAGCATGCCATTGTGTGTAGTGGCCAGGTGGCTTGCTGTTGAGCCATCTCTTAGCAGCACCCCTTAGTGAGAATGGGAATGAACGCAAGCGGAGACTGCTCTTGTCCAGACTCCCACTCTTGTAAGTGGCACACATAACAAGGAAGTCTGCCAAATGAGTGCAAGGGTTGTCGTGTGGCTTCCCTTTGAACTGTATGTCTCTAGAAAGCATGCCCATCAACGGGATTTTGATCTCATAATCTGGATCTTCTTCAGTTTGAGGGACAAAGATGCTTGACTGGACGCTAGTTGCGCTCAGCTTGTTATAATCTGCCATGGTGCATGGGGCTACCATTGCGGTCGGTGGAGTGGTGTGAGGAGTGGGTGGTGGTGAGCCGGAAGATGAGGATGATGAGGAAGACTTAGGAGATGAGGATGATTCTTCCTTAGTCTCCTCGATTTTTATGGGGAAGAGTGGATCGGTTAGCACTTGCTTCCTTCATTGTTGTTGCTTTGCCGATAAGGAACTGCCAGGAGTGTCTATGCTCTTAGTCTTGATTGGCTTGAGCTGAGAACGAGTAGTTGGGCGGTTCATATACCTGCATTCAACCTGTAATTCAACAAAAATAAGAACAACCGGTGTAAAATCAAAGTGTAATGGAAAATGAAAATATGGAAGGTAGAAGAGTAGTTGGAAACTCTTTATTCAAGCGTGTAAGAAGAGTCTCCGGTAATGGCTCCAATTTGATAACTATAAAATAGCGGTCAAATAACTATCCCAAGAAAGTAGGATAGATCGTATTGCACGGGGTTCTTCTTAACATCTACTCAAAGGAAATTAGCAATTATTCAGATTTAAACAAGTTGTGTGGTGTGAGTTCCATGAATTTCTACTACTTAACATGCAAGGAAAAGAAAAACTAATTAAGATTGACAGATTGATTGATTGGTTTGTTCAATTAATGAGACAATAGCTTAGATTTTGAATCCCCCTAAGATCACCGAGGCATTGGCAATCACAAGATCGACAAGTTTCAGACTCAATTCAAACAATTCTTAATCATCGTTGTAGCCCCTTACCCTTAGGTCTAAGTTCACGAACGTTCGCTACTATTGAACTAGCTACCAAGATTAATTAAACATCTGTGGGTTCGCTTCTGCAACGGATAACTAATTGGTGGAACTAAATTGATTTATGAGCTACTCTTGAAACGGACCAACCCTAAAGGGCCCCTGTTGGTCAGGTGGATCCGTTTAAAAGGTTAACTGTTTAATTCGATATTCTAGAAAAGTTGGACATTCGCCAACTATCTTTTATTCTAACAAGAATCTAAAATAGGTGATCAGGCCAGAAAAGAAACAGATTTTAAGAACAAATCAAACATGAATGAGAAAAAGGCTGAATTGAAATCTAAATATCGCCGATCTATGATCGCTTTAAATTCTCGGGTCACTTAGGGTTCATCTAATCTAAGATATAAGAGTTTAGCTACTCATATCTAAAATACAAGATTAAAAAACTACAGAAGAATTCATCAAATAAAGGAAGAACAGAGGAATACTGAAAAACCTAATTTTGGATGATTCTGGTAGCTTCATTCCTGAGAATCTTCAATTCCTAGCTCTGAGCGTCTTCCGAGATGGATTGATGGTGTTAAGATCTCTCTGATTGCTCCAAAATAGGCTCTCAACTCTCTTCAAGTCGTGGAAATTCTCTCAAAATCGAATTGTCAAAAAAGGGTTGATGACGTCCTTAAATAGGGCTGAATCCAAAATTGACTAGGAAAAGGTCAAATTCTCGGTGAGAATATTGAAGTTCTCGCCGAGAACTCCTTCAGAAAATATTCCAGAACCTCGATGAGATTTATGAGCGGCTGTCCTTCACAATGTTCTCGGCGAGAATATTGAAGTTCTCACTGAGAACTTCTTGAAATAATTTTTGGAATTCTGGACACGATTTTTGATGGATTGTTGAGCACATTCTCGGCAAGAACTTGGAAGTTCTTGCCGAAAACTTCTTAGTTAGGCAGTCTTTCTAACTTCTTTGATCGGTTTGACTTCTCTAATGGTCCCGAGTCGCTTCTCGAGGTTTCATTGCATCCCGAACACGTCCGGTGACTACTTATTTGACGGCAAAACATGTGTACTCAAAGAGACACTAGAAAACACATCAAATAGACCCAAAACGGGTCATAGTAAATGATGACACGCGATTTTACATGTTTATCAGCCTCATTTAAGCTACATTTTCTTGATTGAAACTCGGGTTTTAGGGTAATTTAGCATGTTTTCACCTAAATGCTCTAACTCATGTCGTTTTAGTTACTTTGGCTCGTTATGGGTCTATTTGATGGTTTTCTAGTGCTTTTGAGAATGCATAGGTTTTTTCCATCAAATACGTAGCCACGGACGAGCTCGGGAAGCAAAGGAACCTCAAGGGATGGCCCGAGATCAATCCAGAAGAAATCACTGTCCCAGCTGTAACTGAAGTTTTCGGCGAAAAGTATGAAATCATCGCTGAAAACTATGCACGAAAATTCACAGACGAAGACAGGAGAATCCAGCCAAAGTGTCACCTGAAGTTTTCGGCAAAAATTCTGAAGTCTTCGCCGAAAACTATTTCCTTTTTTCGGATGGAATCAGAAACCCTATAAATACTAAACCGGTGGCCACATTCAACATATACCTATTCCGTGGATTAAATTCCAGACTTTAAAGAGACAGAGAGTTTAGAGAGTTCGAGGAGCCAGGAAGAAATCGTGATGCCATCCTTCCATCTCGGAGAACTCGGTGCTAGGAGTTGAAGATCCAAGAGATTGAAGCTTCACAGATTCGTCTGAAATTAGGTTTTACAGTTCTTCTCTGTTCTTCCTACCTAAGATGTATTCTTTGTTTGTCTTTGATTCATTTGTTTTGAATATGAGTAGCTAAACTCACAGAGCTTAGATTAGATGAACCCTAAGTGACCCGAGACTTTAAAGCGGTCACGGATCGACGGTAATTAAATCCAATTTCAATCACTTTCTCTTGCATGTTTGGTTTGTTCTTAATTGCTTCTGTGCTTCTTTTCTAGCTTAATCACCTAGTTAAGATCCTAGTTAAGCTGAGGATAGTAGTGAACGTTCGCCTCACTTTAAAACACCAAATCAATAGTTAACCTATTCATTGGAACAATTTCTCTTTGTAGAAACCAGTTAGGGTTAATCCTAGAGTAACTCATTAATCACTAGTAATCGCGCCAGTTAGTTTTTCGTTGCAGAAGTGAACGCACGGGCGGTCAATTAATCTTGGGAGTTAGATCGGATAAAGCGAACGTTCGCCAGTCTTAAACCTAAGGGTCAGGAGTTATGGTGGTGTCTTAGATTTGAAAGAATCAGGATTGAAAACCGCTTGTCTTGTGATCGCCAATGTTCTGGAGATCTTAGGGGGATTCGAAATCTAAGCTTGTCTGTCGTCTTGTTAAGTCAACAAATCTTTCAACTGTTTTCTGTTTTCTGTTTTCATTTCCTGTTTCCTGCTTTATAGTTTAGAATTCGTGGAACTCACACCACGCACAACTTGTGATTTAAACCTGAGTAATTTGCCTTCATATTTGAGTAGACAATTAGAAGAGACCTGTGGAATACGATCTACTTAGATTTTAGCTTGGTAGTATTTGATCACTGTTTTACAGCTCATTAGTAACCAAATTGGTAAGAAATAGCGTAAATGAATAGAAGTCCACTAAACTATCCCTAAGACGTGCTACAAGCAATGAAATGTCGCTTAATCGGAGCTGATAATCACGAGAATTCTAGTGTCATCAACAACTCAAGAAAGAGCATAAAGCACAAGAGAAATAAAATTCAAGGCAAGGTAAAGCAACAAAACTCTTAGACTAAACAAAAGATAAGACACGAACTAGGAACTTAGAAAAAACTAAACAAAACAAAGGCAAAAAAAATGGAAAGTGAGGTCGAAGGATAACCAATCAATCCCACTCTTTCACACTTTGCCGAAGGATCTCCGATAGCTGCACCAAAATTTTATTGGGGCCAAGATGCCTCTCTCAAAGATACCTAGTTAGACTAGGGTCGATTTCACGGGGTTCTTCGGCCCGAGGGTACTCAAATGGGAAGGAGGTTTATCAAAGGGGATTTGTGGTGTAGGTGCCACGTTAAGACAATGTCAAGCTTAGCAATACATCAAACCCAAAATTCGATGGGTAAGTCAACCAAAGTCAACTATGATCAACTAGGGATCTAAGAACGGAAATAGGGTTGGGACTCAAGATAAAACAATCAAACAAGGAACTCAAGAAAAAGGTAGAAGACTGAAGGAGAAGCAAGGGAGGGTCAAGGTCCTCTTAGGGTTCTAGGCTAGCTAACGAGAAAACTGGGTAAATGAAATCATAGAAACGAGCTCAATAACCTTCAATCAACCATATAAATTTCATCCAACACGATATAGGACCTCCTAAGTGTCCCTAGAACAACGCTATGGTGAAGGTCGATCAATCAGTCAATCTGCTAATCAACCAAAACACATACGCGCACCATGTGTTCGTTGAAATTTCCAAGTGAGAAATCACACAAATTGGGATCGAAACGCATCCCTCGGTCAAGTGTAATGCGTAAAAAAGTTTTCTAACATACAACCAACGATCCTAACATAAAAACATGCATTCAAGGATCACAATCAACCAACAAATTAGGTCAAAGCGAGTCAAATCTCACAATAAACACCATTAACCACAATCCAAGGTCAATCACAAGGTAAATATGCAAGAACTCAATAGAAAGTTGTAATAACTCTAACCTAATCATCAATTACACCAAAGAAATCCATACAAATAGCATTCCCCCCTACGGTTCTCTCAACCCAACCCTAGGATATAGCGTGACATAGTGGAAGAGAGAAGACAAGCACTCAACTTAGAGAAAACAAGTAAGGAATGTATCCCTAGCCTCTTGATGGATGTTGGGGTCGATGGAATTGAGTTAGAATCCTCTAGAAGTGGCTAGAATGGTGTAGAGATGTCTCCCTTCGTTAAAAATCTCCCAAATCATGTGCCAAGACGAGTCTCCCTTCTAAAACCTGACTTCCAGATATTTATACTCTACTAAAGGACAGGGCGTGGGCGCTCTTTAAATGAAGGGCATGTGTTTCTTTCTGGGGCGTGGGCGCGCTAAGCTTGAGGGACTCGAGCTTAGACTTCTCTAACCATTAATTTCCCCAAAAGTTTCGGACAAAAGCGCGACTATTTTTTAGATCATGGTCGATGTGGGCGCGCCGTTTAGCATTAGATCAGTACCTTGGTCAACCTTGAAGCCGCAGGCGCGCTATAGGTGTTGGGCGTGCCTTTCAGTTTGTTTCCAGATGCCTCCTTGGATTGAGCACACCTGGAGCCTCAAACATCTGATTAGGTGTTCGCTCGAACTGGTGGCTTCCTCGTTTAGCACTATTTAGTGGCTCAATCCTGCATTCCATAAAAAACAACTAATACACCACAAAATTAGACCTTGAAGGTCCCTAACTAGTGCAAATGGAAAAGTTGCTAAATTAACTTGAGTGGCCACTAAACGAGCAAGGATTGGACACAAATCATCACAAAATATGGCTAAGTATAGGGAGAAATGTGATATAAATTAAAGGCATCAATAACCTAAGTTGACAAACTCGAACTCTCTAGTCTAGCAACAACACACCAAAGCAAGAAGAGAATAAATATGTAACTGAATGCTAAAAGAAACTTTATGAATGAGCCTAATGCTGATGAATACAAGTGATAGAACCTTCCCATATATAGGAGAGAGTGACGGCCAAGGACTTACATATCCTATTATGAAAAGAACTTTAAAAAATAATAAAATAATCTGAATACTTAAGCAACAAGGGATAAGAATAATAATAATAAGGGCTAGATGATTCCTATAGGGAGAATGAATCAAGGAAATGGGTCAACGAGGGGTGGTGTCCATGAACCTTAATAAGGGTTTTGAGCGCCACGACTGATGAATCGTGTGGGTCGATTGGCTCTGGGTCACTTTTCCTCGATTGGGTCGGATTCAAGCCTAGAAATCCCATTCGGTCCTGGCTAGGGTGGCTGAAGGTCTAGAGTCTCGTGGCGGGCCTTCAGGCTTCAAGAATTGAGCACCAACCAAACCAAATCCTAGTCGTGTCCGGGCATCGGGCATTGGACGTCGGATAGGAGGCTAATCAGGCGGGGTGATGCGGATCGTAGACGATCGGCCGGGGCCGAATTCTTGGTCTTGTTCAGGCATCGGTGGACAACAAGCAATTGGCTCAAAGAGCATGAAAATATAGGTCAAGCAATTCAATTGAAGAAACAAGAAATGACAAACACAATTGAATGGAATAAATGAGAATGAGGGGTTAAGGGAGTTTCCCCTTAAGGTTCATGAATCAAGACTCTACACAACCCTAGGATGAAAAATTTAAGTTAGGCAATGCATGAGATTTCACCATTTAACGACCATGTATCATAATACTCTCTCGAGATCATTAGAACCAAGCATTGACAGTCAATCAATCGGAATCTAGATCAGACCAATCATAAAACAAATTAAAAAGTTTCAATGGTTATATAGCGCAATCATGATTTTATCAAGTTATACACTTTTACTGGTCCGACTGGTCCGACTGGTAATACAAAACCTCACCAAACATGAAACTAATAATTTTTAACCTTAAACCTAGACCTGGTATTTTTAGACCCGACATGAACCCTCTTACAATTTTAGGGTTGGTTTCTCTATTTTGGCACCCAAACCCAAAATGTGCCAAACCCGAAAAGCCAAAAATTTATCAGGTGAGTTAGGGTCGGGTTTAGGATCGACTCGTTGACCCGAAAGATCTTATTAGTACCTATAAATATTACTATATTTAATGTCAAACTGTAGACTACAAATAATTACGTACAGAATAACTAGAAAACTAGATAAGTATACGTCATTGCAAAAACCCACAAACCAAACTCATCATCAATCCATTCTACAGAATAGGAAGAAAAGAAAATGAAAACAAACTAAATGGAATAACAAGCACGCCAATTAACATATACTAGAATTACCCGCACGATGCAGCGGAAAGTTTTAGAGGATAAGTAATGGTAGTTTTGATTAATAGTGATGTTAAATTTCGAGATGGTAGCTTTGATTAATAGTGATGTCAAATTTCGAGATGGTAGTGAAATGGGCAACCCAAAATAACCATAACACATAGAAGAGTGTTGATTAGCAAATAGCGAGATGATTGTGAAATGGGCAGCCGAAAAAAAGAACCAAAGAAAGAAAAGAGTGTTGATTGATTAATTGACATAATGCGTGACACACAAAAAAAATTGTGGAACAATGACAGGAGGGGCGAGACCATTTTTATAACGTCAATTGTGGAGATGAGAATGCTACAAGCACATAAACTTACCCTCACAACTCACAAACCCACCCGACCCAAGCCTTAAATACTTTAATGGAGGGAAGTAAATACTATTCATTCAATAGTAATTCTCCTTCTCCCTTTACATATTGATTAATTGACATAATGTGTAACACACAAAAAAATTGTGGAACAATGACAGAAGGGGCGAGACCGTTTTTGCAACGTCAATTGTGGAGATAAGAATGCTACAAGCCCATAAACCTACCCTCACAACTCACAAACCCACCCAACACAAGATGACCCAAACCTTAAATACTTTAATGGATGGAAGGAAACACTATTTATTCAATAGTAACTTCCCTTCTCCTTTTATATATAAATAGAATTACCCGCTCGTTGCAGCGGAAAATTTTAGAGGACAAGTAATGGTAGTTTTGATTAACAGTGATGTCAAATTTCGAGATGGTAGTGAAATGGGCAACCGAAAAGAACCAAAAGACATAGAAGAGTGTTGATTAGCACATAGCGAGATGGTTGTGAAATGGGCAACCGAAAAAGAACCAAAGAAATAGAAGAGTGTTGATTGATTAATTGACATAATGCGTAGCACACAAGAAAAAAAACATGGAACAATGATAGGAGAGGCGAGGCCGTTTTTGCAACGTCAATTGTGGAGATGATAATGCTACAAGCCCATAAACTCACCCTCACAACTCACAAACCCACCCCACACAAGATGACCCACAAAAGACACTATTCAAAGCATATGATCCAAGCCTTAATACTTTGATGGAGGGAAGCAAACACTATTCATTCAATAGTAGTGTGTTGATTGATTAATTGACATAATGCGTAGCACACAAGAAAAAAAAACGTGGAACAATGATAGGAGAGGCGAGGCCGTTTTTGCAACGTCAATTGTGGAGATGAGAATGCTACAAGCCCATAAACTCACCCTCACAACTCACAAACCCACCCCACACAAGATGACCCACAAAAGACACTATTCAATGCCTATGATCCAAGCCTTAATACTTTGATGGAGGGAAGCAAACACTATTCGATCAATAGTAACTCCCATTCTCCCTTAATACATAGAATATATAAATATACATATATATATATATATATAGAAGAATAACATGCTAACCATTAGGCCCGGTCCTGACCTATTGGAGGCCCTGTTCCAAAAATAATTTTGTGGCCCTTTTTATTTAATTCAAATTTAATTAAGCAAAAAAATTAATATTAAAATATAAATTTTTCATAAATGCGTACAAAAAGTAACATATTTTTTATTGCTAAGAAAAAAGTGGCATCCTTCTAGTATTCTTCGAAATAAAATCTTCTATGAGCTCTTCAATCTTAATATCCTCTAAGTAATTATTCTCAATCGCCAACATAGCTAATCCATTAAGTCTTTCTTGTGTCATTGTAGAACGCATATAAGACTTCAACAATTTGAGCTTGGAAAAACTTCTTTCTGCAGTAGCAACAGTTACAGGGTATATAAATGCATTAGGAAAACAATCAACACGCTTAAAATATTTTAAAATTTCAAGCGGATGAAGAATTTCCTTCGGCAAAAAATCTTGTAATAACTTAAGCTCACCATATAAATCAATATCATCAATATCAGAATGATCATTATTCTTAAGTATTGTCTCAATATGCATACAAGAAGACTTTAAACATGCATCATCCAAAGAATACAACTTCTTAGAGCTAAACAAGAAACCAAAATTAGATTGAAAATCCTCATATTGCTCAAATCTTTTACAATGTGAAGAAATTGCTTGATCCACTACATACAAGATAAAACTAACCCTAAATGATTCCTCTCTAGATAAAGATGCATTATTAGACGCATTATCAACAACCTCATCAAAAAGTCTTTTTCTTCTAATCTTGCGTCTTTGAAGAAAAACTGGGTCAACATCCATTTTTGTGGAAATTTCTTTTGCTTCTTCTAAGGCATTTTGAAAACCATTTTCTCTATATCTCTTAAAGAAAGAAATCAACCCTTCTATTTTTAAAATGGCATCATCAATATGCTATCATTGGATTGTAAATATTTACTTACCAAATTTGTCGCATGCAATACTTTATACCAAATAACTAATGAAACAATAAACTCAAAATCACCAAGTTCATTTTGTGCCAAAGATTTAGCTTCACTTCTAATTTTTGAATCATTTTCAAGATCCGCCACTTCAAGTAAAGCTTCTCTTACTTTGAAAATTTGAAATCTAATCGCCTTAACACTTTCAACACGACTCTCCCAACGAGTAGATGATAATGGTTTTAAAGTAAAATCTTTCACATTATTCTTCAAAATCAACTATCTCTTATTGGAATTGACAAATATTGTATAAATTCGTTGAACAATTCCAAAAAAATCTCTAGCTTTACCACAAGAATTGACCATATCACATAGTGTCAAATTAAGACTATGAGATGCGCACATGATATATGAAATGCCCTAAGATTTATATCTAATGGCCTTCTTTGTACACCACTATGTACTCCTTTCATGTTTGATCCATTATCATAAGATTGCCCTTTAATATTATCAATGTCAAGATCAAGAGAACTCAATTCACTTTTGAAAACATCAAACAATCCTAGACCGGTAGTATCATCCACATCCAAAAATCCCAAAAATGATTCCTCAATAAAGATAGAGTTTGAAGAGACATCCACATACCTTAATTTCATAGACATTTGCTCTTGATGACTTATGTCGGGAGTACAATTAAGAATGACAGAAAAATACTTAGCTTGCTTTATTTTTCCAATAATTCGAGATTTAATAGAAGAGGCAAGCAAAAGTATAATTTTATTTTGAATTTTATGACCAAGATAATGATAATGAATCTCATCATTTGTAATGCGATGAACATGCTCTTGAATACTCGGATCAAACTTAGCCATTATTTCAACCAAGCCTAAAAATTTCCATTTCCACCTTCATACAATTTTTCATTACTACCACGAAATGCAAGATTATGTGTAGCAAGAAATTTCACAATTGAAATAATTCTCAACTAGTTTTGTACCCGGCCATTGGCCGGTTTAATTTAATTTAATTATTTTAATGATATTAATGATATTTTTGTAATTATTTATATGTGTGGGTAACAGGACGGGCATGTGTAATCGTCACTATTGTTTGAACATCGTTCTTCTTTCTTAGTCAGATACCATTGCTTGCTATCTGTCATCATTTCACTTAACTTACCACCAAAGTCGTTGGTCAAACATGTGACTATTCAACTCAAAATCTGACCAACATGTGACTTGACTAACCTACTTATTAAACTAAACTAAAACCTAGTCCATTTAGGGGAATTTTCCGAAGGCACCAGCGCTGCGCTTGCTGGGTGGCGCATCGCTGGCTAGGTGGCGCAGCGCTACTTGGCTAGCGCGTAGCTGGCTGCCAGTCAGATTGTGCTATTTCTGGACTTTTTTACGCATTTGGCTACTGACGGTACATATTTTTTATAATTATGCTACAAAATTCCAATTCTCTTCATTTAGCTGGCATACAACCTTTAAATCCAACATGAACTATGAAAAAACTTTTAAGTACATTTTTACTACACAATAATTTCACTCCAACCGATCAATGAACCCACAACATGTCAAACTCAAATAATCGTATTAATTCGTGATCTAGTGAATCCTAACTACTTTCCTAAATCAACATACTCTAATGGTATAAAAAATAAATATAATTCATCCAAATATTTCAAACAAACTCGTACATGACCCAACTTTATACATGATCAAGACCATCGACCCATCAAATAAGAACTTCAAATTTTAGTAACATATGAATATAAAAATCCATATCGTAGTTAAAACAATCAACATCGGGCAAGTATGCACCACTGACACCTCTAAAAGAAGTTGATGATAATTTTTATTCAGTATTTAATCCTTTTTTATTCTTATTATCTTTGTGTAATCTTAGTTGAAGTATATTTTATTGAAGTTAATCTTATTTAACCTGTCAATATTTATAAAATATTTTTTATGAGAAAAATTATAAGATATCATTTTTATTTTTTTCATGTATAGAATATATAAAGAGTTAAACACAAATACAATAAAATGAATAGTTATTAGAGAAGTGAGATTTCTAATGAAATATTTGTATACAATTAGTATACTATTTAAATATATTAGAAATTTAAATTTCTTATTCATTTATCAATTTATGTTAATATAATCTTTTTTTTTCATTCATGAAGTTTTTAATTTAAAAGCATTCAACATTTAATGAAAGGAAATAGAGAAAATAAATAATTTTTTATTTAAAAATTGAATGATGATGTGGAAATTTGTGAGAAGGGTTCTAACCCATGTGTCAAAACCAAATATACCATGCCACCATTATGATTATTAAGACAAGACTTTCTTCCAATGATCCTTCTCTTTCTCGAATTGTTTTTGAGCGACTTTATGTATTGATTGATTCTTTTGGAGCTCCAAACGCAAATCAAACCAAATAGTCATATTCCTAACATGTTCTAAATTTGTTTCATGCTCTTTAAGCCTACCGATAACATGTGACCAATCATTAAAACCTTCATTTGCCAATTGACCTCTTACACATGTTTTTTGAAAATTTTACAACAAAAACAAAATATTTTATCAAGTTCTTTTGAATACACAAGCTAATCTCTATCTCGCTTTTCCCCATTTGATAAAACTCTAGTATACCAACTTGCACAAAATCGCTTTGAAAACTTATTTTTTTGACCTTTTTCAATAGATAAATCTCTTTTTGGGCCCTTTGCAACCAACATATCAATCATTTTAGAATCAAGGGAATCCCAAAATCGAGGATCAAAAATATCATCAGAATCAGAATTTTAAACACTAGCAATATTAGGATCAATAGTCTCTACACGAGCAAAATTAACATCAGAATTTTCAATAGAAGCAGCACCAGAAACATTATCATCACGAGCAAGATTAACATCAGGATTATCAATATGAGCAACATTATCATCAATATTAACATCTACATCAGAAATATTAGCATCAACATGTTCAGAATCAGTTTCTTTCACAAAAAATTTGTGGATAGCCCCTTTTTGAGATTGAATTAATTTTTCAACTCTTTGTTTCTTTTTACGTTTAGAACAACCCGATTCATATTTTCTAGTCGACATAACTAATAAATTAAAACATAAACAAAATCAAATTACAGAACTATAATAAGAATCAAGTAGTGATAAACGATAATGACAAATTATAAAGTAATTAAGTTAACTTCCTAAGTTCCAAATATATATTGCCGCTCCTGCAAACAATAAAACAAAGCATTGAAAGTTAGAAATCAAATCCAATTAAATATTAATCAATTTAGTTTACAGAGTTAAAAGGCTGTTAAGTGTTAACTAATAACTATTTACCTTTCTTGACCGGCAGTGACTGTCAGACCGTGACTTCGCCGCCACCGACTTTGTTCAATTGTTGGGTTACCTATTCTGCTCTACGACTCTCCGTTGGACCCTCGAAGAAGCGTATAAGACTAGGAGAAATAAGAAATTAACTAATTGAGAGTTGCAGAGTAGGTCAGTGCAGGAACTCCGAAGTTTGAAACTTGAAAGAATAGGAAATTTGTTTGCCTTCTTTGTTTATGTGAGAAAGAAAGAATGGAACTTGATTATTTCATGAAAGCTCTGTGTATTTAAGTAGAGAAGTAGAAGACTGAAGAAGGTTGATTATACCCGTTGGATGAGCCATTTTACTGCGTCTTCTCGGTTCCCAGGCGTGGGAGATAATAATCATTATCAATCTCTTGATTCTAGGAGTTTTAATTGGAAGGAAGTTATGAAGCCATTTATGGTAAAACATAAATGGTTGGTTGGAGGAAAAATAGGCCCGGTCCTGACCTATTGGAGGCCCTATTCCAAAAATAATTTTGTGGCCCTTTTTTATTTAATTCAAATTTAATTAAGCAAAAAAATTATTATTAAAATATAAATTTTACATAAATGCGTACAAAAAGTAACATATTTTTTATTGCTAAGCAAAAAGTGACATCCTTCTAGTATTCTTCGAAATAAAATCTTCTATGAGCTCTTCAATCTTAATATCCTCTAAGTAATTATCCTCAGTCGCCACCATAGCTAATCCATCAAGTCTTTCTTGTGTCATTGTAGAACGATATAAGACTTCAACAACTTGAGCTTGGAAAAACTTCTCTCTGCAGTAGCAACAGTTACAGGGATAGTTAATAAGATTCTATATACTATAAATGCATTAGGAAAATAATCAACACGCTTCAAATAGTTTAAAATTTCAAGCGGATGAAGAATTTCCTTCGGCAAAAAATCTTGTAATAACTTAAGCTCACCATATAAATCAATATCATCAATATCATAATGATTATTATTCTTAAGTATTGTCTCAATATGCATACAAGAAGACTTTAAACATGCATCATCAAAAAAATACAACTTCTTAGAGCTAAACAAGAAACCAAAATTAGATTGAAAATCCTCATATTGCTCAAATCTTTTACTATGTGAAGAAATTGCTTGATCCACTACATACAAGAAAAAACTAACCCTAAATGATTCCTCTCTAGATAAAGATGCATTATTAGACGCATTATCAACAACCTCATCAAAAAGTCTTTTTCTTCTAATCTTGCGTCTTTGAAGAAAAACTGGATCAACATCCATTTTTGTGGAAATTTCTTTTGCTTCTTCTAAGGCATTTTGAAAACCATTTTCTCTATATCTCTTAAAGAAAGAAATCAACCCTTCTATTTTTAAAATGGCATCATCAATATGCATATCATTGGATTGTAAATATTTACTTACCAAATTTGTCGCATGCAATACTTTATACCAAATAACTAATGAAACAATAAACTCAAAATCACCAAGTTCATTTTGTGCCAAAGATTTAGCTTCACTTCTAATTTTTGAATCATTATCAAGATCCGCCACTTCAAGTAAAGCTTCTCTTACTTTGAAAATTTGAAATCTAATCGCCTTAACACTTTCAACACGACTCTCCCAACGAGTAGATGATAATGGTTTTAAAGTAAAATCTTTCACATTATTCTTCAAAATCAACTATCTCTTATTGGAATTGACAAATATTGTATAAATTCGTTGAACAATTCCAAAAAAATCTCTAGCTTTACCACAAGAATTGACCATATCACATAGTGTCAAATTAAGACTATGAGATTCGCACATGATATATGAAATGCCCTAAGATTTATATCTAATAGTCTTCTTTGTACACCACTATGTACTCCTTTCATGTTTGATCCATTATCATAAGATTGCCCTTTAATATTATCAATGTCAAGATCAAGAGAACTCAATTCACTTTTGAAAACATCAAACAATCCTAGACCGGTAGTATCATCCACATCCAAAAATCCCAAAAATGATTCCTCAATAAAGATAGAGTTTGAAGAGACATCCACATACCTTAATTTCATAGACATTTGCTCTTGATGACTTATGTCGGGAGTACAATTAAGAATGACAGAAAAATACTTAGCTTGCTTTATTTTTCCAATAATTCGAGATTTAATAGAAGAGGCAAGCAAAAGTATAATTTTATTTTGAATTTTATGACCAAGATAATGATAATGAATCTCATCATTTGTAATGCGATGAACATGCTTTTGAATACTCGGATCAAACTCAGCCAACATTTCAACCAAGCCTAAAAAATTTCCATTTCCACCTTCATACAATTTTTCATTACTACCACGAAATGCAAGATTATGTGTAGCAAGAAATTTCACAATTGAAATAATTCTCAACAAGACTTTCTTCCAATGATCCTTCTCTTTCTCGAATTGTTTTTGAGCGACTTTATCTATTGATTGGTTCTTTTGGAGCCCCAAACGCAAATCAAACCAAATAGTCATATTCCTAACATGTTCTAAATTTGTTTCATGCTCTTTAAGCCTACCGATAACATGTGACCAATCATTAAAACCTTCATTTGCCAATTGACCTCTTACACATGTTTTTTGAAAATTTTACAACAAAAACAAAATATTTTATCAAGTTCTTTTGAATACACAAGCTAATCTGTATCTCGCTTTTCCCCATTTGATAAAACTCTAGTATACCAACTTGCACAAAATCGCTTTGAAAACTTATTTTTTGGACCTTTTTCAATAGATAAATCTCTTTTTGGGCCCCTTGCAACCAACATATCAATCATTTTAGAATCAAAGGAATCCCAAAATCGAGGATCAAAAATATCATCAGAATCAGAATTTTGAACACTAGCAATATTAGGATCAATAGTCTCTACACGAGCAAAATTAACATCAGAATTTTCAATAGAAGCAGCACCAGAAACATTATCATCACGAGCAAGATTAACATCAGGATTATCAATATGAGCAACATTATCATCAATATTAACATCTACATCAGAAATATTAGCATCAACATATTCAGAATCAGTTTCTTTCACAAAAAATTTGTGGATAGCCCTTTTTGAGATTGAATTAATTTTTCAACTCTTTGTTTCTTTTTACGTTTAGAACAACCCGATTCATATTTTCTAGTCGACATAACTAATAAATTAAAACATAAACAAAATCAAATTACAGAACTATAATAAGAATCAAGTAGTGATAAACGATAATGACAAATTATAAAGTAATTAAGTTAACTTCCTAAGTTCCAAATATATATTGCCGCTCCTGCAAACAATAAAACAAAGCATTGAAAGTTAGAAATCAAATCCAATTAAATATTAATCAATTTAGTTTACAGAGTTAAAAGGCTGTTACGTGTTAACTAATAACTATTTACCTTTCTTGACCGGCAGTGACTGTCAGATCGTGACTTCGCCGCCACCGACTTTGTTCAATTGTTGGGTTACCTATTCTGCTCTACGACTCTCCGTTGGACCCTCGAAGAAGCGTATAAGACTAGGAGAAATAAGAAATTAACTAATTGAGAGTTGCAGAGTAGGTCAGTGCAGGAACTCCGAAGTTTGAAACTTGAAAGAATAGGAAATTTGTTTGCCTTCTTTGTTTATGTGAGAAAGAAAGAATGGAACTTGATTATTTCATGAAAGCTCTGTGTATTTAAGGAGAGAAGTAGAAGACTGAAGAAGGTTGATTATACCCGTTGGATGAGCCATTTTACTGCGTCTTCTCGGTTCCCAGGCGTGGGAGATAATAATCATTATCAATCTCTTGATTCTAGGAGTTTTAATTGGAAGGAAGTTATGAAGCCATTTATGGTAAAACATAAATGGTTGGTTGGAGGAAAAATAGGCCCGGTCCTGACCTATTGGAGGCCCTATTCCAAAAATAATTTTGTGGCCCTTTTTTATTTAATTCAAATTTAATTAAGCAAAAAAATTATTATTAAAATATAAATTTTACATAAATGCTTACAAAAAGTAACATATTTTTTATTGCTAAGCAAAAAGTGACATCCTTCTAGTATTCTTCGAAATAAAATCTTCTATGAGCTCTTCAATCTTAATATCCTCTAAGTAATTATCCTCAGTCGCCACCATAGCTAATCCATCAAGTCTTTCTTGTGTCATTGTAGAACGATATAAGACTTCAACAACTTGAGCTTGGAAAAACTTCTCTCTGCAGTAGCAACAGTTACAGGGATAGTTAATAAGATTCTATATACTATAAATGCATTAGGAAAATAATCAACACGCTTCAAATAGTTTAAAATTTCAAGCGGATGAAGAATTTCCTTCGGCAAAATATCTTGTAATAACTTAAGCTCACCATATAAATCAATATCATCAATATCATAATGATTATTATTCTTAAGTATTGTCTCAATATGCATACAAGAAGACTTTAAACATGCATCATCAAAAAAATACAACTTCTTAGAGCTAAACAAGAAACCAAAATTAGATTGAAAATCCTCATATTGCTCAAATCTTTTACTATGTGAAGAAATTGCTTGATCCACTACATACAAGAAAAAACTAACCCTAAATGATTCCTCTCTAGATAAAGATGCATTATTAGACGCATTATCAACAACCTCATCAAAAAGTCTTTTTCTTCTAATCTTGCGTCTTTAAAGAAAAACTGGATCAACATCCATTTTTGTGGAAATTTCTTTTGCTTCTTCTAAGGCATTTTGAAAACCATTTTCACTATATCTCTTAATGAAAGAAATTAACCCTTCTATTTTTAAAATGGCATCATCAATATGCATATCATTGGATTGTAAATATTTACTTACCAAATTTGTCGCATGCAATACTTTATACCAAATAACTAATGAAACAATAAACTCAAAATCACCAAGTTCATTTTGTGCCAAAGATTTAGCTTCACTTCTAATTATTGAATCATTATCAAGATCCGCCACTTCAAGTAAAGCTTCTCTTACTTTGAAAATTTGAAATCTAATCGCCTTAACACTTTCAACACGACTCTCCCAACGAGTAGATGATAATGATTTTAAAGTAAAATCTTTCACATTATTCTTCAAAATCAACTATCTCTTATTGGAATTGACAAATATTGTATAAATTCGTTGAACAATTCCAAAAAAATCTCTAGCTTTACCACAAGAATTGACCATATCACATAGTGTCAAATTAAGACTATGAGATGCGCACATGATATATGAAATGCCCTAAGATTTATATCTAATAGCCTTCTTTGTACACCACTATGTACTCCTTTCATGTTTGATCCATTATCATAAGATTGCCCTTTAATATTATCAATGTCAAGATCAAGAGAACTCAATTCACTTTTGAAAACATCAAACAATCCTAGACCGGTAGTATCATCCACATCCAAAAATCCCAAAAATGATTCCTCAATAAAGATAGAGTTTGAAGAGACATCCACATACCTTAATTTCATAGACATTTGCTCTTGATGACTTATGTCGGGAGTACAATCAAGAATGACAGAAAAATACTTAGTTTGCTTTATTTTTCCAATAATTCGAGATTTAATAGAAGAGGCAAGCAAAAGTATAATTTCATTTTGAATTTTATGACCAAGATAATGATAATGAATCTCATCATTTTTAATGCGATGAACATGCTCTTGAATACTCGGATCAAACTCAGCCAACATTTCAACCAAGCCTAAAAAATTTCCATTTCCACCTTCATACAATTTTTTATTACTACCACGAAATGCAAGATTCTGTGTAGCAAGAAATTTCACAATTGAAATAATTCTCAACAAGACTTTCTTCCAATGATCCTTCTCTTTCTCGAATTGTTTTTGAGCGACTTTATCTATTGATTGGTTCATTTGGAGCCCCAAACGCAAATCAAACCAAATAGTCATATTCCTAACATGTTCTAAATTTGTTTCATGCTCTTTAAGCCTACCGATAACATGTGACCAATCATTAAAACCTTCATTTGCCAATTGACCTCTTACACATGTTTTTTGAAAATTTTACAACAAAAACAAAATATTTTATCAAGTTCTTTTGAATACACAAGCTAATCTCTATCTCGCTTTTCCCCATTTGATAAAACTCTAGTATACCAACTTGCACAAAATCGCTTTGAAAACTTATTTTTTGGACCTTTTTCAATAGATAAATCTCTTTTTGGGCCCTTTGCAACCAACATATCAATCATTTTAGAATCAAATGAATCCCAAAATCGAGGATCAAAAATATCATCAGAATCAGAATTTTGAACACTAGCAATATTAGGATCAATAGTCTCTAACACGAGCAAAATTAACATCAGAATTTTCAATAGAAGCAGCACCAGAAACATTATCATCACGAGCAAGATTAACATCAGGATTATCAATATGAGCAACATTATCATCAATATTAACATCTACATCAGAAATATTAGCATCAACATATTCAGAATCAGTTTCTTTCACAAAAAATTTGTGGATAGCCCCTTTTTGAGATTGAATTAATTTTTCAACTCTTTGTTTCTTTTTAAGTTTAGAACAACCCGATCCATATTTTCTAGTCGACATAACTAATAAATTAAAACATAAACAAAATCAAATTACATAACTATAATAAGAATCAAGTAGTGATAAACGATAATGACAAATTATAAAGTAATTAAGTTAACTTCCTAAGTTCCAAATATATATTGCCGCTCCTGCAAACAATAAAACAAAGCATTGAAAGTTAGAAATCAAATCCAATTAAATATTAATCAATTTAGTTTACAGAGTTAAAAGGCTGTTAAGTGTTAACTAATAACTATTTACCTTTCTTGACCGGCAGTGACTGTCAGACCGTGACTTCGCCGCCACCGACTTTGTTCAATTGTTGGGTTACCTATTCTGCTCTACGACTCTCCGTTGGACCCTCGAAGAAGCGTATAAGACTAGGAGAAATAAGAAATTAACTAATTGAGAGTTGCAGAGTAGGTCAGTGCAGGAACTCCGAAGTTTGAAACTTGAAAGAATAGGAAATTTGTTTGCCTTCTTTGTTTATGTGAGAAAGAAAGAATGGAACTTGATTATTTCATGAAAGCTCTGTGTATTTAAGGAGAGAAGTAGAAGACTGAAGAAGGTTGATTATACCCGTTGGATGAGCCATTTTACTGCGTCTTCTCGGTTCCCAGGCGTGGGAGATAATAATCATTATCAATCTCTTGATTCTAGGAGTTTTAATTGGAAGGAAGTTATGAAGCCATTTATGGTAAACATAAATGGTTGGTTGGAGGGAAAATAGGCCCGGTCCTGACCTATTGGAGGCCCTATTCCAAAAATAATTTTGTGGCCCTTTTTTATTTAATTCAAATTTAATTAAGCAAAAAAATTATTATTAAAATATAAATTTTACATAAATGCGCTACAAAAAGTAACATATTTTTTATTGCTAAGCAAAAAGTGACATCCTTCTAGTATTCTTCGAAATAAAATCTTCTATGAGCTCTTCAATCTTAATATCCTCTAAGTAATTATCCTCAGTCGCCACCATAACTAATCCATCAAGTCTTTCTTGTGTCATTGTAGAACGATATAAGACTTCAACAACTTGAGCTTGGAAAAACTTCTCTCTGCAGTAGCAACAGTTACAGGGATAGTTAATAAGATTCTATATACTATAAATGCATTAGGAAAATAATCAACACGCTTCAAATAGTTTAAAATTTCAAGCGGATGAAGAATTTCCTTCGGCAAAAATCTTGTAATAACTTAAGCTCACCATATAAATCAATATCATCAATATCATAATGATTATTATTCTTAAGTATTGTCTCAATAATATGCATACAAGAAGACTTTAAACATGCATCATCAAAAAAATACAACTTCTTAGAGCTAAACAAGAAACCAAAATTAGATTGAAAATCCTCATATTGCTCAAATCTTTTACTATGTGAAGAAATTGCTTGATCCACTACATACAAGAAAAAACTAACCCTAAATGATTCCTCTCTAGATAAAGATGCATTATTAGACGCATTATCAACAACCTCATCAAAAAGTCTTTTTCTTCTAATCTTGCGTCTTTGAAGAAAAACTGGATCAACATCCATTTTTGTGGAAATTTCTTTTGCTTCTTCTAAGGAATTTTGAAAACCATTTTCTCTATATCTCTTAAAGAAAGAAATCAACCCTTCTATTTTTAAAATGGCATCATCAATATGCATATCATTGGATTGTAAATATTTACTTACCAAATTTGTCGCATGCAATACTTTATACCAAATAACTAATGAAACAATAAACTCAAAATCATCAAGTTCATTTTGTGCCAAAGATTTAGCTTCACTTCTAATTTTTGAATCATTATCAAGATCCGCCACTTCAAGTAAAGCTTCTCTTACTTTGAAAATTTGAAATCTAATCGCCTTAACACTTTCAACACGACTCTCCCAACGAGTAGATGATAATGGTTTTAAAGTAAAATCTTTCACATTATTCTTCAAAATCAACTATCTCTTATTGGAATTGACAAATATTGTATAAATTCGTTGAACAATTCCAAAAAAATCTCTAGCTTTACCACTAGAATTGACCATATCACATAGTGTCAAATTAAGACTATGAGATGCGCACATGATATATGAAATGCCCTAAGATTTATATCTAATAGCCTTCTTTGTACACCACTATGTACTCCTTTCATGTTTGATCCATTATCATAAGATTGCCCTTTAATATTATCAATGTCAAGATCAAGAGAACTCAATTCACTTTTGAAAACATCAAACAATCATAGACCGGTAGTATCATCCACATCCAAAAATCCCAAAAATGATTCCTCAATAAAGATAGAGTTTGAAGAGACATCCACATACCTTAATTTCATAGACATTTGCTTTTGATGACTTATGTCGGGAGTACAATCAAGAATGACAGAAAAATACTTAGCTTGCTTTATTTTTCCAATAATTCGAGATTTAATAGAAGAGGCAAGCAAAAGTATAATTTCATTTTGAATTTTATGACCAAGATAATGATAATGAATCTCATCATTTTTAATGCGATGAACATGCTCTTGAATACTCGGATCAAACTCAGCCAACATTTCAACCAAGCCTAAAAAATTTCCATTTCCACCTTCATACAATTTTTCATTACTATCACGAAATGCAAGATTATGTGTAGCAAGAAATTTCACAATTGAAATAATTCTCAACAAGACTTTCTTCCAATGATCCTTCTCTTTCTCGAATTGTTTTTGAGCGACTTTATCTATTGATTGGTTCTTTTGGAGCTCCAAACGCAAATCAAACCAAATAGTCATATTCCTAACATGTTCTAAATTTGTTTCATGCTCTTTAAGCCTACCGATAACATGTGACCAATCATTAAAACCTTCATTTGCCAATTGACCTCTTACACATGTTTTTTGAAAATTTTACAACAAAAACAAAATATTTTATCAAGTTCTTTTGAATACACAAGCTAATCTCTATCTCGCTTTTCCCCATTTGATAAAACTCTAGTATACCAACTTGCACAAAATCGCTTTGAAAACTTTTTTTGGACCTTCTTCAATAGATAAATCTCTTTTTGGGCCCTTTGCAACCAACATATCAATCATTTTAGAATCAAGGGAATCCAAAAATCGAGGATCAAATATCATCAGAATCAGAATTTTGAACACTAGCAATATTAGGATCAATAGTCTCTACACGAGCAAAATTAACATCAGAATTTTCAATAGAAGCAGCACCAGAAGTATTATCATCACGAGCAAGATTAACATCAGGATTATCAATATGAGCAACATTATCATCAATACTAACATCTACATCAGAAATATTAGCATCAACATGTTCAGAATCAGTTTCTTTCACAAAAAATTTGTGGATAGCCCCTTTTTGAGATTGAATTAAGTCTTCAACTCTTTGTTTCTTTTTACGTTTAGAACAACCCGATTCATATTTTCTAGTCGACATAACTAATAAATTAAAACATAAACAAAATCAAATTACAGAATTATAATAAGAATCAAGTAGTGATAAACGATAATGACAAATTATAAAGTAATTAAGTTAACTTCCTAAGTTCCAAATATATTGCCGCTCCTGCAAACAATAAAACAAAGCATTGAAAGTTAGAAATCAAATCCAATTAAATATTAATCAATTTAGTTTACAAAGTTAAAAGGTTGTTAAGTGTTAACTAATAACTATTTACCTTTCTTGACCGGCAGTGACTGTCAGACCGTGACTTCGCCGCCACCGACTTTGTTCAATTGTTGGGTTACCTATTCTGCTCTACGACTCTCCGTTGGACCCTCGAAGAAGCGTATAAGACTAGGAGAAATAAGAAATTAACTAATTGAGAGTTGCAGAGTAGGTCAGTGCAGGAACTCCGAAGTTTGAAACTTGAAAGAATAGGAAATTTGTTTGCCTTCTTTGTTTATGTGAGAAAGAAAGAATGGAACTTGATTATTTCATGAAAGCTCTGTGTATTTAAGGAGAGAAGTAGAAGACTGAAGAAGGTTGATTATACCCGTTGGATGAGCCATTTTACTGCGTCTTCTCGGTTCCCAGGCGTGGGAGATAATAATCAATCAATCTCTTGATTCTAGGAGTTTTAATTGGAAGGAAGTTATGATGCCATTTATGATAAAACATAAATGGTTGGTTGGAGGAAAAATAGGCCCGGTCCTGACCTATTGGAGGCCCTATTCCAAAAATAATTTTGTGGCCCTTTTTTATTTAATTCAAATTTAATTAAGCAAAAAAATTATTATTAAAATATAAATTTTACATAAATGCGTACAAAAAGTAACATATTTTTTATTGCTAAGCAAAAAGTGACATCCTTCTAGTATTCTTCGAAATAAAATCTTCTATGAGCTCTTCAATCTTAATATCCTCTAAGTAATTATCCTCAGTCGCCACCATAGCTAATCCATCAAGTCTTTCTTGTGTCATTGTAGAACGATATAAGACTTCAACAACTTGAGCTTGGAAAAACTTCTCTCTGCAGTAGCAACAGTTACAGGGATAGTTAATAAGTTTCTATAGACTATAAATGCATTAGGAAAATAATCAACACGCTTCAAATAGTTTAAAATTTCAAGCGGATGAAGAATTTCCTTCGGCAAAAAATCTTGTAATAACTTAAGCTCACCATATAAATCAATATCATCAATATCATAATGATTATTATTCTTAAGTATTGTCTCAATGTGCATACAAGAAGACTTTAAACATGCATCATCAAAAAAATACAACTTCTTAGAGCTAAACAAGAAACCAAAATTAGATTGAAAATCCTCATATTGCTCAAATCTTTTACTATGTGAAGAAATTGCTTGATCCACTACATACAAGAAAAAACTAACCCTAAATGATTCCTCTCTAGATAAAGATGCATTATTAGACGCATTATCAACAACCTCATCAAAAAGTCTTTTTCTTCTAATCTTGCGTCTTTGAAGAAAAACTGGATCAACATCCATTTTTGTGGAAATTTCTTTTGCTTCTTCTAAGGCATTTTGAAAACCATTTTCTCTATATCTCTTAAAGAAAGAAATCAACCCTTCTATTTTTAAAATGGCATCATCAATATGCATATCATTGGATTGTAAATATTTACTTACCAAATTTGTTGCATGCAATACTTTATACCAAATAACTAATGAAACAATAAACTCAAAATCACCAAGTTCATTTTGTGCCAAAGATTTAGCTTCACTTCTAATTTTTTAATCATTATCAAGATCCGCCACTTCAAGTAAAGCTTCTCTTACTTTGAAAATTTGAAATCTAATCGCCTTAACACTTTCAACACGACTCTCCCAACGAGTAGATGATAATGGTTTTAAAGTAAAATCTTTCACATTATTCTTCAAAATCAACCACCTCTTATTGGAATTGACAAATATTGTATAAATTCGTTGAACAGTTCCAAAAATATCTCTAGCTTTACCACAAGAATTGGCCATATCACATAGTGTCAAATTAAGATTATGACATGACATATGAAATGCCCTAGGATTTATATCTAATAGCCTTCTTTGTACACCACTATGTACTCCTTTCATGTTTGATCCATTATCATAAGATTGCCCTTTAATATTATCAATGTCAAGATCAAGAGAACTCAATTCACTTTTGAAAACATCAAACAATCCTAGACCGGTAGTATCATCCACATCCAAAAATCCCAAAAATAATTCCTCAATAGAGATAAAGTTTGAAGATACATCCACATACCTTAATATCATAGACATTTGCTCTTGATGACTTATGTCGGGAGTACAATCAAGAATGACAGAAAAATACTTAGCTTGCTTTATTTTTCCAATAATTCGAGATTTAATAGAAGAGGCAAGCAAAAGTATAATTTCATTTTGAATTTTATGACCAAGATAATGATAATGAATCTCATCATTTGTAATGCGATGAACATGCTCTTGAATACTCGGATCAAACTCAGCCAAGATTTCAACCAAGCCTAAAAAATTTCTTTTTCCACCTTCATACAATTTTTCATTACTACCACGAAATGCAAGATTATGTGTAGCAAGAAATTTCACTAAAAACCGTGACAAAAAAAGTCCAATTTAGTCACGGTTCAATAAACCGTGACTAAATTTTGTAGTCACGATTTTTACCGTGACTAATAGTGCTAAAAACCGTGACTAATGTGCTGTTTTCTTGTAGTGTGCGTCAGTGCGTGTACAGAGTGGGAGAGATTTAACTTTTATTTAATTATATCTATGCATGTAAATGGGCTTAAGTAATTAATGGGGCCCCAATTTTTGGAGGCCCTGTGCTGTGGATCTGACCAGCACAGGGCCAGGGCCGGGCCTGCTAACCATGCATTAAACCAATAACAATATTAAAAAAAGGCAACGTCCAACATGTACTCATGCAATCATCAATGGAAAAACTGTACAACAGAACTGAAGTTCACAGGCAAGCACATTACTCGTAAAATTGCTTCAACATGCATTAAACCAATCCAACCAATCAGCACAAACCAAAACCTTGCCAACTGGAAAGAAAGAAACAGACGTGAACTGGAGCAATTAGTGCATGCAGTAAAGGTGCATGAACAGAAACAGTAAACGACAGAAGAACTAACGATTCTTAAGATTACGGGTACAGTAAACTGAGAAATAAGAAATCAACACACAAACATGCAATGAAACAAGAATTAATCCGCATCAATCGACTTCACGATTTGTCCTTACGAATTGTTATTCTCCTTCACGTCACCCAAGGTTAATGAAATCAATTCTCCCAGGATAAAACAGATTTATCTCACAAGTGTAGCGGTGCTTCAAACGCAAGTGACCGACGAACACAATGAAAGGGCACATCCCACACGACTAATTTTAATTTCTTTGAAAGAATAAATGCAGAAATCTGTTCTATGCAGAGAATGAGTTTGTAGAGAGGAAAATGTTGTAAGTGGAAAGTGTAAGGACTGATCTGTATTTATAGTAAATGAAGGGGTGCCTTCTGAACAGACACAAATGTTCAGGTGGCAGTTGGGCAGTTGGCCGGTTTGAACCGAACAGACATGTCGGTTCGCGCCTGAACCAGTTTAAAACCTGGTTCTGATTTGGATTTAAACCGCAGATTCTGGATGACTTTCCGGTCAAACCAAATCGGCCGGGTTGCAAAAGAATTGAATCAAATCTTTTGACCAAATTCGAAGCCGAATCCGAGGCCGAGGTCGAGGCGACAACGACGGCGCGAGGGCTCATCACCACCTCAACCCTTTTACCAACCTTAGTGGACTTAGCTAGAACTCTTATATCTAGCTCCACTTTCCCATTAATTAGCTATGTGCTATTAAATACCCTTTAGCTCATTCTTTCATTCACACTTCAAATCTCGGAGCTTATACAGAGACTAAATGAGTTTTTGGTCCACTAGACTAAACTAATCCTAGCCAATCATTTAACATAAAATATTCATTATTTAATTATATAATTCATATCGTTATTGCAGATAATTAATGAATGGATAATTATGAAATTTAATTATTTTGAGAATCATTATGGGGCTTATTATATATTGTAGTCACTAACGTATTGGGTTTGTAACAGAGTGATCATCAACGTTTCACGTGGTCATTAACCTATTAGGTTTGTTCAGTTACGGTCATTCCGTTAAGTCTCCATCCATTTTTTCTGTTAAGTGATGATATCAACAATCCAACTCAACTAATTTTT
The DNA here is from genome assembly GCA_034768395.1 of Linum lewisii. Taxonomy (NCBI): domain Eukaryota; kingdom Viridiplantae; phylum Streptophyta; class Magnoliopsida; order Malpighiales; family Linaceae; genus Linum; species Linum lewisii. Next base: position 17,174,037 of record CM068300.1, read on the forward strand.
CCACATCACCTATTGCCACATCACTCAACTCACCTAAGACTCAACCCAATCTAACCCACCCAATCTAAACTAACCCAACCGAAAACTCAAAATCTCATTCTAACCTAACCTTTCTTCTTCCCCATCTTCTCCCTATTTTCATTTTCCTTTACCAGAACTTGGATCTCCTTCATCAACTCTCCTTTCCAATAATCCCCCAAGATGAAACTCCTTTAACTAATTAAGACTCAATAGTCAACCCCTTCAATTTTTCTTTTGCAGAAACCATGATCAATATCCTCCCGCCGACCATCGCCTCCATCTACTTCCTTCCCATCGCCCGCCGGAAGCCTTCAACGGTTTCTTTGACCTCCTCTGTGTGGTCCTTCATTCCGTCTCCTCCTTCCATTTGGCTCCACATTTTCTGCTCTCCAGCCACAACAGTCCAGGATGTGGAGGCGAAGAGCATTTTCCGCTGCTGGATTTGTGGTGGCGGAGGCCGCCGAAACCCGAAATGAGGCCAGCAACAGCGGCCGCTGTGACGACGAAGATGAAGATATTGGTTGCTTTGCCCATGTAGAACATCTTTGAATGTGGGTAGAGAAAAAAACAGAGGAGACTGGAATCTGAAACTGGGTTAGAAGGAGGATCTGTATCAGGGGGAGAATGTGAGTGTTTTCGCCTTTTTTTCATGGTGGTTCTTCTTGGGAGAAAAAGAAGAAAGAAAGAAGAAGAGAGTTTCATCTTGGTGGGATTATTGAAAAGAGAGTTGATGAGGGGAGATCCAAGATCTGGTGAAGGAAAATGGAAGTGGGGAGAAGAAGGGGAAGAAGAAAGGTTTGGTTAGATTGAGATTTTGAGTTTTCGGTTGGGTCAGTTTAGATTGGGTGGGTTAGATTGGGTTGAGTCTAAGGTGGGTTGAGTGATGTGACAATAGGTGATGTGGAAAATTTAGCTGAGTTGGATTGTTGATATCATCACTTAACGGAAAAAAATGGATGGAGACTTAACAAAATGACCATAACTAAACAAACCCAATAGGTTAATGACCACGTGAAACGTTGATGACCACTCTGTTACAAACCTAATACGTTAGTGACCACAATAGATAATAAGCCATCATTATGACAGATCCTTATTTCCCTCTTCCAATCTTTCCATAGTAGGCTAAAAAAACAAATCTCTTGCAGCCGTCGTACTCCTTTGTACTAACGGCAAGAAAGTTAGTTCTATGAAACAATTTGAACGATTGGCCTTTGTTATGTTCTTTATAAAGCAATTTCTTTGTTCTAGTACACCCTTCTTACTTGAAAAATAAAAAATAATTGATTCTCCATTAAACCAAAATCAATATTGACTTTGGAGTTTAATATTACGGATGAAAGACGATGATGTGGCAATGTACTATCATTAATTATGGATAAATCATATTGGTGAGTCATCACTTAATGAAATTTTGGATGGAAGGGGTTGTTTGTTAGGTTGGCATAATAGGAGGGAGTAAATTGATCATTTTATAGTATATGGGTCTATTTGTTAACTTGGCAAAGTAGAGGTGGGCAAAAGTACCGTTTTCCCTATAATTAAATAATAAATATTTTATGTTAAATGATTGGCTAGGATTAGTTTGGTTTAGTGGACCAAAAACTCATTTAGTCACTGAAAAAAAATGCCTTCAAATCTCCAACAGGTCTTGGGGAATTTTAATGCTATAACATGTTCGTATGAACGAGAGGGAGGGAATGTACACCAAAATGAAAATACAAGATTAATAACGGTTCTGAATGCTTTCATTTAAAATCTTAGATTAATCAATTTGGATGCTACTGCACCATCTCATACTTGAACAAATAAAATAAAATTAGAGGAGAATATATCAAGGGATGATTGAATTACTTTCTGATCTCCCGTAGCTGACTTGATGCATGACAAGAAACATTGGTGACCCATCTTAAGGTTATGATCATTTTCCAATTTTCTTGAAAAATGTACCAACTTCATCTTCCTCTAAACATATTTTTTGTTTTGAGAATATGTGGTTGGAGTTACAAGAATTTAGAGATTTGGTGTACTTAGTCTAGACTCACCCTGAAGCTGGGTACTGATGTACAAAGTTATAAAAAATTTGAAAAAAACAAGACAGAGATTCTTTAATCTGATGAAATTAGGCATGAACAATTCTTCAAAAAAAATCAAGAATATTGAAAGCTCAGCCAAAGTGGATCTAGATTAGAAACAAGTTGCGAATCTAGAGGCAGAATTGTCCATTGAGGCTAATGAAGGGGTAAAATACAAGAGGTAAAAAATTGTGTTGACTAGATGGATCTTGGGGATATACATATAACTTGTTATCATCACTCAGTAGCTCGACAACGCAAGTTGAATACAGTGATATCTCTTTTAGATATGGATGATAATATTCAAACCCTAGGGTAAAAAGGGGGAGATTGTAGTTTCCTTTTATAAATAACTATTTAAATCTTTAGTTCCCTCATCAGGATTTCACAATATGATGTCGCCACGTTTCAAAAGAAAGAAAAATTTGAATGAGATGAACATATGTCTTATAGCTTATAGCTCTTATGACAACACAGGAAATCAAAGACATATAATTTTTGGGATTGATTCTAGTAAGACTCCAAGTTCAAATGGATTCACAAGTGCATTCTTTCAACACTTAGGGGACTTAGTTGGACGGGAAGTCACTAATGCAAATTTTGACTTCTTGAGATCTGGAAGAGTGCTAAGATCTATGAACCATACTTGGATTACGTTATTACCCAATGGCAAGAAAGTTAGTTCTATGAAAAAAATTTGAACGATTGGCCTTTGTTCTGTTCTTTATAAAGCAATTTCGAAGATTCTAGTAGGGTGTTTGGGATTGGCTCTTCCATATATTATTATCGGGTCAAATACTTAAAACGTCCTAGAACTATAGGGTGGGTTACAAACTCGTCCTAAAATTTTAATCCGTTATAGAGTGGTCCTATTACTATGGAACGAGTTACAAAACAGTCTTAATGATGTCATCAGTGTACTTTTCCAACCATTTTGTCACGTCACCGTTGCCATGTCATCGAAAATATAATTTAAATTCATCTTAAATGGATTCAAATCTAAAATTATATCAATCTAACTCATTAGATTTAGTTTTGAACCAAAGTTTATAAGGTAGATGAGTTTAGATGTAGATTTTGAATCATATTGTTGAATTTTGAATTATGCTTTTGATGACATTTCAGTGGTGACATGGCGAAATGGTTAAAAAAAGTACACTGATGATGTCATTGGGACTACTCTGTAACTCGTTTCATAGTAATAGGATCACTCTGTAACGGATTAAAGTTTTAGGACAAGTTTGTAACCCACCCTATAGTTTCAGCACGTTTTAAGTATTTGAGCCTATTATTATCCATACTCATAATTATTTTGTCCAAGGTTGAACAATTACATATAACATTCTAATTGCACACGAGGTAATGCATTACTTGGCGGGTCAAAAATTAAAATCAATGAGTTTTATGACCCTCAAATTAGATATAAAAAAGCCTATGATAGAGTGGAATGATCATTTCTCTTCACAATAGTGTGACATTTTGGGTTCAGAGAAATATGGATTGTTTGGATTGCAGAATATGTAACATCCTCCTTTATGATGGTCATTCTAAATAGTCAAGAGGTCGAGGATTTTTCGACCCTTCAAGGGGACTAAGATAATGGGGCCTATTATCCCATTATTCTTTACCATTTTTTCGGAAAGACTTTCACTCCTTCAAGGGAACTAAGACAATGAATATAGGATTTAACAAATTGTAATAGTACCTTTACCTAAGGAGGGGATTGAAGAAAAATTAATCCAACAATATGTGTCGTTTGGAGCATATAGAGTTCATTCAAGGTATGAAGTTGTTTGTGAGAAATATCACTCAAGCCTAGTGTATAGGACTTTTTCTGTAACATCCCCGCCCAACCGAACGATTTGGAACTCGATTTTCGATGATTGAGACATTGAAAATAATGTTCTTGAGGCCCCATCGAAGTCCGAGACGTTCATAATTGAGTCGGGTCAAAGTTACAAGCGAGTACGTGAAAATTCGTCGAAGTTGGCAGATCATGATACATGGCCGTGTATTAGAGATACACGCCGTGTATCATGGTCTGACTATAAAAAAATCGCTTTTTGACAGAAATCCTCAACTTCTCTCTATCTCTTTCCTCCCGAAAATCCCTTTGACGAACCAAACTTCCCCAAGCTTCAAACCTTGATTCCGGGAGTTGTAGAGCTCCGATTGACGATCTGTTTCTTGCTACACATTCTTGGCGGCGAGAGGAAGAGATCACATGTCTTGGTTCTTGGTATTTCGGAGTTAGGCGCTGCCAGTGGCAGAAGGAAAAAGCTACATTTTTGGAGAAGAAGAGCTTGGTTGTTCGAGTTCTAGAAGTTGTTTTAGAGCCTCGTCTTCTTGTCAGGTGAGGGTTTAGCATACGATAGGTAGTTATGGTCGATGTGAGGATTTGAAATTCTGACCTAGATGAATGTAGGGATTGCATGAAATTGGAAGAGAGTAAAAGATGATAATTGTCCTGTAATTGTTTATTATGTGATTTATGATGATTGTCGAATGTTGGGTGATTGCTAATTGATGTGTTGGTTGATGATTGATTGCTGATTTATGTGTGTGGGATTGGGGAAACTTGATTAACATTGATAATAAACCGATCGGAACTAGTAAAGAGTGATAGGAGGGACGGGTCTATGAACACGAGAATTGTTACTACTATTGTGAGTTGTGGTTGCAGGAGGGTGGTCCTGCCAATGTTGGGTCGCCCTATAAATGATGAATAGGTTGATGGCCCTGCCAATGTGGGGTCGTCCTATGAAGGATGAACAGGAGGGTAGCCCTAAGACTCACGACATGGCTATCCCTGTACTTGTAGGTAGGGGTGGCCGGTGAGCTAGTCGTGTTTGTGATCTATGGAATGTTGATTGAAATGAGTTGCAATTGTAAATGTGGTGTTGGATGAATTGATGTTATGTGTTGTGTTGAGTGGAATCGATGTATGATGAATTGGTGTTGTGTGATTGATATGAGTGAAATGGATGCTATGTGTAATGGTGATTGATAGCGTGACATGTGGTTATTGTAATAAGTTGGAGTCTTGAATGTGAATTGGGAAATGATTGAGGGGAATGAGGATGTCGGAATTGGTTGAATTGTGGCTAGGGATCGTGTTAAATGAAATATGTGAAATAGATGGATTATGTAGTTAAATATAGGATTGCATGAACTAGAGAGTCGAAACGGTAAATTGATGGTGTGATCGTTGATGTTCTGTGGTGTTGAATGACTTGTGTGATTGTATGGTTGAGTAGGTGGCTAGATATCAGAGTGAGGAGTTGAACTGGACTTAGAAGGGAACTAGGTCTTGCATGAATCTATGAGGGTAAGACTAATTAACTGTCTTGTGATTTATGTGTGAGGATTGTGCTAATTGATGTGTGATGTGGGGATTGGGATGGAAGATGATGGCTAATGATTTTGAACTAGAAATGTGAGATAGGATGGGATGGGATGAACTGAATTTATGTAATTGTACCTATAGATGTCGGTTGTGGTTTAGTGTAGAGTTGTAACATGGATTTGATACGTGGAATTGGTTTAGTGGAATTGTGCCGTGGAATTGTGTTGTGGAATTGGTGCATGGAATTGGCACATGGAATTGGGAAGTAGAATTGAGTGAATGGAATTGGTTAAATGGAATTGTTTGGTGTGTGTGTAATTGTTATGATTGTGTTAATGGGATTAAAATGATAGAACCGGAAGGAGCCAATGTTACCCCATGGAATTGTGTTTCACCCACCGACGGACTGGTGGTTAGGGCCTACCGACGGACTGGTAGATTAGTCTCCCGATGGGGCGTGGAATTGTAGAATTGTGGAATTGTGATGTGTTCCCCATGCGGTAAGGGAGCACGAGGACCTCCCATACGATAGGGAGGTGTGTCTGGCCGGTGGGGTAGCGGGGGAACAACTCCTTATGGCGCCTAATTAACTCACCTAGATAAATGAAGTGGGATGTGATGTGTGTGTGTGTGTTGTGTTGGACTTGTCTGTGAGCTGATATGTGATGTGCTGTGAATTGTGTTGGATTGGTCCGTGAATTGAAATGTGTTGTTGTGCTGAGCTGTGGTATTAATGTTGATTGGTTCATGTGTATGATGAGGTTGTGAATTGTGAATTGTTAATATGAAAAATTACTCTTGGGTGATAATCTAGATTGCTTAGGGAAGTGTAATAACTCTCTTAGTGGATTGTTGTTGTGAACTGTGAACGTGTGCAATGTAAATGCATATGATTGATCTGTGTGTTGAATGGTTGAATCGTAGCCATGAGATGTATTGTGAAGTAATGATGAACCGTGTGCATTGGCGGAATCATTCATTAGGAAGGGGGTGCAGGAAATTTGAGAAGTATCTTTGGTTAAATCATGATTAATCTTTGGGAAAAATAGCATTTTGGCCCCTTTACTTTGTCAACTTAACAAATAGCCCCCTATACTATAAATCGCTCTTTTTACCCCTCCTACCTTGGCCATTTTACATTTTGGGTCCTTCCATTCCAACTATCGTCTTATTAACGTTAAATTTGGAGACGCCCGCACTTTGACAAATAGAGATATCGGAGGTAAGAGACTAAGAGTTGGCTAGGGAGGTATCGCGAAGAGTATGGTGAAATACGAAGGATTTTAAAATCACATGTTTTATTCGTCGATTTCATCCTATGTAATTATATATACTTATATTCTCCATTAAAGATGCTTAGTAAGCTAATATATGGCTATTGGAGCTAACGTGGTGTACTAAATGTGCACCAATTAACATCGACTTGAAGACGAAGGAACCAAAATGCAAAGTGACCAAAGTAGGAGGGGTTAAAAAAGCGATTTATAGTATAGGGGTTATTTGTTAAGTTGGCAAAGTAGAGTGGGCCAAAATACTATTTTCTCATAATCTTTCTGGTTAACCTAATTTTAAAACATCTAATTAAAAACTAACTTTGATAGAATTCCAAATGTCAGACATCGATTTCATATCCCACTCATCGTCTCTAATATCCTTTAGAGGGTGTTTAGTATTTGTGATTTGGAGCATAAATGGGTGAATCTGGAGAATACATGTATTCTAGTCAATGCGTTGTTATTTTGTCATTTTCTGTCACAAATTCATGTATTGTAGTTTCTCAAAAGTCTCAAGTCTGTGCATTTAAAATCTCGCATTTTAGGTAAGATTGTGGAGAATTTGTTAACATTATGCAATCAATTTTACATAACATTTGAATTAAGTTGTTATGTAAACTATTAGTTACTGTTTATCTCAAATTGTAAGGTAAATAAAGTTAGATAAAAAAAGTTATATGTGCACCCCCTTCACAAAAATTCTGGCTCCGCCACTGACCGTGTGCATGATGACTTGGTTATATTGTTGTAATTGTGAATTGGTGACTCTGGTTATGTTGTTGTAATTGCGGTTTGTGAATGTCGGATTGAGGAATGCACCTATGTGATCACTTAGACTTTTTAGGGAATTAAAACTGGTAAAGGTTGAGTCTGATTTCATTGTTGGTGTTTCTTGAGGAGTTTGGGATCACTTCTTTTGGAAAGGTTCGGCGCATAGTTAAACCCAGTTGGTTCGCTCAGTTTCATTAGGAAACTGATCCCCCCAGTTTCTCTTTTCAGGTGCGTGTAGTTAGTGTGTGTGAGTTAAAGTTTAGGAGTTTCTCTGGGTGTCGAGAGTCGATGTGTTGTTGGCGTGGAGAAGATCTTCGGAGGCTTGGACCAGGAGTTGACCATCTTTTGGATTTATGTTGACTATTTTGGGTTGGGTTGGTTTGTATCGATTGATTTGAACTTCGGGATTGTAAAGGAATCTTGGTTTGAAATTTTTTTAATAAGTTTTGAATTTTGAATAATGGAGTCGCTTCCGACTTACGCTTGTTTTAAGTTTTAATTTGATTTCAAAGTTGTTTCTCCTTTCTTTTTACTGCTGTATCTCCGAGTGATGCTCATAACCGGTTCGACCATGGGTCAACCAGGGTCGATTCGGGGCGGGTGTTACAAATGTTATCAGAGCCTGGTTTGCCTCTACTACATAGGTGAACTGTTCTTTCCTCTAAGGGATTAGCTACCCTCTTAATGGAAAGAACGGAACATCGATGCAGTATTGGCATTCCAGGGGTTTTCAAATGTTTTAACCTGGTTGGGATTTTTAAATTGAAATTGTGTTTTGAAGAGCGAAAGTGATTTGAAAAGTTGTCAACTGGGATTGGTTTGTTCTCGCTCCTCCTGAGCCACGAAGAAAGTCATGGGATGAGAAGTTGTAGTGCTGAGCAGGGGTGGGGTTAGAATAGAGTGTCGGGTTAGGAGAGGTGCTTGATCAAAAAGGAATAGAACAGAAGATAGGATGCTAATTTGTGGTGGAAGTTTTAGATGTGTGTTTTGTGAGAGAGTTGGAAGTATGTTGGTTGAGGAGAGGATACAAGGATTGTTACAGGAACCTATCTTGTTTGTTGATATGAAAGTTTAAGAGAAGGTTTTGATTTGTGTAAATTTTGTCCTGCTTTGTTTTCAACTGTGGTTTGAATGTGATTTTATCTATCGAGTAAGTTTTGAATTTCGTTCCATGTTGGAAAAGTTAGAAGGATTTAAGAATTTAAGCTTTTGGAGAATGAGTATTTTCATGGTCTGTTTGTCAATGTGTTTTTGGTGTCGAGTCTTGGTATTAGTTTCCTTGAGTATACTACAAAAAACAGGAAATTTCGCGTCATTTGAAACGAAAGAGGATGGCGTCGGTCGGTCAAAGACCGACGCCAAATACGGTGTTCGTGCTGACCCGCATAAATAGCATCGGTCAATAAACGACCGACGCTAAATGTGGCCACAAAGACCGACGCTAAATGCCATTCTGAACCGATTTGCTGGTTGAACCAACGGGTAATTCAGCGTCGGTTATGATAAAGTGTTTTGCGTCGGTTAAGACCGATGCCATTTACATGGGGATATTGCATCGGCTGTGAGAAAGTAAATGTCGTCGGTCACCTAACCTATAAAACTTGCTTTCCACCGACAGAGCTCATTTGTGCCTCTCAACTTCAAAGTCTCTCTCTCCCCACCTCTCAACTCCACTCCGCATCTCCACTTCTTCTGGACACCCTCCGCCGACCTAAAGCTCGCCGCCGACCGCCATCTCGCCGCCAACCAGACTCTCCGCTGACCAGACTCCCCCGCCGACCGCCATCTCGCCATGTCGTCAGCCAGCAGTCAGCACATCTCCGTCGAGAGATGCTTCTGCACTCCCGCCATCTCACCGCCAACCAGAGTCTCCACCGACCAGACTCCCTCGCCAACCGCCATCTCGCCATGTTGTCAGCCAGCAGTCAGCACATCTCCGTCGAGAGATGCTTCTGCACTCTCGCCGTCGACCGCCATCTCGCCGCCGACCAGACCATTAGATCAGAACCGACGTGAAATTACCCAACCGAATAACCAACCAGTGGGTGGCTGGACGTTTTTTTTGCGTCGGTTGGTCAGAAACATTAGCGTCGGTTGCTGTTTCGATCGACGCTAACATTTAGCGTCACTGTTATTGGCGTCGGTCGTATTGACCGACGCAACCTGTATTTAGCGTCGATTATAACCAACGCTAAAAACCCGGTCTGACCGACGCTAATTGCATGTTTTTCTGTAGTGGTAATTGGTGTAGCGGATTTGAAGGGCGTTTTAATGAGTTGGTATTTTAACTAAGGTAGAGTTGAGTTTTACTAATTTTGGTTTTGAGTGGAAAATTGTTGTCTTGGGTTCTTGGTTGATTTGAAAGGAGTTTGAAATTGCTTTTACACTTTTCAAAGTCGAGTCATGAGATTCTGTGGTTTCATTTTGTTCAAACGTTCTTGTTTCGAAAGTCGGTGAGTATTTTCAATGGTACTAGTGTTTAGGGATTTGAAAGCATTTGAGTATTTTAAACTAAAATAGAGTTTGGTTTTATGAGTTTGATTTTAGACAGAGCATCTTGAATTTTGATTTTGAGTGGATTGAAAAGGAATTCATTAAAGATTCACTTTTTTGAAAAGTTTGCTTGGGTTTTGAAAATCATATTGAGAAAGGTTTCTGTAACGATAGAGTTTAGATGTTTAGCTAGTGCTCAAGTGGTTTGGGGGTAGGAGCTAGTAGGTTGAGAGTGGTTGGCAGTGCAGAACTCCATGTGGATTCTGGCTAAGGTGGGTAGCGTGTTTGAAGGGTGTAAGGTTCTAACTGAAGAGATTAGCTAAGTAGTTTCTTGCCTTGTGGAGTTGTGTGTTTTAGTTGTGCTCTTGTGGCATGTTGTGACTTAGGTGTTCGGTTGTGCGTGTATGTTAGGTGGAAGTTCAAGTTCGTGTAGGTGAGGTGTTCTTAGAAGGTGTGAGTCGCTAGAGCCGTTAAGAGGGATCTTTTGGGTAAGTGATGTGGCGCTTAAGCTGTTGTGTTTTGCTGCAGATTTTGTGTTGCATTGCTAGGTTGAGTTGGGTTGTGATTTCGAGGACGAAATCTTTTGAAGTTGTGGAGACTTGTAACATCCCCGCCCAAATGAACTATTTGGAACTCAAGTTTGGATGATTGGGACATTGAAAATAATGTTCTTGAGGCCCCATCGAAGTCTGGGACGTTCATAATTGAGTCGGGTCGAAGTTACAAGCGAGTACGTGAAAATTCGTCGAAGTTGGCAGATTATTATACATGGCCGTGTATTAGAGATACACGCCGTGTATCATGGTCTGACTATAAAAAAATAGGTTTTTGACGGAAATCCTCAACTTCTCTCTCTCTCTTTCCCCCCGGAAATCCCTTTGATGAACCAAACTTCCCCAAGCTTCAAACCTTGATCCTGGGAGTTGTAGAGCTCCGATTGACGATCTGTTTCTTACTACGCATTCCTGACGATGAGAGGAAGAGATTTCATGTCTTGGTTCTTGGTATTTTGGAGTTAGGCACTGTCAGTGGCAGAAGGAAGAAGCTACGTTTTTGGAGAAGAAGAACTTGGTTGTTTGAGTTCTAGAAGTTGTTTTAGAGCCTCTTCTTGTCAGGTGAGGGTTTAGCGTATGACAGATAGTTATGGTCGATGTGAGGATTTGAAATTATGACCTAGATGAATGTAGGGATTGCATGAAATTGGAAGAGAGTAAAAGATGATAATTGTCCTGTAATTGTTTGTTATGTGATTTATGATGATTGTTGAATGTTGGGTGATTTCTAATTGATGTGTTGGTTGATGATTGATTATTGATTTATATGTGTGGGATTGGGGAAACTTGATTAACATTGATGATAAACTGATCGGAACTAGTAAAGAGTGATAGGAGGGACGGGTCTATGAACATGAGAATTGTGTTTATACTACTATTGTGAGTTGTGGTTGCAGGAGGGTGGTCCTGCCAATGTGGGGTCGCCAAATAAATGATGAACATGTGGATGGCCATGCCAATGTGGGGTCGTCCTATGAAGGATGAACAGGAGGGTAGCCCTAAGACTCATTACATGGCTATCCATGTACTTGCAGGTGGGGGTGGCCGGTGAGCTAGCTGTTTACCCTTAAATTATATGTGATCTATGGATTGTTGATTGAAATGAGTTGCAATTGTAAACGTGATGTTGGATGAGTTGATGCTATGTGTTATGTTGAGTGGAATCGATGTATGATGAATTGGTATTGTCTGATTGATATGAGTGAAATGGATGCTATGTGTAATGGTGATTGATAGCGTGACATGTGGTTATTGTAATAAGTAGGAGTCTTGAATGTGAATTGGGAAATGATTGAGGGGAATGAGGATGTCGGAATTGGTTGAATTGTGGCTAGGGATCGTGTTAAATGAAATATGTGAAATACATGGATTATGTAGTTAAATATAGGATTGCATGAACTGGAGAGTCGAAACGGTAAACTGATGTTGTGATCTTTGATGTTCTGTGGTGTTGAATGACTTGTGTGATTGTATGGTTGACTAGGTGGCTAAGTGAGGAGTTGAAACTGGACTTAGAAGGGAACTAGGTCTTGCATGAATCTGTGAGGGTAAAACTGATTAATTGTCTTGTGATTTATGTGTGAGGATTGTGCTGATTGATGTCTGATGTGGGGATTGGGATGGAAGATGATGGCTAATGATTTTGAACTAGAAATGTGAGATAGGATGGGATGGGATGAACTGAATTTATGTAATTGTACCTATAGATGTCGGTTGTGGTTTAGTGTAGAGTTGTAACATGGATTTGATATGTGGAATTGTGCTATGTAATTGTGTTGTGTAACTGTGTTGTGGAATTGGTGCATGGAATTGGGAAGTGGAATTGAGTGAATGGAATTGGTTAAATGGAATTGTTTGTGTGTGTGTGTGTAATTGTTATGATTGTGTTAATGGGATTAAATTGATATAGAACCGGAAGGAGCCAACGTTACCCTATGGAATTGTGTTTCACCCACCGACGGACTAGTAGATTAGTCTCCCGACGGGGAGTGGAATTATGGAATTGTGATGTGTTCCCCATGCGGTAGGGGAGCACGAGGACCTCCCATACAATAGGGAGGTGCGTCTGGCCGACGGGGTAGCGGGGGAACAACTCCTTATGGCGCCTAATTAACTCACCTAGATAAATGAAGTGGGATGTGATGTGTGTATGCGTGTTGTGCTGGACTTGTCTGTGAGCTGATATGTGATGTGTTGTGAACTGTGTTGGATTGGTCCGTGAATTGAAATGTGTTGTTGTGCTGAGCTGTGGGATTGATGATGATTGGTTCATGTGTATGATGAGGTTGTGAATTGTTAATGTGAAGAATTACTCTTGAGTGATAATCTAGATGGCTTAGGGAAGTCTAATAACTCTCTTAGTGGATTGTTGTTGTGAACTGTGAATGTGTGCAATGTAAATGCATATGATTGATCTGTGTGTTGAATGGTTGAATCGTCGTCTTGCGATGTATTGTGAAGTAATGATGAACCGTGTGCATGATGACTTGGTTATATTATTGTAATTGTGAATTGGTGACTCTGGTTATATTGTTGTAATTGTGGTTTGTGGATGTCAGATTGAGGAATGCACTTATGTGATCACTTAGACTGTTTTAGGGAATTAAAACTGGTAAAGGTTGAGTCTGATTCCATTGTTGGTGTTTCTTGAGGAGTTTGGGATCGCTTATTTTGGATAGGTTCGGTGCATAGTTAAACCCAGTGGGTTCACTTAGTTTCATTACGAAACTGATCCTCCCCCGGTTTCTCTTTTCAGGTGCGCGTGGTTAGAGTGTGTGAGTTAAAGTTCAGGAGTTTCTCTGGGCATCGAGAGTCGATGTGTTGTTGGCGTGGAGGAGATCTTCGGAGGCTTGGACCAGGAGTTGACCATTTTTTGGATTTATGTTGACTATTTTGGGTTGGGTTGTTTTGTATCGATTGATTTGAACTTTGGGATTGTAAAGGAATCTCGGTTTGAATTGTATCTTTGTAATAAGTTTTGAATTTTGAATAATGGAGGCGCTTCCGACTTACGCTTGTTTTAAGTTTTAATTTGATTTCAAAGTTGTTTCTCCTTTCTTTTTACTGCTGTATCTAGAGTGATTCTCATAACTGGTTTGACCACGGGTCAACTCAGGTCGATTCGGGACGGGTGTTACATTTTCATTGTATGGTGAATCAATTTCGAATAAAATTTGGTCATTCCCCGTTCAACCAAATCTTAAAATATTCTATTGGAAACTTTTTTAGGGTATATTACCAACATGAGAGAATCTTGCAAAAAAAATTACAATTCACACTTAGTATCCATTTTTCCTTGATGATATCGAGTCCACTGAACATCATTTTATGAATTGAATACTCTCATGGACAAGTTCTAAACATTCATACTCAGAGTTTTGGATGGGGATGTGTGGCTTACTCTTGGAGAGGATTATTCAAAATGAAGCAGTCATTTCAAGTCAAAGTGCAGTTTTTTTGTGGAGGCTCTAGAAGTCCAAAAATAATATTTTCCTTAACAAAGCACAACTATTAATAAAAATATTATGTATAGACTTCCAAAATAGGTTAATCGGTGACCAGGCACAACCAAATTGTTATTAGAGACTCGAGGTGTTCCTTCAACCTTTCTACTCAGTGGACAGAGTAATTTCCAAGGATGTCGGAGGGGGGCATTGTTTATGTTGTCCGTCATTCATTAGGGAATAGTCATTTTTTAAGAAGGGAAAAGTTTTCAAGCAATTATCGATCCATTACCAATTAAAACCTAGAGAAGCCTTGATTGGTGTCTTGAGGTGGGAATCTTGGAAATCTTCATCAAAGAAGACTGATGAATCAGTTCCCAAGAAAGTTATTGATTATAAGACAATGCATACGATTGCAAGAGGAAATTAGGGAGCTATTAGCAAAAATGGGAAGGTTTAAATATTTTGCAATTCCAAAAACAAGTAATTAGACTGTACAATATAGGCACCTCCTACCACGCCTTCAAGTCATTGAAATTATAATAACTTGAAGTTAGTAACCTGCTATAGCAGGTTTAGCAGGTTATGTTACGTAAGAAATAACTATGGTTACGTAAGCCTTACGTAACCACAGTTTGTCTTACGTAACAGTTGTAAATGATTGTTACGTAAGCCTTACGTAACCACAGTTTGTCTTACGTAACAGTTGTAAGTGATTGTTACGTAAGGCTTACGTTACGACAGTTTGTCTTACGTAACAGGCTTATTTTCATTCGTTACCTAAGAAATAACTGTCGTTACGTAAGCCTTACGTAACCATAGTTTGTCTTACGTAACAGTTGTAAGTGATTGTTACGTAAGGCTTACGTAACGACAGTTTGTCTTACGTAACAGGCTTATTTTCATTCGTTACGTAAGAAATAACTGTTATTACGTAAGCCTTACGTAACCACAGTTTGTCTTACGTAACAGTTGTAAGTGATTGTTACGTAAGGCTTACGTAACGACAGTTTGTCTTACGTAACAAGCTTCATTTAATTCGTTACGTAAGAAATAACTGTCGTTACGTAAGCCTACAACAAAATACACTTTTAGTCGCGGTTTTTTACCCTTTTAGTCACGGTTTTAACCGTGACTAAAAAAATTAGTCACGGTTTCAGAAACCGTGACTATAATGAGCATTTTTTGTCACGGTTTCAAAGTAAACCGTGACTAACATTTTTTTGTCACGGTTCCTTAAAGAACCGTGAGTAATATTAGTCACGGTTCTTAAAGAAACCGTGACTAATTTTGTCACGGTTTCTTTAAGAATCGTGACTAATATTACTCACGGTTCTTTAAGGAACCGTGACAAAATTAGTCACGGTTTCTGTACAAAAACCGTGACTAATTATAGTGACCAAATAGCAATGTTTCAGTGACTACATTTGTAATTTTCTAGAATTATAGAACCAAACCCTCAATTCCTTCCGTTATGCAAAGTGATCCAAAAACTTAGACAGTTAACAAAAGATCCCAATTCAACTCTTTCAGTTATGCAAACTAGTCACTCCATTTTACAGGATTTCTAATAGGTCATTAATTTATTAATTTGTTTCAAATAATACAAATTACAATTTTAATTAATTTGAAAATAAAATAATTACATTTATAAAACAGACCCCCAAACTTTCCAAAAATTGCCCAGAGCCCCCCAAACTTTCCAAAAATTGCATCGACGCCCTTTGTCTTCTCCGATTGAAATCATCGCCGTTGTCTCTGATTGAAGATCGACGACATCCGACCAGGAGACTCGCCGGAGTAGCCACGAGGACCATCAACGAGGCTGACGTCCCAACCGATGTCGTAGATGTGATTTGGAGAAGAGGAGAGTCGAAGGAGACTAGATCTGCGGTGGAGGAGACCAGATCGGGACGATTCAGCTACGAAGGTGGAGACCTGGACGTCTTAGGCTTCGACCTCTGGAGGATTCTTCTCGGCGGTGGTCATGTGTAGGACGGCCGTGGAGTTGGCGGCAGCGGTGGAGTCCGGAGGTGATGGAGGAAGGGTTGGTGGTGGCGGTGGGGGAAGTGGTGTAGGAGTTCAGAGAAGAAAGTGAGAAGAAATTAATGGCGAAGGAGTTGTTTGGGGGGAGATCGACGAGAAGGTGAGAAGAAGAAAGAGGGGGGGATGGAGTTGGTTCAGAGAAGAAGGTGAGAAGAAGAAAGACAGAGAGGGGGGGCGGTTTAGAGAAGAGGAGTAGAGAGTTAGGATTGCCACGTGGCACGCAAATATTGGTACATAAAATGAAGTCTGGATCGCCAGCGTGGCAATCCTGGATTGGGTCAACAATTTGGTCACAGTTTCTTAAGAAACCGTGACTAAATTAGTCACGGTTCTTTAAACCGTGACTAATTAGTCACGGTTTCTAAAAACCATGACTAAATTAGTCACGGTTTTTAGAAATCGTGACTACTTAGTCACGGTTTATTGAAACCGTGACCAATTAGTCACGGTTCATAAAACCGTGACTAAAGAACCGTGACTAAAAGGGTATTTTCTTGTAGTCTTACGTAACAGTTGTAATTGATTGTTACATAAGGCTTACGTAACGACAGTTTGTCTTACGTAACATGCTTATTTTCATTCGTTACGTAAGAAATAATTGTCATTACGTAAGCCTTACGTAACCACGTATGTCTTACGTAACAGTTGTAAGTGATTGTTACGTAAGGCTTACGTAACGACAATTTGTCTTACGTAACAGGCTTATTTTCATTCGTTCGTAAGAAATAACTGTCTTACGTAAGCCTTACGTAACCACGGTATGTCTTACGTAACAGTTGTAATGATTGTTACGTAAGGCTTACTAACGAAGTTTGTCTTACGTAACAGGCTTACTTTATCGTTACGTAAAATAATGTCGTTACTGCTACTACCACGGTTATGTCTAGTAACAGTTGTAATTGATGTTACGTAAGGCTTACATAACGATCAGTTTGTCTTACGTAACAGCTTAATTAATCGTTAGTAAGAAATAACTGTCGTTACGTAAGCCTTACGTAACCAGGTATGTCTTACGTAACAGTTGTAAGTGATTGTTACATAAGGCTTACGTAACGACAGTTTGTCTTACGTAACAGGCTTAATTTAATTTGTTACGTAAGAAATAATTGTCGTTACGTAAGCCTTACGTAACCACAGTTTGTCTTACGTAACAGTTGTAAGTGATTGTTACGTAATGCTTACGTAACAACAGTTTGTCTTACGTAATAGGCTCATTTAATTCGTTACGTAAGAAATAAATGTCGTTACGTAACCACAGTTTGTCTTACGTAACAGTTGTAAGTGATTGTTATGTAATGCTTACGTAACGACAGTTTGTCTTACGTAACAGGCTTCATTTAATTCATTACGTAAGAAATAAATGTCGTTACGTAAGCTTTACGTAACCACAGTTTGTCTTACGTAACAGTTGTAAGTGATTGTTACGTAAGGCTTACGTAACAACAGTTTGTCTTACATAACAGGCTTCATTTAATTCGTTACGTAAGACAAACTGTCGTTACGTAAGCCTTACGTAACCACAGTTTGTCTTACGTAACAATTGTAAGTGATTGTTACGTAAGGCTTACGTAACGACAGTTTGTCTTACGTAATAGGCTTATTTTCATTCGTTACGTAAGAAATAATTGTCGTTACGTAAGCCTTACGTAACCACAGATTATCTTACGTAACAGTCTTACGTATCAGTTGTAAGTGATTGTTACGTAAGGCTTACGTAACAGCAGTTTGTCTTACGTAACAGACTTAATTTCATTCGTTACGTAAGAAACAACTGTCATTACGTAAGCCTTACGTAACCTCAGTTCATCTTACGTAACAGTTGTAAGTGATTGTTACGTAAGGCTTACGTAACAGTAGTTTGTCTTACGTAACAAGCTTAATTTAATTCGTTACGTAACAATAGTTATCTGTTTTTCACATATAGACTACGTAACGAAGCTTGGTCTTCCTAATAAATTTGTGTATCTCTTGCAGTCTACCAAACTCTCACACGGGTCTTGTTTGGCTATATAGCCTCAGTACTTATACTCATTTGATTGCTAAAATCAACTTAGTCTTGCGTGGATTTGGGAAAGTTGAAATTATGTGATTTTTAGGAATGTTTAATGTCTTCATTGCTCTCCCGCAACAAAGCTTCATTACTTAGCCGTTGGTGTGAGAATTGGGTCTGACCTAGTGAAACCGAGTTTTGGACTACCCGAGGCCGACTGTGTCATACCAAAAGAGTAAAATCAAATTTGAACAAGTTTAGTTAAACTACTAGGGATGTGAGTGATAAGCGCTTTGACTATCACCTTGTCCGCTTGGGAGGATGTTGTCTTCGACGTGTACCACATGAGGTGTGAATTAAAGAACAATGGTTGTTAGATGAGACATATTGGGGGGTTAGGCATGAAGGAGTGACATATATTAAATTTGAGGGTATCAAACGTCCACAATAGGCGTGTCATACGTGGGGTGATAATGGTTTGTACCATAGTGTCTGATGTCATAAATGACGGGGTGACTTCCTTAGTTTAGAGGCCTCATGGGTTGTGAATCGAGTCACATGCACCTTGGTGAGTGTAGGGTTTGAAGTATTACATGTGAACGTTGATCTCACCGACGATGGAGATGCTTCCTTGGTCGAACACAAGTTTAGCTCGTGTTCAACTACTCTTCCCGTTAACATAACTAGTTTGCATAAAATAAATGGAGTTTTGTATCTTCCTCGATAAATAAATCGACAATGTTGGACTCATTCATTTTTATAATCACACAATCCCACATTCTTTCTTGACGACCCTCATCTTTCTAATCATAAGTGTAAATTACATCGAAGGCCCCACTTCATAGAGAGGCGAATGCAAAACTCTACTATAACATTTCACGTTGCTACTACTTCACTTTCGTCTTCAACACGTTCATAACCCTCTGTCACGCACCATCAACTTCGACTCGAACTTAGGTAATCTCTGTGTCATTATCATCATCGTATATGAGCCGCAGCTTTGTTGGTACATTTTGTCAATGTTCATAAAACACATATTTATTTGCACCATGAATTAGAGTTCATGGATAATAGTTATGTAATGAAGAGGTTCATTGTTAGAATTTTCGTACATTATGACTTAGGGTTGATTGATAGAAGGTAAATATGATTTAGGGTAGACCGTTAAAGTTTATAACTTAGCTTTTGGATCACGTGTTTGATTTGTATAACGGATAGTGATAACATAATAGAGTTTATTGTATTGGAGTTTTGGATATTGTTGAGATAATTGACGTTTTGACATTTAGATGGTTCATTATTATTAGAAAGTAAATATATATTAGAGTATTATAGTTACAATTTAATAACTAAGGATTATATTGTATGATTGATGAGTTTTAAATATTGAGATTTTAAAGTTTAGATTAAAATATATAAAAAACAGTAAGAAAATAAATTCAGGGTATAAATATATTATAAATAAATTTTTTATTAAAATATTTACATATCTAAGGATTGAACCCCCATATTATGAATTCCGAGGAAGGCATGGGAGAAAACGCTTTGATCCAGCATCATGCAAATGCTTCGCCGTACATCCCAATGGAACCGATAAACCGAGGAAGCTGGCTTCAGCACTACGGGCTAGAGGAAGGACAGTCATCAAGAGGATTTCCGGGAGACACAAGAGGGGAGGTGGTACCCCGTAAACCACCGGGGTGGCCATGATTGTCCTATCCTGGAACTGTAGAGGAATTGGGCCTCCCTCTACAGGAAACTACCTAAGTGACCTCATTAAGAAGTATAGGCCTTCTATTGTTTTTATTTCGGAGACTAGGAACAAAGAGATGTAATAGAAAAAAAGAGAAGAAAAGCAAAATTCCCCAAATTTTGGTACAAGGATCCCATAGGGACTAGTGGGGGTTTAGCTTTATGGTGGGTAGGTAATCTAAATATTGATGTACTTGGGTCTAACGACCATTTTGTTGATCTTCACGTTAATGGAGCTTCGGATTTCTATTTGTCACTTGTGCACGCGCCAAACACTGCTTATGAACGGGCCATTTTTTGGAACACCTTAAGCTCCCTCAGACAGAATATGGATGATGCGTGGATAATCATGGGAGACTTCAACGCCCTTTGCAACGATTCCGAGAAGGAGGGAGGGCTACCGCTAAGAAATGAGAGCACTGAACCCTTCAACGAATTTATCTTTAGAAATGGTCTCATGGATGTGGGGTACTCGGGTCAACGATTCACATGGACAAATTTCCATGTCGGGAGAGGACAAATAAAAGAAAGACTGGATAGGGCCCTTTGCACAGAATCATGGAGGAGAAAATTTGACACCGCACGGCTCTACCATGAGCAAATTATTGGTTCAGACCACTGCCCGCTTCGCCTAAATCTGGTTGTTAAGGACAATCGCAAGACCACTCCCTTCCGCTTCGACCGACGGTGGTATGAATTTCCCCAATGTGATGAACTCATTATAGACACTTGGAGAAGGAGGGCCCCGTCCCATACAAAGCTTATATCCCTTCAAGAGGATTTACGAGGTTGGAGTCGTAAAAATGTGACCAATGCGAGAGACGACATACAAAAAATCCAGAAACAACTAGGAGACCTCATGGAGCAGTATCGAGACGACACAGTTATAAGAGAGGAAAAAAGACTCCTACATAAACTTGACATGGCTTGGCGTAGTGAAGAGTTATTCTGGGGACAAAGAGCGAAAGTCAATTGGCTACAATGCGGGGATCGTAACACGAAATTCTTTCATGCAACTACGACCCAAAGAAAGCAAAGAAATAGTATTGCCAAGCTTAAAAAGGATGATGGGGGGTGGATCGAAGAAGAGGCAGAACTTAAAGATCATATCACCACTTATTTTAAAAAGCTGTTCCAGGCACCAGATCACACCACTGACTATAACCTAGTCAACGAGATACCAAAGGTGGTAACGGACGAGATGAACGAGGAGATTACACGAAGTATCTCGGACGAGGAAGTAAAAAGGACGGTTTTCAGCATGGGTCAAGACAAAGCACCAGGACCTGACGGATACTCAGGACACTTCTATAGAAAATTTTGGACCCTAATTGGACCACAAGTATGCCAAGAAGTCAAAGATTTTTTTAGGAACACAACCATGCCCAACGGATGGAACGAAACTCATATCATCATTATCTCGAAGATACCTAACCCTGAGGAAATAGGACAATTTCGACCTATCAGCTGCTGCAACTTCAACTACAAAATCATATCAAAGATCATGGCATCTAGGCTGAAGAAATGGATCCCACATATTGTGTCGGAAATGCAGGCTGCCTTTACAGGGGGGAGGGCGATCCAGGACAATATCATGATTGTACATGAGGTCATCCATCACTTCAAAAAGCGGGCAGGGAAGTTTCAATGGGATATGATGATAAAACTAGACATGAAAAAGGCTTACGACATGGTGGACTGGACAGGACTTGACAAAATAATGAAGGCGATGGGATTCAATGATACATGGTGTAGCTGGATTAACGAATGCATCAGGACAGTGCAGTTCTCGGTCATGGTAAATGGTGACCCACAAATAAATTCACCCCATCTAGAGGGATCCGACAAGGTGACCCGATATCCCCCTTCCTCTTTATCATCCTCACCAACACCCTGTCCTTCCTCATTGAAAATGGCATATCTCAAGGTAGCCTAAGAGGGTTGAAACTTAACCGGAGGTGCCCCACCCTAACTCATGTACTCTTCGCTGATGACACTATCCTCTTTGGAGATGCCTCGGTAGCGGAAGCCATGCACATTCAAAAGATGATGGAGACTTATGCAAATATTACAGGACAGACCATAAACAATCATAAATCGGCCATTATGTTCACGAGACACACCCCTAAAGCCCTAAAAGATCTAATATCTAATGGTCTAGGAATCCCAAATTCAACAAGTTTCGGCAAGTACCTCGGAGTGCCATCAGAATGGGGGGGGACCAAAAAAAGAAGTGTTCAAATATATCCTGTCAAAAATGGAAGCGCTAGGTGAATCATGGAAAAGCCAATGTCTGTCCCACGGAGGAAAGGAGACACTTCTAAAAGCAGTTTACCAAAGCATCCCAACTTATATCATGTCATGTTTCCTCCTTCCTAAAAACCTGATAAACAAGATGGACATGAGATTAAGAGCCTTCTTCTGGGGTGGATCAATGACTAAGAAGACTATCCACTAGACTAGTGGGGACACCCTAACCCAACCCAAGTGGGAAGGAGGGCTCGGTTTCAAGGATTTCCACATGTTCAATCTAGCCCTCCTAGCAAAGCAAGGGTGGAGATTAACCCAGAACGGAGACCAACTTTGGGCCAGGCTCCTAAAAGGTATGTACTTTAAGGATAAGGACTTCCTCCAAGCGTCAAAGGGTAGCTGTCCGTCGTGGATCTGGTCAAGCCTATGTGAGTCTCGTACTATTCTAAAAAAAGGGATTAGAAAGAATATGATGAGCGGAGCGTCAATCAAGGTAGCCATGGATCCCTGGGTCCCAACCTTACCAGATTTCAGAGTCAATTCTTTGATCCCGGAGGACACCCTAGCTTGCCATTGGCTAACAGAGGATAAACGAGAGTGGAATCGGGAACTTGTGACTTCTTTGTGTTCTGCCGATGAGGTGAAAGAAATCTTAAAAATTCCAGTGGGACCAAATCAGGAGGATGATCATTGGATTTGGCACTTTGACAGTACGGGCCAATTTACAGTGAAATCTGCCTATCAGGAACTCAGGAAGTCCAGGGGGTCAATATATGATGTGAGACAAAGAAGATGGCCAACTGAAATGTGGAAATGGCTTTGGAGGGTTCCGGTCCCACCCAAGTTCATTTTCTTCATGTGGAGAGTTATCAACAATGCCTTAGCAACGAAAAAGAATCTGAATATCCGAAGATGCTCCCCTTCCCCCCTTTGTCCCCTGTGCAGAGAAAGAGATGAAAATATACTCCACTGCCTCTTCCAATGCAAAGAGGCTGCATGTTCTTGGAGAAGAACCTTTCCAACATTGGCTTTACCTTCCGATGGAGAAGTCATCTTCGAGTGGATTTTCATGTGCGGAAAAGATTTACCGGTGGGCCGGACCACCTTGATCTTTTCTTTGATGTGGAGCATTTGGAGAACAAGGAATGAGTTCATCTTCCGTAATGTAGCGCCTAGTACGGAGACTATTTACTTCTTTGCAGAAAAAACGAATGCGGACTGGAACCTGCTAGGGGCTACCAACCCCCACCCCACTGGTCCCGTGTTACCCCATTTCAACCCAACTTCGATACCTAGTTCACCGCCAGTCGAGCAAGACCATCAGGATTTTTTCTACGATGGATCTTTTGACCCTATTACGGGTGCGACGGGTTATGGGATTATCATTAAAAATTCTCATGGACAGGTGATTGATGGAAGGGCCGGAGTGGTTGAATGTTCGTCAGCCTTAGTGGCGGAAGCTAAAGCCCTTCTGGTGGCTTTGAGGATCGCAGCAAACTCGAATGGAAGCTCAAGGATCAAATCTGATAGCCTTACCCTGATCGATGCGCTTAGGAAGGAACAGACAACTTGGCCATGGGAGTGCTATGCTTGGCTACTTCTCATGAAGGATATCCTTCTGGCCCATGATAGAATCTCTCTGGCTTTCATTCCTAGGTGACTCAATTCGCAAGCGGATTTGGTGGCGAAGGCAGCTAGAAGCGAGTCCCTCCCTTACAATTGGCTTTGTAATCTTTTTATGTAAATGTATTGTAAGGTGATTCCCCCTTGGTGGATGAATACAATGAAACTTTTCTTGTCAAAAAAAAAAACCCCCTTTCAAAAAAAAAAAAAATTTGAACCCTTCACCTCTTGAAAGAAAACTCAAACTTTTACCACTAACTCAGCAGCTTGTTTTTGGTGGAAATTGCGAGGAGTTTTACTAAATACGATCTATTGGACCTATGAAACCCTCACCTAGACCGTACTAGTCGTCCCAAATCCTCTTCCAAATTTTTACTACTGAATCTTAATCCAGGAGTTATCGGAAAACCCACGTTGACGCCGCTACCGACCGGACTTCTTTCCGATCGCCTCCTTCGCTCCGGTGGAGAACCCTTTCTCTCCATCGGCCATCTTTCCGGTGGTGAACTCTTTCTCTCCGTCGGCCTCCTATTCCCGGCGCCTCCGCGAATCTCGTCGGGCTCCTCTTTCTGGGACCTCCTCGAATCTCGTCGGCCTACTCCTTCTGACGCCTCCTCGCATATCGTCAGCCCCCACCCTCCCGAGCACCCTATTCTCTCCGAAGGTTAACTCCTAAATTCCTTAATATAGATGGATGGTTATGTGCTGTGTTATCTTTTGAGATTTTTGAATTAGGGTTTATTGTGGTGGAAGTGCTGCGTTCTCAGGTGTAGATGAATTAGAATTTTGGATTTCATTGATTAAATAAATTTAACTTCCTCTGTGTAGATGAATTAGGACTTGAATTTCATTACTTAAATGATTTAGGCTCTCTCATTCATCAAGTGAATTAAACTGCCCGTATTCTGAATTTCGCCAAGATATTTAAAGTTGGGTGTCATAGCTATTACAGTTATGCTTATGATGATGCTTATTCTCCAGCCAAAGGATGGTGACAGAATTGAAATTCTGTCAGATCAACAACATTCATTCACAGCCATAGGATGAGATTCCATAATCAAACCGACTGATTAATTATGGAATGAGTGAATTAATTGCATTGATTATATTTAAGTCAATTTGGGGCAGCATTTATATTATGATATTATTATTATTATTCTTTGCAATCAATCATTTATATCAGTTACCATATTATTACGAATATTATTCTTGCTCAAATCCGAAAATATCTTACTGCCTTTTTTTTCAGTCGAAGTAAATCATTCAGAGACGACTGAGAATACTGCACCATCTCTGCCAATCTTGAATTTTTGCAAGGCCACAGTATGGAGAGAATACTATTATCCAGCCAATACTATTATTTCTAAACCTTCATTTTTTACTTACTCATTATGAACTCGATTTTCAATAAGATAATAAATGATTTATTTTTTATGTTTTTTTTATAATCGTCTTCAGTCGGATCTTCAATGTATATTTCGTTCATTTTTCCTTTTTTTTAGTTTCCAAATAACCGACACTATTATCTAGCTAGTAATAGTATCTGATGTTTCGTTATTCGCATAGTACTGATATTTATCTATTTTAGTGTGTGTTTATACGTGTTTTTACATACAATACTATTATTTACCATTAGTTTCTGTTCAATTTCCTAGATGTGCCTGAGGTAGCTTTTGATTTGGAGGCGTTGGAGTTCAAAACTGTCAAGGATGCCGAATCATTTTACAGAGACTATGCTCATAGGAGTTTTAGTACCGAGCTTTGCTTTGCTGTGTATTCATTTGAGATTCACCAACAGTAGGTTGATCCGGCCTATTCACCGGTTCATTCCTGTCTACCGGACGTTTTGGTACAACAGGTTTCCTCGGCTTCGGCTTTTTGGATACAACCAACTTAATCCTTTTCCCGCTTTTCTGAATATGAGTTTTAGTCATCCTGATCCAAGATTAATTGTATCTGCATGAGGCAAAGGCATCCTGATCAAAGAATAATAGTATTCCTAATATACAATTATTGGAACAACCAAACTACACCCCAAACAACACAGTATAACTCAATCAATAATAGTAAAACTACAATACTATTATACGCATACTATTGTGTTCGGAGACAAGTAAATGTTCAAAATCAATCATAATAGCAGCAATTATCTGGAACAAATGGTAATCATAACATACTATTATTAGCAGGAACAAATCACACACACAAATCACAGTTGCAGTCACCATTTACAATACAGATTCAAAACATGTCCGCACGAGATTCAAAACTCTTAAACCACAAATCAGACTCTTCGAACACTAATCTTGTTTGATAATAGTATTAACCTAATAATAGTATTTGCCATTCCAAAATCAGAGCAGAAAACATATATCTGAGATGAATGCTGGTTCACAAACCTAACCCAACACAATCGACAAATAAAACTAGGTCTGATCGAACATGCAGAGTAAGAAATCAAAACCTGATTATAGGTCGAACGAGATTCAAGGAAACGACGGCGGCTACACCACGCACCAGAAACACAATACGAGCACTGAGGAATCAGCAGTGGAATGGCGTCCGATAGTGGTTCGCTGAATGTAGAGATTGAATCGGCGGGTTCGGCGACTGAATGCAGAGATTGATTCGGCGATTATGGCGTCTGAGAGTAGAAAAAGATTTGACTACAAAAAAATCGAGAGAGAGAAGGGGGCGGTATTCTTTTATAACGGTTAAAATAGGAAATAAATTGGTAAAGGTAAGTTTTATTATGGAATTTTGTGGTAATTAATATATTTAATATGGGGTAATAAATCAATGGTTCTCATTATTTTATTAATAAAATACATCCACCATTGGATGTGTTATAGGGAGATCTAATGGTGCTTATGGATTATGTCTTATAGACATAATCCAAGTTATGTCACCATTCCTAATCCAACTGCTGATAAACAAGATATTGAGGATTAGGTACAGCTCCAGTTCCAGAAGAAGAAATGTGATCTACCATGCTTCTCTATACCCGCAAGATAATCAATCAAAATCTTTCATTCAATGTTCATTAACCCAGTCGAATCAACTGACCATATGATATCTGTAACTATCTCTGTATTAGGTTCATATGTTCAGGTCAACTATCTCTGTATTAGGTTCAATGTTCAGGTCAACTATGTTCAGGTTAACTATCTCTGTAACTATTTCTGAACATATGAACATATATAACTATGATCAAGGTACATTGGATTTGTTTATATTGAGGGAAGGGGGTTGGAGATGGGTGAAGTTAGATGATTTCATAGGAGTCATACGGTAAAAAAGTAAGGAAATATTTTTTAATGCAAAGGTACATTCTGAAACATGTGAACTCATGATTTTCCCTTAATAAGTTATATAATTAAATTGTTGTTACTTTGTCATCAAATTTGGGATTGTGACAAGAGTTGTTTATCTCAGCAACAACTCTCCCTCTCTAAGCTTAACTATAATTGATTTCTTGCAGCTCCAAGTGACTTTTGTTTATATTGATAATCTGCAGAAAATTATCGTGATTCAATTTGCTGGCAAGCCACTCTGATAGCTCTATATCTCAGCCACAACGCAACCACCGACTGTCTTACACACTGTTACGTGGTTTGTGGCATTAGAGTGGCTAAAATAAGACTTCTAATAATAACAGGTAAATCAGTCAAAGTTGTAGATAGATACAACTCTCTCTCACACTCATCTCCACTCTCCATTTTTGGTAGAGTTATATTGGATCATTATTCATTAATCATGTTGTGTCTGTTACCTAGCCTGTTTCTTGACAAGCACCACTGCTGCATGTTGATCTTTCAGTCTCTCCTCAAATCTTCTGAGGACTTTGGGCAATCTACAATATCTGAATGTCCTTCCAAACTTCTTCTTCATGTTTGTTTGTTTGCGCTTATGACTTCTGATCAAGGGATTAAGTTAACCACAAACAAACTAAGAAAGCTGTCTTTGTTCTTGCCTTCATTCTTTTGCTACCTTGGTAATAACAGGTAATGACCCAACCCTCCTTTAAGCATTGCTCAAACAACACAAGTAAGAAGGTCAACCTTCTGTGTAACGAGGAGTTGGCGAAGGTGGACAATTCAACTCCTCTGCTGACTCAAGAGAAACTCCAGCTGAAGCTCCATTGTGGTCTGGTAGCACCTCCAAATGCATCTTGTTCATACGCCATGGCAGTGATCGAACAAGATTTACAAGTGTCATGAACAAAGCCAGAAGTGCTAACCAAATGCAAACATGGATAGCTTCTTATGTCCACAGAGCCTCCGGAACCGTTGCAGTTGCTGCAGCAGAAGCAGACATCACCTTTTAAAATCAAAGTGATCAAACCTAGAGTACAGGTGAATATAAAATACCTAGAGTACATAGCAAATATGCAACTACCGAAAATGATGTGCTGGGATACAAGCTTAGTGATAGAATGTAATATCAATCAAATCAAATGTATGAATGAAAACAAACAAATAAACTGCACCGAGTTTATGCAGCATAACCATAGAACAAACCACTAACCATCAATTTAAGCTGGCAGTGACATTAAGATCATTAAAACTTGTTGGTCGCATCTATTTGTGAGTTTAATGCTCTATACAGTGAAAAGCCAGGTAAACCAAATTGATGGCCATAACATGTCTGCTTTATTAACAGTTAGTAAAAACTACATAGGTAGATAACAGAACAGAACACGTAGCAACAAGCAGTAGAGACAGGAGTTCCCTCGCTAACCTTTGGACACTTGGAGCTTCTGAATAACTGCTTGCTCATTCCAAGTAGAGTCAACCACTTTGTCAAAGATGGGAATGTATTCATCGAACCCAAGAAAGCTACTAGGATGATTTGCCTTGCCCATTATATTAGCCTTCGTCTTCAAGATACCAAATGACCAAACTGAGGTAAGAAAAAGAAAGCCAAAGCCTACAAAACAATCAATTTAATAACTAAATTAAGTGGTAAGCATGGGTGTTTATTCACTACTACGATCATTCATGAAAGGGCTTGAAAAAGATTCACAAATTTGATTACTACACCAAAACATAATAAAGTAATAATTACTTCGTACCAACTTACTTCTCCTTGGGTGAAACGATATCTTCAGCTTCTGACCCAGACTCAGCAGCACAAGAGTCAGCTTCCTTTTACCTGTTTCAGAATGGTTGAGGCAATCTAGGAATCTTCCAGATAATTCCATAAAAACAAGCGACATTGTGGATGTCTTACCATTGGGTAGTAAGTAGGCTTTGCATAAGTAATGACCTACCCGCGTTGCTTAAAAGTTTTACAACTTGTCTAGATCACCGTGCTCCACCATTAAGAACCATCTGCAGAAAAGTAGCATAAGGTACCTCCAAAAAACTCATGCATCAGGCTTTATAATATTAATCAAAACAACTAAAATCATAGAAACCTCATACCTTCAAAATGACAATACATATGTATTATCTTGATTTCTCCATGGTCCTTTATCAGAGCAAAGACAACCACGCTGATCAGCACATGTACAACTACCACCCATAAATTCTGGCAATTCACTGCACATGGGTTACATGTACTTAGAAGTTAGGAGAAGAGATTAGTATAGATAGCAGCTTTCCAAATGAAGGGCGAGGGCCAAATGTCCTCAGAACGATTAATGAAGTTAAAACAAAAATACTCAACAAACCAAGCGTGGTTACCTGGCATCAGTTAACTCAAGCAATTTACTTTGGTATTTATTTCCAAGAAACCTAGATTATTCACAAAACAGATCTGTTCATTAGATGGCTGTGCAATCGAGCATCTACAATAAATGTAACAAACATATGAGCATACACGAATCTTTAAGGTCTTTCTAGGATCTAGAAACGACTTTATGGTATTCCACATAATCCTAAATCCAGCACCAGCATTGATGATGTACATTACATGCAGAGACTCCAGAATTTAGATGAACAAAGTCCAGATTCTCAACAGAAAAAGAACAAAATAAGATAGCAAGGACTTCATAAGAGAAAATATCTTACCTAAGGGTAATTGTCACCATCAATCTCCTCTGACTGCATGACTAGTTGAGAATGAATTGCAGTGACAACATATAACCCAATAGTATTGTTGGAGAGCAAAGAAGGAATACAAAAAGTCTAAGGTGCAGGAAACTAAGGACCACCAACTTTGATGAGGTCGATGTACTCCAGTTCAACATGCCATCCTGTTTGCCTGACCATTAAAGCTTGAGATCATTCACTAGGTGGCCAATCAGCACAACTAGCACTGGAGATTCAGAAAGCTTTTTAATCAGAGTGAGCTGGGAGAAAATGGGATAAATGCCTATTTTCATGAAACAATGTGCTGCTCGAAAAATCTCTGCCAGGTTAAATCTAACTTGTGTATCAAAGCAAAAGTCAAGCAGTCTAATAGCAACACAATTTATGTTGACTAATGATGGGGAGGTCAGTGCAAAAGGGCAAAGGCCACCACATAGCACACAACCTGATTGCCAAAGTAGTGAAGGTACAGCTGAGCATACACCTCAAAATACAAGATTCTCTCTGCCAGCATCCTTAACCACATTATGGACTAAGATGTTCCATGTCACATGATCTGGAACAAACTTATTTTCAACACCTTTACGTAATAGCAAACAAGCATCATCAAGCATTCCCTTTCTGCAGTGCCCGCTAATCAAAGTATTATAAGTCACCACATCAGGCTGTATGCCTTCACCCATCAGTCGATGAAAGATATTCAAAGCCTCCTTGATGTGTCCAATCTTGCAGAAACCATTAATCAGGGTGTTATAAGTCACTATGTCAGGTTCCATACCTTGATGAATCATGTCCCTTAGAAGCTCCATTGCGTTATTTATTTTTCCAGCTATGCAAAGACCATTAATCAGTATGTTGACTGACATATTGCTGGGAACCAAACCCTTCCTCATCATTTCCTCAAACAACCCTAACCCTTTCTCCACCGCTCCAGCTCTGCAAAGGGCTCCAATGAGACTGTTATAAGTCATTTCATCTAAAGGACATCCTCTAAATACCATGTCATTCAAAAGCTTAAGGCCATCCTGGAGAGCGCCTTGCCTCAGAAAAGCATGAATTAATGTATTGTATGTAACAGTGTCTGCAATAACTCCCTCTAATACCATATCATGAAAGAGTCTCAAGGCGTCTTCCATATTATTGGCCTGGCAAAGACCAAATATTAGAGTGTTAAACGTAAATATGTCATGCTTGCATCCTTTGCTCGACATCTCACCAAATAAGTGTATAGCTTCCGAAACATTTCCACACTTGCATAAAGCATGCAGTAGAGTGTTGTATCCATGTGTGTTCAGAGTAAGTCCCACGGCAGACATCTCGTTTAATAGCTGGCCACTTTCCTCCAGCTTTCCTTTCTTGCAGAAACCATCAATCAATAGTGTGTATGTATACACATTAGGTTGACAACCTTTACTAGCCATTTCATTAACAACTTCAACAGCAGAACCAAGAAACCCCTTCCTGCAAAGGCCATGAATAAGAATGTTGAATGTAAATATGTCTGGGACAAAGTTGCTCTTCAGCATCTTATCATAGAAAAATGCTTTGGCTTCATCCAGTCTATCACTCTTCACATAACCATTGATAACCATATTCAAGTGCACAACATTTGGATCGGGCACTTCTTTCAGTAACGCATGTGCTTCATCAACTTGCCCTGCTATACATAAACCATCCATTAGATACCCATATGTTATAGCATTAGGGGTAAAATTGCGTAGAAGCATCCGATCAATCAATTTTGCACCCTCATGAATGCGCTTAAGCCTGCACAACCATAAATAACATCATTGAAGGTTTCAACATCCGGCCTACAACCCATCAGGAACATCTCTTCCAAGAGCTTCAAAGCTTCATCCACTCTATCTCTTTTAGAAAGAGCATGTATCAATGTCTGGTAAACTACAGAATTGGGAACACATCCATGTTTTGTCATGTCTCTAAGGAGAGAACAGGCATTGTCCACTTCGTTAACAATACAAAGAGCCTTCATTACCACGCTAAAAGTGTAAACATTGGGTGGGATACCCCGACTCAACATATCATAGAACACATTTGACGCAACAACAGGGCAGTTTCCAGCTACAAGTACCTCGAGTACAACATTGTAAGACTTGAATGTAACTTCACAAGAATAAACATTCTTCATATCCAACAACAACCTGGTAGCTTGCCCAGGGAAACCAGCTCTGCCATAGTGTTTCATGATCATAATGAACAAGGACTCCATGAAAGCTATCCCTTCCTCCTTCATTTGCACTAATAACCTATCCACGGATTTGAAGTCCCCGCAGCCCCAAGCTTATCAATCAAAGCGTAGTACACATCAATCGTATGCACGTATCCCTTCTGAGCACCCACCCGCTGGAATAGCTCCATCGAAACTGAAACATCAAGAGGCAAACGAAGCAGCTTGCAGAGTTGCAGTGGAGTGACTCTATGACTAAGGCATCTCCGAAGCTCTTTGAGGTCAAACGGTTTAAGAAGCCTTTCCCATTCAGTCTCCTCCTCATCCAAACCCTTAATTTCCAAGTTAGAATCAGAGAAACATCGAAAGAAGACGGGGGAGGAAAGAGTTAAAGATGGGATTCTTTGAAAGAATTTCAAGCGTAAGCTGCCATGTAAAACAACGTGTGGTCTTCTTAACATTACCCTGCAAATTCTAACCTGAATTCACTAATGATAACTCAGGTCCCACTAATCGAAACAGAGAGCACGCGCATTTGGCCTAAACCCTAAACCACACAGACACATAACACGATAAACTTTAGCGAATTTTAACAGAGACATACCTGCCACTTTCGTCTTCAGACTGAATCCGCCGAAGGAGAGTGGTAGTCTTGCCGGCGAACATCGGACCCACAATAATGTGAATTTCTCCGGAGGAATAGGACGCCGAACGACAAGCTACCTGTCCAAACTTCCGATTCTGAAACCGAGTAAACGCCCGCCCAGAATAAAGAACGACGGGTTTTCGAGATGAAGAAGTGGGAAAGGGAAGACCTGCCGGACTGGAGAGAAGGGTTGATTTGGGGGCTATGGAGAAGAAGGCGGCGGCGTAAGAAGACGGCGCCATGGGAAGGGGAAAGTGGGGGAAGCAGGGGAAAACAGAGCCTTCATTCTCGAAATAGCAAACATGTATTGGAAAGAGAGATTGGGGATCAGAGATTGCGGGGGCAAGGTAGGTATGTAGGTAGGTTAGGTCTGGGAAAGAAGTGGACTTGGCATGGTTTCTTCAGTTCTTAGGGTTTTAGCTGGAAATGGGTTTTCTTGTCAGACCATCCGTACTCGTGCATTGCAATTGCAAAAATAGTCCTCCACGGCTACCCTTAATCATTTTTGCAATCTAGTCTTTTTTTTTTTTTTTGACAAACATGGATCCATTGATATATATAAAAAATCCATGAGGGTGTAAAAATTACGAGAATTAACCCAAATGAGGGAAGTCAACATAAATAAAGAAAAAAAGGCCCAAATGAAAGTGATTGGGTCAAACCCTTACACAAACAAAAAAGCCCAATCCTAACCCTAGCACTGAAGAAGCAAACATCATCTTCAACACTCAGCCGCCGCGCCGCTTGAAGCTTCCCAAACCTTCAACCCTGAACTCCGAGCAAGAAGAGGGAAGACTGATTTGCCACTTAACACCCACCAAACACAGCAAAGGTGAAGCAGGCATGGAGCATTGATCAACAACAACAAAATCAAAAACAATATGGAGGAGAGGAACCCAGCACCAGCAAGCTTCCACCACCCATAAGATCTGAAATCAAGCATCAAGATTAAACGACAGTGAGAAAAGAAGAGCCTTCCCCGTCACCGAACTCAGCCACCATGCATCCGAAGGCATATAGCCTAAAGCATCTCCGAAACACCACAATAAATTGGTTGAAGCAAGGAGGAGGATAACAAGATCGAAGAGAGATAACAAGCCGTAGAGAGACTACAACTCATTTGACACCAAAGAGCACCACTCAGCTATGAACAAACAAAGATGAGGGTAGACAAAAGCTCCATAGAGGAGACAAACAAAGGCTCCTTAAAGGAGAATGACAAGGCTCAAGGCTCCATGAAGGAGAAAGACAAATGTGAAGCAATCACTTAAGGAAACAGATAAATCAACAAGGAGGAGAAGGGCTAACGGAGTAGAACTAAAGGTTGCCGCCGGTCACCCGGAGGTGCCGGCGGCAACCACTGTTGAAGGATAAGGGAAAAGAAGAGAGAAGGCAGAGAAAATGAAAAGAAGAGAGAGAAGTATCGTGTGTATGGTCAAAACTATTTGCAATCTAGTCACTTTTAATTTCATTCACTCTACACCATTGTAATTCATTTGCAATTTCAATTGGTGGGACCATACTCTCTTTTCATTCAATTACTCACTTTTCTCTTCATTATTTTACTTATAGTTAATTATACATTTAATGAAACTACTAAATATAATTATAATATTCATTTTTTTTTATAACCTGGCAGATTGTATTAATCTCGAGCAAACAGCGAAACAAAAGAGGTTAACTCTTACACAAAGTTACCAAATCTTATGACCCGAAGCCAATCAGTTGGCAACCGGTTCTCCCTTATCATCCTTGCAGCCATGTCCGCAGTCCTAACATGTACTCGATTCTACCAAAAAACCCTAACATTGGGTAAACGATCGAGTAAGTCACGTATAGCAGCAATGAGACCTGCACATTCTCAAGGCCACATCTGCTGTGGAGAATGAATTGCATCAAAATTATTAAAAATAAAGTATGTTTTTATTTCAATTGTTGGCCTACTACGTATCCTTATATGATTTCGAATATACTCATCGTACGTGGGAAGACGATTTTAAGAAACCGTAGGCAAGAATATGCTGAAGTTCACATCATTATCTTGTTAATTTGTGTAATTTTGTCCGGTTTGATTCAGTGGTTAGACCGGACAGATTGGGCTGGGTAGGTTATATTCTCATTCATATATGTTGCGCCAACCCTAGGGATTGTATCCTCTTTCGTTCTCTCCTCCGCTACAAGCATAATAACACTCCTCTCTTCTCCCATGGATGTAGTCATAACTCCGGTGGTGAAACACGTTATTTCCTCGTGTTCTTTCCTTCTCTGATTATCACATCTGTATAATCAAATTGACGATTTTGAGAAACTGTAGTCGTGGTTGTGAAATATTTAATATATACTTTTATTTAATTATGTAAATAATTATTAAATATATATCATAAATATTTATAATATTACTTTTCATTTAAATTTAATAAATAGCATAATTAAAGTATTACATTAATATAATATACCTAACTATCTATAATCATTATACAAACACAAACATTCATAAACTAAATAATATGGCCCCACTTTGCCATTGCAAAGTAAATTGCAACAAATGAAAGCTTGCAAAAAAAAAAAAAAGTGTCTTCCACACTATTGCAATTCACTTTGTAAGATGCAATTCTAGTGTGGATGCTCTGATTGAGAACTTCTCAGTGAGACGTAGGACAGAGCTAAAGAGCGGTAATTTTTTTGCCGCAAACAACGTAGAAAATGAGCGACTATTGTTTTTTTAAGGAAAACAACCATTAAATCACCTTTTGACCAATCCAATGGTCTATATTGTTAGGAGTATCCGGCTCCAACCCTTTCCAAGGGTTGGAAGTGTTCCAACCTTTTCTCAACCATTAAATCACCCTTTGACCTTTTGACCAATCAAATGGTCTAGATTGTTAGGAGTATTGAGGACTTTATATACATAATTTATTTTTTATACTTAAATTAAATAATTAATATTCTCAGGTGACCGACCGGTGACTCTCCGGCAACCGGCCGGTGACTCTTCGGCAACCGGCCACCGTCGCCGGCGACCGAACAACTTCCGACGAGACTCCGATGACTTTTTCGGCGAAGGCATATTAACTAGTTAACACCTTTTTTTGTTGTTAACTAGTTAATAGTGTTTTTAACTGATAACTAGTTAATATAGTTTTTAAGCTGATAACTAGTTAACAACGTTTTTTGTTGATAACTTGTTAATAGATTTTAACCTGATAACTAGTTAACAAGATTTTTTTGTTAACAGGTTATTTTAACATCATGATTTAGATAACTAGTTTACAAGATTTTAAGTTGATAACTAGTTATCAAAATTAGTTAACTAGAAAACGAGTTAACTAGTTAACATCATGACTAAGATAACTAGTTAACATTTTTTAAGATGATAACTAGTTATTAAAATTAGTTAACTAGTTAACCAATCGAGTTAACTAGTTATCCAAGCGTGTTAACTAGTTATCCAATCGCATTAACTAATTATCAAGTTGTTAACTAGTAACTAATCAAGCTAACTAGTTAACAATTTATCCAATCATGTTAACTTTAATAATACCCATTCATCATTAGACGAAAATAAAAAATGAAAATACAATTTTACAAAATACTACTTGTTCCTCATGGTCCCCAACAAGAACCTTTGTTATCTCAGGAAGATCAACCAGCATTATATCAAGAACATTCGGGGAGAAAATCTTCAGACGAATCTGCTTGTCTGAGACTTCTTTGGTCCCTCCTGCTTCCTTAGTTGTCACTGCCTACATCAATTAATAAATAGTGGTAATGAGTTCAGTGGATACCATGAACGTAGAGAGCAGCAACTTTACAGACATAACTTATCTAAGATGAATACTGAGTTGCTCAAGAGAATACAACGAAAGGAAATCATATGCGTTACTTAAATAGGAATTTGAACAATTCGTCTATAATATGAACAAGAATATGAACATACGTAGCACGAGTTTATATATAATGTAGTTTAGACAAACATAAACGTTTAACTGATGAAAATTCCACAAGCAAACTGAGCTCAAACATTCAACTATGATTCATGACCAACTTATACAGGAATCGATTCACAAAGGAAACTCAAATCCCATAGCCATTACACAGGACATGATTAATAGGATCAATGATCATAAAATGGATGGTGACAAACTCGAGCTTACCTTAAATCAGATTCAAGAAAATTTGAAAACCCAATAGATCGAAACGAAACCCAGGAGGGCAGAACAGTGAAATCAGTGAAACTAGTAACTGGGTATTTTCAGGGAGAGTGAGAGATTGAAAGATCTGGAGGTGGGCAGTCCTTTGCATAGCTGAGTGCTACAGGACAATGCACCTTTGTGAAGCCACGAGTAGGTATCAATGGCTAAGAAACAGCCTTGTAAGTCTTCTTCGTCTTCTTCGTCCTTTGGTCTTATCCGATGACGGTCGCCGCTGGCAAGCGAACGGATTATTTGCTTCCGTCAAGATTATAGAGGATGGTGGGGTTAATTGGAAGATGAATCATTTGTAGGAATCGGTCCGAGGTCTGCATCGTCTGTGGAGTGATTCGTATTTCATTAGTGAATTCAGGTTAGAATTTGCCCCAGTTATATTAGACTTTGTATTCATCGATTGTGGGAAGACTCTACATTGTGGCTGGTAGGAGAGTTCATGTTCTGTTCCCGCTGGATATCGGAGGACTAAGCTGGTGATGGATAATATATGCAGAAGCTGGTAATTTAAGGACTGCACTTGTTTGTTTGCCGATTTAATTAAGCAAAGTTGATTCCTTACTGCAACATTAGACAGAATAGCTTGCCATTGGATCGATGTATTTTTGCTCAAGCGTTTAGGGCATCCTTGGAACATGGAAAGCAAGCTCACGGTGTCATGATCAAGTGCAATCTTGAGTATGATGTAGTCACTACTCAGTACTGGCACCTGTCGATATGTACTTTTAGTGCACCAGTAACCTAATTGATGGACGTAAGGTTGTTGATGAATCATGTGATAGAAATGTTTTACCTGGACTCCTTTGATCTCGAGGTATGGCGAGCATGGAATTGTAGCAGAAGTTATAGAATTATCTCATAGAATGAAAGGGAAGGTTTTAAGCCAATTTACGTAGCCTTCCTTGCCAGTCTGTCTTCTTGTTGTTATGGAATATTGGTTGATTGAGGTTGGGGTTATTTCGTGTCAATGAAAGATTTCAGGATTCATCCGAAGGGGACAGTCTCCCACTTGATCTTTTGTGTTGTGCTGGGAGACTACAGGCTTATAATTTTGTTCTGAGCTGTCCACTAAAGCAACATTCTTGTGTTGGGTGCTTTACATGGTGCTTGTAGGATTCATGGTGATGTGGACATGGGGTCACTTCCAGCCATGACATTCCTTTTGATGTAAAACTTGAAAGATGGAAAATGTGTGGTCCTCCTGTTCCATGCTTATATCCTGTTCAAGATATCAGGGGGCTGAGATTTGAGGATGATGAAAGAGCCCGCTTGTTTCAAGATTGAGATTCAAACGGATATCTGTTTCTTTCTAACATAGTAACATGTGATCTATCTCATAAAAATTATGAGGAGATGCATAGTATGATTCTCAAAATGACAAGTATTTTGAATGAAGATGCTTCCTATATTTCTTATACTGATTACCATTGGTCATGATGTTGAAATTTGAAAACAGATTCTGCACTGACCTCTTTTTTTATCATCTTTTGAACAAGCCTTCTTCACTTGTTTGTTACCAGAATCGATTGTTTCTATGTTAGTGTCTGAAGGACCATTTAAGCCACATATATGATAAGTACTTTTCCAAGAGAACTACTTGCGCACACCAACGTGGTTTGACAACTTTGCTATTTGGAAGACATGGTCAAATGTGACCAGTAACAGTGGCTATATTTTGATCAAACAACAAATGGTATATTGACTGTGACTAATATTTGATACTATATCTGGTTTTTGTTGACAAAGCAGTGGTGCAGAGCCCAATAAAGACTCAAGAACTGTGCCTTGTTTATGGCATGATAAAATTGGTGCCGAAGTCTAAGCAGAGTTGGTTATGGGGTGATGAAGAGTTCTGTCAACTTCTGAATAAGCAATAGTTGGTTTAAGCTTTTTTGGCAAACTTGAGGAGAAAAGATTACCAATATAATGTATTTTTAATTAATTATGTTCTCCAGTTTTACCAGTGCTATGTGACTGAAGCTAACCAGTTTTCTTTGTAAACAATGGATGGGTGAAAATTGCTATGTTTATTGCCGAATGTATTAGATTCAGGATTCTTTAATTAATCTATGTGTCTCTATGTTACACAGTGCTATGTGCTGAAGCTAACCAAGTTTTCTATTGTAACACATGAGGGCTGAAATTGCCTTGTTGTCATTGCGAAGCTGCATTGTTCAGACAATAGTCTTGGTGTTCATGCTTACAATCAGGTAGTCAACAATTTAAGCAGTAATCCCTCTTGGAGCACATCAAATGTAAGTTATAGACATTTACATTTTTGGTGAGACAGATTATGATAGTAGTTGCATCTTTTGATTTCCTTTATTGAGTATATGGTACAACCACTAGTAAATATGTATAAGCATCCAGCTTTTGACAGCTGGACGTAATTGGTAATCGATGAAGCTCAATTCTTTGTCGACTTGTATGATTTTTGCCAGTGAAGCTGCTGATCAGGATGGGAAAACTGTAATAGTAGCTGGTTAGATGGTGATTACATGAGGTAAACTTGAAAGCTACATTCCTAGCTTGGAATGCAATGAGAAAGTGCTTTTGCCAAGTGATTTACAGCTAAAACATTGTTCATTGTTAGCAGGAGTTTTGGGCAGTTCTGGATGTAATCCCCTTGCGGATTCTGTGACTAAGTTAAATGCTCACTGTGAGCTGTGTGGAAAGCGTGCATTCTTCACCTTGCGAAAGACGGATGAAACTAAAGTGGAACTGATCGCCGGGGCTGACGTGTACATGCCAGTGTGCCGACGGCATTTTGTTAGTGGGCAAGCAGTAGTTGAAGCTACAAAAGCTGTTGTAGAAGAATCTCAGAAGGTGCAGATTGGATAGGGTGACATGATGTTTATGTAGCAAGTAGGCCAATATTTGGTTGATTAGGCTTAGTAGGTTTATATCCCTCCTTATGATTAGGGCTACATCTGCAATTCTGGTTTCAAAGATGAGATTTTGGAAGTGAACCCTTGTCAAGCATAGGCAAGGCAGTCTGTATATATTGGCTGATTCTTTCCCCAGAAAAGGGACGAATTGTAATTTTGTGCTGTAACATTTTGCGGTTTTAGTGCTTCCCGACTTCTCTTTGGCCAATCCCAGGTGTGTGTCTAACTGCAACAACACAAGACATTGCTAATTACAACGGTTTAGGCTAGTGATAAATAGGCTACCGAGCTTTGGAGTCTTACTGCATTCACATTTCACTCCTTCAATGGTAAATCTCGCAAAATTTACCAGTTTTTTGTATGATGTTTGTAAAATTTGAAAATGGCACATTCTTAAAATAAGAAGCACACTTTTCCGTTTGACTGAAGCTTAACGATCCAACTGTGAAAATTTAATTTCTAGCATCGGAGATAGTGGCAGAGATGGCTTTAGCAAACAGTAGCAGCTCGTCGTTTACATGGTTTGCGGCAAAAAAATTAGCGCTTTTGGAAATGGCTCCTTCCTCTGTCTCTGTAAAATCCTTTCCTCAGTCTGTCCGAACGAGAAGATAAAACCCTAGTACAGAAACCATGCTAAGTCCCTTTCTTTCCCAGTCCTAACCTACCTACCTCGCCAGGCAATCCCCATCTCTCATCTCTCTTTCCGTAGATGTTTGCAAATTTCGAGAATGAAGGCTCTGTTTTCCCCTGCTTACCCTCGCATTTCCCTTCCCATGCCACCGGCTTTTTACGCTG
This sequence comes from Linum lewisii, assembly GCA_034768395.1. Classification (NCBI taxonomy): domain Eukaryota; kingdom Viridiplantae; phylum Streptophyta; class Magnoliopsida; order Malpighiales; family Linaceae; genus Linum; species Linum lewisii. The sequence continues at coordinate 17,214,432 of CM068300.1, forward strand.
CCGCCTTCTTCTCTGCAACTCCCAAATCAACCCTTCTCTCCAATCCCGCAGTTCTTCCGTTGCGCACTTCTTCATTTCTCAAAGCCGTCATTCGTTCATATGGGCCGGCGTTTTCTCGGTTTCAAAATCGGAAGTCTGGACCAGTAGTGTGTCGTTCGGAGTCCTATTCCCCCGGAGAAATTCACGTCATTATGAATCCGATGGTCGCCGGCAAGACTACCACCGTCCTTCGACGATTTCAGTCTGAAGACGTGAATGGCAGGTTTGTCTCTGTTACATTTCCCTGAAGTTAATTGCTTTTTTCTCGAAAATTATGTGGCTGTGCTGTTTAGGGTTTAAGACCAATGCTTGTTCTCTCTGTTTCTACTCGTGGCACCCAGTTATCACTAGTTGATTCAGGTTAGAATTTTATCCAATTAGATAAGACTTTGTATTTACCGGGTGTTGGATGAAGATGCCAGACTCTGTGTTGGGGCACCAGCCTGGATTGGAAGACTCCACGTTATGGCAGGGAGGAGATTTCATGTCGGCTTCCAGCTGAATATCCGAGGATTAAGCTGGTTATACTGTATGCAAAAGCTGGAGATTTAAGGATTGCATTTGTCTTTTTGGCGAGTTAATTAAACAAAGTTGATTTCTTGGATGTTGCGATCTCCGCTCATGTGCAGAACAGGTTTGAAGCAGTGGGGCTTAGTCCTTGCTGCAACATAAGCCAGAATTGCTTGGCATTGGTTGGCTATATTTTTGCTTCAGAGTTTAGTGCATCCTTGGAGCTTGGAAAGCAAGCTCATGGTGCCATGATCAAGTGCTATTTTGAGGATAATGTAGCTGTCACTACTCATTAGTCATTAGTGGCCGTGTTGATATGTATTTTTAATGCACCAACCTAACTGATGAGGACAAGGTTGTTGATAAATCATGACAGAAGTGTTTCACTTGGACCTTTTTTATCTCAAGCTATGGCGAGCATGAAAATGTAGCAGAATTTGTAGAATTATCTCATAGAATGAAAGGGAAGATTTTAAGCCAAACTTTGTTGCTTTTCTTGCCATTAGTTATGGAATGTTGGTTGATTGAGGCTGGGATTATTACTTGTCAACGAAGGATTTTAGGATCCGTTTTTCCTCTAGGTATAAACCCTTGTGCTTGGCCCTTCTTTCGGTTTGTTTATACATTACAACCATTTCCCATGTTTTTCATCTCCTCGTTGATCCCCTGTGGTAGTAGTTTGAGATTAGCCTACCAGAAGTCGTCTATGGTAACTTGCCTATAGCCATTAAACATGTGGTCTTAGCTATTATGTCCGGAGGTGTAAACCCCTCTAGCAACTTAAAAATCAGCACTAAAAGAAAAATAGAAAATAGAAAAAGTTCGAATAAAGTCAAGTTCAAAGTCAAGTAGTAGTTCTTATAGATCAAAACGTTCTTCTCCCTACATATAGAAGAACGAAGTCAAAGTAAATGTAAAGAAAAAATTCAGAAAAGAAGAAAAAAATACAAAATAAAGTCCTAAGTTGTTTGAGGGTATCATAGGACGAGCGTACACTATTCTACCCGTGTTTGGTTAGACGGTAAGAAGCCATAGGCTAGATTTGAGGGAAGTTAGTCGAAAGCTACGCCACACAAAAGCCAATTCCATCATTCATCCCTTCATCCATTCATCCATTCATCATAAACCCTTGTAGTGTAGGATCGTTACAGTCCCTTGCAAAGTCCTATAGACTAGTTTCTCGTGTTGTCACAGTGGTGGAGATGTGGTCGAAATGAGAACTTATGACATACTTTGGTCGAGAAAGTGATTGAGAGCAAAAACACGTCCCTAAACACAGAGTGTGAGAGTCCCCCTATGTACCAAATACTATCTGTGTGAGGAGTCTAGTCGGTTAGGTCGAATTTGTGCATGATTTGTGATTGCTCCTTGTTTGTGTGCAGATAATTAGTGAGACCAGGTTGTTTGGTTGACATGTATGCATGTTAGGCTATTTGTTCTAGGTGTAGCGGTTTAATAATTCATTGTGAAGGCTTGAACCTTAACTTGATCTATCTTGTCATTTGTGAATCTGAGTGCGTTCTAGTTCAGTTTGCTTGAGGACAACCAAAAGCTTAAGTGTGGGGTATTTCATGACACTCAATTTGACGTGATTATCAGCCTCATTTAAGCGACATTTCCCTGCTTGAGACATGGTTTTTGGGGTAGTTTAGGCTGTTTTCATTCGATGGCTCTATTTCTTATCATTTTGGTTACTTTAACCCGTTATGGGTCTATTTGATGTGTTTTCTAGTGCTCTTGTGAATGCACATGTTTTTATTACCATCAATAACGTAGCCACGGACGTGCTCGAAAAGCAGTGGAGCCTCAAGGAATTGCCCGAAATCGATCCAGAACTCAGTTCAGATCAAAGTCAGTACATGCACCTACCAACACTAACATTCTCGGCGAGAAGACCAGAGTTCTCGCCGAGTAATCATGCAGAAATCACAAAGCAAAGCCCTGTCGAAGTTCCAGCTAATTTACAATGAAGTTTTCAGTGAGAACTTTCAAAGTTCTTGCCGTATAATTATGAAGAAATCCCTACAGAAAGATCCATGAGAAATTATGAAGAAGTTCTCGACGAGAACTTCCAAAGTTCTCGCCGAAAACTAATGAAGATTTACACTGGAATTTCCTGTTGAAGAGGAAGAATGATTGTAACTAAAGTTCTCAGCAAGAACTTTCAATGTTCTCGCAGAGAGGTCCTTCCTTTTCCGAGATAGCTTTGGACAAATCTATATAAGAGACGACGACAGATACAATGGAGGTACCACTTACGACGTCAGTCAAAACACTTATTCCATTAATTAATTTCCAGCCTTCAAAGAAAATAGAGAGAGTTTAGAGAGCGTCGAAGAGTTCTTGGAGAGATCTTGACACCGTATTTCTTCCTCAGAGTGCTCGAAGCTAGGAGTGAAGATTGCCAGAGATCAGAGCTTCACCGGAGTCGTGAGAATTAGGTTTTTCAGTTCCTATCTGTTCTTCCTATGTATGATGAACTTCTTTGTTGTTTTTTATTCTTTTGTGATATTCATGAGTAGCTAAACTCGTAGAGCTTAGATTAGATGAACCCTATGTGACCCGGGGCTTTAAAGCGGTCACGGATCGGCGGTAATTAGATTCAAATTCAGACAGTTTCTCTTGCGCGATTGTTTGATCTTCGTTTCCTGCGTTTCTTGTCTACTTGACGCCTAGATTAGATTCATGTTAAGGTAAGGTTAGTCAGACGTTAGTCACCAAATGTTAGTCGCTAGATTTCCACCTTGCTTTGGAACTTCAAATCAATCAATTAACCTATTCAATGGATTGTGCCTTTCGTAGGAACCATTTAGGGTTGATCCGCTGCTAGAGTAACTCACTGTTCTTAATCAATTTTACCAGTTAGTTTTCCGTTGCAGAAGTGAACGCACGGACGGTTAATTAATCGTGGTAGTTAAATCCCATAGAGCTAACTTTCGTGGAACTTAGACCTAAGGGTAATGAGTTATGGTGGTGTCTGAGAACTGAAAGAATTAGGATTGAAAACCGCTGGTCTTGTGATAGCCAATGTTCTGGTGATCTTAGGGGGATTCGAAGTCTAAGCTTGTCTATCTTCTCGTTAGTCAAACCTTTAATCTTTCTGTCATTATTTTCCTTTTCAATTTCCTTTGTTTATTAGTTTAGAAGTCGTGGAACTCACACCACTCACAACGTGTTTAAACCTGAATAATTTGCCAGCTTCTTAGATTATCGTTTTGAAGAAACCTCGAGAGATTCGATCTAGTCTACTTCTGTAGATTAGTTATTTGATAAACCTGTTTACAACGTTCATCTCTACCTCATTCTTGATGTGGATGCCTTTGAACTAAGCTTCCATGGTTCCAACCTCTAATGGCGGCTTTGCTCGTCTAGCTTGACTCCCATGCAACCGAGGACCTAAACCCTAGCCCTAAATCCAACCACGTTAGTGGTATAGATTAAAGGGCTTATACACGTACCCACTAGGTGGAGACGCACTAAGCAGGAGGTCGGTTTGTAGAGGTTTTGGGGCTAAACGTGACTGAAAATGAAGATTGTAGCATCAACGGTAAAAACCTTAGGACAAGAAACCCCAAAAAACCCAAAAAAATGGGTAAAAAAAACTCTTAATGGAAGAAAATAATTGCTCGATCCTTAGTATGACTTCCCCCTTAGCCAAAAAAAAAAAAAATGACTCCCCTTAATAGCAACTATTGTTTCTACACAAATCAAGTCTCATATTTGGCCCCTCAGAATATACTTTAGACTAAAAATTGGTTTGGTTAGTTTTTCGTCTGTGGCTACCCCTTAGTGAGGAAATACATTTTAAGAATTACAAATTAAATGACAAAATGGAGTAGTAGAAGGTTTAGAGGAAGAAAAGGGATTGGGGGTAGGCAACGTGTGGAATTTCCAATCCTCTCCTAATTAACTTTATTTTTATTACAATAATTCCTCTCAAGATCTTCTAGAGAAGAAAGTGAAATTTGGGTTGAACTGAAACCTTCTAGAGCTTCTTATTCACAATTGAAGTAGGTTCAAACTGAGTATGACCTAAAATTAGCTTAGCAATTTCATATCCATATTGAACGGAATACTCACTTGATGATGTAAATTGCCAAATAATTTTATCCTCGACCGAGATATTGAGAATAGAGATGGACAAGGTAACATTGAGACAATCATCCCTACATATTCTTCTTAATTTATGAATATCTCATTCCTTTCCAATGAAAAGGTCAGATACCGCCACCGGTATAGTTCCAACCATCAATCACGAAGATTCAAAATTGGGGAAGATGGAGGGGAAGAAGGAATCCATTGTACCATGAGTGGGTCCATTGACACACCCGATCCAACTTGTCATTGAATTCCTTGTTTTAGAATTTCTCTACCTTTGAGGATACCTCTCCAACCCAAAGATGGTCTAGAACCTTCACCAACATGGATTAGATTTGAGTTAGGGAAATACTTTGCTTTCAAAATTTAGAGATCATTATGTTAGGATTTTGTAAAATTCTCCAATTTTGTTTAGCAAGGATCGTTTGATTGAAAGAAACAAGGTCTTTAAATCGAGGCCACCTTTTTCTTTTGGTAAGCACAACTCTTCCCAAAAAACCTAGTGCATTTTTTTCATCAACTTAGCCCCTCCAAAATCTAGCGATAAATTAAGATGATTATTGTTTGTCTTTGGAATAAGGAAATATGACATGACATACATTGACATTGCAGGTAGGATCCGAGAAATAAGGACTTCCCAACGAGTGACAACCATTTTTTTTCTAGCAACACCTAGCTTGGGACGTCATTCCTTATTTAAGATGGGTTGAGTTCCTTTGTTAAAAGTAACCGCTGATATGCCTAAGTTTATCTTTTACCACTAAAAAGTTGGTAAATCTATAAAACGTCTAGGCCTAATACACTCCCAAAAAACAACCTTTTGGCTTATTGCACATCTATACATGACGTTTGCCGAATTCCAAAATTGACACGAACTAGCGATGCCTTTTACGAAAGTAGCATGCCGTCAATTTTTGCACAAAATCATCTTACGTGGCCTGACGGAGTTAGCTGACTGTGTCCAAATTCTTATGTGGCGTGTGACACGGCTACCACGTCATATTAATTGATTTTTTTTCAAATTCAGTCCAAATTGGCGACCAAATTCAACAGAATGATTTCCGCAACTCCATCCATTCTCTCTCTTCCTCATTGTTATCTACTTACACCTAGCCGTCCTCTTCACCACCACCACTCCGACCAAGCTCCATTCCTCAACTCACCGCCGCCTCCTCCCATTCCTGACGGACGACGATGAGCTCCTCCATCTCGCCTCCCCCTAAATTACACTTCATTTTCAGCGATGACGTAGATTCACAGTGGTCTCGATTTCCCTGACAAAATGGTGTCGGATTTCCTCATCGGATGCTCGATTAACTTCGCTAGAGGAGGAGCGGCTGTCGCGACTATGATGGTGGCGCATCATAGGGAGACGACCAAAAGCGGCAGCGACCAGCATAACGAAGCACATGAAGCATAACGAAAAGTAGACCTGAGAACAATGCGTGATAGCTGTAAAAACAATGGTCAAATAACTAACCTACAAGAGTAAGGTAGATCATATTCCTCAGGTTTCTTATCTACATTTACTCAAAGTAAATTAACAATTATTCGGGTTTTAAACATGTTGTGTGGTGTGAGTTCCATGAATTTCTAATGCTATCGTGCAAGGGAAATGAAATTAAATTAAAAACAAGACATATTGATTGATTGGTTTTGTTCGATTAATGAGACGACAACTTAGTTTTCGAATCCCCCTAAGATCACCAAGGCATTGACAATCACAAGACCGGCAGGTATCAAACTCAATTCAAACAATTTTTAATCACCGTTGTATCTCCTTACCCTTAGGTCTAAGTTCACGAACATTCGCTACTATTGAACTAGCTACCAAGATTAATTAATCGTCTGTGCGTTCACTTCTACAACGGATTAGTAATTGGTGCAACTAAATTGATTAATGAGCTACTCTTGAAATGGATTAACCCTAAATGGCTCCTACTAGAGGAGTGATTCCATTGAATAGGTTAATGGTGGAACCTCCGATCGTTGGTCGGGATTCAGCCAAATAAAAACTACTAATGCTAAGAAAAAGCGTATAGCAGATCGTATTCCACGGGCCTTCGAATGATTGACTACTTCAGAACTAACAAATTATTCAAAGAAAAAAAAAACACTCAGTGCGTGGTGTGAGTTCCACGACTTCTACTTCTAAGAAATGCAGAAAAATTAAAAAGATTAAACTAAAGCAGATTGAGAATTAGGGTTTGGAAACAAGAATGACAGACGAACTTAGACTTTGAATCCCCCTTCGTTCCCCAGAGCATTGGCAATCAACAGATCAGCGGATCTTGATTCTTATTCAATCAATTACTAAGACACCACCATAACTCCTTACCCTTAGGTTTAAGACCGGCGAACGTTCGCTCTATCCGTTCTAACTACGAAGATTAACTAGCCGCCCGGGTACGGTCGCCTCTCGCAACGACTTAATTAATTGGTGTAATTACTAGTGATTAATGAGTTACTCTTGCAGTGAATTAACCCTAACCGGTTCCTACGAAAGGCACACTCCAATTATAAGGTTAATTGTTTAATTCGATGTTCTAAAGTAAGGCGAGCGTTCGCTTCTATCCTTAGCTTAACAAGAATCTAATCTAGGTGATCAATCCAGACAAGAAACATGCACAATGAAGAACGAATCAACACATGAAAAAGAACTGATTGAATTTCGAATCTAATCACCGCCGATCCGTGACCGCTTTAAAGCCCTGGTTCACTTAGGGTTCATCTAGTCTAAGCTCTAAAGGGTTTAGCTACTCATGATCATTACAAAAGACACAAAGACAAAGAAAGAGTTCATCATTCAGAGGAAGAACATAAAAGAATCTGAAAAACCTAATTCAGACGACTCTGACAGACTCCGATCTTCGGTAAGTTGCACTCCTAGCTCCGGTTCTCCGAGGTGGAAGGGATGGCGTCACGATCTCTATCCGGCTCTTCGAACTCCAACTCCTCGCTCCAGAACTTCAGAGAATTCTCATCTCGAAAAGTTGTATTATGATTAATTATGATCTCTTTTTTTCTTTCTTTCTTCGGGCCGCCGGATTAAGTATAAATACTTAACCCTAGTTGGGCCGGGCTGAGCTGATGTTTTCGCCGAAACCATAGGGATAGTTTCCGCGAAACTGGCTTTGAGTTCAGGGCTCCGCCGGCTGTTCAATGTCTTCGGTCCGAGAAGTTGATTTATTTCGCCGAAACCATCCTTCTGTTGGCATCAGTTGATTTGAACTGCTGGTTTCGCCGAAATTGGAGGCCTGGTTTCGCCGAAACTGTAAGTGTGAATGGCAGATTTTCGGTTTGACTTGATTGGCTCCTTGGATCAATTCCAGTTTGATTCCTCGAGGTTCCAACGCCTTAGACACGTCCATGACTACTTTATTTGATGGCAAAAACCTGTGCTAACATGAAAACACTAGAAAACCATCAAATAGACCCGAAACGGGCCAAGGTAACACAAATGGCACGAGATAGGGCAATCGATTGAATATTCGTTATTCGACCCTAAAAACAATGTCTTAAGCAAAGAAATGTTGCTTAAATGAGGCTGATAATCACGTCAAATCGAGTGTCATCAAATACCCCACACTTAAGCTTTTGCTTGTCCTCAAGCAAATTGAATAGAAACGCTCATGTTCATAAATGATAAGATCGATTAAATTGGAGCTCAATCAAGCACAATGAATTATTAGACAGATCGATCCTAGAACAAGAAACCTAACATGCATACTGATCAGCCAAACTACCTGGTCTCACTAATAAACTGCACACGACAAGTAATTAGCAATCAATCATGCACGAATTTGACCTGACTGACCAGACTCCTCACACAGGATATATTTAGTACAATGGGGACTCTCACTCTCTGTGTTTAAGGACGTGTTTCTGCTCTCGATCATTCTCTGTTACCGAATTCTGTCATAGGTTTGCATTTCGACCACATCTCCACCACTGTGACAACACGAGCATCTAGTCAAGAAGGACTTCCCTGCTAGGACCGTAATGAAATCTACACTACTCGGGTTTATAATGAGATGGATGATGGGAATGAATGATGATGGCTTGGTGCGGTGTAGCTTTCGACTAACTTCCCTCGAATCTAATCTATGGCTTCCTATCGTCTAACCAAACACTGGTGGAATGATGAACGCTCGTCCTATGATACCCTCAAGCAACCTAGCACTTATTCTTTTCCTTTTGCATACATATTTTTTTCTTTTCTTTTCAACTTTTCTTTCTACTTCGTTCTTCCATTTATAGGGAGAAGAACGTTTTATTTGAACTACACTTTGAACTTTTTCTGATTTTCTTCTTTCTCCATTTTTTTTCGAAATTTTTCTCTTTTTCTCTTTTTTTTTTTACTTTATTTTTTTTTCTTTTGTGCCGATTTTTCTTTTAGTTGCTAGAGGGGTTTACACGTCCGGACATATTAGCTAAGACCACCTGTTTAATGGCTATAGGCAGGTTACCACAAACTGACTTCCGGTAGGTCAATCTAGAACTACAACCACAGGGGATCAACGGGGAATGAAAGAAATGGGGAATGGCTGTAATGTATTATCGAACCGAAAGAACAGGCCAAGCTCAAGGGTCTAAACCTAGTGGATTTTATCGTTTGGTAGGCTATCTGGCTTAGTAGCTGAATCTAGGTGCCCCTATCCTTCTAGAACTCGTGTCATCGTGTGGTCTCGAGTAGGTCTCATGCAAATTCTAACTCATTCAAGTAAACAGAAAACCACTCAGAAAGAATTAAAATTGCAAGTTACGTGCAATGGATCAAAAGCTCACAGTTGGTTTGCTAGTCGGATTCGGTCATTTTCATGCAATCAAGGCTACAAACTACAAGTGTGATTTTAAAATTCTGTTCTGACCAGACAATTTAGCATCAAAGGATACAAGTTGGTTCTCAAGTTCTAGGTTAAGCAGTCTAAGCATCATTATGAAAGGTTGAACAACAACTTAACATCAAAAATCAAGAACTGAGCCATTCTAATGCTAGAGAGACTGAAATGGAATCACGAGGCACACAAAACACAATCAAGGGCAATCAAGTTCATGCAAGGTTCTCTAGCATCCTACCCCACACTTAAATCGGACTGTGTCCTCACAGGACTAATTCTAGAGTTCAGAGTGGAATGGAAGAACCTGGAAGAGGACGGTTGATTTCAGAGGGTAAGCACGGATCCTTGGAGCGGAGGGAAGTGTAACAGAACCTGAAGCAAAGGGAATCTCCCAACTGCCTACAAAACAAAAACAAATGAAACATAAAAAGGAAACCGGGACAAGTGCCCCGGATCCACACAGAAAAAGAAAAGAAAAAAAAAAGTTGGATCGAAATCCGAAAATAATAAATAAAAAGAAGACACCAGAAAAGGAATACAACCCGATCACTGCTGGTCCGGTGAACCGGGAGGTGAAAAGTTGAGAAATTTGCCGAGCTGGCGTTGCCACGCCATCTGTGCCTCATATCGCCGGTCGGCTCGGCGCATATGTTGCTGCATAATAGTCCATCGCGCCTCTTGAGCGGCGTTGTCGGTGATGCGCCACTCCTGCAGTCGCTCGTATAACTCTCCCACATCCGCGGGGTGATGTCGCGGCTGGTGAGTATGCGCCGGAAATGGATCTGGAATGCGCTGCGGCGACTGGTGGATGTACCCTGCCTGATGGTGTGGCGAGGGTATATAATCTTGAAACTCAGGCGGCGGCTGCGGCTGCTGCTCTTCAGCATCATCTTCGTCCTCCGACTCGACCGCAGGTTGGAGTGGAGGATCTGCTGCTACATGGGGACTGAGGTCGAGTTCTAAGTCGTACTCGACCGCCAAGTCTCCTCCAACGGTCATAATTGGGTGTCGTGGAATGTTAGGGCCATATTCATGGCTGATGCCGAAGGTGAGGATGAGCTGACCTATGAAGTTGCCTCCCAAGAGTTTGCGTGGTAGCTTCCTCCACTTGGTCCGCTGGCTGAAGATGTGAGCTAGCACCCAGCCGGGGTGGAGAGGGTAGCTCTCTCGGATGGCTCGGTGAAGCACGAGCTCCTCCTTAAGGATATGGTGGCGATCCTTGTCTCTGACATATAAAAGTGACCTCCGCCAAACCATATGAATAAACTTATAGAGCGGGTGAGAGAAAGACTTAACTGAGTTGCTCTTCCCGAGGCGATCGCCAGGCACGCCTGTCATGTGGCTCCAGAGGGCGTGCAACTCCTCGTCGTCATCATCATCGCCCCAGCCGAGGTGGTGATCGTGATAGTGCTCGTAGGGGATGCCCAGATGAGCAGCAAACTCATCGTAGGTGAGCTGCCTGTACACCCCACCAAGAAAGAAGGTGATCACCTTCTGGCCCCGTCTCCTCTTATGCTCGTCCAAGTCAAATGTCGCCCAGAACTCCTGGAGAGCAATGTCTTGGAACTCGGCGGCTATGGTGGTCAGCTCTAGGAGACCGGCCGGTGCTAGGGCGTCATGCACGTTCCGGTAGGAATCCTCGTCATGCTCCTGGAGTGACCCCATGGATAAAGGACGCACGTCAGCTCCACGGATGTGCTCGATCTTCTGGAAGCTCTCATAGTAGAAGTCCGGTAGACGGGCGATGGTGGGATGGTATCCAGCATGGCGAGGGAGTGCAGGTGGAGGACCCAGAATGGCGGGTGTGACGGGAGCGGCAGCTCCTGAGCTCGAGGCGCCATCTAGTCGCGCCTTAGTCCTGCGCTCAAAGGTATTCCTAAACCAGAATGAAACCAAATTAGTCGACCAAAACCTTACCCCACACTTAGTAGAAAAACTCAATTTCACAAAGAAACGAGGGAAACTAAGTGGGGTAAGGAAAGCGGAGTAACCGGTAATCATAGACAGTAAAATACATACTTCGGAACAGCCAGAATCGGATAATTACAATCAGAGTTCAAAAAGTCAAACCGACATTTAGAAAGTCAACCTTTAAGCATATTGGACCCTAATCATGGCGAGACTGTCACAACTCGGAGAATGACGGTAAAATATTATTTCAAATGGCAGCACGATAATATGAACAAGAATGAACACTTGGGGCAGCCAAATGATCAACACAGTTCAAAGTCAAACCGACATTTCTCACAAAAGTCAACATAACAAGAAATTAATCGTATGCATAGCAACTCATGACCAAATGATATGGAGATTAAGCACGGAACTCCCTAAGCATCCTAGAACAGTTCTATAAGTTCAGTCAATCCTAGTTCACACGAAACAGTCGGCACGCAAAACGAGGCAAACCAAAAAGTCAACTGAAAGTCAACCTCGACGAAATTCAGCAATCTATATGTCAAAAGGTTCGTATTGAAAAGTTATACAACTTACCTTGAAGTCATAATTGCTAAAAATGAACGAGGTGAGAGGAATCGGTGAAAAACTTGAAAACTGGGGTTTCGGAGAACTGGAGCTGCAAAGCTCCGATTCGAACGTTCTAGGGCTTGGTGGGATCGGAATGAGGGGGGGAGAGGTGCGGCGGTGGGTGAAACGGCGGCGACGGCGGGTTTTGAAGTGGAGGGTGGTCGGCGATTTCAAAAGGAGAGGGGGGTTTCGGGTAGGCTGTGCGAAAATGGGATAAAGAAGAGAGAGAGGTCCGGATTTTAAAGGGAATAATTAAGTGATTTTTCAAATCAGTTTCGGCGAAAGTAGGGGGTGGTTTCGCCGAAACTACAAGTTAACATGGATTGACCGATTTGAAAAAAAAGGCGGTTTCGCCGAAAATGGAAGCTCGGTTTCGCCGAAATCTTAGTTGAAATGGTTTCGCCGAAAACAGAAATTTTTCGAACCGAAAATGAGGAACAGGAGAAACAGGTTCGAAATTTGAAAATCGGTTTCGCCGAAAACAAGGGTGGTTTCGTCGAAAATTTTGAACTGTTCGGGTTTAAAATATTTTCGCAAATCCGACCAACTTCAGAAAATCACAGTTAAATCCAGAAAAATCGGAACGCCCTCAATCAACTTGCAACTGACTCTATGACACGCAAACTCTACACGAAAAATAATAAATCAAACAAACTGACACTTTTGGCTCTCCCGAACCGACTCTAAAATACCAAGGTTGAAACAAAACAAAACTGACTCCAGCCGTGGGTTGCCTCCCACGAAGCGCTCTTTTATTAACGTCCTTGAGCTGGATGATACCTGGACGGTATTAGGAGACATCCCAACTTAGATTCTCCTTCACGCTCGCGTCGGAGTTCATGAAGTACAGCTTCGGGACTTCTCCGGTAAGCGTGAATCTCTTCCCGTTTGCATGTAGTAGTTTGGTACGTCCGTCGGGAAGATGATCAACGAACTTGAATGGTTCGAACAGCTCTCTAGAGAGGTCATCCTTCTTTAGTGTGACGATGGAAGGAATGAGGACTGTCGGTTTCTCTTTTTCTTTCTTCTTCGGCTTGTTATCACCAGGATCGGTGATCGTTAGTACTTCCTTAGGAGATGCTTTCGGCTTCTCCCTCCATACTTGTCCCGGCGCCGTTTTCTCGGAACAAATTGGTGGCGCAGCTGGCTCGGTGGAAGACGGTGGAGCTTTTGGTCTCCAGACCATTTGGGTCTTTGTCTTCTTGTTCTTTCCTCGAGGTCTGCTCGGTGATTTAGAAGAGGCTTGCGGTTCCTTCTTCTTCTTCTTAAGCGGCTTCTGAACCGAAATTTCTGGTTTTTCCGTAGTGACCTGTTTAATATTTGTAGCAACAACTGATCTAGAGACACTGGGAGAAGCATTAGTAATGGAGTTGACCGGAGTCAACTCCACAGTTTCAACAGCTAAGCAGTGAGATTCTTCATTCCTAGAGTCATATTTCATGCCGTCTTTAAGACGAAACGTTTTCGTTTCTTTACCAACTCTTAAAGTCAAAGAACCATTAGGAACGTTAATATTCATTCCAGTAGTAGCCATGAAAGGTCGACCTATGAGAATAGTAGCGTCGTCTGTACTAGTATCCATAATCACATAATCAGCTAAGAACGTGAACGGACCACATTTGGTGACAACGTCTTTAATCTCTCCCTTAGGGGTTTTAAGCGATCTATCAGCAAAGATGAGTTGCATACTGGGCGGTTCAAGTTCCCCTAGGTTTAACTTTTCATATAGACTCACAGGCATGACATTAACAGATGCTCTTAGATCAACTAAGCAACGTTCAATTTCAACATCATTGATGACCAAAGGCAAAGTAAAAGAACCAGGATCAGATAACTTAGCTGGATATGGAGAGACAGGTTTCTTAATACGAATGTCAGGGTATCCTTCCTTGTTCCCCTTCATGCCAGTCTCGATCCTTGCGTTTGGCAGCAGTGCTCTAGTAAAAGGAGGCTTCACGACGTATGGTGCAAGAGGAGGATCATCCTTAGGCGCTGGTTTCTGTTCCTCTTCTTCCTCTTCTTCCGGAGTTTCAGCGATCCTGCGTAAAACAGAAAAGGCATCAGCAATTAAGTTTGGAAGTTTTCGAGCAGTTACCATTTTAGCCTGTTCTTTTCTTGGGTTTGGCTCTGTCTGGCTTGGAAGCTGGCCAAATGGTCGACCAGATGCTAGCATGCTCGAGATGTTGTTCACTGACTTGCTCAATCCGTTGTCCAGATGCTATTTGTTCTTGATTGAGAAGAGCTTGAGCCTTGAACTGACTGTCATGATCATCGAGTCTTGTGATGATCTGGCTGAGCTTCTTATCCAGGTCACTGACATTATTATCTCTTTGATGCTGCTGTCCTGGATAGGTATTGTTAAGATATTGATTCTGGCGATTGCCAGGAGCAGTTCCATAATTACCCGGATTGCGATGCGGCGGCTGGTAGACACCTGCCGGCGGATGGTTAGGCTTCTGATCCTGAACTTGACCAGCCGGGCGGTTATTCTGGTTCTGGTTATGATTGGCGCCAGCATTATAGGGAGGTCTGTCGTGATAGTTCCCTTGCTGTTTGAAGTTACGATAACCAGCATAACCATTCTGATTATTAACGAAGCCTTGTTGGATGAAATTTACCTCTTCGGCAGACCAGACTTCTGCCTTACCAAAATTCTGACAACGGCCTCCGTTATGTGCGCAAGCTCCACACTACTCGCAATCGGCAACATAGACAGAAGCTGCCGGTGGCTTGATTGGTGTGGTAGACTTCTTCAAATGCTTCTCTACCTCTGCCTTGATAGCTGCTTCGAAATCTAGCTTGCTCCTCGATCCTTCATATTGTCGCTCCCAGTTCCTTGACTTGGAGGCACAGTTTGCGAAGTGCAGAAGAGCAGCTTCAGGAGTGAGTGTAGTGCAATCCCCTTCAGCTAGAGAATTGACCCACTTGGCAGATTCTTCTCGAAGTCCTCGAGAGAAGATTTCAGCTAACTGCCTCTGCTCGAATCCATGATGAGGGCAGGTGTAGAGAAGTTCTTGGAATCGATTCCAAGTATCATATAAACTTTCTCCTTCTTTCTGGGAGAATCTGGCGATGCTGTCCTTGATGGCGGTTGTTCTGGCCGGAGGGAAGTTGTAACATCCCCGCCCAACCAAACGGTTTGGAACTCGAGTTCGGGTGATTGAGGCATTGGAAACAGTGTTCTTGAGGTCCCATCGAAGTTCGGGACGACCGAATTTGAGTTGGGTCGAGTTAAAACACTTTGGGGGTGCTATTGATGACACGTGAGCCATGTGTCATGTTTTGAGTGCATGTGTCATGCTTTGAGTGCATGTGTCATGCTTGAGTGTTAAAAACTCAGATTTGAGGAGTTCTTCACTCTTCCACTTTTTCCATCTTTCCCCAAACCTCTTCACTTTGCCATTTTCTCCAACTTTCCCCAAAACCCGTACTTGAAGGAAACCAAAAACCCATTTGGGTCAATCCTTGATTCCGGGAGTTGTAGAGCTCCGATTGACGATCCGTTTCTTGCTACGCGTTCGTGTCGATGAGAGGAAGAGATCGCTGGTCGTAGTTCTGGCTGGGTCGGAGTAGGCTGCTGTCAGTAAGGAGGAGAGGAGCTACGACTTTGGAGTTGTAGAACTTGGCCGTTCGGGTTTCGGGAGTCATTTTAGAGTCTCGTCATCTTCTCCAGGTGAGGGCTTAGCGTTGTGTAGGTAGTTTGGATGATGTGAGGAGTTTCAATTTTGACTTAGATGGGATTAGGTTTTTGCACGAATTGGAAGAGAGTAAAAGGGGATTTTGTTATGTGATTAATTGTTGTACATTTGTGAAAGTTGGTCGTTGTTGTATGCTTGTCGATATGATGGATTGCGTGATGATAGCGGGCTGTTTGTTATGTGCCATGAATGGGGGAGATATTAACCTTGATGCTTAATGGATTGGAGGTAGTAACGAGTGTAGGAGGGTTGGGATATGATGTTGTAACTGTGTTCTGCCCGAGTTGATCCTGCCAATGTGGGATCGCCCTTACACGATGGACAGGTGGACGGTTCCGCCAATATGGGGCTGTCCAATGAAGGATGTACAGGAGGGTAACCCTACGACTCATGACATGGCTTCCCCTGTACTTGCAGGTGGGGGTGGCCGGTGAGCTAGCCGTTTACCCTTAAACTATTTGTGCCGTGGGAGGCGTTGAATGATTTGGATTGTGTTGGAATTATGTGATGATGAGATGGTGTGGATGGATTGATTAGTAATCTGAATTGTATGAGTTGTGATACGAATATGAATATAGAACTGGAAGGAGCCCACACTACCCCACCCGAAATACTGGTTGTGATTGAGTCCGATTCACTGGGGTGAATCCCTTGGCTGGGTTGCCAAGGTTGGTTGATTTCTCCTTCGTGGAAGGATCCTATATGGATGCGTCGGAATGTATTCTCCTTCGTGGAAGGATCCCTAGTGGATGCGTCTGGTTGATGTGATGGCCGGCGGTGGTGGTGTGGATAACTCCTTGGCGCCTAATAACTCACCTAGATAATATGAATGTGAATGTTTGTGTGCTTGTGGTTGTGGTAGTGACTTGGTTGATGGATGTGATGTGATGATGCTGTGTGTGCCGTGGATTGATGTATTAATTCTGTGTGATTCTATTGTTATGAATTGTGCTTGAGAACAAGAACTGACCAACGTGATCACCTAGACTGTATTAGGGAATTAAAATATGGAAAGGGGGGTTGGGTTTGGTTCCATTGCTGGATGTCTTGTGCGGAGTTGGGACCGCTCCATAGAGTAGGACAACGTGTAGGTAGGCCCAGTGGGTTCACTCAATTTCAATAGGAAATTGATCCCTTCTCCCCTTTCAGGATCTCGTGGCTAGTGGAGGTGGCTGAGGAGTTTGAGTTCGAGGTTGATTTCGTGAAGTTCTGGACGGAAGCCATGAGGTGAAGACTGGGATTACGCGGAGTTGACTTTTCTGTTCATTTCAGTTGACTATGGGATTTTGGGGGTTTTTATGTACTTTCTGATTTATGTTGGATTGGAGGACTTATGATGGTTTGGATTGTACTCGGATTTCAGTTTCGCGTTTCTTTGGAGGCCTTCCATGTTTTTACCGTCTTTTGATCACCGCCAATTTCCCTGTTTTACCCTTGTTTTTACTCGGTAGTACCTAGGACCGGCTCAACCACGGGTTTACTCGGGTTGATTCGGAACGGGTGTTACAAATGGTATCAGAGCCTGGTTAGTTGCTGCTGTGTGGGTGAATTGTCTCTTCTTCTAGAGGAGTAATTAACCTCATAGGGAGAAGAGATGAGCATCGGCACGGGACCAACTTTCTAGGGGTTTTTTGCAATCGTTTTAATCGGGTTGGGGAATGGTTTTGAAAGAAAACTGTTTGGAAAAATTTGATTATGAGCAGTCAACTGAAATGTTTAATGTCCTCCTGTAGTGAATCCAGTCAAGCAAGGGGAAGTAGGTCCACCGGGAACTCAGGGTTTAGAGAAGGAGCCCTCAGATTCCAACCGAGTCTGTTGAAGGGGTGGAACTTTGGGGAGTTTAATGGGGAAGTGGCTGATCCTGAGGTGGCCGAGCAGTGGCTTCAGGAATGTGAGTACAAGTTCCTACAGATGGGACTTGGGGAGGGGCTGAAGGTGCAGGCAATGACCTTTCTGTTTAAAGGTCATGCTCTGAATTGGTGGAAGTCGATGCCGCAGAGTCGGGTAGTTCCGCCAGAGATGGAGCTGGAGGAGTTTGTTGAGGTATTTCGCGATCAGTTCTGTCCTGACCTTTGGCGCGAGGAGAAGGCCAAGGAATTCATGAGCTTGGAGCAAGGTGAGAAGTCTGTTCTCGCATACTACATAGAGTTTACCTCTCTCTCTAAGTGGTATGACGAGTGGACTAACCGAGAAAAGAAGCTCATCAGTAAGTTCATGAATGGGTTGAGGGCGGAGATTCAGGAGGGAGTCACCACCGCTGATATGGGGAGTTTGGTGGCCGTTAAGGCGGCGGCACTCCAGAGGGAGAGGTTGGAGAACAAGAAGAAGGAAGAGAAGAAGAGAAAGGCGTCGGCTCAGCCTTCTCCTTCAGTCACTAATAGTCATCCGGCTAAGAGGGCCCAGACATCTTATTCTGGATTCCGAGGTGCGCAGTCTGCCCCACCGAGGGGTGTGAAAGTTTGCTATACCTGTGGGCTCCCGGGTCACGTGAGTGCTACCTGCCGTAGGCCGGGACTGGTGAGTAGGAGCGGAGCATCGGGAGGGTTGCCGATGTGTGGTATCTGTAAGAAGCCACATGTCGGGGAGTGTCATATGCTAAGGTCAGCTCCGGTGACCTGCTACACTTGTGGACAGCCGGGCCATAAGAGTAACGTCTGCCCGAGGAGGGGTACTGCACCAACTCAGTCTGTGGGATCGGTGCAGGGGCCTAGAGCTCCGTCTAGGAGCTATGGAGGCGGAGGTGGCGGCAGTATGGGACGAGGGGCTGCGAGTGCTGGCCGAGGAACGGGTGCTAATGCCATGCCTGTGGGAACTGGGGGAGACCAAGGGCGGCTGTATGCTCTCACCAGGGGTGCGGCAGAGAATGCTAATGACGTGGTAACCGGTATGATCTCTATCTCAGATCTTTCCGCTTACGCTTTGTTTGATTCGGGTTCTACCCATTCCTTTGTGTCTGAGAAATGTTTGAGTAGCTTGGGTGTCGTAGCTGGTAGTCTAGGCGGTAGTTGGGATGTCAGAACTCCTTTGGGGACGTCGGTCCGAGTATATCGTGTGTGTAGGGGTTGTAAGGTGTTAGTGGGAGGTGTAGAGTTTTTGGCGGAGTTGGTGGTGCTCCCTTTCAACGAATTCGACGTTATCCTAGGAATGGATTGGTTGGCTAGACATGGGGCGTTGCTTGATTGTCGGAAGAAGGAAGTGTTGCTTCAGGTGGAAGGTGTTGGCCGGGTGGTGTTCAAGGGTGTTAGAAAGAGGGAGACAGCACCTATGGGATTAATTTCAGCAATGCAAGCTTTCTCTTTGGTTCGAGAGGGGTGTGAGGCTCTGTTGGTTCAGGTATCGGTTGAGCAGAAGGAGGAGTTGGAAAAGGTGCCGGTAGCTTGGGAGTTTGCTGATGTGTTTGAGGAATTACCTGGGGCACCGATCGAGCGTGAGGTGGAGTTCAATATAGAGTTGGTCCCTGGGACTGCTCCAATCTCTATTCCACCTTATCGCATGGCACCTGCGGAGTTAAAGGAGTTGAAGGACCAATTGCAGGAACTCTTGGATAAGGGGTTCATCCGCCCAAGTGTATCACCGTGGGGGGCACCGGTGTTGTTTGTGAAGAAGAAGGATGGGTCGATGCGGATGTGTATTGACTATAGGCGGTTGAACAAGGCGACGATCAAGAATCGTTACCCACTTCCAAGGATAGACGATCTCTTCGATCAATTGCAAGGGGCTGAAGTGTTCTCGAAGATAGACTTGAGGTCGGGTTATCACCAGTTGAAGGTGGAGGAAAGATCGGTGCCAATGACAGCCTTTAGGACCCGCTATGGACACTATGAGTTTCTGGTGATGCCGTTTGGTCTTACCAATGCTCCCGCCGCGTTCATGGCTCTCATGAACAAGGTCTTCCACGAATATTTGGATAAGTTCGTGATAGTGTTCATCGATGATATTCTCATCTATTCCAAGAATGAGAAGGAGCATGCGGAGCATTTGAGGATTGTTTTCCACAAGTTGAGGGAGCAGCAACTTTTTGCCAAGTTCTCGAAGTGTGCCTTTTGGTTGGAAGAGGTGTTGTTTCTTGGACATGTGGTCTCTAAGAGAGGTGTGGAGGTTGACCCGAAGAAGATTGAAGCGGTGGTTAACTGGTCCCCACCTAAGGATGTGTCGCAACTAAGGAGCTTCTTGGGTTTGGCTGGTTATTATCGAAGGTTTGTCGAGGGATTCTCCACTATAGCCTCCCCTTTACATAAGTTGTTGAGAAAGGAGTCAAAGTATGAGTGGAGTGAGGCGTGCCAGAAAAGCTTCAAGGAGTTGAAGAAGCGGTTGACTTCAGCTCCGGTGTTGACCCTACCGGTGGAAGGTGGCGAATATGTGGTATTTAGTGATGCTTCACTGCAAGGGTTGGGGTGTGGGCTGATGCAGAATGGGAAGGTTGTTGCTTATGCCTCACGTCAGCTTAGAGTGCATGAGGTGAACTATCCGACCCATGACTTGGAGTTAGCCGCAGTGGTGTTCGCCTTGAAGTTGTGGAGGCACTATCTGTATGGTGAGACGTTTAAGATCATGACCGACCATAAGAGCCTTAAACACCTTATGGATCAGAAGGAGCTGAATGGTAGGCAACGGCGTTGGATGGAGCTCTTGAAGGACTATGACTGCACCATTGACTACCATCCCGGTAAGGCTAATGTGGTTGCAGATGCATTGAGTCGGAAAGAGTTAGTTGATCTTAGGGCGTTGAGAGTGGAAATGCAGATGAATGATGTGGGAAGTTTGCTTGCTAAGCTTAGTATCCGACCCATGCTGAATGATAGGATTGGTGAGGAGCAACTCAAGGATGCTACTTTAGTGGCTATTCGAGGGGAAGTTGAAAAGGGCTTGGATAATGGGTTTGAGGTAGTTGGCGGGTTGCTGAGGCGCAAGGGTCGAGTGTGTGTGCCGGAGATGGAGGAGTTGAGGAGGGGGATATTAGAGGAGGCCCACTCTTCGATGTATGCTATGCACCCCGGAATGACTAAGATGTACAATGACCTGAAGTTGAGTTTTTGGTGGCCGGGGATGAAGAAGGACGTGGCACGTTTTGTGGCGACTTGTCTGGTTTGTCAGAAGACGAAGGCGGAGCATAGAGCTCCGGGTGGGTTACTCCAGTCTCTACCAATTCCGGAGTGGAAGTTCGTGGACATCACCATGGACTTCGTGTCGGGTTTTCCGCCAACCAAAGAGGGGAAAGATGCCGTGTGGGTAATAGTCGATCGTTTGACAAAAGTTGCTCATTTCATACCCATTCGGTTTAAGCCAAATGTGGAGGAGTTGGCCAAGCTGTATATAAAGGAAGTAGTAAGGTTGCATGGGGTTCCTCAGTCCATCGTCTCTGATCGTGATCCGAGTTTCACATCTCACTTTTGGGAGGGGCTGCATACGGCGTTGGGAACTAAGCTGAAATTCTCAACGGCATATCATCCCCAGACGGATGGGCAATCGGAGAGGACGATTCTGACTTTGGAGGAATTATTGAGGAGTTGTGCGATGGAATTCCAAACTCCATGGACGGAATTGTTACCTTTGGTGGAGTTCGCCTACAATAACTCATATCATAGTAGTTTGAAGTCCGCTCCTTTTGAGGCTTTGTATGGGAGGAAGTGTAGGACGCCTTTGTGTTGGGATGAAGAAGGTGCGAGAGTGTTGTCGGGTCCTCAAGTTGTACAAGAGACGGCTGATCGTATTAAGGTAATTAAGGATAGGTTGAGAGCGGCCCAGGATAGGCAAAAGGCGTATGCAGATGGTCGAACAAGAGAGCTGAGTTTTGATGTTGGGGAGAAGGTATTTTTGAAGGTGTCGCCATGGAAGGGGCTGATGCGTTTTGGTAGGAAAGGAAAGTTGGCACCTCGATACATTGGTCCTTATGAGATTCTAGCTAAGTCGGGTCCGGTGGCGTATGTGCTGGCACTGCCGAAGGAGTTAGAAAAGATGCACAACGTGTTTCATGTGAGTATGCTTAAGCAGTATCATGGAGACCCTGCACATGTGATTCAGCCGGAGGAAGTGGAGATCGAGCGAGATTTGACTTATGAGGAGAAGCCGGTTGCCATAGTGGATAGGCAAGTTCGGGTTTTGAGGAATAAGCAGATTCCGCAGCTCAAGGTGGTATGGAGGAACCACGAGAGTGAGTCGGCTACTTGGGAGACCGAGGAGGATATGAGGCGGCGGTATCCGGAATTAGTGGAAGCTTATGCTTCAGGTTTTTACGTCCCTTGATGTGTGTTCTTGTGGTTGCTTGTTGTGGTGAGGGTCTCGAGGGGGTCTAGGGAGTGTTTGGTGATGGCCTAGTGCGGGGAGTTGGTGTAGGTATGTTGGGTGGTTTGAAGGAGGGTTGTTAGATCGTCGTTAGGGATTTTGGGGGTTAATAGGATGCTTGGATTGCTGCAATTCTTGCTGTACTTTCCAAATCGTGTCGCTAGGAGGAGTTGGGGATGATTTCGGGGACGAAATCCTTGAAGTTGTGGAGACTTGTAACATCCCGCCCAACCAAACGGTTTGGAACTCGAGTTCGGGTGATTGAGGCATTGGAAACAGTGTTCTTGAGGTCCCATCGAAGTTCGGGACGACCGAATTTGAGTTGGGTCGAGTTAAAACACTTTGGGGTTGCTATTGATGACACGTGAGCCATGTGTCATGTTTTGAGTGCATGTGTCATGCTTTGAGTGCATGTGTCATGCTTGAGTGTTAAAAACTCAGATTTGAGGAGTTCTTCACTCTTCCACTTTTTCCATCTTTCCCCAAACCTCTTCACTTTGCCATTTTCTCCAACTTTCCCCAAAACCCGTACTTGAAGGAAACCAAAAACCCATTTTGGGTCAATCCTTGATTCCGGGAGTTGTAGAGCTCCGATTGACGATCCGTTTCTTGCTACGCGTTCGTGTCGATGAGAGGAAGAGATCGCTGGTCGTAGTTCTGGCTGGGTCGGAGTAGGCTGCTGTCAGTAAGGAGGAGAGGAGCTACGACTTTGGAGTTGTAGAACTTGGCCGTTCGGGTTTCGGGAGTCATTTTAGAGTCTCGTCATCTTCTCCAGGTGAGGGCTTAGCGTTGTGTAGGTAGTTTGGATGATGTGAGGAGTTTCAATTTTGACTTAGATGGGATTAGGTTTTTGCACGAATTGGAAGAGAGTAAAAGGGGATTTTGTTATGTGATTAATTGTTGTACATTTGTGAAAGTTGGTCGTTGTTGTATGCTTGTCGATATGATGGATTGCGTGATGATAGCGGGCTGTTTGTTATGTGCCATGAATGGGGGAGATATTAACCTTGATGCTTAATGGATTGGAGGTAGTAACGAGTGTAGGAGGGTTGGGATATGATGTTGTAACTGTGTTCTGCCCGAGTTGATAATTGTAGATTGCAGGAGGGTGGTCCTGCCAATGTGGGATCGCCCTTACACGATGGACAGGTGGACGGTTCCGCCAATATGGGGCTGTCCAATGAAGGATGTACAGGAGGGTAACCCTACGACTCATGACATGGCTTCCCCTGTACTTGCAGGTGGGGGTGGCCGGTGAGCTAGCCGTTTACCCTTAAACTGTTTGTGCCGTGGGAGGCGTTGAATGATTTGGATTGTGTTGGAATTATGTGATGATGAGATGGTGTGGATGGATTGATTAGTAATCTGAATTGTATGAGTTGTGATACGAATATGAATATAGAACTGGAAGGAGCCCACACTACCCCACCCGAAATACTGGTTGTGATTGAGTCCGATTCACTGGGGTGAATCCCTTGGCTGGGTTGCCAAGGTTGGTTGATTTCTCCTTCGTGGAAGGATCCTATATGGATGCGTCGGAATGTATTCTCCTTCGTGGAAGGATCCCTAGTGGATGCGTCTGGTTGATGTGATGGCCGGCGGTGGTGGTGTGGATAACTCCTTGGCGCCTAATAACTCACCTAGATAATATGAATGTGAATGTTTGTGTGCTTGTGGTTGTGGTAGTGACTTGGTTGATGGATGTGATGTGATGATGCTGTGTGTGCCGTGGATTGATGTATTAATTCTGTGTGATTCTATTGTTATGAATTGTGCTTGAGAACAAGAACTGACCAACGTGATCACCTAGACTGTATTAAGGAATTAAAATATGGAAAGGGGGGTTGGGTTTGGTTCCATTGCTGGATGTCTTGTGCGGAGTTGGGACCGCTCCATAGAGTAGGACAACGTGTAGGTAGGCCCAGTGGGTTCACTCAATTTCAATAGGAAATTGATCCCTTCTCCCCTTTCAGGATCTCGTGGCTAGTGGAGGTGGCTGAGGAGTTTGAGTTCGAGGTTGATTTCGTGAAGTTCTGGATGGAAGCCATGAGGTGAAGACTGGGATTACGCGGAGTTGACTTTTCTGTTCATTTCAGTTGACTATGGGATTTTGGGGGTTTTTATGTACTTTCTGATTTATGTTGGATTGGAGGACTTATGATGGTTTGGATTGTACTCGGATTTCAGTTTCGCGTTTCTTTGGAGGCCTTCCATGTTTTTACCGTCTTTTGATCACCGCCAATTTCCCTGTTTTACCCTTGTTTTTACTCGGTAGTACCTAGGACCGGCTCAACCACGGGTTTACTCGGGTTGATTCGGAACGGGTGTTACAGAAGTATTCTTCAACAAAGTCCTGAGCCAGAGTATCCCAGTTAGTGTAGTAGCCAGGTGGTTTGCCAGTAAGCCACCTCTTAGCAGCGCCTTTCAAAGAGAACGAGAAAGCTCTCAGACAAAGAGTGTTTTTGTCGAGGTTTCCGTTTTTAAAAGTACTGCAGAGATCAAGGAAGTCTGCAAGATGAGTGCACGGATTGTCTAGGGGCCTGCCTTCAAACTGTAAATCCCTAGAGATCATGGTCAAGAATGGAATCTTGATCTCATAGTCAGGATCTCCTTCAATGCGCGGAACGACAATGGCAGATCGAACGCTAGTCGCGCTCGGCTTGTTATAGTCTGCTAGACTCTTCTGTGCAGGTGGGGGTGGCGGCGGTTGATCGCCGTTTGGTGGTAATCTATCGGTCATGGTGGGAGATGGAGGGGGTGAAAGTGACTCGGTGTATGAAGCGGATGAAGAGTGCGGTGAAGACGGAGATGAGGAACTCTCCTTCGGTTCCTCGATCTTGATCGGAGTGATGAATGGATTGGATCTGCCTTCCTTCAGAATCTGTGATCGTAGAGGTGTAGCAGAACTGCCTGGATTCCCTGCAATCTTAGCCTGTTTGGTCTGAGAGCGAGTCCAAGGACGGTGAGGCATACACCTGTAAACCTACAGATAACAAAGACAAACAAAACCAGTGTAAAATCGAAGTGGATGGAAAAATGAAAGATGGAAAATAGAAGAATAAATTGCCAGATCTTCTTTCAACAATCAAAAGAAGTCCCCGGCAACGGCGCCAATTTGGTGGAACCTCCGGTCGTTGGTCGGGATTCAGCCAAATAAAAACTACTAATGCTAAGAAAAAGCGTATAACAGATCGTATTCCACGGGCCTTCGAATGATTGGCTACTTCAGAACTAACAAATTATTCAAAGAAAAAAAAACACTCAGTGCGTGGTGTGAGTTCCACGACTTCTACTTCTAAGAAATGCAGAAAAATTAAAAAGATTAAACTAAAGCAGATTGAGAATTAGGGTTTGGAAACAAGAATGACAGACGAACTTAGACTTTGAATCTCCCTTCGTTCCCCAGAGCATTGGCAATCAACAGATCAGCGGATCTTGATTCTTATTCAATCAATTACTAAGACACCACCATAACTCCTTACCCTTAGGTTTAAGACCGGCGAACGTTCGCTCTATCCGTTCTAACTACGAAGATTAACTAGCCGCCCGGGTACGGTCGCCTCTCGCAACGACTTAATTAATTGGTGTAATTACTAGTGATTAATGAGTTACTCTTGCAGTGAATTAACCCTAACCGGTTCCTACGAAAGGCACACTCCAATTATAAGGTTAATTGTTTAATTCGATGTTCTAAAGTAAGGCGAGCGTTCGCTTCTATCCTTAGCTTAACAAGAATCTAATCTAGGTGATCAATCCAGACAAGAAACATGCACAATGAAGAACGAATCAAACATGAAAAAGAACTGATTGAATTTCGAATCTAATCACCGCCGATCTGTGACCGCTTTAAAGCCCTGGTTCACTTAGGGTTCATCTAGTCTAAGCTCTAAAGGGTTTAGCTACTCATGATCATTACAAAAGACACAAAGACAAAGAAAGAGTTCATCATTCAGAGGAAGAACAGAAAAGAATCTGAAAAACCTAATTCAGACGACTCTGACAGACTCCAATCTTCGGTAAGTTGCACTCCTAGCTCCGGTTCTCCGAGGTGGAAGGGATGGCGTCACGATCTCTATCCGGCTCTTCGAACTCCAACTCCTCGCTCCAGAACTTCAGAGAATTCTCATCTCGAAAAGTTGTATTATGATTAATTATGATCTCTTTTTTTCTTTCTTTCTTTGGGCCGCCGGATTAAGTATAAATACTTAACCCTAGTTGGGCGGGCTGAGCTGATGTTTTCGCCGAAACCATAGGGATAGTTTCGGCGAAATTGGCTTTGAGTTCAGGGCTCCGCCGGCTGTTCAATGTCTTCGGTCCGAGCAGTTGATTTATTTCGCCGAAACCATCCTTCTGTTGGCATCAGTTGATTTGAACTGCTGGTTTCGCCGAAATTGGAGGCCTGGTTTTGCCGAAACTGTAAGTGTGAATGGCATATTTTCGGTTTGACTTGATTGGCTCCTTGGATCGATTCCAGTTTGATTCCTCGAGGTTCCAACGCCTTAGACACGTCCATGGCTACTTTCTTTGATGGCAAAAACCTATGCTAACATGAAAACACTAGAAAACCATCAAATAGACCCGAAACGGGCCAAGGTAACACAAATTGCACGAGATAGGGCAATCGATTGAATATTCGTTATTCGACCCTAAAAACAATGTCTTAAGCAAAGAAATGTTGATTAAATGAGGCTGATAATCACGTCAAATCGAGTGTCATCAGTTAACTATTTAATTCAATGTTCTAGAACAAGGTGGACGTTCACCAACTATCCTTTATTCTAACAAGAATCTAATCTAGGTGATTAGACTAAAAAAGAAACGGATTTTAAGAACGAATTACACATGAATAAGAGAAAGTTTGAATTGAAATCTAATAATCGCTGATCCGTGACTGCTTTAAAGCCCCGGGTCACTTAGGGTTCATCTAATCTAAGCTATGAGAGTTTAGCTACTCATATCTAATAAACAAGATTCGAAAACGACAAAAGAATTCATCTTAAAACAAAGGAAGAACAGAGGGGGATATGAAAAACCTAATTTCAGATGATTCCTGGCAGCTTCGATCTCCAGAATCTTCAATTCCTAGCTCTGAGTGTCTTCCAGGATGGATTGATGGTGTCAGGATTTCTCTGATTGCTCCGATATACTCCTCTCAACTCTCTCCAGGTCGCGGAAAGTCTCTAAAAATCGAATGTGTTCTGAATTGTCTCCAAAAAATCTAAATATACCATCTAAAACCTTTCCCTTGTTGAAAAGGAAAATTTTTCCCGTCTAGGGAGCTTACACGGTGTGTAAGCTAAATAGTGTATTTAGCTTATACGGTGTGTAAGCTCCAAAATCCAGCTTTTTAGTTTTCTTCAAAATCGGTCATTTCCTTGTGGTTGAGCCTTCTTCTCTCGACCCGGATCACTCCAAGGGGCCTAGAATCCCTTGTCACTCAATGCTTCACTCCCGGTTTGATTCCCCAATGCTGGTTATTACCTAAAATCTAAAAAAACGTGCAAAATGATGTAAAATGGCCCTAAGGCCAAAAGGGAAATACACTCACTTAAAATCACCCAAATGAGATAAAATCATCACAAAATGTTGTCTAATGAGGGAATAAATACGTCAATAATTGGGCGCATCAAATCACCCCACACTTACACCTTTGCTTGTCGTCAAACGAATCAAATTTAGAAACACACTCAGATTCACATATGACGAGACTAGTTAAATTGAAGTTCAATCCTAACAATTCGGCTTACACTGTTCCACATAGAAAACGTAACCTACAATGCAAGAACATCAACCAAACAAGTGTAGACCTCACTATTTTTTGCACACTTCAAGTAGTAGTTTATTAGAACGTGTTTCTTGCCAAAAGCTTGCAAATTAATAACAAATTACCCGACTACGACAACACTAACTCTAATCAAAAGTTCTTAAGCTCGGGCCATGATGCAGATTAGGCGAAGGTAGGAAATGTTTGGGAAATAGTGGTTGCAAGTGACGTGGCTATCGACTCAACTTTCATCCGCTTCTAAACCTGTACGTTAAATGTTCTAGCTAGGATCGATTCAAACAACAACTTCTTTCAAGATTATCGACTTCTTCTATCTATGTACTACATACTAGTGCTTAATTCGAACACTTCGCTTAGGTGTTGGACCTGCCTAGCTCACAACATTCGTGCCTATGCTAGTGCTCAACCCGAACACTTCACTTAGGTGTCAGACTTGCCTAGCTTTCTTTTCAGCACTTAATTCAATTAAAATTAATTGCTATATGTTTTGGAATAAATCAGACATTTTCTTCACAAAATTTAAAATTGAGATACTTGATTTGAAAATTTAGCCACTTGATCCTAGCTAGTTATAACTTTTACATAAGATTTCAAATTGATTTCCTTCTAGTCTCAAGCCACAATCACAAGGGATCAAATAGGGAATGAAAAACATGGAGGATAGCTTAAAATGTGTATAAACCAACAAACAGGCCAAGGCTCAACGGGGTTATCCTAAAGGAAAACTATGTTTGGTAGGCTTTTTGGCTGAAAGTGGTGGCATTCTAAGTGCCGTTCTCATTTTAAGGCGGTGTTATAGAGCATTGTTAAAAAAAAGTAATAAGCCAATCAATTCAATTAATTCAAATTTCAACTAGAAGAGTGATCTATTATCTGTTCTGACCTAGAGTCATTTAATATCAATGCCGACACGCTGGTTACAGGTTCTAAGTGGAACAGTCTAAGCGTCATTGTGAGAAATTGAAGTCAAATTAACATGGCAAGTCAAGAATTGAGTGCATTTCAATTAGAGGAATCACACGAATACAAAAATAGAAACCCTCAGAATTATCATCCCACCCCACACTTAAATCAGACATTGTCCTCAATGGACCACATAAAAAGAGAAAAAGTGTATATGGGTACCGAAAAGTGAGTGTGAGGGCGCTGAAGAAGTCGTGAGCGAGACACCGGAGACATAATCGTGAATAGAATCATGGAGAATTCTATGTTCATAACGTGAAAGCATAGGAGGATATGATCATCACACGATTAGAGCATCTGAAGTGCAAAATATTCGACCGACTCAATCAACCACAAAAGTTTGACACTGACTCAAAACATAACAAACCGACACACAATAAGAAACGAAAAGTACAAAGTTCTGGATGATAAAAAATAAAGAAAAATCCTGAAAGCACTGGGATCACTGAAAAATCCTCAATTTTCTCTCAATCAATGCGACTCATCGCTGCGACAGCCTTCCTCTAGATAACAAGCCATTGCGCTTGATCTTCCACTTGAAATCTAGGAAGCTCCCTTGCCCTTGCGTGGTGCAAATTTTGTCCTCTCGCGCTTGATCTTCAGTTCTACCCATCCTGAAAAAGAAGAGCACAAAAAATGCCAAGTTAAGCGTTCTAACAGGTGGAAGAATCGCATATAAACACACCAAAAAATCGAGCATAACCTTGTGAATTAATTGAGAAAAGGGGGATTAACAAGCAATGACAAAACAACAAACACCATAGAAACAAAGCGCAACCATAGTGAGTTGGATGCCAACAATTTTAAGTCAAAATCCCCTAAGCACACATCAAGGTTCAAACACAACACATATCATGTCGGTCTATATAAAGCATTTAACCAAATGGAACAAAGTAGTGATATTACACGATCAAACACATGTCATAACCAAGTAATAATCACAACAAAGTCAGCTAAACAATGCACATATGCTAAGGCACAACGTCAAGAAACTGAGATAACACAAAGTATGGTCGAATCATCATATGAGCATATTAAGGCCAAAGATAATCAAGAACAAGCATTCAAATATATCCATGAACACTAAATGATCATTCTTGAAGCAATAAATCATAAAAATTCGGCCATATGCAAAAATCTCCAATTTTGAGCAATATCGATAGAAAAAGTCTATGCAAATGCACAATTGGGGGGGGGCAACCACATCGAAACGACCCCCGATTCAAACTACAAGCTCCATATACCACCATTTTCATTTATATAAGCTCAATTTCACAAATGCCCAATTTTGAAAAATTAGGGTTTTGAAGAACACCAAAATCCAAATAGACCTGCCAATCGAGTTCAAATGGGGCAAATCATCGAAATAAAGTTCTAAGAGGTAAGGACATCCATGTACGTACCTGAAGACCGAGTTAACTACTCGGAAATAAGAAGAAAACGGGTAAGTGGATGGTAAATCGGGTCTAAAACTAGATTTGGTCGACTTTCCACTATGGGAGTTGTACGACGGAGCTACCGTCGGCGCTAGGGTCGTCGGACGAAGATTGGGTTGGCGGCGTGATGGGAGGAAAGGTGAATGGTGGCTGGTGGACAGTGGTTTGGTGGGCGCGAAAGGTGTGGGGTGGTTGATACATGGGGGTTGGCGGTGGTGACGCGGGTTTAGTTCCGGTCGGTAGGGAGGCGGAGGACTGAGGGGGTCGGTTGGTTTGAGGAAGGGGAACAGAGGGTGAAGGGTTTGTTGCAAGTGAGAGAGCGGCTGTTGTGTGGTGCTGGTTCGGTCGGAGTTTGGCAGAAGGGAAGACTGGTTGCATGGGTGAAGGGAGGCGGTGAGGGGAGGACGCAGGCGGTCCAAGCTCCGCCGGCGCATGTGATTTGTGGTGTTTTTGTGTGGTGGGGGTATGGTTGGAAGAAGAAGATGGGAGAGAGTGGAGATGATTTTGGGAGAGAGAGGGGAGGAGAATGAGTGTTTCACACAATGAGGAGTAAAATTTGGACTTACCCCTAACTTTTTTATGGTTTACACGTCGTGTGAAATCGTAGTGTAAATAGTTTACACGTTGTGTAAACTCTTACACGGATGTTTACACAACTGTGTAAGCTCACTATGATTTAGCTCTCTTTTGGGTCCAAAATCTGGATTTTTACCACTTTTGACAATTTGGTCACTCTTTTTCCTGCAAACAATATTTTTAACCCAAATAACACCCAAAATATTTTTTTCAATTATTTTCTTTCATCCAGACTCATCCGACTCGACACAAAACTCATAAAATGACTAAAAATAAATAAAAACTGACTCCAACCTTGAGTTGCCTCCAAATAATTGCTTAACGTCCTTGAGCTGGACGATACCTAGGGATGGCAATGGAGCTAGTTATTGGATAATTTTATCCAAATAGTAAGATCCATTAGATTATGGATGGATTTAAGTTGTATCCAAATACCTTTTTTTATTTTGGATTGGATTGGATATGTTGGAAACATTATTGGATTAACTTGGTGGATATCCAATGGATCTAAGTTAATTCCCTCTTACTATTATTGGAAGTTCCTTCAATCACTATGAATTACACAATTTAAACCAAGCAAACAAGAAACATAAGGACTAAATGATTCAACAACATTCAACATTCAAATCTCAACATTCAACATCCAATCAAAAAGTAAACTAATACTATATAGTGGCTAGGCATTGTCTTCCCAGACACTAAAGTAAGTATCATGATTCGTGAACATTGCTTTCCCACAAAATGATGCTCTCTTCTAAGCAACCAACCAATCCATTACCAATTTTCACATCTCATTTCATACAGCTGACAATGGAATCAATAACTTCTTCCATGTTCAGATTCATCATTAGTTTGAACGGCCACTTCATCTCCTGAAAAAACCCAAATTAATAAAGGACTAGTCAACAACACACATATCTTCTCTTCTCAAATAATAATATGAATTAACACTACAAAATTAATATCCTAGCTAGGTCTTAGTGTCTTACGTACCACAAGACTGATAAAGAGACCTTCCCTCCTTCATGTCTTATCTCAAAGCATCCCTTTCTGCCATATCTTGTCTCTGCAAATGACAAGAGGTTTAAAAATCAAGACTTCACAGCACTCACTACCTGTAAGCCTAAGTTGGAATTGAAATAGGAACAATAGATCAAACTAACTACAAAACTGGAGCTGTGCAGCAGCCAAACCAGTTCCATTCTGCAAGACTAGAGCTGATTTTCTAATCACTTGCATTCATAACATAAGAAAGACACAGTTATTACTTATTACAAATTGAATAGCAGCAGCACTGGTTTGGATCAAGTAATGAAGAGAAACAAGCAATAAGGGTTGGAGCAAACAATGATGAGAAAGCATGAAAAGGAAACAGCAAGATACAATCAACTATAGATGATCACACGAGCTCGTAACCGCCCACAACATACAAAAGTTTGAGAATTTAGTTGTACCCAAATTAGGCATGTTGCCTATGAACTTCCTCCTCAGGATCATTTTCATCATCAACAACAGACCCCATTAACTTACTAGCAGAAGAACCAGCATTTGTAGATACACCTGCACCAAACGTTTTAAATAACAAATAAACACTAAAATAGAGATGTCACAAAATATATTAGGTGTTTAATAAATAACATGATACCTTTGATTTGATTTATTAGCCAATTCTTAGAACACATTAGCGCCTCAATAGTATTTTCCTCAAGCCGACTACGATGTGGGCTCAACAATCTCCCACATGTGCTAAAAGCCGATTCTGAAACAACCGTAGTCACAGGAATTCCTAATATATCTCTCGCTATCAACCTCAATGTAGGATACTTAACCCCATGACTCTTCCACAAAGCCAATATATCAAACTCTTCCGTTCTTGGTATCAAACCATCTCTAAGGTAAGTATCCAATTGTGCTCTTACATTATGAACCTCTTGATCAGTACTTGCATATGTATCAAAATCAGAAAGAAACCTCCCTCTCCTCGCTACTTGTCTATCCGAATGAGATACCAAATTTGCTTGACTTGATGACCCAACGTGAGATTCTGGCCTTTGGTGGTAAGCATTGAGTAGGCTATACAAGATATCAGTAATCCTTGTAATATGGTAACCTGCTAAATCTCCATAAATCTTTCGAAGTGACCACTCCACCAATTTCATCTTAAATCTAGGCTCTAGAATTGCAGCAACTCCCAAAATGCCATGAATGACATCCCAATACGAATCAAACTTCACCAACATCTTTCTTGCCATCTCAGCTATAATATCATTTGGAGATAATACCCACTCGTGTAAAGAAATCTTCACTTCACAAATATTAGGAAAGAAAATGTTAGCAGTAGGATAGGTAGAACCTGAAAACACATCGCTAACATCACAAAACAGTTCTAGCTTTGAACATATCTCTTGGGCCATTTCCCACTCAGATTCACTTGGTAATGATCTGTAGTTTGAGTCTCGTTGGCTCAATTTAGCAAATACATCTTTGTACAGTAATGCAGTAGAAAGCTTTAAACAGGTCGAGTTCCACCGAGTCTTGCAATCAAGCACCAACTCCTTCGAATGCAAATTGTGCAACTGCTTGACAACTTCTGCAAATTTCTGTCTTCTTTTTGGTGATGCAATCCAGTACACAACACTTTCCCGCACATTCTCAACACAACTCTCAATTATAGATAACCCATCTTGGACAATTAGATTCAGAATATGTGCAGCACAACGCATATGCAAAAGAGAACCTTCTAGAATAAGTTACTCCTCTCGAAGCTCTCTCCTAAGAGACCTAATCATAGCATCATTGGTACTACAATTGTCTAAGGTGACTGTCGACAACTTACTATCAATGTTCCATTCTGTTATAGTATCAAAAAGAACACGACAAAGGACATCTTTGGTGTGGGGAGAAGGAACATAGACAAACCTCAATATACGATTCTGAAGAATCCAAGAGTCATCGATGAAATGAGCAGTCACCACCATAAATCCCCTCTTATTGTTGTTCGAAGTCCACATGTACGTTGTAACAGCCACCCGACTCATATTCCTATCTAATTCGATCATTACATGTGTTTTTCCTTCATTATAAACCTTCATAATATCACTTTTGATAGTGTTCCTTGAAACTATCTTGAATGCAGGTTGAAGAGACCTTATAAAACTTCTTACACCAACATAGTCAACCACAGAAAATGGAAACTCGTGTATAATAATCATATTGGCAAGTTCTCTTCTACAAGTTTCTTGATCAAAAGTATATGGACTGCCAATAACACTAGAATTCCTCAACATATTATACAAGTGTTTGATTTTAGGGCACTTCTGTAAGTGTTTGTCTAAATGAGAAATGCCATTTGACGCAGAATAAATCTTCTTGCAATGTCTACATCGAGCTTTTACTCTCCCATCAACCATTAATCTTTTGAAGTATAACCAAACATGAGATCTTAACTTTCTACTACCGGAGATATCCAGAGAAACTTGCTCAGAGATACTTTCATTGGCAGAAGAAGGACTATGGCTATGAGCTATAGTAGGCATAGGCATAACAGATTCATCTCCTTGTGAATCCATGAATTCTAAGAATGCAAGGATAGATACACTGACCCTTTTTTCCTTGCAAAGGTTGTTGATTCAGATATGTTTCTGCAGAACCAGAATTACTTCTCAATTCTCACTCATTTGATATGGTTGTTGATTCAGAAATGCTCTTGCTGTATCAACAAAAACAAGGAAACTTTATCATGCAAGTCTTAACCAAGAGTGGAACTATTCTACGAAGGACATGAATTCAAACAGAAACAGAATAAACAAGTGGACATTGTTCAGAAACAGAACAAGGAAACTTTATCAACACTAATACTAAAACACTCTTGCCAAGTCTTCTTAAAATTGGGTAGTGGTCAATTATCCATTGTCAAACAACTGATATGTAACAGGTGGTGGAGGTAGTGGTCAATTATATCCAAATGGGAATATGATGATGATGAACAACATGAACATGAATATATATCCAAATTGGGTAGCTCCCTCACGACTTGCACAAAAGAGCCAAGTGGGTTAGTGCTTCTTAGTTCTACAAGCCCAAAATTGAACCCAAATTAAACATGTTATAATAAACACAACTTCTAAAAAGATGGTACATCATAAGTATGATCAATGCATGAGTATAACATACATGAAATGGATGATGGAAAGATTAGTGAGCTGAACTTAGAGATAGCGAATTGGGAGCTAGGACAAACTAAACTGCCCTGAATGCATTAAACAAAATGAAATGCATTAGCAACCAATAAGCAAGGTAATCACAACGGATCAGATATCAACAACCAGATTGCAATATTGTGGTGGGTTAGTGCTTCTCAGTTCTACAAGCTTCTGGTTGAGTCATATAACTACAAAACTAGACTACATGTAAATAAGATCCTCGTAGCGAAGTTAGACTTACCGGTGCCTCGCCTGCACCACCACCAATAAAGTCTGGTAAGCTGGCCACGAAGGCCATCACAGCACAGAAGCTTCTGAATGAGCTTCGAAAGATGATGGCACAGTGTGAGAAAATGGAAACAAAATTTTAAGGGAGGAAAAGGAGATGGAGATTCCAGATATTTTACAGAGTTTTGAGATTCAGCAAGTCTCCAAAAGCATTCTATCGATCGGACAAACTGGAAATCAGCGAAGAGCACATATCGCCGGCGGTAACCCGAGAACACGAGCGTCGAGTGCAGAGCGATCAGACTGAAGGTTGAAGAAGGTTGAACCCTAATCAGGCGAGTGCAAATCGTCGACTGCAGGGGAGGGATTATTTTAGATTTTAGGCAGCTGTTGCTTTTTGATCCATATGTGAAAATTGGACCTTTTTTTAATCCATGTTGAATTACAAAAATAATTTAATGGATAAAAAATAGGTCCATTAACTATTAATGGATTTGGATCAGCCCCAATCCTTATTGGACTTAAATTCAGTCCAATCCAAAAGAAATTAAGTGGATGGATATCCAAGCCTTGGATATATTCTGCCATGCCTAACGATACCTGGATACAGATCAAGGGGGTGGCACGATGTCATGTATAATGGGAAGACCTCAGAGGTACTTCTTGAGGTGATCAATGTTCACTATGAATGGTGTTTGATCAACGCTTCTGATTTCCACATCCCCAAATGGTGTTTTACTAGTCACCGAGAACGGACCAGACCATTGGGATTTCAGCCTTTCCGAGTGGCTCTTCAAGCGTAGGCTAAATAGCAGGACTTCATCACCGGGATAGCATTTGTTGGGATCCTTGAACGTGTTATCCAGTCCTGAAACCAAAGACAACTCTAGCGGGGTGCTAGGCAAAGAATGAGCACCGAAGTCGGTAGAGGCCGACTTCACAGAATCAATAGAGATACAATCAACATCACGAGGGGCAGAGTATTGCATACCGTCGTTGAACCGGAATGTAACACTATCCTTTCCGACCTTGAAGGTCAACGAGCCATGCTTGACATCAATAATCGCGTCGGTTGTTGCCAGGAATGGTCG
This sequence comes from Linum lewisii, assembly GCA_034768395.1. Taxonomy (NCBI): domain Eukaryota; kingdom Viridiplantae; phylum Streptophyta; class Magnoliopsida; order Malpighiales; family Linaceae; genus Linum; species Linum lewisii. Next base: position 17,250,704 of record CM068300.1, read on the forward strand.
GCCTAAGAGAAGATTTACATCCACCTCTCGAGTATCTAGCACAATGAAATAAGCTAAAATAGTAAATGGGCCACAACGAACAGGTCCATCCTCTACCATTTCCCTAGGCAACTTCACAGATCTATCAGCTAACACAAGATGCAAACTAATAGGCTTCAATTCTCCTAGATTAAGTTTTTTCATATAGGCATGAAGGAATAACATTAATTAAAGCACCTCAATCAGCTAAGCTACGATCAATTTTAATACCATTAATGGTGCATGGTAAAGTAAAGGAACCAGAATTGAGACACTTAGTTGGAGGAGGTATGGATGGTGAATGACATAGGATGACTGAGCACTCCTCGTTAAGGGAGATAGAAGACACCTCTCCCTTCTTCTGTTTTTTCATGAAATCCTTCAAGAACTTCCCGAGCGGTGATATCGTCTCTATATCATCAATGAGTGGCATCTTGAGCTATGTGTTCCTAAAAAATGCTTGCCACTTCTGGTACTGAATGTCGCGGGTCTTCGAGTTGCTCGACATGGCTTTAGGAAACGGGATCCTAGGCTGATGTGGAGGGAGAATAGGCTCGGGGACCGGCTTCGGAGGAGGCGGGGCAGTCACTTCCTCTTCTTCTTCTTTATCTTCTTCCTCGGCTGTGATATCCTTGATCTCTAGCATGTCGATAGCAACATCATCAGAAACCATAACCGGAGTGGAATCAGGAGCTGTAGGACCAGCTAGTTGTTTGCCACATGTTGTCGAGATGGCCTTGACATGCTCATTTTTAGGGTTCAGGTCCGTTTGGCTCGGTAACTAACCTAATGGGCGACCACTAGAGAGGAGGCTGACGATGGTACTGAGCTGGCTCTCCATCCCCTGTCCTTCAGCTATCTGACATTGATTCAAGGCTGCTTGGGCCTTGAATTGTGCGTCATGGTCATCAAGTCTTTCCATGATCAGGTTGAGCTTCTTGTCTATCTCGCTCTCCTTAGGTTCCCGTGGAACTGTTGATGCGTTGTAAAACAGTGATAAAATACTACTAAGCTAAAAGCTAAGCAGATCGTATTCCACGGGTCTTCTAAAAATTGTCTACTCAAATATAAAGGAAGAATATTCAAGTTCAAACACGTTGTGCGTGGTATGAGTTCCACGACTTCTATACTAGGATGCAAGGAAACTGAAATGAAATTAAAATGCAGAATGATTGGTTGGTTGACTTAACAAAGACGACAGACAGGCTTAGACTTCGAATCCCCCTTAGATTGCCAGAGCATTGGCAATCAACAGACTAGTGGTTTTAAATTCTCGTTCAATCAATTCTTAGACACCACCATAACTCCTTACCCTTAGGTTTAAGACTGGCGAACGTTCGCTCTATCCGATCTAACTACCAAGATTAATTAACCACCGAGCTTTCGCTTGTTGCGATGGAAGAACTAACTGGTGCAATTACTAATGATTAATGAGTTACTCTTGAAGCGGATTAACCCTAACTGGTTCCTACGAAAGGCACACTCCAATGAATAGGTTAATTGTTGATTTGGCGTTTTAAAGTGAGGCGAACGTTCGCTACTATCCTCAGCTTAACAAGAATCAAATCTAGGTGATCAAGCTAGAAAAGAAACACAAACAACGAAGGACAAACCAAACATGCAAGATAAGCTGATTGAACTTTGAATCTAATCACCGCCGATCCGTGACCGCTTTAAAGCCCTGGGTCACTTAGGGGTCATCTAGTCTAAGCTCTACGAGTTTAGCTATTCATGTTCATAACAGCAGAAACAAAGACAGAAACAAAGTTCATCATGAAAAGGAAGAACAGATGGAAACTATAAAACCTAATTGAGATGACTCTGGCAAAGCTCCGTTCTCCGGTAATCTTCACTCCTAGCTCCGAGCTCTCCGAGGTGGAAAGATGGCGTCCCGATCTCTTCTTGGCTCTTCGAACTCTCAAAACTCTGTTCTCCCAACTTCTTCGGTTTGGAAAATTATTTGATATCTTTTTTTCTGATATGAGCCGCCGGTTTATATTTATACTTAACCCTTTTCCCAGCCGGATTAGGTTAAGGTTTTCGGCGAAAACTGTAGGACTTTTCGCCGAAAACTTCCTTCGAAAAGTTGGCTCCGGTCGACTGTTTCTTCTGTGTTGTTTTGATCGAGAGTTTTCGGCGAAGACTTAGACTTCTCGCCGAAACTTCTCCTTCTATGCTCTGACGATTTCCTCTTGGATTTTCGCCAAAATCTTCTTAGAAAAGCTGGGCAGGAATTGTGTTGACTTGATTGACTCCTTGGATCGATCCCGGTGTGATTCCTCTAGGTTCCAATGCCTTAGACACGTCCTTGGTTACACTATTTGATGGCAAAAACCTGTGCTATCAGAAAAAACACTAGAAAACCATCAAATAAACCTGAAACGGGCCAAAGTAACCGAAATGGCACGAGATAGGGCAGTTGAGTGAATATTCGCTATTTTGCCCTAACAACCATGTCTTAAGCAAAGAAATGTCGCTTAAATGGGGCTGAAAATCACGTCAAATCGTGTGTCATGAAATACCCCACACTTATGATTTTCCTTGTCCTCAAGCAAATATAACAGAAAGCGCTCAAGTTCACAGATGATAAGGTCGATTAAATTGAAGTTCAAGCATACACAACGAGTTATTAGACAGCTACTTCTAGAACAAGAAACCTAACATGCATACCGATCAACCAAACAACCCGATCTCACTAAAAACTGCACACGACAAGGAGCAATCACCAATCATGAACAAATTTGACCTGATCGACTAGACTCCTCACACAGATAGTATTTGGTACAAGGGGAACTCTCATTCTCTGTGTTTAGGGACGTGTTTTTGTTCTCAATCATTTTCTGTTACTGAATTCTGTCATAGGCTTGCAATTCTACCACATCTCCACCACTGTGACAACATGAGTAACTAGTCAAGAAGGACTTCTCTACTTTGGACTGTAACGAATTCTACACTACAGGGTTTATAATGAGATGGATGATGGCTTTGGTGCGGCGTAGCTTTCGACTAACTTCCCTCAAATCTAGCCTATGGCTTCCTACCGTCTAACCAGACATAGATGGAATAGTGTACGCTCGTCCTATGATACCCTCAAGCAACCTAGCACTTTATTTTGCAATTTTCTTTTTCTTTACATTTTTTTTGACTTTGTCCTTCCATATGTAGGGAGAAGAACGTTATTGAACTAGACTATAAACTTTGAAACTTTGAACTTTTTCTATATTTTTTTTTTGAATTTCCTTTTTTTTTCTTTACTTTTTTTTATTTGTGCCGATTTTCTTTTAGCTGCTAGAGGGGCTTACACGTTTGGACATAATAGCTAAGACCACCTGTTTAATGGCTATAGGCAGGTTACCACAGACCGACTTCCGGTAGGCTAATCTAGAACTACAACCACAGGGGATCAACGGGGAATGAAAGAATGGGGATTGGTTGTAATGTATAGCGAACTGAAAGAAAGGCCAAACTCAAGGGTTTAAACCTAATGGATTTAACGTTGGGTAGGCAATCTGGCTTAGTAGCTTAATTCTAGGTGCCTCTATCCTCCTAGAACTCATGTCATCGTGTGGTCTCGAATAGGTGGTGAACCTGTCGTTGAGGGTTCAACCAAATAAAAACTACTAATGCTAAGAAAAAGCGTATAGTAAATCGTATTCCGAGGGTCTCTTATGATTGGTTACTTCAGAACTAGCAAAATACTTGAAGGCAAACACGTTGTGCGTGGTGTGAGTTCCACGACTTCTACTTCTAAGAAATGCAGAAAAATTAAAACAAATTAAACTAAAGTAGATTGGGAATTAGGGTTTGAAAACAAGAATGACAGACGAACTTAGACTTTGAATACCCCTTTGTTCCCCAGAGCATTGGCAATCAACAGATCAGCGGATTTCGATTCTCATTCAATCAATTACTAAGACACCACCATAACTCCTTACCCTTAGGTTTAAGACCGGCGAACGTTCGCTCTATCCGTTCTAACTACCAAGATTAACTAGCCGCCCGGGTACGGTTGCCTCTCGCAATGACTTAATTAATTGGTGTAATTACTAGTGATTAATGAGTTACTCTTGCAGTGAATTAACCCTAACCGGTTCCTACGAAAGGCACACTCCAATTATAAGGTTAATTGTTCAATTTGATGTTCTAAAGTAAGGCGAGCGTTCGCTTCTATCCTTAGCTTTAACAAGAATCTAATCTAGGTGATCAATCCAGACAAGAAACATGAACAATGAAGAACGAATCAAACATGGAAAAGAACTGATTGAATTTTGAATCTAATCCCCGCCGATCCGTGACCGCTTTAAAGCCCTGGGTCACTTAGGGTTCATCTAGTCTAAGCTCTAAAGGGTTTAGCTACTCATGATTATTAACAAAGAAACAAAGACAAGGAAAGAGTTCATCATTCAAAGGAAGAACAGAAAAGAATCTGAAAAACCTAATTCAGACGACTCTGGCAGACTTCGATCTTTGGTAGATAACACTCCTAGCTCTGGTTCTCCGAGATGGAAGGGATGGCGTCACGATCTCTATCCGGCTCTTCGAACTCCAACTCTTCGCTCCAGAACTTGAGAGAATTCTGATCTCGAAAAGTTGTGTTTTGTAAATTATGATTGTATCGAATGCTTCTCCTCTTTGGGCCGCCGGGTTAAGTATTTATACTTAACCCTAACTGATCCGGATTAGCCTGATATTTTCGCCGAAATTCTTAAGGAATTTTCGGCGAAAATTCCTTTGTGAATGGGAGTGCTTTCTCTGCCTTGTATTTTCGGTCCGAACACTTGATCCTTTTCGCCGAAACCATCCTTCACTTGGCATCAGTTGATTTGCATTAATATTTTCGCGAAGATGAAAGCTTATTTTCGCTGAATGTGTAAGTGTGAATGGGCAGACTTTCGGTTTGACTTGATCGGCTCCTTGGATCGATTCCGGTTTGATTCCTCGAGGTTCCAACGCCTTAGACACGTCCATGGCTACTCTATTTGACGGGAAAAACCTGTGCTAACACAAAAACACTAGAAAACCATCAAATAGACCCGAAACGGGCCAAGGTAACACAAATGGCACGAGATAGGGCAATCGATTGAATATTCGTTATTCTACCCTAAAAACCATGTCTTAAGCAAAGAAATGTCGCTTAAATGAGGCTGATAATCACGTCAAATCGAGTGTCATCAAATACCCCACACTTAAGCTTTTGCTTGTCCTCAAGCAAACTGAATAGAAACGCTCATGTTCATAAATGATAAGATCGATTAAATTGGAGCTCAATCAAACACAATGAATTATTAGACAGATCGATCCTAGAACAAGAAACCTAACATGCATACAGATCAGCCAAACTACCTGGTCTCACTAATAAACTATACACGACAAGTAATTAGCAACCAATTATGCACGAATTTGACCTGACCGACCAGACTCCTCACACAGGATATATATAGTACGATGGGGACTCTCACTCTCTGTGTTTAAGGACGTGTTTCTGCTCTCGATCATTTTCTGTTACCGAATTCTGTCATAAGTTTGCATTTCGACCACATCTCCACCACTGTGACAACATGAGTATATAGTCAAGAAGGACTTCCCTGCTAGGACCGTAATGAATACTACACTACTCGGGTTTATAATGAGATGGATGATGGAATGAATGATGATGGCTTTGTGCGGTGTAGCTTTCGACTAACTTCCCTCGAATCTAATCTATGGCTTCATACCGTCTAACCAAACACGGGTGGAATAATGAACGCTCGTCCTATGATACCCTCCAGTAACCTAGCACTTATTCTTTTTTTCTTTTGCACAATTTTTTTTTTCTTTTCTTTCTTTTGAACTTTTCTTTTGACTTCGTTCTTCCATTTGTAGGGAGAAGAACGTTTTATTGAACTACACTTTGAACTTTTTCTGATTTTCTTTTCTTCAATTTTTTTTCAAAATTTTTCTTCTTTTCTTACTTCACTTTTTTTTCTTTTGTGCCGATTTTTCTTTTAGTTGCTAGAGGGGTTTACACGTCTGGACATATTAGCTAAGACCACCTGTTTAATGGCTATAGGCAGGTTACCACAAATCGACTTCTGGTAGGTCAATCTAGAACTACAACCACAGGGGATCAACGGGGAATGAAAGAAATGGGAAATGGCTGTAATGTATTATCGAACCGAAAGAACAGGCCAAGCTCAAGGGTCTAAACCTAGTGGATTTATCGTTTGGTAGGCTATCTGGCTTAGTAGCTGAATCTAGGTGCCCCTATCCTTCTAGAACTCGTGTCATCGTGTGGTCTCGAGTAGGTCTCATGCAAATTCTAACTCATTCAGGCAAACAGAAAACCACTCAGAAAGAATTTAAATTACAAGTTACGTGCAACGGATCAATATCTCACAGTTGGTTTGCTTGTCGGATTCGGTCATTTTCATGCAATCAAGGCTACAAACTACAAGTGTGATTTTAAAAAATTCTGTTCTGACCAGGCAATTTAGCATCAAAGTATACAAGTTGGTTCTCAAGTTCTAGGTTAAGCAGTCTAAGCATCATTATGAAGGGTTGAACAACAACTTAACATCAAAAATCAAGAACTGAGCCATTCTAATGCTAGAGAGACTGGAATGGAATCACGAGGCACACATAAAACACAATCAAGGGCAGTCAAGTTCATGCAAGGTTCAGGTTCTCTAGCATCCTAGCCCACACTTAAATCGCACTGTGTCCTCACAGGACTAATTCTAGAGTTCAGAGTGGAATGGAAGAACCTGGATGAGGACGGTTGATTTCAGAGGGTGAGCACGGATCCTCGGAGCAGAGGGAAGTGTATCAGAACCTGAAGCAAAGGGAGTCTACCGATTGCCTACAAAACAAAAACAAATGAAACATAAAAAGGAAACCGGGACAAGTGTCCCGGATCCACACAGAAAACAGTTGGACCGAAATCTGAAAAGAATAAATAAAAGAAGACACCAGAAAAGGAATACAACCCGATCACTGCTGGTCCGGTGAACCGGGAGGTGGAAAGTGGAAAAATTCATCGAGCTGGCGTTGCCACGCCATCTGTGCCTCATATCGCCGGTCGGCGCGGCGCATATGTTGCTGCATAATAGTCCATCGCGCCTCTTGAGTGGCGTTGTCGGTGATGCGCCACTCCTGAAGTCGCTCGTACAACTCACCAACGTCCGCAGGGTGGTGTCGGGGCTGATGAGTAGGCGCCTGGTATGGATCTGGAATGTACGGCGGCGACTGGTGGATGTACCCTGCCTGATGGTGTGGCGAGGGTATATAATCATGAAACTCAGGCGGCGGGTGCGGCTGCTGCTCCTCAGCATCATCTTCTTCCTCTGACTCGACCACAGGCTGGAGTGGAGGATCAGTTGCTACATGGGGACTGAGGTCGAGTTGTAAGTCGTACTCAACCACCAAGTCTCCTCCAACGGTCCAAACTGGATGTCGTGGGATGTGCGGGCCATACTCATGGCTGATGCCGAAGGAGAGGATGAGCTGTCCTATGAAGTTGCCTCCCAAGAGTTTGCGGGGTGGCGTTTTCCTCTTAGTCTTCTGGCGGAAGATGCGAGCCAGTACCCAACCGGGGTGGAGAGGGTAGCTCTCTCGGATGGCTCGGAGAAGCATGAGCTCCTCCTTGAGGATATGGTGGCGATCCTTGTCTCGAACATATAAAAGTGACCTCCGCCAAACCATATGAATAAATTTATAGAGCGGGTGAGAGAGAGACTTAACTGAGTTGCTCACCCAGAGGCAATCGCCTGGTACGCCTGTCATGTGGCTCCAGAGCGCGTTGTACTCCTCGTCGTCATCATCTTCTCCCCAACCAAGGTGATGATCGTGATAGTGCTCATAGGGGATGCCCAGATGAGCGGCAAACTCATCGTAGGTGAGCTGCCTGTACACCCCACCAAGATAGAAGGTGATAACCTTCTGGCGTTGCTTCCTCTTGTGCTCGTCCAGATCAAAGGTTGCCCAGAACTCCTGAAGGGCAATGTCTGGGAACTCGGCAGCGATGGTGGTCAGCTCGAGGAGACCAGCCGGTGCTAAGGCGTCATGCACGTTCCGGTGGTAGTCCTCATCATGATCGTGCAGGGACTCCATGGAGAGAGGACGCACATCAGCTCCCCGAACGTGCTGAATCTTCTGGAAGCACTCAAAGTAGTAGTCAGGTAGACGGGCGATGGTGGGATGGTATCCAGCCCGGCGAGGGAGTGCAGGTGGTGGACCCAGAACAGCAGGTGTGACGGGAGTGGCAGCTCCTGAGCTCGAGGCGCCATCAAGTCGCGCCTTAGTCCTGCGCTCATAAGTGGGGTTCCTAAACCAGAATGAAACCAGATTAGTCAACCAAAACCCTACCCCACACTTAGTAGAAAAAAACTCAATTTCACAAAGAAATGAGGAAAACCGAGTGGGGGTAAGCAAAGCGGAGTAACCGGTAATCATAGACAGTAAAATACATACTTAGGAACATCCAGAATCGGATAAGCACAATCAGAGTTCAAAAAGTCAAACCGACATTTTGAAAATCAACATTTAGGCATATCGAACCCTAATCATGGCAAGACTATCATAGCTTGGAGAATGACGGTAAAATATGATCTCAAATGGCAAGCACGATAATATGAACGAGAATGAACACATCAGACAGCCAAATGATCATAACAATTCAAAGTCAAACCGACATTTCTCACAAAAGTCAACATTACAAAGAATTAATCTTATGCATAGCAACATATGATCAAATGATATGGAAATTAAGCACGGAACTCCCTAAGCATCTTAGAACAGTTCTATAAGTTCAGTTAATCCTAGTTCACACGAAACAGTCGGCACGCAAAACGAGGCAAACCGAAAAGTCAACCGAAAGTCAACCCTGACGAAATTCAGAAATCTATATGTCAAAAGATTCGTATCGAAAATTTATACAACTTACCTTGAAGTCATGATTGCTAAAAATGAACGAGTTGAGAGGAATCGGTGAAAAACTTGAAAACTGGGGTTTCGGAGAACTGGAGCTGCAAAGCTCCGATTCGGACGTTCTAGGGCTCGTTGGGATCGGAAAAGGGAGGGGAAGGGAGCGGCGACGGGTTACGGCGGCGACGGTGATTTTAAGAGAAGTGGTGGTCGGCGGCGATTTGAAGAAAACAAAAAGGGGGTTTTCGGTGAGTTGAACGAAAATGAGTGAAGGATGAGAGAGGGAGTGGACCGGATTTTTTAAAGGGAGATTTGGGTGATTTTCAAAATTATTTTTGGCGAAAATAAAAGGGTGTTTTCGCCGAAAATTTCAGTTAAAATGGACTGCCGGATTTTCGAAGGCGGTTTCGCCAAAAATAACAGTGCAATTTCGCCGAAAATTTCAGTTAAAATGGTTTCGCTGAAAACAAAAGACTTTTCGAACCAAAAACAATGAACAGGAAGAACGGGTTCGAAATTCGAAAATCAGTTTCGCCGAAAACAGGGGTGGTTTCGCCGAAAATTTTAAACTGTTCGGGTTTAAAATATTTTCGTAAATCCGGCTAACTTCAGAAAATCACAGTTAAATCCACAAAAATCAGAACGACCTCAATCAACTTGCAACTGACTCTACGACATGCAGACTCTACACGAAAAATAATAAATTAAACAAACTGACACTTTTGGCTCTCCCGAACCGACTCTAAAATACCAAGTTCAACAAAAATTAAAACAGACTCCAGCCGTGGGTTGCCTCCCACGAAGCGCTCTTTTATTAACGTCCTTGAGCTGGACGATACCTGGACGGTATTAGGAGACATCCCAACTTAGATTCTCCTTCACGCTCGCGTCGGAGTTCATGAAGTACAGCTTCGGGACTTCTCCGGTAAGCGTGAATCTCTTCCCGTTTGCATGTAGTAGCTTGGTACGTCCATCGGGAAGATGATCAACGAACTTGAAAGGTCCGAACAGTTCTCTGGAGAGATCATCCTTCTTGAGTGTGACGATGGAAGGAATGAGGACTGTCGGCTTCTTCTTTTCTTTAATCTTCGCCTTGGTATCACCAGGATCGGTGATCGTTAGTACTTCCTTAGGAGATGCTTTCGGCTTCTCCCTCCATACTTGTTCCGGCGCCGGTTTCTCAGAACAAAATGGTGGTTCAGCTGCCTTGATGGAAGACGGCGGAATTTTTGGTCTCCAGACCATTCGTGTCTTCGTCTTCCTGTTCTTTCCTCGAGGCTTGCTCGGCGGTTTAGAAGAGGCCTGCAGTTCCTTCTTCTTCTTCTTAAGCGGCTTCTAAACCGAAATTTCTGGCTTCTTCGTAATAACCTGGTCAATACCTGCAGCAACAACTGATCTAGAGACACTAGAAGAAGCATTAGTAACGGAGTTGACCGGAGTCAACTCCACAGTTTCAACAGCTAGGTAGTGAGATTCTTCATTCCTAGAGTCATATTTTATGCCATCTTTAAGACGGAACATTTTTGTTTCTTTACCGACTCTTAAAGTTAAAGAACCATTTGGAACGTTAATATTCATTCCAGTAGTAGCCATGAAAGGTCGACCTATGAGGATAGTAGCATCATCTGTATTAGTATCCATAATCACATAATCAGCTAAGAACGTGAACGGACCACATTTAGTGACAACGTCTTTAATCTCTCCCTTAGGGGTTTTAAGCGATCTATCAGCAAAGACGAGTTGCATACAAGGCGGTTCAAGTTCTCCTAGGTTTAACTTTTCATATAGACTCACAGGCATAACATTAACAGATGCTCCTAGATCAACTAAGCAACGTTCAATCTCAACATCATTAATGACCAAAGGCAAAGTGAATGAACCAGGATCAGATAACTTAGCTGGATATGGAGAAACAGGTTTCTTAACACGAATGTCAGGATATCCTTCCTTGTTCCCCTTCATGCCAGTCTCGATCCTTGCATTTGGCAGCAATGCTCTAGGAAAAAGAGGTTTCACAACGTACGGTGCAAGATGAGGATCCTCCTTAGGCGCCGGTTTCTGTTCTTCTTCTTCCTCTTCTTCCAAAGTTTCAGCGATCCTGCGTAAAACAGAATAAGCATCAGCAATTAAGTTCGGGAGTTTTCGAGCAGTTACCATTTTAGCCTGTTCTTTTCTCGGGTTTGGCTCTGTCTGGCTTGGAAGCTGGCCAAATGGTCGACCAGATGCTAGCATGCTCGAGATGTTGTTCACGACTTGCTCAATTCGTTGTCCAGATGCTATCTGTTCTTGATTGAGAAGAGCTTGAGCCTTGAATTGACTGTCATGATCATCGAGTCTTGTGATGATCTGGCTGAGCTTCTTATCCAGGTCACTGACATTATTATCTCTTTGATGCTGCTGACCTGGATAGGTATTATTGAGATATTGATTCTGGCGATTGCCAGGAGCAGTTCCATAATTACCCGGGTTGCGATGCGGCGGCTGGTAGACACCTGCCGGCGGATGGTTAGGCTTCTGATCCAGCTAGACCAGCCGGGCGGTTATTCTGGTTCTGGTTATGATTGGCACCAGCATTGTAGGGAGGTCTGTCCTGATAGTTCCCTTGCTGTCTAAAGTTACGGTAGCCAGCATAACCATTCTGATTATTAACAAAGCCTTGTTGGATGAAATTTACCTCTTCGGCAGACCAGACTTCTGCCTTACCAAAATTCTGGCAACGGCCTCCGTTATGTGAGACACCTGCTGGTGGCTTGATCGGTGTGGTAGACTTCTTCAAATGCTTCTCTACCTCTGCCTTGATTGTTGCTTCAAGGTCTAGCTTGCTCCTTGATCCTTCAGATTGTCGCTCCCAGTTCCTTGACTTGGAAGCATAGTTTGCGAAGTGAAGAAGAGCAGCTTCAGGAGTGAGTGTAGTGCAATCCCCTTCAGCTAGAGAATTGACCCACTTGGCAGATTCTTCTCGAAGTCCACGAGAGAAGATTTCAGCTAACTGCCTCTGCTCGAATCCATGATGAGGGCAGGTGTAAAGAAGTTATTGGAATCGATTCCAAGTATCATACAAGCTTTCTCCTTCTTTCTGGGAGAATCTGGCGATGCTGTCCTTGATGGCGGTTGTTCTGGCTGGAGGGAAGTATTCTTCAACGAAGTCCTGAGCCAGAGTATCCCAGTTAGTGTAATAGCCAGGTGGTTTACCAGTAAGCCACCTCTTAGCAGCGCCTTTCAAGGAGAACGGGAAAGCTCTCAGACAAAGAGTGTTTTTGTCGAGGTTTCCGCTCTTAAAAGTACTGCAGAGATCAAGGAAGTCTGCAAGATGAGTGCACGGATTGTCTAGGGGCCTGCCTTCAAACTGTAAATCCCTAGAGATCATCGTTAAGAATGGAATCTTGATCTCATAGTCAGGATCTCCTTCTATGCGTGGAACGGCAATGGCAGATCGAACGCTAGTCACGCTCGGCTTGTTATAGTCTGCTAGACTCTTTTGTGCAGGTGGTGGTGGCGGTGGTTGATCGCCATTTGGTGGTGGTAATCTATCGTCCATGGTAGGAGATGGAGGAGGTGAAAGTGACTCGGTGTACGAAGCGGATGAAGATGGTACAGGTGAAGATGGAGATGAGGAACTCTCCTTCGGTTCCTCGATCTTGATCGGAGTGATGAATGGATTGGATCTGCCTTTCTTTAGAATCTGTGATCGGAGAGGTGTAGCAGAACTGCCTGGTCTCTCTATACTCTTAGCCTGTTCGGTTTGAGAGCGAGTCCAAGGACGGTGAGGTATACACCTGTAAACCTACAGATAACAAAGACAAACAAAACCAGTGTAAAATGGAAGTGGGTGGAAAAATGAAAGATGGAAAGTAGAAGAATAAATTGCCAGTTCTTCTTTCGAACAATCAAAAGAGGCTCCCCGGCAACGGCGCCAATTTGGTGAACCTGTCGTTGAGGGTTCAACCAAATAAAAACTACTAATGCTAAGAAAAAGCGTATAGCAGATCGTATTCTGAGGGTCTCTTATGATTGGTTACTTCAGAACTAGCAAAATACTCGAAGGCAAACACGTTGTGCGTGGTGTGAGTTCCACGACTTCTACTTCTAAGAAATGCAGAAAAATTAAAACAAATTAAACTAAAGCAGATTGGGAATTAGGGTTTGAAAACAAGAATGACAGACGAACTTAGACTTTGAATACCCCTTCGTTCCCCAGAGCATTGGCAATCAACAGATCAGCGGATTTCGATTCTCATTCAATCAATTACTAAGACACCACCATAACTCCTTACCCTTAGGTTTAAGACCGGCGAATGTTCGCTCTATCCGTTCTAACTACCAAGATTAACTAGCCGCCCGGGTACGGTTGCCTCTCGCAACGACTTAATTAATTGGTGTAATTACTAGTGAATAATGAGTTACTCTTGCAGTGAATTAACCCTAACCGGTTCCTACGAAAGGCACACTCCAATTATAAGGTTAATTGTTCAATTCGATGTTCTAAAGTAAGGCGAGTGTTCGCTTCTATCCTTAGCTTTAACAAGAATCTAATCTAGGTGATCAATCCAGACAAGAAACATGAACAATGAAGAATGAATCAAACATGAAAAAGATTTGATTGAATTTCGAATCTAATCACCGCCGATCCGTGACCGCTTTAAAGCCCTGGGTCACTTAGGGTTCATCTAGTCTAAGCTCTAAAGGGTTTAGCTACTCATGATTATTACAAAAGAAACAAAGACAAGGAAAGAGTTCATCATTCAAAGGAAGAACAGAAAAGAATCTGAAAAACCTAATTCAGACGAGTCTGGCAGACTTCGATCTTCGGTAGATAACACTCCTAGCTATGGTTCTCCGAGATGGAAGGGATGGCGTCACGATCTCTATCCGGCTCTTCGAACTCCAACTCTTCGCTCCAGAACTTGAGAGAATTCTGATCTCGAAAAGTTGTGTTTTGTAAATTATGATTGTATCGAATGCTTCTCCTCTTTGGGCCGCCGGGTTAAGTATTTATACTTAACCCTAACTGATCCGGATTAGCCTGATATTTTCGCCGAAATTCTTAAGGAATTTTCGGCGAAAATTCCTTTGTGAATGGGAGTGCTTTCTCTGCCTTGTATTCAGTCTGAACACTTGATCCTTTTCGCCGAAACCATCCTTCACTTGGCATCAGTTGATTTGCATTAATATTTTCGCCGAAGATGAAAGCTTGTTTTCACCGAATGTGTAAGTGTGAATGGGCAGACTTTCGGTTTGACTTGATCGGCTCCTTGGATCGATTTCGATTTGATTCCTCGAGGTTCCAACGCCTTAGACACGTCCATGGCTACTCTATTTGACGGCAAAAACCTGTGCTAACACAAAAACACTAGAAAACCATCAAATAGACCCGAAACGGGCCAAGGTAACACAAATGGCACGAGATAGGGCAATCGATTGAATATTCGTTATTCTACCCTAAAAACCATGTCTTAAGCAAAGAAATGTCGCTTAAATGAGGCTGATAATCACGTCAAATCGAGTGTCATCAATAGGTCTCATGCAAATTCTAACTCATTTAAGAAAACAGAAAACCACTCATAAAGGAATTGAAATTACAAGTTATGTGCAATGGAACAAAAGCTCACAGTTGGCTTGCTAGTCGGATTCAGTCATTTTCATGCAATCAGAGAGACAAACTACAAGCGTGATTTAAAAATTCTGTTCTGACCGGGCAATTTAGCATCAAAGTAAGCAAGTTGGTTTGCAGGTTCTAGGTTAAGCATTCTAAGCATCATTATGACAATTTGAACAACAACTTAACATCACAAATCAAGAACCAAGCAATTCTAATGCTAGAGAAATTGGAAAGGCACCAAGAAACACATAAAACACAATTAAGTGCAATCAAGTTCATGCAAGGTTCTCCAGCATCCTACCCCACACTTAAACCATTCTGTGTCCTCACAGGACAAAACAAAGAGTAGAGAGTAAATAGAAGAACCTGGATCGAGATTATTGATGTAGGGGATGAGCACGGAACTGCGGAGCGGGAAGGGAATCTACCATAACTCTGCCTACAAAACAAAAAACAAACAAAAGATCAAAAGGAAACCGAGACAAGTGTCCCGGATCCACACAGAAAAAAGTTGGATCGAAATCCGAAAAGAATAAATAAAAAGAAAGGACAAGGAAGAGAATACAACCTGATCACTGCTGGTCAGGTGCATCGGGAGGTGGAAAACGGAAAAAGGTCTCGACTCGCTGCTGCCACGCCAGCTGTGCCGCTGAGTAATTAGCCATCGGGCGTCCTGGGTGGCGTTTTCCTCCACCTGCTACTCCCGGAGTCGATCTAGCATCTCCCCAAAGTCTCCTGGAGGCTGTCGGGAATGCGTATGAGGTATCTGAAAGAGATCCTGGTGCAAAGGGTGCTACTAGTGAGCGAACCCCACTGGCGGCTGCTGTGGGGGCATCTGGTGATGAAAATCCTGCTCTGGCTGGGGCTGCTGCTCCCAGAATCATCTTCTTCCTCCGACTCGACCCCTTGGTGCAGAGGTGGAACTGCCGCCTCTTGTGGACTGTAGTCCAATTGGAGGTCGTACTAGATGGCTAAGTCTCCACCAATGGTTTGTACTACATGGCGCGGGACGTCAAGTCCCCATGATTCATGAAATGATCGTATAACATAAGCTCAGCACATAAAAATAGTCATAAGTACTAAAACAAGAGATCCACATCATCCAAGTAAGCATTCATAGGTCATGGTCAAACTGAAATTGTACAAAAGTCAACATCACAAAAGATTTAACCATTAGCATAGCAATTTCAAGTTCAATCGTCATCACATCAAAGCACAATTCTCCCTAAACATGCTAGATCAACTTAGAGCAATTAGTTCATCAGAATTATCAACGAAATAGTCGGCAAGCAAATCAAGGTAGGCTAAAAAGTCAACCGAAGTCAACCCTGACGAAATTTAGCATTATATATGTCAAAAGACTCGTAATGAAAAACCCAAAAACTTACCTTGAAGACATGGTGGCTGAAAATGAACGGGAGAAGAGAAATCGGTGAAAAACTTGGAAAACTAGGTTTTGGTAGAACTGAAGCTCTAGAGCTCCGATTCGGACGATCTATATGTCAAAACGATCAGGGAGGGGAGAGGAAAGGAGCGGCGGCGGGTTTTGGCGGCGACGGTCGGTTGAAGGCGGCGGTGATTTTTTTCAAAATGGGGGATGTGTTTTCGCGAAATGAGGGAAGAGGGGACTGACCCGGAAAAAGAAAAGATAAGGCGGGGGGGGAACTTTTTGGATTTTTCTGAAAGTTTTCGGCGAAAAGTAGTGCAAGTTTTCGTCAAAAACTAAACCACAAAACTATCTGCTAGTTTTCAAAATGCGTTTTCGCCGAAAAAATATTGTCAAAAACTGGTCAAATTTACAGGGGTTTTGAGAAGGGAGTTTTCGCCGAAATAGGTGCAAGTTTTCGGCGAAAAATTTGACCTGCAGTTTTATAACATTTTCGCAATTCGGCAAACTTCGGAAAATCCGAACTAAATCAACAAAAATCAGAACAACCTCAAACAACTTGGAATTGAACCGAGGACACACAAATCACACAAGAAAAATAACAGATCAAACAAAGGACACTTTTGGCTCCCCCAAACCGACTCTAAAAAATGAAAGTAAATACACAAATTAAAACTGACTCCAACCGTGGGTTGCCTCCCACGAAGTGCTCTTGATTAACGTCCCTGAGCTGGATGATACCTGGACGGTGTTAGGAGACATCCCAACTCAAGATCTCCCTTACGCTCGCGTCAGAATTCATAAAATAAAGCTTCCGGGTGCCTCCGGCGAGTGTGAATATCTTCCCGTTAGCATGAATGAGCTTGGTACGTCCATCGGGAAGATGGCCAGAAATCTCGAATGGTCCGAACAGTTCTCGTGAGGGATCATCCTTCGCAAGTGTGACGATAGAAGGAATCAGAACAGTCGACTTCATGTTTTCCTTAGTTTCTTGCTTCATTTCACCTGGATCTGTGATCTTCGGTGCTTCCTTGGGAGATACTCTCGGCTTTTCCTTCTCCACGGGATTTTGCGTAGGTAGCTCGATAGGAATCGATGGCGCAATTGGCTCGGAAGAAGATGGCAAAGCAACTGGCATCCAGATCATTTTAGCTTTCTTTGGATTCTTCTTTCTTAGCCCGCTAGGATCTTTGCTTGGTGACGATTTAGAAGAGGAGGCTTCCAGTTCCTTCTTCTTTTGTGGCTTCTGTGTCGTAGGTCCGGTCTTCTACTTGATGACCTATTCAGCACCTGTGACAACAGTCTTTGGAGAAACACTTGAAGAGACATTAGTAACGAAGTTGACCGAGGTCAACTCCACGGTTTCAACAGAAAGACAGTGAGCTTCTTCTTCCTTAGGGGTGTATTTCATACCGTCCTTGAGGCAGAATGTTATCGTATCCTTACCAACCCTCAATGTCAAGGAACCACTCGGGACATTAATTTGCATCCCGGTTGTTGCCATGAAGGGTCGACCTATGAGGATAGTCGTATCCTCCTCTCGAGTATCCATTACCACAAAATTGGCTAGAAAAGTAAAAGGACCACATCGAGTGATAACATCTTTAATTTCTCCCCTAGGTGTTTTAATGATCTATCGCAAAAACAAGTTGCATGCTAGTTGGTTTAAGTTCTCCTAGATTCAACTTTTCGAATAAACTCATAGGCATGACATTTATGGAAGCACCTAGATCAACCAAGCTATGCTCTACTTCAATATTATTAATGATAAGAGGTAAAGTGAAAGAACCAGGATCGTGGCACTTAGCTAGGTATGGCGAGGAAGACTTCTTGCTACGGACGGTAGAATGTTCTTTTTTGTTCCCCACATGCCGGTCTCGATCCTTGCGTTTGGTAGTAAAGCATTGGGGAAGGGAACCTTCTCTCAATACGGAGCAAGAGGAGGATCATAGTCTTTTGGCGCGTCCTCTTCTTCTTCCTTCTTCTCCAGTACGTTAATGGCCATGTCTGGAGCGGAGGGAATATGAACAGGTGAGCTCTTCGGGCTTTGGGTAGAGATCATCATGACCTGCTCCTTCATTGGATTTGGCTCGGTCTGGCTCGGAAGTTGGCCAGAGGGTCGACCATTTGCTAGCATGTTGGAGATCTGGTTCAGCGCATGCTCTATTCGTTGTCCGGAGGCGATTTGTTCTTGGTTGAGGAGAGCTTAAGCCTTGAACTGACTATCATGATCATCAAGTCTGGTGATGATCTAGTGGAGCTTCTTGTCGAGATCATTATCCTTGTTGTCTTTCTGATGTTGCTGTTCTGGGTAATTGTTGTTCAAGTATTGATTCTGGTGATTGCCAGGAGCTGTTCCATAGTTGCCTGGATTTCTGTGAGGCGGCTGGTAGATGCTTACAGTTGGATTGTTAGGCTTCTGATCCTAGAGTGAACCAGCTGGTCAGTTATTCTGATTCTGACCTTGGTTCTGGTTGGCGCCGACATTATAGGGAGGTCGCTCTTGGAAATTTCCCTGTTGTCTGTAGTTGCGGTAGCCAACATAACCTTGTTGATTGTTATTGAAGCCTTGGGAAATGAAATTGACTTCTTCAATAGACCAGACTTCTGCTTTGCCAAAGTTCTGGCATCTTCCTCCGTTATGAGCACAAGCTCCACACCACTCGCAATCAACTACCAAGACGGAGGCTGATGGAGGCTTAATAGGTGTAGTAGACTTCTTCAAATGCTTTTCAACTTTGGCTTTAATGGTTGCTTCAATATCGAGCTTGCTTCTTGATCCTTCTGATTGTCGTTCCCAATTCCTTGACTTGGAAGCACAGTTTGCAAAATGGAGAAGAGCAGCTTCAGGTGTGAGGGTAGTACAATCCTCTTCAGCTAAGGAATTGACCCATTTAGCAGATTCTTCACGTAGACCTTGAGCAAAGATTTTAGCTAGCCGCCGCTGCTCGAAACCATGGTGAGGGCAATTATAGAAAAGTTCTTGGAATTCATTCCAAGTGTCATATAAGCTCGCACCTTCCTTCTGGGAAAATCTAGAGATGCTGTCCTTGTAGGCGGTTGTTCTTGAGGGAGGGAAGTACTCTTCCACGAAGTCTTGAGCAAGAGTATCCCAGTCTGTGTAGTAACCGGGTGGCTTGCCAGTGAGGCACCTCTTAGCTGCGCCTTTAAGAGAGAATGGGAAGGCTCTCAAGCATAGGGTGTTCTTGTCGAGATTCCCATTCTTGAAAGTCCCGCAAAGATCAATAAAATCCGCTAAGTGAGTGCACGGATTGTCAAGTGGCATGCCTTCAAATTGTAGATCCCTAGAGATCATGGTCAAGAAAGGGATATTGATCTCATAGTCAGGATCTCTGTCGATGCGTGGCACGGCGATAGAAGATCGAACGCTAGTCGCGCTCGGCTTGTTGTAATCAGCTAGACTCTTTGGTGCAGCCGGTGGTGGTGGTGGTGGTGGTAATTGGTCACCCATCCTAGGAGATGGTGGGGGCGAAAGTGATGCAGTTGATGAAGCGGATGAGGAACTCTCCTCTGGTTCCTCGATCTTAATTGGCGTTAAGGATGGAGGTGGATCGATTCTGCCTTACTTCGGAATTTGTGGTCGCTTTAGCGGAGCAGAGCTGCCCGGTCTCTCTACACTCTTAGCCTTGTTAGTCTTGGTTAAGGAGCGTGTGAGAGGACAGTGATGCATAAACCTGTAAACAACCTACAAACGACAAAAACAAGCACAACCGATGTAAAATCGAAGTGGATGGAAATATGAAAGATGGAAAGTAGAAGAATAAAATGCCAGTTCTTCTTTCAAACAATTAAAAGAGCTCCCTGGCAACTGCGCCAATTTGATGCGCTGTAAAATAGTGATCAAATACTACTTAGCAAAAAGCTAAGCAGATCGTATTCCACGGGTCTTCTAAAAATTGTCTACTCAAATATAAAGGCAGAATATTCAAGTTGAAACACATTGTGCGTGGTGTGAGTTCCACGACTTCTATACTAGGATGCAAGGAAACTGAAATGAAATTAAAATGCAGAATGATTGGTTGGTTGACTTAACAAAGACGACAGACAGGCTTAGACTTCGAATACCCCTTAGATCGCCAGAGCATTGGCAATCAACAGACCAGCAGTTTTCAATTCTCGTTCAATCAATTCTTAGACACCACCATAACTCCTTACCCTTAGGTTTAAGACTGGCGAACGTTCGCTCTATCCGATCTAACTACCAAGATTAATTAACCGCCCGAGCTTTCGCTTCTTGCGATGGGAGAACTAACTGGTGCAATTACTAATGATTAATGAGTTACTCTTGAGTGGATTAACCCTAATTGGTTCCTACGAAAGGCACACTCCAATGAATAGGTTAATTGTTAATTTGGCGTTTTAAAGTGTGGCGAACGTTCACTACTATCCTCAGCTTAACAAGAATCAAATCTAGGTGATAAAGCTTGAAAAGAAACACAAACGACGAAGGACAAATGATGACACTCGATTTGACGTGATTATCAGCCTCATTTAAGCGACATTTCCTTGCGTGAAACGTGGTTTTAGGGGTAAAATAGCGAATAGTCACTCAACTACCCTATTTCCTACCAATTTGGTTACTTTGGCCCTTTTTGGGTCTATTTGATGGTTTTCTAGTGTTTTTGTGAAAGCACAGGTTTTTGCCATCATTTATATAGCCACGGACGTGTTCTAGACCTCAAGGAGTGAACCGGAATCGAACCAGAAATCAAACCAGAGTCAGAACTGAAGATCCAACTGCCCAGCACAATGTTTTCGCCGAAAACACTATGAAGTTTTCGGCGAAAATACCTTCAGAAACTCACAGGTTGATTTACAATGAAGTTGTCGGCGAAAACTTCCTTAAGTTTTCGCCGAAAATCCTAGAAGAAATCAAATAGGGGATTTTAACTATAGTTTTTGGCGAAAATTATTTGATATTTTCGCCGAAAATTCCTTCCAAATCCGGCGCTGTATTGGAAACCTAATCGTACCTATTTAAATAGAGGCAGCCGGCAGACATGAATCAATAAAAATCATTATTCATATTTTCACAAATCAGACTTTTGAGAGTCAGCCGACTCTAGGGTCGATAGATAGAGTTTAGAGAGTTCGAAGATCCGTGGAGAGATCGTGACGCCATCCTTCCACCTCGAAGAGCTCGGAGCTTAAAGTTGAAGATCCAGGAGATCGAAGCTTCGCCGGAGTCGTCAGAATTAGGATTTTCAGTTCTTATCTGTTCTTCCTCTGTATGATGATTTCCTTTGTTGCCTTTGATTCTTCTGTTATCGTTATGAGTAGCTGAACTTGTAGAGCTTAGATTAGATGAACCCTAAGTGACCCAGGGCTTTAAAGCGGTCATGGATTGGCGGTAATTAGATTCGAAGTTCAATCAGTTCTCTTTCATGTTTGATTTGTTCTTCATTGTTCATGTTTCTTGTCTGGATTGATCACCTATATTAGATTCTTGTTAAGCTAAGGATAGAAGTGAAAGCTCGCCTTACTTTAGAACATCGAATTGAACAATTAACCTTATAATTGGAGCGTGCCTTTCGTAGGAACCGGTTAGGGTTAATCCACTGCAAGAGTAACTCATAAATCGTTAGTAATTGCACCAGTTAATTAAGTCGTTGCGAGAGGCGACCGTACCCGGGCGGCTAGTTAATCTTGGTAGTTAGATCGGATAGAGCGAACGTTCGCTAGTCTTAAACCTAAGGGTTAGGAGTTATGGTGGTGTATAGAAATTGATTGAATTAGAATTGAAAACCGCTGGTCTTGTGATTGTCGTTGCCTTGGTGATCTAAGGGGGATTCGAAATCTAAGCTCGTCTATCTTCTCGTTAGTCAACCTTTTTAATCTTTCTGTCTTTTATTTTCCTTTGTTTATTAGATTAGAAGTCGTGGAACTCACACCACGCACAACTTGTTTAAATCGAGTAATTTGCCAACATATTTAAGTAGACAAGAAAAAGAGACCTCGAGTAGAATACGATCTAGTCTACCTTGGTAGATTAGTTATTTGATACCGCTAAAACTGCAGCATCAAATTGGCGCCGTTGCCGGGGACTCTTCTAATTGTTTGAAAGGAGAGTTGGCAAATTATTCTTCTACCTTTCCGCCTACCATTTATTTTCCCTCCATATTTCCATGATTTACCTGGGTAGTGCTTCTTAGTTTTGATCATGCAGGATTACAGGTGGGATGACCGGTACCGAGAGTGGCACATCAATGAAGCATCATATCTCGAAGACTCCCAAAAGATGGATTTACACAATTATGAGCATCAACAATGGATGGCAAGCACCCAAGCCGCGATCGACAACCTCCAATCAACGGACGATGCTGTTGATGCATTGAACGCCGCGCTCAAGCGACTAGTGCAATTGAAGGGAGAAGATGCTCAAGAGCATTTCGAAGAAGAGCCAGAAGCTACACACCACCAACAAAATCACCAAGAGGTGTATATACCGGCTCATCAGCATCGACAACAGACGGCAAGAGTAGAATCCGCCTTGGATGATCTCCTTTCGAAGCTACAAGCTCGTAACATGGTGGATGTCGAGCTCGAGCAACCAAATCCACTAATGGAAGAAGATGCACAAGAGCCGTACGAAGATGAACATGACAATCTCACCCATAACTATTGCGAGCTAGAAGCATCTGATGAAGAATCCTTGGCGGTGGCGGTTGATGAAGACATAGAGCCAATCCATTTTGAAGTTGAAGCTGAAGAGGAGCACGAAGAAATCGAGGAGATATCCTCAATTGAGCTTCCGCCAAGCCAACCTATAGATCAAGCCAGAGACGAGCACGTGGGAATCGAAGACGTCAAGGATTTGGAAGTATACACACTCGATCCTGAGAGACCTCTTGATGAGCATCAGGTGGAGAAGATGGAGCTCACTGACCATGCCACGCCGTACTACCTCTTTCCTCCTCCAGAAGGAGAATTCAAGAAGAACTGGTCATCCAACCAGAACCGCGATCTACTGGAGCACTACCGGTTACATCACCCTTCTGGAGTGCTACATGGCACTCAACCGCACACCTTGAAGAAGATGATTGACTTCAAGGAGCTTCTGAGTTGGGGACCCTAACAGGTATCGTCCGGCTCAAGGACGTTAAAAGAGAGCGCCTCGTGGGAGGCAACCCACGGCTGGAGTCTGTTTTGAATTTTTTGAGTCAGTCTTTTTCGTCGTTCGAGTCGGTTTCGGGGAGCCAAAGTGTCAGTTTTCTTTTATTTTCGTCTGTTTTAATTTTCTGTGCCAAGTCAAATTTTCGCCAAAAATTCCTCAGATTTTTCGGCGAAAACCTTAGTTTGTTCGGTCTGTTTTCCAGTGGGTTTTCAAAGTTGTTTTCGCCGAAAAACTTCCAAAGTTTTCGGCGAAATGTTTAGTTTGTTTGAGTCTGTTTCTGTTTTGAATTAGTTTTCGCCGAAAACTTCTAAATGTTTTCGGCGAAAATGTTTAGTTAAGTTGTCTGTCTTTGTTTTCAAAGTAGTTTTTGTCGAAAACTTCACCAGTTTTTCGGCGAAAACTTTAGCTGGGTCAGAAAATTTTTGAAAACCTTTTCAAAAGAGAGTCAAAATATTTTCAAAAATTCCCCTAACCGTCTTTGTTCGACTTTTATTATGTGTGGATCCGGGGCACTTGTCCCGGTATCCTTTTGATCTTTTTGTTGTTTTTGTTTTTGTAGGAACTTGAGTAGCTACTTCGCTCTGCTCCGGACTCTCCGTGCTCATCTGCTACACCGATCATCACCTTCCAGGTTCTTCGTATCACTCTACTCTAGATTAGTTCTGTGAGGACACAGAACCGTTTAAGTGTGGGGTAGGAGTCTAGGATTATGCATGATCTTGCTTGCTATCTATGATTCTGTGGTTCAAATTTGAAAATTTTCTAGCATAGAATTGCTCAATTCTTGACTTTTGATGTTAAATTGACTTCAATTTTAAACAATGATGTCTAGACTGTTCCACTTAGAACCTGTAACCGATGTGTCAGAACTGATATTAAATGAGTCTAGGTCAGAACAAATCATAAATCACTCTTGTAGTTGAACTTGAATTAATTGAATTAATTGGTTTGTTAATAACAAAGCTCGATAACACCGTTCTAAGATGATAAATGCTAGCTTCTTCCATGTTTTTCACTCCATATTTGTTCACCTATGATTGTGGCTAGAGATTAGACGGAAATCCAATTCGAAGTCTTGTGTAAAAAGTTATAAATAGCTAGGATCAAATGGCTAAAAAGTTAAATCAAGTAATCAAGTTGTGCAAATCAATGTTAAGTTCTTTAAAGTGCTGAAAATAAAGCTAGGCAAGCCCGACACCTAAGTGAAGTGTTCGGGTTGAGCACTAGCAAAGGCACATATAC
Source organism: Linum lewisii (assembly GCA_034768395.1). NCBI lineage: Eukaryota > Viridiplantae > Streptophyta > Magnoliopsida > Malpighiales > Linaceae > Linum > Linum lewisii. Next base: position 17,274,986 of record CM068300.1, read on the forward strand.
TGTGAGCTAGGCAGGTCCAACACCTAAGTGAAGTGTTTGGTATCGAGCACTAGTATGCAGTAAATAAATTGAAGGAAGAAGTTCGAAACTTGAAATAAATTGTTGTTTAAATCGGTCCTAGCTAGAACATGTAACGTGCAGATCTAAAAACGGATGAAGTCGAGTCGATAGCCACGTCACTTTTCCTTCCTCCACATCCACATCATGGCTAGAGCTTAAAGTCTTTTTGATTAGAATTGGTGTTATCGTAGTCGGTTAATCATAATTAATTGTTTTGCCAAGAAATGAGCTTCGTTAAAACTACTACTTGAAGTGTGTAGAAATTAGTGAGATCGAAAACTTGTTTGGTTGATGTTCTTGCATGTGTAGGTCACTTTTTCTACGTGGAACAGTCTAAACCAAAACGTTAGAATTGAATCTCGGTTTAATCTCGTGTCATTTGTGAATTTGAGTGTGTTCTAGTTCAGTTTGCTTGAGGACAAGCAAAAGCTTAAGTGTGGGGTATTTTGATGACACTCGATTTGACGTGATTATCAGCCTCATTTAAGCGACATTTCCTTGCGTGAAACGTGGTTTTAGGGGTAAAATAGCGAATAGTCACTCAACTACCCTATTTCCTACCGATTTGGTTACTTTGGCCCTTTTTAGGTCTATTTGATGGTTTTCTAGTGTTTTTGTGAAAGCACAGGTTTTTGCCATCATTTATGTAGCCACGGACGTGTTCCAGACCTCAAGGAGTGAACCAGAATCAAACCAGAAATCAAACCAGAGTCAGAACTGAAGATCCAACTGCCCAGCACAATGTTTTCACTGAAAACACTATGAAGTTTTCGGCGAAAACTTCCTTAAGTTTTCGCCGAAAATCCTAGAAGAAATCAAACAGGGGATTTTAACTATAGTTTTCGGCAAAAATTATTTGATATTTTTGCCGAAAATTCCTTCCAAATCCGGCGCTGTATTGGAAACCTAATCGTACCTATTTAAATAGAGGCAGCCGGCAGACATGAATCAATAAAAATCATTATTCATATTTTCACAAATCAAACTTTTGAGAGTCAGCCGACTCTAGGGTCGATAGATAGAGTTTAGAGAGTTCGAAGATCCGTGGAGAGATCGTGACGCCATCCTTCCACCTCGAAGAGCTCGGAGCTTAAAGTTGAAGATCCAGGAGATCGAAGCTTCGTCGGAGTCGTCAAAATTAGGTTTTTTAGTTCTTATCTGTTCTTCCTCTGTATGATGATTTCCTTTGTTGCCTTTGATTCTTCTGTTATCGTTATGAGTAGCTGAACTTGTAGAGCTTAGATTAGATGAACCCTAAGTGACCCAGGGCTTTAAAGCGGTCATGGATTGGCGGTAATTAGATTCGAAGTTCAATCAGTTCTCTTTCATGTTTGATTTGTATTTCATTGTTCATGTTTCTTGTCTGGATTGATCACCTAGATTAGATTCTTGTTAAGCTAAGGATAGAAGCGAACGCTCGCCTTACTTTAGAATATCGAATTGAACAATTAACCTTATAATTGGAGCGTGCCTTTCGTAGGAACCGGTTAGGGTTAATCCACTGCAAGAGTAACTCATAAATCGTTAGTAATTGCACAAGTTAATTAAGTCGTTGCGAGAGGCGCCCGTACCCGGGCGGCTAGTTAATCTTGGTAGTTAGATCGGATAGAGCGAACGTTCGCCAGTCTTAAACCTAAGGGTCAGGAGTTATGGTGGTGTATAGAAATTGATTGAATTAGAATTGAAAACCGGTTGTCTTGTGATTGTCGTTGCCTTGGTGATCTAAGGGGGATTCGGAATCTAAGCTCGTCTATCTTCTCGTTAGTCAACCTTTTTAATCTTTGTCTTTTATTTTCCTTTGTTTATTAGATTAGAATTCGTGGAACTCACACCACGCACAACTTGTTTAAATCGAGTAATTTGCCAACATATTTGAGTAGACAAGAAGAAGAGACCTCGAGTAGAATACGATCTAGTCTACCTTGGTAAATTAGTTATTTGATACCGCTAAAACTGCAGCATCAACAAACCAAACGTGCAAGAGAAGCTGATTGAACTTTGAATCTAATCACCGCCGATCCGTGACCGCTTTAAAGCCCTGGGTCACTTAGGGTTCATCTAGTCTAAGCTCTACGAGTTTAGCTATTCATGTTCATAACAGCAAAAACAAAGACAGAAACAGAGTTCATCATGAAAAGGAAGAACAGATGGAAACTATAAAACTTAATTGAGACGACTTTGGCAAAGCTCCGTTCTCCGGTAATCTTCACTCCTAGCTCCGAGCTCTCTGAGGTGGAAAGATGGCGTCCCGATCTGTTCCTGACTCTTCGAACTCTCAAAACTCTGTTCTCTCAACTTCTTTGGTCTGGAAAATTATTTGATATCTTTTTTTTCTGATATGAGCCGCCGGTTTATATTAAAACAAAGATGACAGACAAGCTTAGACTTTGAATCCCCCTTCGTTCACCAGAGCATTGGCAATCAACAAGTCAGCGGATTTTGATTCTCGTTCAATCAATTCTAAGACACCACCATAACTCCTTACCCTTAGGTTTAAGACCGGCGAATGTTCGCTCTATCCGTTCTAGCTACCAAGATTAATTAGCTGCCCGGGTACGGTCGCCTCTCGCAACGACTTAATTAACTGGTGCAATTACTAATGATTTATGAGTTACTCTTGCAGTGGATTAACCCTAACTGGTTCCTACGAAAGGCACACTCCAATGATTAGGTTAATTGTTCGATTTGATGTTTTAAAGTAAGGCGAGCGTTCGCTTCTATCCTTAGCTTAACAAGAATCTAATCTAGGTGATCAATCCAGACAAGAAACACAAACAACGAAGAACAAATCAAACATGAAAGACAAACTGATTGAACTTTGAATCTAATCCCCGCCGATCCGTGACCTCTTTAAAGCCCTGTGTCACTTAGGGTTCATCTAATCTAAGCTCTACGAGTTTAGCTACTCATGTTTTTCACAAAAGAATCAAAGACAAAGATAGAGTTCATCTTGAACAGAGGAAGAACAGAAAAGGATCTGAAAAACCTAATTAAGACGACTCCGACAGAACTTCGATCTCCGGTAAACTGCAATCCTAGCTCCGAGTCTTCGAGATGAGAGGTATGGCGTCACGATCTCTTCCTGGCTCTTCGAACTCTAAACTCTACTCCAGAACTCTTGAGAATCCTTGAAGTATTTGGTATTATCAGATATGAAATTGTATATTATGAAGTATATTTGATTTAGGGCCGCCGGTTAAGTATTTATACTTAACCCTAATACTGCCGGTTTTTGCCTGGAATTTTCGCCGAAAATGTGCTTGAGTTTTCGCCGAAAATTCCTTTGTAAAATGACTGATCGCCTGCTGAATTCTCCTGTGATTTTCGGACGCCGGGGTTCTCGGCGAAAACTTCAAGTTTTCGCCGAAAACTTCTTCTTGTTAGCACTGCCGATTCCTTCATGAGTTTTCACCGAAAACCTTGGGGGATTTCGCCAAAAACTTCAGTGTAAAACGGGGCAGAGTTTGGTTCGACTTGATTGACTCCTTGGATCGATTTCGGTGCGATTCCTCGAGGTTCCAGTGCCTTAGACACGTCCTTGGCTACTTATTTGACGGGAAAAATCTGTGCTAACATAGAAACACTAGAAAACCATCAAATAGACCCGAAACGGGCCAAAGTAACACAAATGGCACGAGATAGAGCAATTGATTGAATATACGCTATTCTACCCTAAAAACCATGTATTAAGCAAGGAAATGTCGCTTAAATGAGGCTGATAATCACGTCAAATCGAGTGTCATCAACAAGGCTTGACTTGAAGGAGGAGGCCAGAATAGCTAGGTTTACAGGAGGCCTACACCCGGACATCATGCACCAAGTCAACATACTCAACTATGTTGACTATGAAGACTTGATAGCTTTTCCATCTGAGTAGAGAGAGAGATGAAGCGAGGCTATGGAAGGAGACCTAGCCCACCTGCCAGCAACATGTGGAGAGGGTGTTCGAATGCTAGCAACCCTCCTGGAAGATAGGCCAGCCCCGGAGCACTAGGCCCTGATCGAGCCCTAACCCTAAAGATTCGGCACCACGAGTAACACCTACTCAAAACAATCCTTCTGTTCATAATTCTAACCCACATCCTAGTGGAATTGTATGTTTTAAATGTCAAGGGAGAGTCCACGTCTCTAGGGATTGCCCCAACCAAAGGACCACGGTGCTTAGAGAAGGAGAAATCAAGACAGATGATGCGGAGGATGAAAAAATGGAGGAAAAAGAGGCTGAGTCTGAGGAGGGAGAGGAGGTACAACAAGCTGGGCTAGAGAAGTTTTCAGGCATGTTCTTACGTGCCCTGAATCTGGAGCCAAGGAGTCTACCCAGCCCGAGAGCTGGATTCTTGCCAAGCCCGGGAGCCGGATTCCTGCCCCGCCCCGGAGCTAGTGCCCTGCCCAGCCCAAAGCAAGTGCCCTGCCCAGCCCCGGAGCCAGCGCCCTGCCCAGCCCTGGAGCCATCACCCTGCCCATCCCCGGAGCCAGCACCCTGCCCAGCCCCGGAGCCAGCTCCCTGCCCAGCTCCGGAGCCAGCGCCCTGCCCAGACCCGAAGCCAGCGCCCTGCCCAGCCCCAACGCCAAGGCCAACCCCGAAGCATGGGCCAACCCCGACCCACATTGGAACGTTGGAGTACAAGCTGGGCTACAACATGAGGTTGTTCCCCACAACATATTGTGGGCTGCTCCGATTGAGAGAGAGGAGCATATGGCTCTGAGTGAAGAAGAGGGTGCACAGACCAAATAAGAGGAAGAGGCTGACTTGGGAATAGATGAAATCTTATCACACATGTCTTCCCCAAGCCTTGATATCCTCGTGGACAGCCCATCCGAAGCGGATAACATGGACACCGATAGTTAGAGCTTAGAAGACCTTGAGCCTTGGTCTTACACCGGTTCTAATGATGTCCCAAGTCCAGGAGACCACGCCAAGTCCCCCCAGTCATGACCACACAAGTAACAAAGATCTGGAGAGGATTATTGAGTGCACAACGTGAGCAAGAACTGGATTCGAGGACGAATCCAAAGCAAGAAGAGGGGGATGATGTGATCCTACCTACCTGCCCCGGTGTGAACATCTATTTCTACTCCCCGCCAGGGTCACCAACCAGAGGCAGAAGCCTAGGGCCATACAAGAAACGCTTAGAGCCTAGGCAAGCTCACAACCGGGCCTTACAAAGGTTCCTCAAGCCAAGGTACGTGACTAAATTCAGACTCAGCCCACCCCAAGCCCCCAAGCAGCTAGACAAGCAAGGATATCATTCAGGCCACGCCAGGCACTGATGCTGGCCAAGGCCCCAAATACAGGCCCCAGGACGAGCCTAGGGCCACCTATAGGCCCTAGATCGAAGGGCATGAGCCTGGAGGTCAAGGACAAGCCCTGAGATCTCCTTGAAGTATTTTTGGAGGAGCGCTGAAGGAAGAATGAGGAAAGCTTGGCCAGAAAGACCAGAAGCCCAGAGCCAAGCCCTGCCACCGGCCCCGGACGAGTCCTAACACCAGGACTAGGCCCCTAATCAGATCCCCCGAGCCCCAGGCCTGCACCAACGTTTGAATACCCCCTGGAAGTATTCCTGAAGAGCTGGCCGAGGCAGAAACTCGAAGGCCTAACCACATTTGCCAAAGGCCGAGAGACAGGCCTGCCCCGAGCGCGGGGCCCGAATTTAGGCATAATATCAGAGCGATCTGGGCCGACCCAACGTTTGGCTCAGGCCTTTTAGGAAATTCCAAGGGCCCTGGATACTTTGAATCCCCAGGATCCACCTCCAACAAACGGAACTGAATTTTGAGGAGATTTGAAGGAGGAGTCATGCAATGCAAAGTCCATGCATGATCCGGGCCCAAGCATACAATCCGACCGTGTTCAGGATTCCTCTCCGGACAAGGAATACCTGATGCCACGAACTGAAGACCGTGTTTCCAAGTTCTCCTAGGACTGGGACATGCAGAGGAATATAATCCGGGCCAGAATATGGTCAACACACACAACCACTAGAAATCGAGCCTGATTCGAATTCCTGCCCGGCCTAGGGTTTCTTCAGTTTTGTCGGTTTTACTATTTAGGGGGTTTTCTTGTTTTCCAAGACTCTTGAGGATTTTTAATTATGTTTCCTTTCTAGTTTTGAATAAGTAGGATTAATTTAGTCTTTTTAGGCTTTAGTTTATTTTAATACTCGTTTAGGAAGTAGTTATTTAGGAGGATTAGGAGAGTTTGTTCCCTAACTCCTCCCTATAAATTAAGGCCGCCAACCTGCATTGTAAATACAACTTTGAATCAAATAAACCCCCATTTTTTAGAAATTTGTTCTATTCCCTTCAAGCCTTTTCTCGTTGTTGCATCGCTTAATGTTCGACTTATCATCAAGAGCATCCATCTCTTGAAGTGGCGCCTTCGAGTTGATACTTGTGGTTCCTAGCTCTTTTATAGCTAGTTGGTCAAAGTCCTCTATCCGCCCCGGTTCCATAGGTTCTACACGCTGCTAGGAGGATCAGCTTATGGTGTTGAAGGGTTGTCTGCCCACGGTTGCAGCAGTTCACATCAACTCGTGGGTTCACCTACCAACTAGTCGGCCTCCAGGAATTCTTGAGCTCATTCGAGTGGGACACCCACAAGTCCCGACAATATAATAAGTGTGTATCCTTCCGCCTCGGCGACATAGTTCACGAGAAGACACTCGACGAGCTCGCCGAGATGATAGTGGGCCACCCTCTCCACTACTCGCACTCCGTGCATGGTTGGGAGAACATCAACTCAACCGCCCACTCTCCCTACCCAAGATATGGCACCACATCACCGGCCGCCCGGATGTTGATCACCGCCGCCCCTCTATAGGTCACATATCTTACCCACTTTTTAACTTTCTCCATTACTTGTTGCGACGATCCTTGTGTTTTGTAAGTGAAGTAGGACGTGGTCGGCACCACATTTCTTCAGAGGAGCTCATCCTCTTCCGTGCCGTCTTTGAGGCCACCCGACTCCACCCCAGATGGTGGCTAGCCTGGTTCTTTAGTAAACGGACCAGGGCCAAGAAGTTACCCCACATACTCCCCGGTGGCCACTTCGTCGCCTGCCTGATCACCTGCCTCCACCTTAATGACAAGTGGGGTCCCTTGGTCCCGCACATCCGAACCGAGTGGCTCGGCGCGGAGCTCGCGATTGAGTTCAACCTCAACCTGTCGATCGCCCCCACCAGATATGTCCCCACCCGAGGACCACCTCAGGAGGAGTCCAATGATGATGAGCCTCGACAACCACAATCCTTCGATTATGTGGAGCCGCAGCAGATGCCACCACCACCACCGTGACAGTATGCTGACCAGTACGGTCAGATGCTTACCGAGATGCAGCAATGGAAGACATACTTCTCCACCGGCTCACACCAGTGGCAAAAGGACAGAGTGGCTTATAAGAGCGAGCTCACCACCTAGAGGGAGCAACAAGACAGTTGGAGGGCTGATCAGGATGCCAAGTGGATTGTCACCCAGTGCCAGCATGAGCTCCAGCAGTCGTGGCACGATGAGGAGTTAGCTTGGCGCCGAGAGCTCCACGCCTACTTCCATATTCCACCACCGCTCGACCCCAACCAATGATTGGGTTGTATCACTTTTCCCTTTCTTTCTATTTCTTCTTTTTGGACTTTGGTCCAATTTTTTTTATGTGTGAATCTGGGACACTTGTCTCAATTTTCTTTTGATCTTTCTGTTGTTTTTGTTTTGTAGGGTTTTGTGTAGCTGCTTCACTCCGTTTGGGCCCTCCACCTCATCCTCGACATCGGCCATCACCATCCAGGTATTCCAGATAACTCTACTCTCTTTTAATCATATGAGGAGACAGTATGATTGAAGTGTGGGGTAGGATGCTAGAAGAATTGTTGTGCTGAATGTGTTTACCTGCTTCTCTGTGATGTCGTGGGTCATTTTAATTCCTCTAGCTAGAATTACTCGGTTCTTGACTTCAATTTTTAACAATGATGATTCGACAGCTTCATTTAGAACCTGTAACTAACATGCCTGCATTGATGCTAAATGAACCAGGTCAGAACAGAAATTAGAATCACGCTTGTAGTGTCACTTTGAATTGCACGAAAATGATCGAGTCTGACTAGCAACCAACTGTGAGCTTTTGATCCGTTGCACATAACTAGCAACTTTAATTATTTTTGAGTGGCTTTCTCGTACTTTGAATGAGTTAAATATTGCATGAGACCTATTTGAGACAACACGATAACACGAGTCCTAGGATGATAGAGGCACCAATAATTGCTACTTAAACCATAAGCCATCTCGATATTAATCCCTCTAGGTGTAAACCCTTATGCTTGGCCTGTTCTTTTGGTTCGATATTACATTACATCCATTTCCCATGTTTTTGTTCACCCCATTGATCCCATGTGGTGGTAGTTTGAGATTAGCTAACCGGAAGTCGGTCTGTGGTGAGTTGCCCATAGCTAGTAAACCGGTGGTCTTAGCTAGTATGTCTAGACGTGTAAAGCCCTCTAGCAACTAAAAATTTTAGCACAAAGAAAAGGGGGAAAAAATTGAAAAACAGAATAATACAAGGAAAAAGTCCAAATAAATCTCAAGTATAAGTAGTAGTTAGAAAGTCCAAAACGTTCTTCTCCCTACATAAGGAAGAACAAAAGCAATAAGTAAATGTAGAAAGAAAGAAAAAATTCAAAAAAGTGCTAAGTTGTTGAGGGTATCATAGGACGAGCGTACATTATTCCACCCAGTGTCTGGTTAGACGGTAGGAATCCATAGATCTCGATTTGAGGGATATTTCTACACCGCATCATACCCTTCATCATCACTCATCCCTTCATCCATTCATCATAATCCCTTGTAGTGTAGGATCGTTACAATCCCTTGCAAAGTCCTTTTGACTAGTTTCTCGTGTTGTCCCCGTGGTGGAGACTGTGGTCGAAATACAAACCTATGACATAATTTGGTTGAGAAAGTGATTGAGAGCATAAGCACGTCCCTAAACACATAGTGTGAGAGTTCCCCCATTTTACCAAATATTTTCTGTGTGAGCAAGTCTGTCGGTTAGGTCAGCTTTGTGCATGATCGGTGATTGCTACTTGATTGTGTGTAGAGAATTAGTGAGACCGGGTTGTTTGGATGATGTGTATGCATGTTTAGGTTAATTGTTCTAAGTGTATCGGTTTAAAATTCATTGTTAAGGATTGAAACTCAGTTTAATCGATCTTGTCATCTATGAACATGAGTATGTTCTAATTCAATTTTCTTGAAGACGAGCAAAAGGTTAAGTGTGGGGTAATTTGATGACACTAGAATTATCGTGATTATCAGCCCCGTTTAAGCGACATTTCATTGCTTGTAACATGACTTTAGGGGTAGTTTAGTGGGTTTTCATTCATTAACGCTATTTCCTACCGAGTTGGTTACTTTGGCTCATTTCAGGTCTATTTGATGTTTTTTTCTGGTGTCTCTTTGAGTACACAGGTTTTTGCCATCGAATATGTAGCTGTCAGATGTGTTCGGGATGCAATGGAACCTCGAGAAGTGATCCTGGATCATTAGAGAACTTAAACCGATCAAGGAATTAAGGGAAACTACCCAGCACTGAAGGTTTCAGTGAGAACTTCCATTGTTCTCGCCGAAAAGTTGGTCAATAAGCAATCCACATTCTCGTCGTTGATCACAGAAAATATTTCAAAGAAGTTCTCGGCGAGAACTTCAATGTTCTCGCCGAAAACATTGTGAAGAAGCAGCTGGAAATTCTCGTCGCCAAATTAGAAAAATATTTCAAGTAAGTTTTTGGCTAGAACTTTCACCTTCTCACCAAAAACTTGACCCTTTTCCGGGTTAGAATTGGATAACCCCCTTTATAAGTCCCTCTTTAGCTCCAATTGAAGATATTCTGATTTTCAGTCTTCCACATCGAAAGGAGAGAGTTTAGAGCAATTCTTGGAATTCCCGGAGAGATTCTGACACGATCTTTCCATCCCGGAGGTGCTCAGAGCTAGGAGTGAAGATTTCTCGAGTTCAAAACTACACGGAGTCATCGCAATTAGGTTATACAATCCTTCTTTGTTCTTCCTTGTTAAGTTGAACTCCTTTGTTGTCTTTGATTCTCGTATTTCGAACATAAGTAGCTAAACTTGTTAAGCTTAGATTAGATAAACCCTAAGTGACCCCAAGGCTTTAAAGAGGTCACAGATTAGAGGTAATTAGATCTTAATTCAGACAGTTTCTTATTCATAATTGGTTTGTTCTTAATCTGTGTTTGTTTTCTAGCTTGATCACCTAGATTAGTTTCCTGTTCAAATAAGGATAGTTGCCGAACGTCCGCCTTGTTTTAGAACCTTAAATCAATTAATTAACCTATTCAATGGATTATGCCTTTCGTAGAAATCTTTTAGGGTTAATCCGTTTCTAGAGTAGCTCATTAAAATCAACCAGGTGCACCAGTTAGTTTTCCGTTGCAGAAGTGAACGCACAGACGGTTAATTAATCTTGGTAGCTAGTTCCAATAGAGCGAACGTTCACGGACATAGACCTAAGGGTAAGGAGTTGTGACGGTGTCTAAGAACATAATGAATTAGGATTGAAAGTCGTCAGTTTTGTGATCTCCAATGCTTTGGCAATCAATTAGGATTCGAGTCTAAGCTTGTGTTTGTCTTTCATTAATCAATCAATCAATCAATCTGTCTTTTAATTTAATCTCAATTTCCTCTGCTCAATAGATTAGAAATCGTGGAACTCACACCACGCAACTTGATTTTAAACCGCGAATATTTGCTCACTTCTTTGAATAAACAATTTGAAGAAATCCTTGGAATTCGATCTATCCTACTCTAGTGGGATAGTATTTGATCACTATTTTTCAGCTTATCAAGCTTCCTCTCTCGATTGGCCTACTCATCATACCACTTGGAAAGGGAGGTGAATTCCAAGTAGTATGCGAGAACAGACTTCTCACCCCGCTCTAGCTCCATGAACTCCTTATACTTATCCTCCCCCCAAAGATCCAGACAAATTTGGTTTCAGAACTCCTCCACAAACTCGTCTAGTCTCATCTCTAGCGGGACTACCTGCCTCTGCGGCATCGACCTCCACCGATCCAGATCATGACCCTTGAGCAAGAAGGTCATATTTTGCATCCTAAATCCCTCCTCAGGCTCCATCTGCAGGAACCTGCATTCGCACTCTTGAAGCCACTTCTCAGCAACCGCAGGCTCAGCCCCTTCTCCATGGAACTCTCCAAAGTTCCAACCTTTTAGCATGCCAATTGAAATCTAGGGGCTCTACCTCTATTCCCCGAGTCACCAGTCGAATGGTTTCCCATAGCTTGCTTGGTTCACTACAAGAGAACATTAAGCATTTCAGTTGACCATTTAAGAAAACACGAGACAATTCAAATTACTTATTTTCTTTAAAACTCCCTACCCATTTTAAAATAGTTGGAAATCCTCGGAAATTCGGTCTTGTACCTATGGGGTTAATTACTTCCCTATGGGGTTAATTACTTCCCGAGGAAAAGGAATGATGTACCAGTACAACAGCAACTAATCAGGCTCTGATACCATTTGTAACACCCAACCATAATCAACCCGATGAGACCGTGGTTGAACCAGTTATAAGTATTATTAAAGAAAACAAAACAAAATTTTAAATAGAAACCACCATTAAAAATAAATTATCCGAAAGGAGGCCTCCAATAAATTAATTTCGAGTACAAAATTGATAAACAATGATCCCAAATACAATCCTCAAAAGTGTACAAAATCCCCAAAACGACAATAGTCAACTGAAATACGGGAAAAAGAAAATAAGTCAACTCCGAGTGGATTGCCAATCTTCACCTCATAGTTTCAACAACAACTTCCTCGAACTCAACCAACATAGCTGAACTCCCACACCACCTACCAACCACGCGAACCTGAAAGTAGGATATAGTCTAGTCTATTCTGTGTTTTTAAGTCCTTAGAACAGTCTATGTGATCACCCAGAATCAATTCTATATTCTAGCATCAATAGGTTCTCAACAGCAACCGTATAATCTCATAACTCTCATAGCAATAACCAGAACAGTCCAACTCATCAACCACAATCATAACAATCACTTCATAACATCACTTCACAAATCATCAAGTACAAAGCATAGTTCACAATATGCAATTCTATGTGTGTAATTAAGGCGGCCAGGTGTTGCTCCACACCACCATTGCCGGCCAATAATCCTTGGTATCACAACCAAGGTGATCTACTCAACGTAGACCGACTCCCATCATAAATCCTTGCTATCTATTCCAAGGTAATCCACTCAATGTAGACCGACTAAATCATTAATCCTTGATAGCTAACCGAGGTGATCCACTCAACCTAGACCAACTCAACCCATCATATCTCAAGGTGGGCAGTGTGGACTTCTACCGGTTCTATCCATGTTCAAGTAATCACAACAAATAAACCATTCCTCAAACCATCATCAATATCCATCACACACCACATTTCTATTCCAACCACTTCCATCCACAATTCATGGATCACAATCACATCAAGGGAAAATGGCTAGTCTTGCCGGCTACCCCACCTTTATAACAAAGGAGAGAGGTAGCCATGTCACAAGCCTAGGGTTACCCTCCTATTCATCCTTCATAAGATGACCCCACATTGGCGGGACCATCATCCTACAACCACAACTGGCAATGAAAAATTCATATATAGAAATGCAACTCATCCCATCCCGTCCTATCTCTCATCTAATTCAAGTTCATTAGCCATCACATTTCATCACAATCCCCATAGCACATATCAAACATCACAATCTACACTTAGCAATCATAGGACAGTTATCCAATTTTACTCTCTCAGATTTATGCAAAACCTAATTTCAATTTAAGTCGAGTTTCAACTTTTCATCACAATCCCCATAGCACATATCAAACATCACAATCAACACTTAGCAATCACAAGACAATTATCCAATTTTACTCTCTCAGATTTATGCAAAACCTAATTTCAATCTAAGTCGAGTTTCAACTTTTCACATTACCCATCATTTCCTATCAACGCTAAGCCCTCACTTGGAATAGAAGATGAGGCTTTAATCATCTTCTAGATTTTAGAATGAATGAAATCCCTTTCCTAAAATAATGTAGTTTTTCCCCTTCATCACTGACAGAACTTCTCTTGAATTCGAAGATCTCTTCCTCTCATCACCAAGAACGCACAAGAAGAAACGATGCCTTAATCGGACACCCGTAGCTCCCGGAATCAAGCTTCAAAGGTTTGCAGAGCTTGGTTCGTCAAATGGATTTTCGGGAGGAAAGAGAGTGGTTTAAGTTGCAGAAATCCGTCAAAACCCATCCTTTAATATGTAGGTCAAACAACACGACGTGTTGTATACTACACGACGTGTTTCATTAAGAAACATGGCGTGTTTCACAACTACACCGCCGTGTGGTTTTAAAAGCATTCGCGGTTGCGGTTCCCAGGAATTATAGCACGGCCGTGTATCTAAAGACACACGCCGTGTAGTTGTCTCCATGTACAGCATGCTCACATGCAAGTTCAACCCGACTTAAACACGAATGCACGAATTTTGATGGGACCTCAGGAGCACTGATTCTGATGCCTTGATCGCCCAGACTTGAGTTCTAATAAGTTCTAAATCTGCCTTTCCATATAAGCCATGTTTCAAGTATGGAGATCTTTAATCACCAATCCGCTCTCAGATTTTGGCTTGGATAGGTTCTTCTAGGAGACCTTAGACTTCTTCTTAACACCAGTATCAATACTCTATAGGAACTCACGATATGGCTTCTCCATTGCCTTGATAATAGAATTGGGAAGGAAGAAAATATTGAGCCATTATTGATTCAAGTTTACCAGCACTGCTTTAACTAAGGTGAGTCTACCAACATAGCTCAAACACCTCATCTTCCATCCAGAAATTTTCTTAATAATCTTGTCCAGCAGTATATCACAATTAGAGGATATGATTTTAAGGGAACACCTAGGCACCTCATTGAAAGAGATCCCTCTTTAAATCCAAAAGCATTAACTATAGCAGCTCTAGTCTTGTAAGTGACAGATTGAGAAAAAAATATTTCAGACTTGTCAGGATTCAGCTGAAGACCCGAGTAGTTATAAAATTCAGCTGAAACCTTGTGAATGCCATCTATTCCATCCTTAGTACCATTTGTGAAAACTAGCAAACCATCAGCGAAGCACAATTGAATAATCTCAATTCTTTTTAACTTGGGGTAATAAGGAATACAACTAGTAGCAGTACTCCTGGCAAATAAACAATGAATAACTTTCATCACTACCACAAACAATCTAGGGGAGAAGGGGTCTCCCTGTCTCAAACCCTTCTTACTTTCGAAATGACAGGCATTTCCCCATTAATAATTTAATACCAACACTAATCATCACACTCTCCAGGTACCCCTCGGTACATTTAATGAATCTGGGGGGAACTCATGGCTTCAAGCACAACTAGTAGGAAACCAGTGTGAACTGAATCAAACGCTTTCCGAAGATCGCTTTTTATGGCACACCTATGAGAGGTGTGTTTTAGATGGTATGAATTAACATGTTCGCGAGCCATATTATCCCCTATCTGCCTTCCTTTAACAAAATTGGATTGACTGGAACTAATGATATTAGAAAGATAAATCACCAATCGATTAGAGATCACTTTAGCCACACACTTTTATAAGACGTCACAACAGGCTATAGGACGAAAGTCCTTGATATTTGCAGCATTTTTTTTGTATAAGAGCAAGTAGAGTGGAGTTCACAGGGATTTTGGTATCTTACCATTATAAAAGAATTTAAGCACAACTGTTGTAACTTCTGCACCAACTAGACCCCAAGATTCTTTAAATAACAAAGAAGAAAATTCATTTGGCCCATGACTCTTCTCTCCGGGAATAGAAACATGGCTATCCGAATCTCCTCACCAGAAACAGGTTTACTTAGTTCATCAACATTCTAAGTTGACAACTTCTTGATAATGAGCTACTCTAGAACATGAGCTGAAGGAACCATTACATTATTATGAACAGTTCCAAGCATGGTAGCATAATACTTTGTGGCAATACCTGTAATATCGTCCATGTCATGTGTCAAATTACCATCCTCCTTCTAAAGTTCAGATATCTGATTCCTGGCTTGTTTAAGCTTTATAGCACGATGGAAGAAACGAAAGTTGGAATCTCCCAAGTTCAACTAGAATCTCAAGTCCTCCCAAATATATTATAATATTTTGGCCTCCTTCATATAAGAAAATGAGGGTTGATTCAAAGCTACCAACTAATCAAACTTCATATAGTTTTCAGCATCTTTAACTCTTATAGAGATGTAAGAAAATAGTTATAATTAAGACCCTTTAGAACAATCTTGACATTTTTAAGACGAGCATACACCTTGTAAAATCCTTTGTTAGCACCGATATCCATAACTCCAAGACGTAGAGACAACATCCTCATACTCCTTGTTGGCAATCCACATGTCAAAAAACTTAAAGGGTTTAGGCAAACTATTAATTCTCGAGCAAGTCTATAAGAGAATACCACAATGATCTGACTTAAGCGGAGCCAATAGCTCAACTCTGCTACGAGAGAGATTCTTGATCCAGGCTTCATTGATAAAAAATATATCAAACTTCTTGTAAATAAGGTTAGCATGTTGGTTGCTGAACCAAGTAAAATGAGGCCTTGTCATAAGATGACCGTAAGCTGGACCTCATCAATGTATTCAGTAAAATATAGCATGATCTTAGTGATACCAACACTATTAGATCCCTCAGAAGGGGAACGAATGACATTGAATTCACCAAGAATACCAAGAGGCAGAGTAATAGTAACTAACATACGCAAAGTATCATTAAATAAAATTTTCCTTTCTGTAACTTTATTAGCACCATAGACAATAGCATGTAAAAATGTTGAGTTTCCTTCACAAGGAAGAGAACCATCTGAGAAGAATGATAGATGATCTGCACGTCAAGAGAAGGTTTCCAAAGGATCAAGAGAAGGTTTCCAAAGGATCCAAAGGGTGATGTGTCATATTGATTGGATAACTTTTTAACAAAAAGCAACGAAAAACAAACAAAAGGATTTAGTTGTTAAGTTAGTTATAGTAGAAAGGAGTAATTCAAACGATTCAAAGTTTACATAATAGTTTGTTAACTTAGCAAAGTAAGCGAAGAAAAAGCTACCACTATTATATACAGAGAGAAAAGAATTGTCCCAGCAGTAACTCATTACTTTATACTGTTTTTCTCCGGCCCGTTGGCCGTTTTCATTGTGTGTAGTTGTTGGTGAAGGCGTTGTGTCGTAGCTATGTATTTTTTTTTTTTTTGTACATTTGGATTCTTGTTTAGTTTGTGTATTGGAACAAAGTGTGATTTTTTTTAGTTTTATTCATGGAACACATTGTCCGTAAAGGAAGCACATTTAATACTATTTCACTCTAATGATTACATGGGATCCGAGTTTGACATTGGTCTCTTATTTATTAATAACATAAGGTTTGGTGGCGAGATGGTTGGGTGTTGTGAATGGTTTATACGGTTTAGTCATCTTCCTCCGTATCGTACATTATTGTCTTCGTTTTTTATGTATTCTTTGAGTGTTGCGATTGTCGAGGTCTATAGTTGTTCCATCATCATCATTTGTTGTTTTGTTGCTCTCAATTTTCTTCCTTTATTCGATGCTCTTCCTTTCCCTAGATAATATATGATTTGTTAGTTTTTAATGTGTGTGTTGATGTAGTTATGATGTACCTTTGTTTGTTATTGTTTTGACTCCCATGTAGTTTGTCCTTAAAAGAAATACTCAACTCAATTTGGCCATCGAGTATTTGTGTTATTTTGTACTCTTTGATGTTCCATGAATTTAATCGAACTTGGCATTTGAGGTCTTTCCCCGACAAGTTGGTTTCTACTTGACTTTTGTTAGTAGTTTGTCTGTTAGATGTTGTGTGGTGGTGTTGAAAAATCTATTTTCCTTCGGTATATAGTAATACCAACTCTTCTTTTGAAGTGTTGTCGGCACTTGTATTGAAGCATGTACCTATTTTTAGAAGTTCTCAATCATAATTTTTGTTTGTTATATTTTTGTAGTATGGTTTTGGAGTTTTTTTACCTAGCTACAGTTTCGGTGCGTGTGACTTTGCATCATCTTCCATCGCAGTAGTATTCCTCAACATCTTCTTCAGCTTTCTTTGGGAAGTTTGAGCAACCGATATAAAACCATGCATCTTTGATGCCTAGAACTGTGCAATGAATTGTGTAATCTCGTGTACAATTTTATATGTTAGTTTTTATTTTATGGTGAGAGATATTGATGTTTATATAATGTTACCCCTTATGTAAAGTAAGTTATGTAATTATCGGAAAGGTTATTATTGTACCTCATTTGTTTCATCAGATGACATGGTATACACTTTTGAAAATTGTTACCACTTCAGTGTCACTCGGTAGTGTTGTGTCTCAAAGGATTGGTGCCTTGAGTTTTGGTAGGAATAAATCATCTCCATTTCTTTTTTTTATAATAATATATTGTTAATTAATTTGAATCATAGTATTTGGTATTGTAGTAAATTAAAGTGCACATGGGCATGAAGTTCACGAGCTCTGGGATATCTATAGCTTTATATGTAATAGGCTATAATTTATTTATTGTTGTGACAATGCTTTCTTCCCTCCACATAGAAGCTCCACAAAATTGGTATACACATGTTGGAGATCCGATATTATATTATTTAATGTTCGGTAATCCTAACATATATGGAGCTCAAATAAAAATAAATATTATCAACCATAGAAAAAGATATTGTAGAAACTTATCAAACATGTGGTCTCTATCTTTTTTCTTTGATGGAGCATGTGAAGCTTCCTTCTCATGCATTGTCTTTTTGCTTCCACTGAATGAATTTGACAACCATTTCCTACTTGCAGTTGAAACGGAAATGAGTGAAAAATGTTCAATACATAAATTAATTAGTATTTGCAATATAGATTTTATTTTAGAATTGATAGAGTAGAAGACACATTGAGATGTCAACTCACAGATATATCCTTTGAGGCTAAAACATGGTCGCGCCTACGCCGTTATGTTAATATTAGAGCTCTTTTTAATCATAGGATTCTAGCAAATTCTTTTGCGACTCTACTTTCTATTCCAAAAAAATATTACTTAATTGTTATGATGTCAAACATGAAATATGCGGTAGGCAATATAAAATACAGTTATTAGTAAAGTGAAATGAGATATCTCTAACCTTCATTTGACGGTTCATTAGACGCAATAGAGGGAGTAAAAGGTTGAATAGTTCTTCTAATCCCTATAAATACATCGATAAAGATAAAATAATATTACCAAGGATATTTTTTATTGATTATGGTAAAATTTTATGAAAGCATGTTTACACATATATGGTTGTTCAAGATTCCTATATGAACAACTTCATTGATCTCGATTGTGAGAGCTGCTTTTATTTTCTGTTTGATTCTCATATCTTTTTATTAAAATTTCGCCCGACTAATTGGCAGGCCCACCCAACAACCTGTGCTGGTCGACCCACCACCACAGGCCTCGCCTTAAAGGAGCCTGCAGATTTAAATGGTTTCAGCCCAACAGAGAAATAAGTATATAACTTAATAGTAGGGATGACAATTTATAACCTACCATAGGGTATCCTACCCTACCCTACCCGGTCAACGAGGATAATACCCTGTGTTGACGGGGTAAGGGTAGGGTAGGGGTATTACCTTAGATGAAAAATTAGGGCAAGGGTAGGATAAGGGTATGACCAAAACCCTACCCGCAAAATACCCTACCCTTAATCTCACTATAAATCTAAGTAATTTTTATATAAAATTACCAAACAAACTATTGTCCACGGTTGATTCATGAGATGACTCACAATTAACTAAAATAAAAGCACATTATAATCATTAATATTTAATTATTTACTTGATCATGATTCAAGTCTTGATTTAGAATGATATAATTATGGTTGACAGTAGAAATTAATAGTCATATATTTGTATAATATTACTTTATATATATTTTGTGCTTATATATTGTATTTTATTTTATTTATGTGGTTGAGAATGGTGTGTTTTGGTATAAACATTATCCAAAAAATTGTGTAATAAGAGTCGATCAAAATATCCAGGGTACCCACGTACACTTTGGGTATTTGTAGGGTAGGGTAAGGTTAGTACATTTGAAAACCCGTAGGGTAAATGGTCGGGTATTTTCCAATGTTATACTGTGGGGGTAAGGATACGGTTGACCTCATACCCCGACCCTACCCTACCCATTGCCAAGCCTACTTAATAGGGTCAAATACTTAACTAGTCCCAAAACTTTGGGCTGAGTTACAAACTAGTCCCGAAACTTTAATTTGCTACAGACTCATCCCGTTAGTAAGGACTTCGTTACAATGCGGTAATATTCATGCCAACGAGGACTTTTCATGGCGAATTTGCCACGTCATCTGGTCCACGTCACTTAAAATATAATAAATTAATAATCTCGGCTAATTCGAACTAACCCCTCTACTCGAACTAATCTACTTGACCTAAACCCAAAAATCTAGAACCCCAAATCAATTCCATCCTAAACCTAATAAAAAATTGGGTGATTCTCCCCCGCCCCTACAGCTCCCCGAATCCTTAGCCATGCCGGAGGATCATGACTACTGCCTGCTCTTCAACTGCATCTTCCTCTCTTCCTCCTCCTCCACCGCCGCCGTCAAACTGCTGCAGTTCCTCGCAAACGACACCGACGAAGGGCAGGGAGAGGACCCGTTATTATTATTGTTGTTGTTGCGAAGCGCGTCCTGATTGAGGGGAGTAAAAGGGCTAAGAAGAGTGAGCTTGGGGAAATAAAGCAAGCTAGACGACAGAATCTCGGTGGAAGAAGGGGAGGAATTACTTAGGTTGGAACTGAATGTGAAACCCCGGCCAGCGGCGGCGAGATTAATCATTAGGCTGCAGTGTTTGAAGCTTCTGTTCCTCCTCTCGTATAGCTTGAAGCGCTGATGCTACTGGTGAGTTTGTAATTTCCTATTGGGGATGTTTCTAATCGGCGGAATTGGGAAATTGGTGTTGTTGTTGTTCCTTAGGGACGTCGGTGGCGGCGGGGGGTATTGGGAGGCGTGTTTGGCGGTGTTGGGTGAGCCGGTGAGCATCTGGACGACTTGCTTGAAAGTGGAGGTATGAGCTTGGACGAAGGTTGTTGGAGAAGGGTTGAGATGGTGATGGGAATAATGAGTAGGGATTTGAGATCCAAGGATTTGAATTAGGCCAATGTTGTTAGCTGATGAAGAAGATGGCTGGGGAATTAGGTAATTGGATGAAGAATTGTTCATCAGTAGTAATGAATTGCTACTGAAGTACTGCTGCTACTGCCTTCCATTAATACTCTGGATTTGCAGTACTCTGATCTCTGCAACTTATGAATGTACCAATTGTAGCAAATGAGACTGAAAAGACTAAAGAGTGAGACTTTTGCGATGAAAAGAGCAAAAAGTAGAAGCTAAAGGTCCAAGTGGGGAGATTATCCTTTTTGTTTGTCCCATAGTCCGACCAGAAGTCCCAGATCTTTAGCCGGCTTGAAAGGGATGAGATTGAGATTCTCGTTGAGAGCCTCGAGCTTCATCAGAAGCTTCTTCAACTTAGGCTGTAAATCGCTTGCACTTGTTCCGCTTCAAACCACCGTCGCTGCGGTGGCGGCGGAGGTAGTGGAGAAGGGAGTCGGGTCGGAGGCTTTCATGTCGCTTTGATTGGGATTGTTGTCCTGTGATTCTCCGGCATGGCTAAGGAATCGGGGGAGCTGTGGGGGTTGGGAGAATCACCCAATTTCGATTAGGTTAGAATGAAATTGATTTGGGGTTTTAGATTTTTGGGTTTAGGTTAAGTAGATCGGTTTGAATAGAGGGATTAATTCGAATCAAATCGAGAGTATTATTTTATTGTATTTTAAGTGATGTGGACAAAATGACGTGGCAAATCAGCCATGAAAAGTCCTCGTTGGCATAAATAGTACCGCATCTTAACGAAGTCCTTACTAACGGGACGAGTCTGTAACAAATTGAAGTTTCAGGACTAGTTTGTTACATAGCCCAAAGTTTCGGGACTATTTAAGTATTTGACCCTAACTTAATAAATATTCTATGTCTGGACTTCAATGTATTTGCCCTCCAAACCCATGAAATGAATGTACATACAAAATTACATTTTCACATAGGGCACCTTCAAACAATTATTACCCAACTTATTTTAGTTACTGTTTATTTTAGCTTCTATAGTTTTCAGCTCTGGATCCGGACCAAACCCTTTTAGGGTTGGGCTGTGATGTGACTTTATTTCGTGTGTTTTAAGCCCTCGATTAGCCTAGGGATCGCCCATGTTTGATCTAATTTTGCCATGATTTATATGCTTATTTGGTTATTGTGTGCAAAGTGCTCTTTTGTTGTCCAAGTGCCACTTTGAGGGAAATTTAAGTGCCTATTTGAGTTTTATATGTGCATTTTCAGGCCTTGGTGTCATAGTACTGGTGACAAGGAGCACGTAGGATCAAACGGGAGGTCAATCGGAGCTAGGACGGAGGAGTTATGGCCTTGGCAAGATTGGAAAAAATGCAGCATCTCTGAAGGAGTTTTCGGTGAGAAAGTTCTCGCCGAAAACTATCTTCCGATTGCAAACAGTAGAATTCTGGAGTTTTGAAGCTGAAGTGTGAAGAAGTTTTCGGCGAAAACTTCTCGAGTTTTCGCCGAAAACCTATGAAGAAAAGTCAAAGCTGGTCGGTGATTTTCAAAGGAATTTTCAGCGAAAACTGAAGAAATTTTCGCCAAAAAATTTAGGTGTTTCCAGCAGACTATTTAAAGCTGCAATTCGCAGAATTTTGGGGGCATTCAATAATTAATTACACACACTCGTCACTCTCTCTCTCAACTCTGAATCGACGATCATTTTCTTCCTCTCAACCGATCATCCTCCTTCTTCCTTTGTTGATCAACTTGAAGTGCAAGGAGCTAAGTGAAGTCCTCCATACCTTGGATTGAAGCTTGAAGAGTCAAGTGGCAAGATCCTCCATGGAAACAAGGATGATCTCCTCTCCTCAATTTCAGCTTTCTTCCATGGTTATGCTAAGCTAAACATAGGTTTAGTTTAGTGGGGGATGGATCAAGCTAAGATAGGTGATTGATTGTGTGGATTGAACTTCTCATAGCCATTTGTGTAAGACGATGATCCTAGACCTTGTGCTTGTTGTCCATGAGAGCTTGACTTGTTCTTTTGGTACATTGTTCATGTCTTTCAATACATGAGAATGATTGATTGATGTTGATCTAAGGTATTTGGATTGTAATTGAATGATTTGAGAGATTGGATTATGCAATTGCAACCATTTTGAGCTTGTTTTCCTTGGTGACATTTTGTCGAACACTTGGTGTGCATTTAGTTTTCAGTTATTTGCAGGTTGAAAGGCCCTTTGATTGCTAGACTAGTGTTCTATGATTGACATGAGAGTTTCTTGCATCATTTACCTTGTGTTAGATGAATGTTAGCATAGAGATCAAGTGTTGAGCATTTCATTGAGCTAGTTAAAGTGCTCAATTTCCTTTGTTCACATAGCGAAAGCATGGTGCATTCGGTCTAGGAGTAGAGAGTCAATTGTGCGAGAATTCGTTGATTCTACTTGAGTGAATTGCATGGTCATCCGTTTATACATCGTTGCTTGAGATTCACTCCAGCTTTCATGAACCTTGAGCTTGAAGAAACCACTTGCTAAGCTAACCTACTTCTCTCTTAATTGACCTTCAACTTGCTTTGTTTAGTTTTGCCTTGTCCATTTATGTTTTTGACTTGTTCTTGTTTAAACCAAATCTCAATTTAAATGTTTAGACCGTTCATGAACCGTGTGAGTATTAGCTTATGAGAGGTCCTCGTGGAATACGACCTTGGTAAAATCTTTTATCAAGTTTTTGGTGCCGTTGACGGGGACTCTCTCATTCCTAAGAAAGCAATTATTAGTGAACCGATCTTTACACTTCCTTCCATTTTCCTTTTTGCTTCCTTGTTGCTCTTTGTTTACTTTGTTATCCCGCATCGTTGTATTACTCGGGTGTGTTGGTTGTGCTTGTTTGTAGGAGGTTGTATTAGTGCATGAGGCGTTCAGCTCATCTTCAAGCACGAATCCAAGGACTAGAACAAGTGATTGAGCTACCAACTATTCCCCCACCTCCTACATTTGAAGAAGAAGAAGTTGATCGCATCTCACACCACACTATGTCTCATCACGAGGACAAAGATAACCATTCGGAACATTCACATCACACCAATGAAGATGATCAATCGCAAAGGGGTGCGAGGAGCACACTAGCTGATTATGCTCGCCCAACCCTTGAAGGGGCAGCCTCGAGCATCGTGCGAAGACCAGTGAATGCAAGAAATTTCGAGCTAAAGCCAAATATGATTCAGATGGTACAAAACAGAGTGGTGTTCAATGGCATAGATGGAGAGTGCCCGTCTAGACACTTGAAGGACTTTCTAGAGATATGCGATACGGTGAAGAACGATCAGGTTCATCCGGATTGTGTGCGACTCCGACTCTTTCCTTTCTCCCTCAAAGGTAGAGCCAAATCTTGGTTGGAGAACCAACCTAGTAGAGCATTCACTACATGGGAGGGATTAGCCAAAGCCTTCCTTGAAGAAATCTTTCCTCCCTACATGACGGATGCAATCCGGGACCGTATCAACCATTTTGAGCACACAAGGGATAGCTATTCCACGAGACTTGGAATAGGTTCCAAGCTCTCCTCCGGTCTTGTCCTCATCACAATACCACCGAATGGTCCTTGGCGGATATATTTGCTAGGTCTCTTGATTTTGAGAACACGAGAATGATCAACCAAGCGGCGGGGGGTGATCTAAGGATGCTTACACCCGGAGACGCTTTGGAACTCTTCGCGGAAATGGCTAATAAGACTAGGAGTTGGTTTCGCCAACAACCTCCGAGGTCCAAGTATGGGAGCGACACTCACTACGACTCTAGAGCCATAAGTGTTGATGCACCAAAGGACTCGTCTAGCTATGGGAAGAAGCCTAAGTTACCGGGGCATCGTGATGAAGATGAACCCATGATTGCTCTCCTTATGTCCAAGATTGATGCCATGGCCTCTCAAGTAAGCAATCTTAGTATGCCTAAGCATCTCTCTAAGGTTTCATCATCTCATTTGGGTAATCCGCCGGTTGCTTCGGTGTATTGTTGTGAATGTTGTGGAGGCCAAGGCCATGATGTCAATGCTTACCCCTCCGCCACTTCCGAGCTTAACCAAGGCGACCCCAATGAGTAAGTAAGCTTTGTGCAAGGCCAAGGATTCTATGGAAACTTCAGCCCTCAAGGGAATTATCAAGGAGGTAACTATAACCGCCCTTGGAACCAAGGAAGTGGTTACAACAAGCCTAACCAAGGGTACCAAGGCCAAGGGAATCAAGGTGGTGGTTATAACAAGGGTTACAACCAAGGTAATCAAGGAGGATTCCAAGGCTATAGAGGGTACAATCAAGGCAACCAATGGACTCAAGGAGGTAACCAAAGCCAAGGTAACCAATGGAATCAAGGGGGAAACCAAGCTCAAGGGAACCAAGGAGGAAATCAATGGAATCAAGGTTGCAATCAAAATCAAGGAAACCAAGGTAGTGAGCGAAGTCCTACCCCACCGGGAATGTACAACCACAGAGGTGATGGTCCACCCGGATTCAACAAACCTCCTCAAAACAAAGAGGGTGGTTCTTCAATCTCTCAAGAAGACACCAATGCGGCAATGATTCAACTTATTAAGAATCAAAAAGCTTCAATTGCAAATTTGGAAAATCAAATGGGTAATATTTCTAAGGCACTCTCGGAACGACCCCCGGGCACTTTACCTTCCAATACCGAGGTCAACCCCAAAGGTCCGGAGCATTGCAAGGTAGTGACCTTGAGGAGTGGAAGACCCTTGCAAGATGCAACCTCTTCCCCAATTGACTCCCAAAAGGTACAAGCTCCTAATCTAATAGTTGATGATGATGATATTAAAGATCCTTCGGATGGAGTTGAGGTTGACGTCGAACCTCCTACGGGTAATGTGAGCACTAAGGTGGCCAAGGAACCTAGTAAGGCTACATCGAGTACACCACCGGTCTCTCCTCCCGCACCGGTTGTATCGATTGAAGAAGGATGGCCTTGAGAAGGTTTTCAAGAAGTTTTTGGAGCGGCTTAGTCAAATGCAATTTTCTCTTCCGTTTCCCGAAGCAATGACTATGATGCCTCAATATGCTAAGTTCATGAAGGAACTCTACACCAACAAGAGGAAGTTACCGGAGACATCTCTAGTCCACCTCAATGAGGAATGCTCCGCCGTTCTCTTCAAGAGTCCACCGGAAAAGCTCAAGGATCCAGGTACCTTTACTATCCTTTGTGCTATAGGTAATATCTCTCTTGCTAATGGTCTTGCGGATCTAGGTGCTAGTATCAATGTCATGCCTTATTGCATATCTGAGAAGCTAGGGTTGTCTAACCTTCGTCCTACTCGTATGTACATTCAACTTGCGGACAAGTCGACCAAGAGTCCTAGGGGGATTGTTGATGATGTGCTAGTTAAAGTGGGCCCTTTTGTTTTCCTAGTTGACTTTACGGTCATAGATACCGATGATGTGGATGTCTCATTGATATTTGGTAGACCATTCTAGCTACTTCTCGTGTTTTAATTGATGTGCATAATGGGAAATTGACATTAAGAGTAGGACAAGAGAGTGTCACATTTTGCATAGCCGATGGCATGACGTTTGCTCACGCACAAGATGATTTAGAGTACTCTTGCGATACTATTGCTTCAGCTAGTGTGTGTAGTATTTCTAACTTCGTGTGTCGAGATTCTTTGGATGCTTGCCTTAGAATGGATGTGCAGGAACATTTAGATACCCCGGAGTTAAAAGCTCAAGCGGCTTACCTTGATGAAGGGAGAGACAAGTTAGAGAGCGAAACGGTTTTTGTTGCTCTCCCGAAGGTGGAAAGGGTGAAGACCTCCTATGAAGAACCACCTACTCTTGAGCTCAAGCCTCTTCCCACACATTTGGAGTATGCTTTTCTCATGCCAAATTCTAAGCTACCGGTCATCATCAATTCTAAGCTTCTACCCGAGCAAAAGGACCGTCTAGTGGAGCTCCTCAAGAAGTACATGAGAGCTATTGCGTGGAGCATCTCGGATATTCGAGGGATAAGTCCCACATTTTGCTCACATCGGATCCTTATGGAGGAAAATTTCAAACCGGTTGTGTAACCACAAAGAAGGTTAAATCCGAACATGAATGAGGTCGTGAAGAAAGAGGTTATTAAGCTTATGGATGCGGGGATTATATTTCCTATCTCGGATAGTCCTTGGGTTAGCCCCGTGCAAGTTGTTCCCAAGAAAGGAGGGATCACGGTAGTAGCTAATGACAAGAATGAGCTTATCCCGACAAGGACGATCACCGGGTGGCGTGTTTGCATAGATTATCGTCGACTTAATGACGCCACTAGGAAGGATCATTTTCCTCTATCTTTCATGGATCAGATGCTCGAGCGTCTCTCCGATCACGAGTACTATTGCTTCTTGGATGGCATGTCCGGATACTTCCAAATATCAATTGCTCCGGAGGACATCGAGAAGACCACATTCATATGTCCCCTTTGGTACGTTTGCTTATCGTCGAATTCCTTTTGGGTTATGCAATGCCCCCGCTACATTCCAACTATGTATGCTTGCCATCTTTGATGATTTTGTGGAAGATATCATGGAAGTGTTTATGGATGATTTTTCGGTCTTTGGGGATTCGTTTGATCTTTGTTTGAGGAACCTTGAGAAGGTGTTGCATCGTTGTGAAGAGACCAATCTCGCATTAAGTTGGGAAAAATGCCATTTCATGGTTAATGAGGGGATTGTTCTTGGTCACAAGATCTCTAAAAAGGGCATTGAGGTTGATAAGGCAAAGTTAGAGAACATCTCTCAACTTCCTCCACCCTCTTCCGTGAAAGCCGTGAGAAGTTTCTTGGGGCATGTCGGTTTCTATAGACGCTTCATTAAAGACTTCTCCAAGATAACTACTCCTATGACTCGGCTTCTCGAGAAGGATGTGGAATTTCGATTTGATGACGAAAGCATGCGGCCTTTGAACTCCTCAAGGGTAAGCTCACGAATGCTCCTATCCTTGCTCCGGATTGGTCAAAGTCGTTTGAATTGATGTGTGATGCTAGCGATTACGCTATTGGAGCCGTTCTAGGCCAACGAATCGACAAGAGATTCCATCAAATATACTATGCAAGTAAGACTCTCAATGATGCTCAAAGGAACTACATAATTACGGAGAAGGAGCTCTTGGCCATAGTGTTTGCTTTTGATAAGTTTAGGTCCTACTTGGTGCTTTCTCACACTATCGTCTTCACGAACCACCAAGCTTTGAGGTACCTTCTATCTAAGACCGATGCTAAACCAAGATTGATTCAATGGGTTCTTTTGTTGCAAGAGTTTGACATTGAGATTCGGGATAAGAAAGGATCTGAGAATGTGGCCGCCGATCACTTATCTCGTTTGGAAGAAGCGGAATTGGTACACAACGGTAATGAAGAGATCAATGAAAACTTCCCCGATGAGCTATTATTCGCTATGGCGACTTTGGAGTTCGAGGAGCCTTGGTTCGCGGATTTAGCTAACTATCTTGCTAGTGGATACTTGAAGGAGGGCCTCTCCACTCAAGACAAAAGGAAGTTCTTTGCGGATTTGAAGCATTACTATTGGGACGATCCATTTGTATTTCGAGTTGGCTCGGATGGTATGATTAGAATATGTGTCAATCAAGGCGAGGCGAAGGACATCATACGACATTACCACTCTAGTCCTACGGGTGGACATCATGGAGCAAATCGCACGGCTCGCAAGGTACTTGAGTCCGGATTCTTTTGGCCCTCGATCTTTCGAGATTGTCAGGACTTTGTCAAGTCCTGCGATGCGTGTCAACGTTCAGCTAACATCTCTTCCCGAAATGAAATGCCTCAACATATCTCGGTAGTGGTCGAAATATTTGATATATGGGGTATTGATTTCATGGGACCGTTCCCTCCTTCGCATGGTAACAAGTACATATTAGTTGCGGTAGATTATGTGTCTAAGTGGGCGGAGGCACTAGCTTTGCCTACCAATGATGCCCGAGTTTTAGGGAAGTTTCTTGTTAAGTTGTTCACCCGTTTTGGTGCTCCTCGTGCTATCATTAGTGATCGAGGTACTCATTTTCAAGGGCAATTCGATAGAGTATGCCGCCGGTTCGGTGTCACTCATCGGATGTCCACCTCGTATCACCCTCAAACTAGTGGCCAAGCCGAGGTAACTAATAGGGAGTTTAAGAGAATCTTGGAGAAAATGGTCGACCAATCACGAAAAGATTGGTCGACAAAGCTTGATGATGCTCTATGGGCCTACCGCACGGCCTACAAGACCCTTATAGGCACTACTCCCTATAGGATGGTCTATGGTAAAGCTTGTCATTTGCCGGTAGAGCTTGAGCACCATTCTTTTTGGGCGTTGAAATTTCTAAACCTTGATATGAGTCTCGCAGGAGAAGAGCGTAAGTTTCAGGTACATGAGCTCGAAGAGTATCGTCATCATGCATATGAGAATGCTAAGCTTTACAAGGAGAGGACGAAACTCATTCACGACTCCTGTTTGAAACCGAGCAAGGATTTCAAAGTTGGTGATCAAGTCCTCCTATACAACTCTCGGCTCAAACTCTTTCCCGGGAAGTTGAGATCTCGTTGGTCCGGACCATTCACGGTAACTCAAGTATTTCCTTATGCAGTAGAAAAAAAAGAAAACAAAAAGAGTTCTCAAAGGTGGCCCTTGTTGTAATGATCCTAGCTAGAGCTTGTAAAGTGCGGATCTAGAGGCGGATGAAGTCGAGTCGAGAGCCACATCACGATCACTCACCACTTTCCATATATTTCCTACCCCCACCTAATCTGTTCCATTTCCCGAGTTCAAGTCCTTTTGATTAGAGTTGGTGTTGTCGTGGTCGTTTTTTCTGTATCCTAATTAACCACTACTTGGAGTGTGCAGAAAATAGTGAGGTCTAGACTTGTTTGGTTGACGTTCTTGCATGAGTAGGTTAAGTTTGTTCGTGGAACAGTTTAAGCCAAATTGTTATTGCTTGAATCTCAATGGGACCGATCTTGTCATTTGTGAACTTGGATCTTTTCTAATTCATTTGCTTGAGGACAAGCAAAGCTTAGTTGTAGGGGAGTTTGATGTGACTTTATTTCGTGTGTTTTAAGCCCTCGATTAGCCTAGGGATCGCCCATGTTTGATCTCATTTTGCCATGATTTATATGCTTATTTGGTTATTGTGTGCAAAGTGCTCTTTTGTTGTCCAAGTGCCACTTTGACGGCAATTTCAGTGCCTATTGGAGTTTTATATGTGCATTTTCTGGCCTTGGTGTCGTAGTATTGGTGACAAGGAGCACGTAGGATCAAACAGTAGGTCAATCGGAGCTGGACGGAGGAGTTATGGCCTTGGCAAGATTGGAAAAAATGCAGCATCTCTGAAGGAGTTTTCAGCGAGAACTCTAAGTTCTCGCCGAAAACTATCTTCCGGTTGCAAACAGTAGAATTCCGGAGTTTTGAAGCTGAAGTGTGAAGAATTTTTTGACGAAAACTTCCCGAGTTTTTGCCGAAAACCTATGAAGAAAAGTTAAGGCTGGTCGGTGATTTTCAAAGGAATTTTCGGCGAAAACTGAAGAAGCGGTAATTAGCAGAATTTTGGGGGGGGGGCATTCAATAATTAATTACACACACTCGTCACTCTCTCTCTCAACTCTGAATCGGCGATCATTTTCTTCCTCTCAACAGATCATCCTCCTTCTTCCTTTGTTGATCAACTTGAAGTGCAAGGAGCTAAGTGAAGTCCTCCATACCTTGGATTGAAGCTTGAAGAGTCAAGTGGCAAGATCCTCCATGGAAACAAGGATGATCTCCTCTCCTCAATTTCAGGTTTCTTCCATGGTTATGCTAGGCTAAACATAGGTTTAGTTTAGTGGGGGATGGATCAAGCTAGGATAGGTGATTGATTGTGTGGATTGAATTTCTCATAGCCATTTGTGTAAGATGATGATCCTAGACCTTGTGCTTGTTGTCCATGAGAGCTTGACTTGTTCTTTTGGTACATTGTTCATGTCTTTCAATACATG
This sequence comes from Linum lewisii, assembly GCA_034768395.1. Lineage (NCBI taxonomy): Eukaryota > Viridiplantae > Streptophyta > Magnoliopsida > Malpighiales > Linaceae > Linum > Linum lewisii. The sequence continues at coordinate 17,305,282 of CM068300.1, forward strand.
AGAATGATTGATTGATGTTGATCTAAGGTATTTGGATTGTAATTGAATAATTTCAGAGATTGGATTATGCAATTGCAACCATTTTGAGCTTGTTTTCCTTGGTGACATTTTGTCGAACACTTGGTGTGCATTTAGTTTTCAGTTATTTGCAGGTTGAAAGGCCCTTTGATTGCTAGACTAGTGTTCTATGATTGACATGAGAGTTTCTTGCATCATTTACCTTGTGTTAGATGAATGTTAGCATAGAGATCAAGTGTTGAGCATTTCATTGAGCTAGTTAAAGTGCTCAATTTCCTTTGTTCACATAGCGAAAGCATGGTGCATTCGGTCTAGGAGTAGAGAGTCAATTGTGCGAGAATTCGTTGATTCTACTTGAGTGAATTGTATGGTCATCCGTTTATACATCGTTGCTTGAGATTCACTCCAGCTTTCATGAACCTTGAGCTTGAAGAAACCACTTGCTAAGCTAACCTACTTCTCTCTTATTTGACCTTCAACTTGCTTTGTTTAGTTTTGCCTTGTCCATTTATGTTTTTGACTTATTCTTGTTTAAACCAAATCTCAATTTAAATGTTTAGACCGTTCATGAACCATGTGAGTATTAGCTTATGAGAGGTCCTCGTGGAATACGACCTTGGTAAAATCTTTTATAAAGTTTTTGGTGCCGTTGCCGGGGACTCTCTCATTCCTAAGGAAGCAATTATTAGTGAACCGATCTTTACACTTCCTTCCATTTTCCTTTTTGCTTCCTTGTTGCTCTTTGTTTACTTTGTTATCCCGCATCGTTGTATTACTCGGGTGTGTTGGTTGTGCTTGTTTGTAGGAGATTTGTGTTAGTGCATGAGGCGTTCAGCTCATCTTCAAGCACGAATCCAAGGACTAGAACAAGTGATTGAGCTACCAACTATTCCCCCACCTCCTACATTTGAAGAAGAAGAAGTTGATCGCATCTCACACCACACTATGTCTCATCACGAGGACAAAGATAACCATTCGGAACATTCACATCACACCAATGAAGATGATCAATCGCAAAGGGGTGCGAGGCGCACACTAGCTGATTATGCTCGCCCAACCCTTGAAGGGGCAGCCTCGAGCATCGTGCGAAGACCAGTGAATGCAAGAAATTTCGAGCTAAAGCCAAATATGATTCAGATGGTACAGAACGAAGTGGTGTTCAATGGTATAGATGGAGAGTGCCCGTCTAGACACTTGAAGGACTTTCTAGAGATATGCGATACGGTGAAGAACGATCAGGTTCATCCGGATTGTGTGCGACTCTGACTCTTTCCTTTCTCCCTCAAAGGTAGAGCCAAATATTGGTTGGAGAACCAACCTAGTAGAGCATTCACTACATGGGAGGGATTAGCCAAAGCCTTCCTTGAAGAAATCTTTCCTCCCTACATGACGGATGCAATCCGGGACCGTATCAACCATTTTGAGCACACAAGGGATAGCTATTCCACGAGACTTGGAATAGGTTCCAAGCTCTCCTCCGGTCTTGTCCTCATCACAATACCACCGAATGGTCCTTGGCGGATATATTTGCTAGGTCTCTTGATTTTGAGAACACGAGAATGATCAACCAAGCGGCGGGGGGTGATCTAAGGATGCTTACACCCGGAGACGCTTTGGAACTCTTCGCGGAGATGGCTAATAAGACTAGGAGTTGGTTTCGCCAACAACCTCCGAGGTCCAAGTATGGGAGCGACACTCACTACGACTCTAGAGCCATAAGTATTGATGCACCAAAGGACTCGTCTAGCTATGGGAAGAAGCCTAACTTACCGGGGCATCGTGATGAAGATGAACCCATGATTGCTCTCCTTATGTCCAAGATTGATGCCATGGCCTCTCAAGTAAGCAATCTTAGTATGCCTAAGCATCTCTCTAAGGTTTCATCATCTCATTTGGGTAATCCGCCGGTTGCTTCGGTGTATTGTTGTGAATGTTGTGGAGGCCAAGGCCATGATGTCAATGCTTGCCCCTCCGCCACTTCCGAGCTTAACCAAGGCGACCCCAATGAGTAAGTAAGCTTTGTGCAAGGCCAAGGATTCTATGGAAACTTCAGCCCTCAAGGGAATTATCAAGGAGGTAACTATAACCGCCCTTGGAACCAAGGAAGTGGTTACAACAAGCCCAACCAAGGGTACCAAGGCCAAGGGAATCAAGGTGGTGGTTATAACAAGGGTTACAACCAAGGTAATCAAGGAGGATTCCAAGGCTATAGAGGGTACAATCAAGGCAACCAATGGACTCAAGGAGGTAACCAAAGCCAAGGTAACCAATGGAATCAAGGGGGAAACCAAGCTCAAGGGAACCAAGGAGGAAATCAATGGAATCAAGGTTGCAATCAAAATCAAGGAAACCAAGGTAGTGAGCGAAGTCCTACCCCACCGGGAATGTACAACCACAGAGGTGATGGTCCACCCGGATTCAACAAACCTCCTCAAAACAAAGAGGGTGGTTCTTCAATCTCTCAAGAAGACACCAATGCGGCAATGATTCAACTTATTAAGAATCAAAAAGCTTCAATTGCAAATTTGGAAAATCAAATGGGTAATATTTTTAAGGCACTCTCGGAACGACCCCCGGGCACTTTGCCTTCCAATACCGAGGTCAACCCCAAAGGTCCGGAGCATTGCAAGGTAGTGACCTTGAGGAGTGGAAGACCCTTGCAAGATGCAACCTCTTCCCCAATTGACTCCCAAAAGGTACAAGCTCCTAATCTAATAGTTGATGATGATGATATTAAAGATCCTTCGGATGGAGTTGAGGTTGACGTCGAACCTCCTACGGGTAATGTGAGCACTAAGGTGGCCAAGGAACCTAGTAAGGCTACATCGAGTACACCACCGGTCTCTCCTCCCGCACCGGTTGTACCTCCATACAAGCCTAAGCTTCCATACCCATATCGATTGAAGAAGGATGGCCTTGAGAAGGTTTTCAAGAAGTTTTTGGAGCGGCTTAGTCAAATGCAATTTTCTCTTCCGTTTCCCGAAGCAATGACTATGATGCCTCAATATGCTAAGTTCATGAAGGAACTCTACACCAACAAGAGGAAGTTACCGGAGACATCTCTAGTCCACCTCAATGAGGAATGCTCCGCCGTTCTCTTCAAGAGTCCACCGGAAAAGCTCAAGGATCCAGGTACCTTTACTATCCTTTGTGCTATAGGTAATATCTCTCTTGCTAATGGTCTTGCGGATCTAGGTGCTAGTATCAATGTCATGCCTTATTGCATATCTGAGAAGCTAGGGTTGTCTAACCTTCGTCCTACTCGTATGTACATTCAACTTGCGGACAAGTCGACCAAGAGTCCTAGGGGGATTGTTGATGATGTGCTAGTTAAAGTGGGCCCTTTTGTTTTCCTAGTTGACTTTACGGTCATAGATACCGATGATGTGGATGTCTCATTGATATTTGGTAGACCATTCTAGCTACTTCTCGTGTTTTAATTGATGTGCATAATGGGAAATTGACATTAAGAGTAGGACAAGAGAGTGTCACATTTTGTATAGCCGATGGCATGACGTTTGCTCACGCACAAGATGATTTAGAGTACTCTTGCGATACTATTGCTTCAGCTAGTGTGTGTAGTATTTCTAACTTCGTGTGTCGAGATTCTTTGGATGCTTTCCTTAGAATGGATGTGCAGGAACATTTAGATACCCCGGAGTTAAAAGCTCAAGCGGCTTACCTTGATGAAGGGAGAGAGACAAGTTAGAGAGTGAAACGGTTTTTGTTGCTCTCCCGAAGGTGGAAAGGGTGAAGACCTCCTATGAAGAACCACCTACTCTTGAGCTCAAGCCTCTTCCCACACATTTGGAGTATGCTTTTCTCATGCCAAATTCTAAGCTACCGGTCATCATCAATTCTAAGCTTCTACCCGAGCAAAAGGACCGTCTAGTGGAGCTCCTCAAGAAGTACATGAGAGCTATTGCGTGGAGCATCTCGGATATTCGAGGGATAAGTCCCACATTTTGCTCACATCGGATCCTTATGGAGGAAAATTTCAAACCGGTTGTGCAACCAAAAGAAGGTTAAATCCGAACATGAATGAGGTCGTGAAGAAAGAGGTTATTAAGCTTATGGATGCGGGGATTATATTTCCTATCTCGGATAGTCCTTGGGTTAGCCCCGTGCAAGTTGTTCCCAAGAAAGGAGGGATCACGGTAGTAGCTAATGACAAGAATGAGCTTATCCCGACAAGGACGATCACCGGGTGGCGTGTTTGCATAGATTATCGTCGACTTAATGATGCCACTAGGAAGGATCATTTTCCTCTATCTTTCATGGATCAGATGCTCGAGCGTCTCTCCGGTCACGAGTACTATTGCTTCTTGGATGGCATGTCCGGATACTTCCAAATATCGATTGCTCCGGAGGACATCGAGAAGACCACATTCATATGTCCCCTTTGGTACGTTTGCTTATCGTCGAATTCCTTTTGGGTTATGCAATGCCCCGCTACATTCCAACTATGTATGCTTGCCATCTTTGATGATTTTGTGGAAGATATCATGGAAGTGTTTATGGATGATTTTTCGGTCTTTGGGGATTCGTTTGATCTTTGTTTGAGGAACCTTGAGAAGGTGTTGCATCGTTGTGAAGAGGACCAATCTCGCATTAAGTTGGGAAAAATGCCATTTCATGGTTAATGAGGGGATTGTTCTTGGTCACAAGATCTCTAAAAAGGGCATTGAGGTTGATAAGGCAAAGTTAGAGAACATCTCTCAACTTCCTCCACCCTCTTCCGTGAAAGCCGTGAGAAGTTTCTTGGGGCATGTCGGTTTCTATAGACGCTTCATTAAAGACTTCTCCAAGATAACTACTCCTATGACTCGGCTTCTCGAGAAGGATGTGGAATTTCGATTTGATGACGAAAGCATGCGAGCCTTTGAACTCCTCAAGGGTAAGCTCACGAATGCTCCTATCCTTGCTCCGGATTGGTCAAAGTCGTTTGAATTGATGTGTGATGCTAGCGATTACGCTATTGGAGCCATTCTAGGCCAACGAATCGACAAGAGATTCATCAAATATACTATGCAAGTAAGACTCTCAATGATGCTCAAAGGAACTACATAATTACGGAGAAGGAGCTCTTGGCCATAGTGTTTGCTTTTGATAAGTTTAGGTCCTACTTGGTGCTTTCTCACACTATCGTCTTCACGGACCACCAAGCTTTGAGGTACCTTCTATCTAAGACCGATGCTAAACCAAGATTGATTCAATGGGTTCTTTTGTTGCAAGAGTTTGACATTGAGATTCGGGATAAGAAAGGATCTGAGAATGTGGCCGCCGATCACTTATCTCGTTTGGAAGAAGCGGAATTGGTACACAACGGTAATGAAGAGATCAATGAAAACTTCCCCGATGAGCTATTATTCGCTATGGCGACTTTGGAGTTCGAGGAGCCTTGGTTCGCGGATTTAGCTAACTATCTTGCTAGTGGATACTTGAAGGAGGGCCTCTCCACTCAAGACAAAAGGAAGTTCTTTGCGGATTTGAAGCATTACTATTGGGACGATCCATTTGTATTTCGAGTTGGCTCGGATGGTATGATTAGAATATGTGTCAATCATGGCGAGGCGAAGGACATCATACGACATTGCCACTCCAGTCCTACGGGTGGACATCATGGAGCAAATCGCACGGCTCGCAAGGTACTTGAGTCCGGATTCTTTTGGCCCTCGATCTTTCAAGATTGTCAGGACTTTGTCAAGTCCTGCGATGCGTGTCAACGTTCAGCTAACATCTCTTCCCGAAATGAAATGCCTCAACATATCTCGGTAGTGGTCGAAATATTTGATATATGGGGTATTGATTTCATGGGACCGTTCCCTCCTTCGCATGGTAACAAGTACATATTAGTTGCGGTAGATTATGTGTCTAAGTGGGCGGAGGCACTAGCTTTGCCTACCAATGATGCCCGAGTTTTAGGGAAGTTTCTTGTTAAGTTGTTCACCCGTTTTGGTGCTCCTCGTGCTATCATTAGTGATCGAGGTACTCATTTTCAAGGGCAATTCGATAGAGTATGCCGCCGGTTCGGTGTCACTCATCGGATGTCCACCTCGTATCACCCTCAAACTAGTGGCCAAGCCGAGGTAACTAATAGGGAGTTTAAGAGAATCTTGGAGAAAATGGTCGACCAATCACGAAAAGATTGGTCGACAAAGCTTGATGATGCTCTATGGGCCTACCGCACGGCCTACAAGACCCTTATAGGCACTACTCCCTATAGGATGGTCTATGGTAAAGCTTGCCACTTGCCGGTAGAGCTTGAGCACCATTCTTTTTGGGCGTTGAAATTTCTAAACCTTGATATGAGTCTCGCAGGAGAAGAGCGTAAGTTTCAGGTACATGAGCTCGAAGAGTATCGTCATCATGCATATGAGAATGCTAAGCTTTACAAGGAGAGGACGAAACTCATTCACGACTCCTGTTTGAAACCGAGCAAGGATTTCAAAGTTGGTGATCAAGTCCTCCTATACAACTCTCGGCTCAAACTCTTTCCCGGGAAGTTGAGATCTCGTTGGTCCGGACCATTCACGGTAACTCAAGTATTTCCTTATGCAGTAGAAAAAAAAAAGAGTTCTCAAAGGTGGCCCTTGTTGTAATGATCCTAGCTAGAGCTTGTAAAGTGCGGATCTAGAGGCGGATGAAGTCGAGTCGAGAGCCACATCACGATCACTCACCACTTTCCATATATTTCCTACCCCCACCTAATCTGTTCCATTTCCCGAGTTCAAGTCCTTTTGATTAGAGTTGGTGTTGTCGTGGTCGTTTTTTCTGTATCCTAATTAACCACTACTTGGAGTGTGCAGAAAATAGTGAGGTCTAGACTTGTTTGGTTGACGTTCTTGCATGAGTAGGTTAAGTTTGTTCGTGGAACAGTTTAAGCCAAATTGTTATTGCTTGAATCTCAATGGGACCGATCTTGTCATTTGTGAACTTGGATCTTTTCTAATTCATTTGCTTGAGGACAAGCAAAGCTTAGTTGTAGGGGAGTTTGATGTGACTTTATTTCGTGTGTTTTAAGCCCTCGATTAGCCTAGGGATCGCCCATGTTTGATCTCATTTTGCCATGATTTATATGCTTATTTGGTTATTGTGTGCAAAGTGCTCTTTTGTTGTCCAAGTGCCACTTTGACGGCAATTTCAGTGCCTATTGGAGTTTTATATGTGCATTTTCTGGCCTTGGTGTCGTAGTATTGGTGACAAGGAGCACGTAGGATCAAACAGTAGGTCAATCGGAGCTGGACGGAGGAGTTATGGCCTTGGCAAGATTGGAAAAAATGCAGCATCTCTGAAGGAGTTTTCAGCGAGAACTCTAAGTTCTCGCCGAAAACTATCTTCCGGTTGCAAACAGTAGAATTCCGGAGTTTTGAAGCTGAAGTGTGAAGAAGATTTCGGCGAAAACTTCCCGAGTTTTTGCCGAAAACCTATGAAGAAAAGTTAAGGCTGGTCGGTGATTTTCAAAAGAATTTTCGGCTAAAACTGAAGAAGCGGTAATTACCAGAATTTTGGGGGGGCATTCAATAATTAATTACACACACTTGTCACTCTCTCTCTCAACTCTGAATCGGCGATCATTTTCTTCCTCTCAACAGATCATCCTCCTTCTTCCTTTGTTGATCAACTTGAAGTGCAAGGAGCTAAGTGAAGTCCTCCATTCCTTGGATTGAAGCTTGAAGAGTCAAGTGGCAAGATCCTCCATGGAAAGAAGGATGATCTCTCTCCTCAATTTCAGGTTTCTTCCATGGTTATGCTAGGCTAAACTTAGGTTTAGTTTAGTGGGGGATGGATCAAGCTAGGATAGGTGATTGATTGTGTGGATTGAATTTCTCATAGCCATTTGTGTAAGATGATGATCCTAGACCTTGTGCTTGTTGTTCATGAGAGCTTGACTTGGTCTTTTGGTACATTGTCCATGTCTTTCAATACATGAGAATGATTGATTGATGTTGATCTAAGGTGTTTGGATTGTAATTGAATGATTTGAGAGATTGGATTATGCAATTGCAACCATTTTGAGCTTGTTTTCCTTGGTGACATTTTGTCGAACACTTGGTGTGCATTTAGTTTTCAGTTATTTGAAAGTTGAAAGGCCCTTTGATTGCTAGACTAGTGTTCTATGATTGACATGAGAGTGTCTTGCATCATTTACCTTGTGTTAGATGAATGTTAGCATAGAGATCAAGTGTTGAGCATTTCATTGAGCTAGTTAAAGTGCTCCATTTCCTTTGTTCACATAGCAAAAGCATGGTGCATTCGGTCTAGGAGTAGAAAGTCAATTGTGCGAGAGTTCGTTGATTCTACTTGAGTGAATTGCATGGTCATCCATTTATACATCGTTGCTTGAGATTCAATCCAGCTTTCATGAACCTTGAGCTTGAAGAAACCCCTTGCTTCTTATTTGACCTTCAACTTGCTTTGTTTAGTTTTGCCTTGTCCATTTATGTTTTTGACTTGTTCTTGTTTAAACCAAATCTCAATTTAAATGTTTAGACCGTTCATGAATCGTGTGAGTATTAGCTTATGAGAGGACCTCGTGGAATACGACCTTGGTAAAATCTTTTATCAGACCGGTTCCCACCAAAAACCGGAGGAGCAATTTTGTCTTTTTGAAAAATTGGATAAACCTACAGCCGCCGCTTTTGCTTATTTTCATTCCTTCGGATTCCTTCCATGCTCAACAGCCCATCGGCCGAACAAACCTCCTTCTTCTATTCTTCTCATTTTCCTTTCGCATACTACATAGGCCAAAAAGCCTTCATCAGCCAAGTTCTTCGGCCACAAATCTCTCTTCATCGGAGAAGCGGCGACATGGAGTATCTTCGTCGGAGCAGTGGCGACGGGGACAGAGCAGCGGTGAGGAGTGAGCAAAGTCGGAGCGTCGTCGGAGCAGCGGCAAGGGTGGAACGTCGTCTTCGGGGCAACGACGAGGTCAGAGCAACATCGGAGCAGCGATGCGAGCGTCGGAGGAGGATCACAACGTTGGCAACCAGAGCACGACGGCCGGAGGAGCGGTGGAGGAAGGCGACAGATTTCAAGGTTGAAGAAGAGTGGCTATTTTGTCATATGGTTAACTTCAGTGACTTATTTGTAATTACAAAAAGTTGAGGATTTAATAATTATTAAAAACTACAGTCTGTTGAGTGGAACTGGGCAGCTTTGTTTTGGGACTCATTTTTGTTTTCTGTTTTGTTGGTGATCTACTCTCCTTTTTGCTGGAAATATGATTTCGGTGTATATCTGTGTCCTTGTTTTGTTTTTTCTTTTTCTGTTTTCCTTGTTATTTTTGTTGTGTCCTTATTTGCATTGTTAACTAGTTAATTCGGTTGGTTAACTAGTTAACAATTTGATAATTAATTAACTCGATTGGTTAAATAGTTAACAAAAATAACTAGTTATCAAGTAAAAAAATTGTTAACTAGTTATTTAGATCATGATGTTAACTTGTTAACTCGATTAGTTAACTAGTTACTAATAAAATAACTAGTTAACTAATCTGGTTGTATAACGACGTGTTAACTAGTTATCAATCTAAATATCATCGTTAACTAGTTATCTAAGATATAATGTTAACTTGTTAACTCGATAAGTTATCTAGATAACTCGATTAATTAACTAGTTATCACCTAAAAATGTGTTAACTAGTTATAAGGTTAAAATCTGTTAACAAGTTAACATGATTGGTTAACTAGTTATCATCTTAAAAAAATGTTAACTAGTTATCGATAAGTTATCTAGTTAACTAATTATGTTAATTTAATAACTAGTTAACTAATGTTGATAACAAGTTATCGCCTAAATCTGTTAACAAGTTATCAAACAAAAAACGTTGTTAACTAGTTATCAAGTAAAACCATGTTAACTTGTTATCAGTTAAAAAAAACACCGTTAACAGCAAAAAAAGGTGTTATCAATAAAAATATTGTTACCTAATAAAAAATATTGTTAACTAGTTATCAGTTTAAAAACCATGTTAACTAGTTATTAAAAAAAATCATGTTAACTAGTTATCAGTTAAAAAAACACTGTTAATTAGTTAGGAAAAAAAGGTGTTAACAAGTTTTTTTGAAAAAAAAATTGAAAGAAAAAAAAATTTTGCCGGAGTCTCGCCGGAAAAGTCGCCGGCGACGTTGGCCGGTCACCGGAGATTCACCGGCTGGTCACTAAATATTAATATATTTAAATCTAAATATAAAAATTAAATGATATGTGTAAAGTCCTAAATACCCCTAATAATCTATCCCATTGGATTGGTCAAAGGGTCATAGTGTGATTTAATGGCTGAAAAAAGGTTGGACCTGATCTCAAGCCTATAGTTTTCTTGAAAAAAAAACATAAATACCACACGTGAAATGAAAAATAACAAATATGTATTTTATAGAAAATATGTTCAATTCTCATAATTTGCGAAAAATAAATTGTTTGGTTGAGTAATTTGAGAGATTATTAAGATAAGATATTCAGAAAATTAAAAATTAAAAATTACATTCATATTTGAAATGACCAAAATATCCTTCATTAAAATTGTGAATAAGTGAATTAGTTGAGAGCAACCAGTAAATTTACCTCAAATCTCTCCTAAACTCCCCAAATCTCTATTTTTTTGTGGTGATTTTAAAATCACTCTCAAATCTCTATGGGTCCACCTAAGAGATTTAAAATCTCTCACAATCTCTCTACAATTTTGTAGCCCAAATCTCTAGGGAAAGGATTTTAGGTCCAAATCACTCAAAATCTCCACCCCGAATCTCTAATACAAACAACCCCTTAATATCACACGATGCAATTGTGTCACTTTTCCATCCTAATAGGTGGAATGAGAGTCAATTTATAAATAATTATGTGTGTATATATTCTTCTTTATGCTTCATTTTTGTCTTTCTTGCATCATTCTAATATTACACTGCAACATGATTAAAGAGAAAACATCTATACTTCAAAAAACATACTTAAGTTTGATATGAGTATTTACTATTTAGGGTTTGTAATTCATCTATGTCATTTGAGTGAATTGAATTTTTTCCTCAAACAAAGAAAAAAAAAGTTAATTTCAATTTATAATAAAAAAAAAATTTCTAAAAAAAGTAATTCCAACAACTACAACCTCACTAAACACCAATATTTATACTATTACTATCATACTATGTATCTGAAATCAAACAAAAAACCAACTTATTCTTAACAAAATTATCCCTTTTTTTCCTACCAACACACACTTGTCAACTTATTAATTTCTCAGCTACGAAACAAAAAAATTGAATGATATAATAAAACTAAAACCCCCCCAATTCCTCAAGCAGAGGATTTGCCTTTCCCTTGATCATTCCCTGACGATCCTTTCCTAAAGAATCCAGGCTTGTACCCATCTCTAAGAAGCTTCTCCACTTCCTCAAACTGTAGACCTTTTGTCTCAGGTACGAAGAAAAAGATAGCCATGGCCATCACGAACGAAATCGCTGCGAACATCAGGAAAGTTCCAGCCACTGTTAGCGTCTGCGTCATTGTTAGGAAAGTTAGACTGACAATCAGATTCGATGTCCAATTGGCTACTGCAGCTATTCCACCTCCAACCCCCCTGTATCGAAGTGGGTATATCTCTGAGTTCACGATCCAAGGTGCAGTTCCCATTCCTGGTGAGTAGGATATGATGTATAGACCCAATAGGAATACGGCCAGAAACCCTATCTTGCTCGGACACCCTTCCTCGTACAACACACGTTTTTCTGACTTACACACTTCCCTTACCGACCTGTCGGCTACTAGACATGCTCCTGGTGCGTCCTGATGAACAATATAATTGATTATAAGTAGAGTAATGGGAAAGATTCAATATCGAACCCAATTCCTGGTGTTAATTTATCAAATACCTGCTTGGTTGGGTTGGAACAAAAGGAGCATTCGGCCTTCAAGCATTGCATACAACCCCACTTAGGTTTATTCAAGTTCTGTAAGTAACTCGGGCAAGTTAAATTCAACCCAAAATGCCTTGTGTCTGTTGGATTGATCATTGGAGCATCTTGTGACGCCTTCTGGAAAACAACAGACAGAACCACAAGACAACTTATGATCCCCGTCATAGAGATCAACATCAACTTCCGCCTCCCGTACTTGTCCACGACCATCATGCTAATGATCGAGCCCAAGGCATTCAGCCCCGATGTGATGAGGGACAATGCCAGAGCTACGGATTTTGACGCGAACCCTGCAAATTGGACTATGGTGGGAGAGTAGTACATGACTGTGTTGATACCCACAAACTGTTGTGCAACTTGAACTGTCACGCCTGCATAAAGTCCTCGTCGGACCACTTTGTCAGTGAAAGCACCTTTAAGCTTGGATGACATGTCCTTGCCGATTGATTCCTCCATTGCCTTCTCATTTTCCACTGATTCTCTTAGTGCTTGAATCTCCCTTTCTACTTCCTCTTCTGGGTACAGTTTTTCAATTATCTCTTTCGCTTCGTGCACATAGTTCTATGAGTGTGTGACAACATAGATTTTAGCTAAATAATTTGATCTTGGTTTCAAAAAAAATTGGGGGATTAAATTTCTACCTCTCTGTAAAGCCATCTAGGGGACTCAGGAAGTGACCACATCAAGAAGAACTGGATAACAGCAGGGAGCCCTGCAACTCCAAGCATCCACCTCCAAGTTCCAGGAACCTGCCCAACATAATCAAACCATAAACATTCACTAAAATCATATATTTTGGAATGTGTAAGACATATAATATAGTTAGTGTAACATTACAAACTTACTTTGGTGAAGCCAAGATTGATGAGGTAGGACAAGAACTGCCCTCCAGTAATGAGCAATCCGTTCATGCTAACCATGGCACCTCGAATTTTAGCTGGAGATGCCTCCGATATGTAAAGTGGAGCCGTCATGGATGCCATTCCAACCCCTAGACCGACAAGGACCCTCCCGACAATAATGATTGCAGGAATAGGAGCAATGGCCATGACTATTGATCCTATGAAGAAGAGGACATCGGCGACCAAGATAGTCTTCCTTCTTCCAAACCTGTCATTGGCATATCCTCCAATGGCTGCCCCGATGATGGCACCAGCTACGCAGGTGCTCACGATGAGCTCCTGAAGGAATGTGCTCTTGTCCACTTCGTGGAAGTCTTCCTTTATGTATAGCAATGCCCCCGAGATAACACCTGTCGACATTGATGATCCTAAGAGTGTTAGTTTGATTACATTACATCTGAAGATAATGAATGTGAGTGATCAGTATTTAATTTACCAGTGTCATAGCCGAAGAGGAGACCTCCAATGCCAGCCGCAAAGGCTAACTTCATGATATAAGGATTCTTGGAGGAGATTTTCCAGCATTCTGTAAACTCTGTTTTATCTGCTTTCACAGGACCACCTTCCACCATTTTGTTGTTGCTTAATAACTGAGTGCACTGTTATTTTGATATGACGATTTGTTTTATGAATATGATATGACAATTGATTTCAAGTATTGAATGGTTTTGTTGCTTCTGTATAATGGTTTATTTTTTTTATTATTTTTTTTTATTTTTATTAAATGGGGTTTAAGGTTTCTTCCTTTATTTTGTGTTTATTGTAATGGAAGAGAGGAAGAGTAGTTTAAGTGATGAAGTGAGAGTGCAAAGTGGGAGATATAGTGAGTAGAAATCAGTTAAGGGTAAGAAGAGAGTTGTAAGGAGGCAGTCAAGTCAAGTACGGCCTCCTTACAACTCTCTAATTTTATGTGTATGTGGAGTGGGAGGAGTTTTCGTGGTAAAACGATGATCAAGTTCCCTAATTTTAGGTTAGAACACAGTTTGTTTCTGTTATTTTTACGAACATTTGTTTGTCTTGTAAGGCAGAACACAGTTTTCTCCGCATTGCTTGCTACCCAATGGAATAGTGTATAACTAGCATTATACCAAGCCTATTGTCGGGATAAAATTGTTCATTTTTGAAATTGTTTTTCCTTTCATATCTATAATTAGATGAACTCGCAATATGAACTTTTATTTAATTCTACTCAAATTCAATCAAGTAAGGTTGCACCCGCACAAAATTTTTAAATATATACCGAACTATAACATAATCAACTACATTTTTACTACATGCAAATGGCCCTTTATGTGGTTGATAAACCAATGAACATACAACAATTAACATATATAACTCGTGGTCGAGTGAATTCTACTCTATGCAAACCAAAATACTTTAATGCTATAAAAATTGTAATATAGTTTTTCTAAATAATCTAAATAGACTTCATAATTTTATGTAACATGACCCAACTTGATCAATGACTCAAGTTAAACTAATTTCAGCTAAACAAAATCCAATAAATATGAAATATGATGAACCCACCATTTGGATGATATATAACTTCACTAATCTATAACTCAAATAAAAATAAATTCAAAATATGTCAAATTTGTCACACTAACACCTCTAACTATATTTTTGTACGATTTGTTAGAGAATCTCCAATGGTTGGTATTTATGTATTTATACTCAAATTGTTAATTTTTTTAATATTTTATTATTTTAGATAATAATTCATAGAATCTTATTATTTTAGGGTTCAATTCTACGATTAGGATTTCACCTCACTTTTCGATGTCATGTGGAATCCCGGTTTTGATCTACATTGCTAACAAAATCTCCAATGGTTAGAATTTTAATGTTTTATACATTACATATATCACATCAATTTTTTTAATATTCTTATTTATAAAGCTTTTCTCACAATGTAAAAGCTTTATAGAATATCACAATTATTTAAATTAAAAATAAGAAATGAAAAATAAAAGAGGGAAATGATTTGATTAATTCATTATCTTCATAAAACATACAAAAACTTTATGTACATAAAGCTTTTAATTCTATGTCATTTATTTATTTTCCATCTCACTTCTTCTATGGTGAATAAACCTTTTACTAAAAGTTATAAATTTTTTGAAACCAACCATTAGAGATGCTCTAAGTACTAACTAGGGAAAACATCTGTTGGCGGATGAGGTTTTGAAAAAAATTAAAAGTGTTTGTCAAAAATGAGATTTGAACTCATGCACTTGAGTAAAAGTTTTAAACCTTTTGAAACCAACCATTAGAGATGTTATAAGTACTAACTCGGGCAAACATCTGTTGTCATGGGGATGAGGTTTTGAAAAGAATTAAAAGTGCTTGTTAAGCATGTGATTCAAACCCATGTCCTTTTGGATCAGTACCTAAAACTGTCGCCTTAAACCAACTCGGTCATCTTGACTTCATGTTAAATAATCCTAATAGATTTACATATTCCATCCATTTCATATGTTCAACATTTTACAATCAGCTTGGTTGGTTACTCATGATTCCCGATTATTTTAAGCACCTCCCCATTTTTACCCACCACTCGGTTTCATGTTTTATTTCACTCATTGACGGGGTTCTTTTCACTTTTATAATTTTGTGTCCATGATTACAACTTATGGAATTAAACACATCAATCGGTGTTTTCAGTTTATTTCTGCTACTTGAGGCAAAACGTTAGAAGCAACCTAGCTTAGAGAAATCCCATCATGTAACGTCTATATTGGAGTACTCAATTTAATCGTACTTTAAGTCTTATTAGAAGTACTTTAATTTACTTGGTGTGTATTTGTTAATTTTCAGGACGGAATGGACATTGAATCGATGCAACAAGAAGTATGAGGGTTAAAGGTTCAACCGAAATTGAACCATAAAAATCAGTACAAAAAACTAGCAACACTATAACTTAAAAAACATATGTATTATTAGTTATTTACTAAAAATAGTACTAAAGTATAAAATTTAAAAAATATATTATATATATATTCATTTACCTAACCTACTAATTTACCAAATCCCAGTTAGTTTCTCTCCCCTTCCTCTCCTGTTCTTCTTCTTCTTCTCATCACCAACTTTTGTGACTCTTTTCTCTTTCTCCTTTGCAAAGGCTTCATTATCATCCTCTCCTCTCCTTCTTCTTTCTTTTATCGATATATTTATATTTTTTTGCTTTGATGAAATATTCAGTTTCAATCGACCAGATTTATGACTATGAATTTGAAAGTTTTGGCTGGTGAAGGAGACTTTGTCGGCGAGCTTAGCGGAGGAGCGTCGGCCACTGCTGGTTGATGCTAATAGGGTTTCAGTTGACTTGTTAGGATTTGAACTTCATCAATCTACATATATGTAAAAGAAGGTTGAATATGTAAAGTGGAAAGACGTCTGAATGTCAGACCAACTGATAGAGGCTTTGCCTGTGATTTTTTTCTATTATAATTAATTAATTATTATAACGTTGCCGTTTTGAAGTTAACTCAGGAAGAATCGCATCTTCTGGTCTGGCTGATTTTTACGAGTTTTCCGGTTTGGCACAAAAAATTATGGTAATTGACCTAGTGGTGATTTTATCTTACATCACATGGGTTTGGGGTCCGGTTCCTGATTTTATCAGTCAGACCGGCCAGTCTAATCCAGTTCAACAACATTGGTATTTGTGACACGAAAAAAAGTTTTTAAATTTTTGAAACCAATCATTGAAGATGCTCTAAAAGTTGTAAACCGTTTGAAACCAACCGTTGGTAGGGGTGTTGACGAACCGAGCCGAGCAGAACTTTACTGTGCTCAAGCTTGGTTTGTTGCTTTTTAGACGAGCTCGAGCTCGAACTCGAGCTAGAATTTTTAAGCTCGTGACGAGCTCGAGCCTACTCGAGCCTGGCTCGTTAACTACACTTAACGAGCCAAACTCGAGTTCAAGTCCAACTTAGCTCATTAAAACCACTTGATGCGTCCAATTTTAGCCCAATTTGAAGTTTGTGCGACAAAAAACATCAACGAGTCAAGTTTAAAGACAAGTTATCCTAAAATTTACAAGTTTTTATTGATTATGACAAACCACATGTTTTGTTATTGAGTTTATAATAAGTCATATAGTGGACCAAGTATTCGAGTTGGCTCTCGAGCTCGAGCTCGAGCCAGCTCGCGAGCCTATCGAATCGAAAATGCCCTGGCTCAAGCTTGGCTCGTTTAAAATCGAGTCGAGTCATGAGCGAGCTTTTCTCGAGCCGATCACGAGCGGCTTGGTTCGTCAACAGCCCTAACCGTTGGAGATGCTCTAAGTGCTAACTCATGGAAACATTTGTTGGTGAATTAACATTTAAAAAATTAAAAATGTTTGTCAAGAATGGGATTTGAACCCATGCCCTTTCGGACCAGTACCTGAAACTGGCGCCTTAGACCAACTCGGCCATCTTGACTTGATGTTAATAGTCTAAATATATATTTACATGTTCCATATATTTTCATATCTCTACATCTTATCATTTATAGTCTTTTGTCCATGATTACAACTGTAGTATGAAACACATAGATATGGGTTTCCACTTTATTTCCTCTACTCGAGGGAAAACGTTAGAAACAATCCAGCTTAGATAAATCCCATTAAGTAACGTCTATATTGGAGTGCTCAATTTAATCTCACTTTCAAGTATTTTTAGAACTACTCTAATTTACTTGATGTGTATTTGTGACACATTTTTTTTAATTAGTTCCCATGAGGTTAATGGAATTGAGCTTCATTTCATGGGGATCTACTACTATTAGGACACCTATTAGTGTCCTTATATGAGGACACTATTAGGAACCGTTATATTAATGCCTAGATCCAACGGATTAGAATATAATGGACAAAATAATCATTTGGTAATCAATATATATATTAAAGAAACTAGGGTTTTGAGAGAAACCCATTTCAAACTTCATTCTTAACAAAACAGCCGCCAACATCCCCTCTTTTTCTTTGCGGCCAGAAACCCTAATTTTGACCGGAGTCGACGACTTCTTCAACTCGATGACGTTGAAGCAGGGTACCCTCGTCTCGTTCTACCAGATGGTCGGCCGGTTGAGGTGTTTGGTTGAATTGACATCAATCGGCGGCTGCCGCCGCCGCTGACACGCCTCATCCCACCGTCGCACACATCCCGATGATGCACCGACCCGACTCACACCATGGCTGCCGCATCGAAGCCAACACATCAGCACGCCAACCGCAACAGAGATGAACTTCATCCCTATTCTCTGTCACCCGATCTCAGGGATGAACTTCAAACATGTCCTGCAACACTTGTTGGAGAAGAACTTGTTGCAGAACTTCATCCCTATTCTCTGTCACTGACAATCATCGTCTCCCTATTTTCTTTCTTTTTTTGTTCCGATTTTTCTATATAGGAACATAGTTTCTTCTATTTGTGTTCCGGATTTGTGCTTTAGGAACAAGTTCATCTTTGACGTGCTTCTTTTGCAACTCTCCAGAACCACATTGTTCCATTTTGACGATGTAGGAACATATTGTTCCAATTTACGATTTAGGAACATGTTTATCTTTTTCCAAGTTTCGTTTCTACGAAAATGTAGATTTTGAATCATGTTACTGTTTTTTAGATCTGGAACTAATGAAATGAGGTGTTTCCAAATACATAGAATGCAATCACAAACTGAATACAGAACTGATTCCAGAAAATAAAAAAGGGACTGTTCCAGAAAATAAAAATGAAATCGTTCCAGAAAATAAAAATGGAATCATTCCGAAAAAAAAAAAGAAATCGTACCAAAAAATAAAAAAGAAACCGGAGAAAATGACCATAAAAGATTTTTTGGTTGGAAGGCGGGCTAGAGCCCTATTGATTAAAAGGAATTGCCCTTGGTAAGGCGACTCCAATCAGGTCGTACCTAAGCCAATGAGTCAAAGAAGAATCCGGAAAAGATGAAAAGGATAACCAAAATAGATAATTAGGCAGAAAAAACTTTAATTAACAATCACGCAATCAGTGAAAAATTAATATTTAATTTAATGATTGTTTTTAAGGTAATAAAAATGGTTATTAAAAATTGTATCTTATAGCAAAATTACCCTTATACCCATTTAATAATGACCTTTAGATCTCAAACATAAAAATGAATGGTGAAGATTAGTGTCCTCATATAAGGACAAATCAAGTGTCCTCGTGGTAGATTTTGCCCATTTCATGGCTTGGGGCCCACCAAAATGATCAATTTATTTTTTATGCTTGTCGATTATAAAAGGAAAAATGGTACTTTGCACCCCTCTACTTTGCCAAGTTAACAAACAGCCCCTATACTATGAATGATCAATTTACCCCCTCCTACTATGCCAACCTAACAAACAGCCCCTTCCATCCAAAACTCCATCCAAAATTCCGTTAAGTGATGACTCACCAATATGATTCATCCATAATTAATGACAATACATTGCCACATCATTAATGACAGTACATTTTTAGTACAAAAGATATTAAAAATATTAATTTTAAATTTATAAATGAAAAAGTATATATTTAATTTTTTTTGGATTTTTATTTTTAATTTTTTCAATTAAATTTAATAAATATTTTGTATTTAAAATTTTAAAAATTATTTTTAGAAAAAAATTGTATATTTATTTAGAAAAAAAATTATTTCATTTTTAATATTAAAATCCATAAACGAAATATTTTTAAAAAATATTTTTTATTTTTTATTTATAAATTAAATTTAGTTCTTTTTATAATTTTTGTTTTTCTCAATTTAATTTAGTTGAGATGGATGAAAGTCGTTGATGTGGCAATGTACAGTCATTAATTGTGGATGAGTCATATTGGTGAGTCATCACTTAACGGAATTTTGGATGGAAATTTGGATGGAAGGGGCTGTTTGTTAGGTTGACATAGTAGAAGGGGGTAAATTGATCATTTCATAGTATAGGGGGCTGTTTGTTAACTTGGCAAAGTAGAGGGGGCCAAAACACCATTTTCCCATTATAAAATCAAGCGATGAACTTGGTGATATAATGGTTGATATAAAGCGATGAACTTGGTAAAATCAAGCGATTATTTTTCATGGCTTCGAGGAAGGGTCCTAATAGATCCATCCCCCAGAAGGTGGACGACCATGGCGATACGATCGGCTGCAACACTAAAGCTAGAAGGTGGTGTTGTGTTGCGAATAGTTGGCACTTCTGACACCTTTTGACCATGCTCTCTGCATCTCGACATATGGTTGGCCAGTAGTATCCCTAATGAAGCACATTCCGTTCAAAGCTCTTTCCCCAATATGCATCATGCATGTTCCATGGTGAATTTCTCGGAGGACATAATCGGCTTCCTTTTCACTGAGACATTTGAGATAGGCACATACGAACGACCATCGGTTTTTCTCACAGGGCGATTTGTCACCTTACTTGAATGGATTTGTCTCGTCCCTTAGGGAGAATGCCATGTTGTAAGTACGCCCCGATAGATGTTCTTCAATCGCCATCTTCCTCTGCTTCCACTTCATCGATTTCCATGCAAGTTGCTTCTTCCTTTTCGAGTTCCAATATCATCATACGCCCTTCTTCAAAACGCATTGTTGTGGCTAGCTTGGAGAGAGCATCCACATGGACGTTCTCTTCTCTAGCTTCATATTGAGCTGGACTTCGTCAAACTCGGCAACCAGGAGCTTCGCCTCATCTTTGTCCGTCATGAGTGATTCCTCTCGTACTTAAAAAGTTTCCTTCATTTGATTCACCATAATTGTTGATCGGAGTAGACTCGGATATTACAGATGTCGTTGAGTCTGGCCAGGCGTAGCCTAACAATCAAGGCTTTGTAGTCAGCTACATTATTTGTTTGTAGTCTTGATTGGCAGGCTGGTCATAGATCTGAGGGTGGTCTTGATTGGCAGGCTAGTAACTACGTTGATGTTGTACGCTTGGAAATACGGCCTGAGCTTGCGGGACACACAGACTATGGCATACGCCACTTTTTCCAAAGACGAGTATTTCTCCTCGGCGCCCATTAATGTCTTGCTGACATAAAAAAACTAGTTGTTCCTACTTCTCTTCTCGGCGTACCAACGCTCCGTTGATTGTCGATGGATATACTACTATGTAGACGAACAATTCATTGTTAGGCCTGGGTGCCACTAGAACTGGTGGGGAGGCTAGGGATTCCTTGAAGGCCTCAGACGCCTTGGTACACTCTTCGGTCCATGTAAATTTGGTATCCGTCTTGAGGGTCTTGAAAAATAGAGCATACCTTTTCGACGCTCGAGGGATGAAACGGTTGATCGCTGCGAGGCGTCATGTGAAAACTTGTACCTCCTTCACTGTCTTGGGAGGTAAGGTTTGTAGGATAGCTTCTATCCGCTTTGGATTTGCCTCGATTCCTCGACGTGTAATCTGAAAACCCAGAAAGTTTCATGATGACGCGTCGAACATGCACTTGGTAGGGTTCAACCTCAGGTTATGTTTCCTAAGTTTCTCAAATGTCTCTTTCAAATCTTTTAGGTGGTCTCTTACTCGAACGCTCTTCACCATCAAGTCGTCCACGTACGCTTCCATGTTTCGTCTGACTTCATCTTGGAATACCCTGTCGACCATTCACTGGTAAGTCACTCCAACGTTCTTTAAGACAAACGACATGACAGTATAGTAGAAATTCCCCAATGGCATTATGAACGTCGTTTTCTCTTGATCTTCCTTAGCTAGTGGGATTTGGTGATATCCCGAAAACATGTCAAGGAAGGACAAAGCTTCATGGTTTGAGGTGGCATCCACCAGTTGGTCGATGCTGGGGAGTGGGTAGGGATCCTTGGGCATGCATCATTGAGGCTAATGAAGTCGATGCACATTCGCCATTTTCCGCTTTCTTTCTTTACTAACACGACGTTCACCAGCCAATCTAGGTAGTGGACCTCCTTGATGAACCCAACTTCTTTTAGCTTCTTGATTTCCGCTTCTACAATTTCATTTCTTGCCCATGCTACTCGTCGTCGCTTTTGTTGCACTGGTTTGGATCCTAGCATGACAGCTAGGTGATGTTCCATGACTTGGGTGTCCATGTCGGGCATACAATGTGGTGACCAAGCGAAAAACTCGGTGTATCATCTGATGAGCTCGATCAAATCGTTTTTGAAGGAGTGGCGTGAGAGGACAGCTGTACAACATTTTGAGGGATTAACCAATTTTAGTCATTTAATCTGTTTTAATCATTAACCTTAACCGAATTTCCTTCCCTAGTTACGAGACCTTGTAACTAGCTCCTATTTTTTTTGTACAAAAACTAGTTCTTGTAACTAGTTATAATTTTTTTGAAATATGTTTGAATCAAATTTGTACCTTCTAATTTCAAGAAAGACGTTGTTAAGCTTAAGCATAGATGTTATCAAACTAGTGTTGAAAGTGAACGGAGCGGGTTTGGTATACTAAAATTCTACATGTATCTACTGATTGGGATTCAAGTACTTGATACTTGTATAAGTTAAAGTTTGTGATTAAATTTTATATTTTATATTTTTCCAGTAGAGTATTCGAACTTGAACGAGTTTTATTTTCGTGTGCCTAACCTACCCCTAATTCTTTTATTCAAACCTAAAATTCATATCAATTACTTACTCACTAGATTGACAAAATCATATTTATAATTCATATTATTTGAATTCCTTTTCTCTTGTTTAAGTTAGCAATCCCCAAATTCCTAATTTCACGG
The DNA here is from genome assembly GCA_034768395.1 of Linum lewisii. NCBI lineage: Eukaryota > Viridiplantae > Streptophyta > Magnoliopsida > Malpighiales > Linaceae > Linum > Linum lewisii. Next base: position 17,327,809 of record CM068300.1, read on the forward strand.
GAAGTCGCCTGGGCTTGACCCCTAATTTTATCTTTGCGGATTTGCGATGCCAATGCATAAAACAACTAATATATTTCCGGGTTAAAAGGATACATGAACCCTGATCCGACCTACCTATTCGAGTATACAAAAAGTTTAATATTAGATTGAAGCCGTTCACAAGTTTAGGTACCTGCAAAGTCCGAGTTTAGGTACCAAATTCGACCCGTTCTCCAGCCATATATCTACCTTAGGTAATTAAGTTGAGCCAATAATCTGCAATAGTCATCATTCATGACATGCAATCCCTGCTATGAAAAAAATGATCCCTGGTGCTGTAATTGAATGGGCCATCTGCTGCTGCCATGGCCCATGCGGTGTGTTGTGATGTGCTAGCTTGCTGTGGTTCTGCTTCTGACACTTTCTATCTATCTTAATTCTGAACTAGCTAGCTGGATAAGGCACACTCCCACCAATGATCTTCTCAATGCATTCATCATTGAATGAAATACCAATTAATTATCAATTCCACTTTGAAAACCTCTTCATATAGTTGTACCAACATGCACACACTTCATTCGAATTTCTAATCATTTTTTGTTAATATGCCAAGTCATTAACTTCCTAAGCAGTGTTAATCTCTCTCTAGATGATTACATCTTACATGCCTTGTAACCATTTCATTCATGTTAGAGGAGAAGCTTATGCTGGATTGCCCATCAACTGTACTATTTAAGGCTTCCGAAATTAGATGTGGTGTATTTGTTACCAATACTGACGGTCAAGTATGCGACGACAGATCTGAGCACTTCCTTCGTTCTTTTCATAGGTAGAGCCACTTGTTACAATATGGGATCTGAGACCCCACTTGGAAAAAAGTGTTATTCAAAATCAATGTTTACAACTGCAAAGATCAAACACAAGACCCTTCTACAGAAGGCAATAGCCTTAACCATCAAACTACAGAACAATCCTTGTAAATATAATACGCTTATGATTAGTTAAAACAGAATAGAATAAGGAAACACATAATAAGAAATAACGTTTCCAAACAGAAACAAAGTATTCAACCCTAAATTTCCTTATCTACGATCTCCTCTCTCTCAAACCACGATTCTCAGCTCTTTCTTCTCCGTCCGACTATTCCTTCGTCAACCTCCATCATCACTCTTCTTTTGGATCTTTTTTGTCGTTTTTTCTTTGTCGTTCGCCGTTATCCGAGATTAAGAGACCAACGCTGTAAAATTCCATCCCATAAGTAACTCTTATCCATCAACATTTTCATCTTTCTACTCCTCCGAAAGCCCAAATTTTAATCCCTACTTTACAAGTTATGAGCCAATTAGCTAAGGGTACTTTGTCAAACTCAGTTGTGTCTTGTGTAGTGTCACTGTGAACTGTCATTGATCTTATTGGTAGCAACTACAAGTGTGGAAAGAGATTTTTTTTTTGCAATGACTTATGTGAAGAACAAGCTCCGAAATCCTATGGGTGATGAATTCTTGTGTGATTGTTTGATAGTTTTCATCGAGAAAGTTGTGCTAAATACTTTGAGCAATGAATGTATTTTAGAGTAAAATATGAAAACAAGGTGTGGATCGCTATAAATAAATAATAATACCTTATTTTTAGTTTTTCTCATTATGTTTTTACATTTTTCCAATGTTATCATGACCGGACCGGACTGGCCGGTCCGACCGGGAACCGGAGGCAAATTCGGTCTGGTCGACCTTTAAATATGCATCGGTTGAATTAGTTCCAAAACGCGGGTCGATCCGGTAAAATCGCCGAAATCGGTCGACTCGCTTTGAGCGATTTCAGCCGGCCGAACCCAATGCAGGGCCGTTTCCCCTTTGGACGAGGCGATCAGACTTTTGTGGTATGTCGGACTTCAATGCGACGCCGATACTGAAGAAGGAGATCTCGATGCCGTCGAAGCTATCAGGTGTTGGGATTAAAGTTACAAGTGGTTGGTGATGGTGGCAGTAAGGAAGAGAAGAGAAAAGATGGGTGGTTGATGGTGGCCGATAGGGGGAAGGAGAAGTGATAGGGTGGTGGCCGAATGATGAACGGTGAAGGGGAAGATGAAAGAGAGAGAGAGAACGACGCATTAGGATATTTTTTTTTACACTGGCACATTAGGGTTAGGGTGTTTCCAAAGGATATTTCTTTTCATTAATGAAACCTGCCAGTCATTATGGACTCAAATCAAAAGGAAATTTTTTTTTTCATTATTCAGGTGTTTGCCTCTTTGTTCAAAAGTAAAAAAAAGCAGCATTCTTTTTTTTTTTACTTAAGTAGAGGGAGGAGGGCTTGGGGCGGAATAACACAACAAAGATGATGAAATGAAGAAAAATGAACTTAAGGTGTCGGAGGAAGGACTGACGAACTACTTACTTGGGGTTCTTTCTATCGCGACACACAAGTGGGTGCACCCACCTAGCTAGGTGCACCGGAGTGTTTTCCTTGTATATATACAATTATTACAATTGGATACTTCTTTTTTGATTCATTACATTTTGATTCCCAAATTATAGGTTATGTTATTATTAGTACATAAATTTCTAAAATAATAGTGCACCGGTTCTTTATACCGGTTTTTAAGGTTGCATCCCGGTCGAACCTTTAACCCTTGAACCTCTTTCTCGACCGGTTCGATGACCGGTCCGGTCCTGACAACATTGCATTTTTCTAACGGGACCCCACTTAACTTATTTCTTGACTTTACCAATGACTCTTCTCACATTGTTTCCGAATCTTGTGACCTGCTCGAAGCAGTACGCTAACATATCACTCCTCAACTGAACAATCTACTCCGACTACAAATCTTTGGTTCAACCTGTCCATTGTTATTCATTTTATATTTTTAGGAGTTTGAATTGTAAAGCTGATTGGGGTCTCGAAGACTGCTTGAACGGATAATCTTCCAACCAGTTAGTTAGAGGATTGCGACCTTCTATCTCGCGTACAAATCTCTAGTAGTTGAATGAAGAATTTTCTTTTTACTCGAAAAAAGAGGAACTAATGCTTTATTCCTTAAAACACTCATTGAAATCAAGTACTAATTTGTGCCTCCAAAAAACGCAATATTCATAATTGACCCTCCCTAACTCCAATTGCTATTTAGAAGGTAACACTTTTCGCCTCTAAAATTGCATTTTCCATAACTAGATGCTTTCCACATCCAAAGCATACTATATGCTCTCTATTTCAAAACTGAGTGATTTATGCATCTAAGCGCATGCAGGACTTTTGAACACAAAAGTCTGTGCTAAAGGAAGGCCTCAACCCATATAAATAATGTAAATTACGGAACTATCCCTAACTGCAAAAGTAGGTACCTTAACTTGTTGGACCAATCTAAGGACAGTGGAGAGTGGTACTGTGTGATCCTCCACCACCTCCACCGGCGGTAAATATAAACGACGAGAGAAAAGGAAAAAACCACAGTACAAGAGTAGAGGGCCCACAGTAGATAACTGAAAAATGGTCCATCGGGTCCAACATAAATCCGACCCGGGTCCACTGTGATTGCACCAAAACTGCCATTCAGACTGCAACCAGACTTCTCCTCTCTACTTCTTTCCTTTCATAATTCATTTCCTCTTCCAGTCCACTCACAGTCCTTCCTTCCTCTCCGCCCCCCCTCCCTTAAAAACACCCTCCCTCTTCCTCTTCCTCTTCCTTCCTTCCCAATTCAATCTCTTTCCACTCAGAGCAACCAAACCCTAGTCCACCAAATTCCATTCATACCCCCTTTCCTCTCATTTATATCACTCCTCTCTCGCCACCCCCCAAACTGCATTGCTCTCAAACTCACTGCTCTGCTAATTTCATTTCCTCTTAACCAGATCCACCCAGTAGCTATGTTAGCTGCTGTTTGCTGTGTTTTGGATTGTTTCTGCTCCTTCTCCTAGGACCCAATTTTACATTCGAGGATCAAACGCCGGTTATTAGGTAATTTCCATTGTCAAATATTTTTGTCTTTAGGGTTCTTCATTTCGTTGGAAATATGGAAGCTTTCCCCCATTTTCGCGGGTTTTATAAGGTATATGGTCAAGGGTCGAGCTTGGTTTTTGTTTTATTTCACGTTCTCGGTTATGATCGTTGAAGGGTTTTGGGGAGAGTTCCAATAAGGGGGGACTGTATTTCATTTCCTTGTCGGTGTGTTTTGCTGAGTTTAAAGTATCACTACGACCATTAGTTGTTTGACTAGGCAGCTTGTTTGGTCCAACATATTTCTACAGTTTTTAATGCTTTGTCCATGACTCTGCAGTTTTGAAATCTTGCGAGTGTACACTCTGTGAACTAAATGCTGTATGTGTTGGAATGCTAATGGTTTATGTCATGGTTCTGCTGGAAAAATTAGATATTTAACCGAGTTTGTGTTTCTATCTGCTTCTTTGTGCAAGTACTTTAATAAACCCGACACTGTTAACTGGTACATGTGCAGCCTTAATTCAACAGGCTAACAGGCTATCCATCATGTTCGTGTTCACCTTTTCATTTGTATGAAATGGGAACGTCTTAATACAGGAGTAGTTGATTGATTCCAAATAAAGCTTGACATGTTTGAGGCATAGAATAATTATTGTTATGGATCATTATGCATGGGTAGCCTTATGTCTGAATGATTTAAGGGACTAGAGTCTCATGGCATTACAGAGATTGTAACTTGATTCTAGGTTGTTCCTTGGGTTCTACTGATAAAAGCTATCTGTTCAACCTTCAACCACTGTAATGTCATGAAGTGCATCTTGTTTTTTGTTCTTCCCTAGTGTACTTCCATAGGTGAGGTAGTTCCTGGAACCGTATGCTTTTCCTTGTGTCTAACTAACTGGCTCCTGTCATATGTATACTATCCTACTTTCGAGTTTCCTTTTGTGTTTTTGTTGGTCTAACTCTTACCACTTATCTTAACCAGGGGAGGATTGTGGCTTAAGCAAATCTGCAAATATTCAAGCTTTGTTGGGAAGATATCGAATCCCACAGGCTTGCTGTTTATAACATGCTTCTGCCGTAGAGTGAGGATCCTGTAAAGTTTGGAAGATGGCATTTTACTCCGAAGAGGATAAGGCAGATGATTACCTGTTCAAGATAGTATTAATTGGCGATTCAGCTGTTGGGAAGTCAAATTTACTGGCTAGGTTTGCAAGAGATGAGTTCTACCCAAATTCAAAATCAACCATAGGGGTCGAATTCCAAACCCAGAAGATGGATATCAATGGGAAGGAAGTTAAAGCGCAGATCTGGGACACTGCTGGTCAGGAGCGGTTTAGAGCTGTTACATCTGCATATTACAGGGGTGCAGTTGGCGCCCTTGTGGTCTATGATATCAGTAGACGCCAAACATTTGAGAGTGTTGGCAGGTGGCTTAATGAACTTCAGAGTAAGATGGACTTCTAATTCATTTCCTCAATATTATGTGACCTTTGGTTTTGATGAAGAGTCCTATTTTTGCCTGGTAACTGTTGTCACATGTGAAAAATCTCAAATACGATATGCAAATTTCTTTCATGTTGGATGATGGCATCTCAAGTTGATTTACTTTAATCTGTATTTTGTCAGAGAAAATGCTTCTTGTTCTTTGCATATGCATATTACCTGTCATGAGAGGGAAAGGATCTACAGAGTAATCACATGGTTTATATTAAACTAAAACGATACCCAAAAATGATTCTTACTCAACTCAACTAGCAAACTGACATGTCTTTTGGTTGGTTTTCGTCAACAGCTCACTCAGACATGAATGTGGTAACAATACTTGTGGGAAACAAGTCGGACCTCAAGGATGCAAGAGAGGTACCAACATCAGAAGGGAAGGCTTTAGCAGAGGCACAGGGTTTGTTCTTCATGGAAACTTCTGCTCTAGACTCCTCTAACGTAGCCTCAGCATTCGAAACAGTTGTGAAGGAGATATACAACATATTAAGCAGAAAGGTAATATCTCATCAAGAGCAGAAGAAACAGGATGCCCCTGAAATGGGGAACGGAAAGACAGTGGTTTTAAAGAGAGATGATGAGGAAGGAGGTGGTGGGCCTGATGCTAAACAAGGTGGCGGTTGTTGTTAATTATTAATCCTTGAAGCTGAACACGTGTGGGTGGAAGTATATTTAAAAGAAATGGCAGCTAAGGCAAGGAAATTCTTCTGCATGTGATTAGAGATGTTAGCATTTCCTGAGCTCACTTTACAAGTAATGAAGCCCACTTATGGCAAGTGGGATATGTAAATGAGTTTGATGATTTTGAAAGGAAGGAGGGGGACGGGTGTCTCGTCACAAATGAGTGAGATCCATTTATTTATGAGTAATAGTTGTGATCATTTGTACGTGTGCATGTACTCAACCTCTTTTCTTTCACTATCAATTTGATGTAGTGTGACTCTGATGTAAAGATCAAATAAAGTGCAAGATGTGAAATGTGATGTGATGTTTAGCTCACCCGGTCCTTGTCTTTCAATTTAGCTTCGACCCTTGAACGTTCTGTGGACACGCTGATCCTACGTCTCTCAACTCCCAATTTAATCAATGGTTGGGAGCTTTCAAACCTCAACATGGTTCTTACCCTCTATGGTTTTTTTTTTTTATGAATACCTCCACCCCTAAGTTTTCAATTTTAAATGGGTCGTTACTCGTTTGGTATAGGGGATTGAGAATTAAAGGAAGTATGACTGAGGAATGGTGGAAAAGTGTTTTTTAAAAGTTAGAGGATGTTAAATTATCTTGTTTGGTATGTATATTTAATAAAGAAAATAGTAAGGGAAAACTGTGGGACCCTGAAAAGTTTGTAGCGGCATAGGCGGAGCCACATGGTAACATATGGGTCCTGGGACTCCACTTGAAAAAATTATGTCATTAAAAATCCAGCTTAGACAATTCCTAAATGCTAGAATCGAACTCACGACTGCACATATATGAGGCAATAGTACTTACCATCCAACTACACAATTGCTCTTGCATATATAATACACGTATATTACCAATATAGAATAAGGAAACACACTGATAATCAAAATAACATTCAGATCTTATTTTATCCTACTAAGTACTCAGATGTTCAGATTTGATTTCTTGAGCATCAACTCGAGACTTATATCTTTGATATGTAAACTAATAATTATTTTTTAGGATTGAAAGGAATTGAGGAGTTGTCTATGAAAATGGTGAAGACAAAAAATTATTTAGTGTATCCATTAGTCTATTTGCTTTTGAATATGGCATTGATCTTACCGGTAGCAACTGCAAGTGTGGAAAGAGCTTTTTTTGCATGACTTATCTGAAGAACAAGCTCTGAAATCGGTTGGGTGATAAGTTCTTGCGTGATTGTTTAATAGCATTCATCAAAAAATATGTGCTAGATACTATGAGCCATGAATGTATTTTAGGATAATTTCAAAATATGAAAACACGACATGGATCGATAAAAATAAATAATAATATATTTTTCAATTTTTTTGACATTATATTTTTACATTTTTTAGTTTTCTTTACGGGACCCCACTTAACTTAATTCCCGACTCCGCCAATGTGTAGCGGTACAATCTAGAGATAAAATAGAAGCTATACAAATCATAAATGAGCTAAAGAACAATGCTCATCAACTCTACCAAGCGCAAAATATCGAATGTCCCCACTCACATTTTCTACCAAACCCTGTGCCGATATATGACTACTACCAAACATTCTAGCACATCGTTCCCTCCAAATTGAACTCGTCACAGCCTCCCAAATAAGCCTCTTCACTCTGCTGCTAACTGAGTTTGAAACAAAATTGCTTGAGGCAAACTGAAACACTTCATCCCAAGAGAAGTCTCTGATCAGTGGAAAGAAATGCTGCAAGACATAAATCGAATAAGCACAGTCCCAAAATAAGTGTTTCTTACTGTCGATCCCATCAGTGCAGAGCACACAGCTAGTGTCCAAAGAGATCCCCCAAACAACCATGGTCTCTTTGGTAGTTAACCTTCCCAGTACAATCAACCAAAGGAGGAAGCTGTTCCTTGGGATAGCACACCCTGACCAAACCAGTTTAAACCAGGACACAATGGCAGCTTTGGGCCTGATGAGCTCCAACACAACTTTAGTACTATACTTAGTCATCTCAAGTCCGTTACATTGCACAACTCCATTTAGAACTGAGAAAACATTGGCTACTTTATCCCTGAGTTTAATCAACTTTTTCCAGATCCATGAACTAGTTAGAGCAGTTAAACTCCAGAAATCTTTCAGCTTAATCTAATACTTGTAGGTCCAGGCTACCCATAGAGACCCCCTCTTATTAAAAGTGCCCAGATATGCCTCATTGCATTCGCTACATTCTAGCTATGCAAATCTTTAAGGCCAAGACCACCTTCTTCCTTTAGGAGAGCTATAAATTGCCAGGCAATCTTCGACCTCTCTCCATGCTTCTTTCCCCACAAGAACCGGTTACAAATCAACTCAACTTCCTTAAGCACAAACATTGGCAGCAAGAATATCATCATCCAATACTTTAACACTCCATAAATGACAGAACGAATTAATTTCACTCTGCCAGCACAAATTCTTCGCAATCACGAAAGAGGGACGACCAAAAGAATCCGGCTTCAAGCACCTTTCTCGCGGTTCAATTGCCACCAAAGTGTCCTCCGAATTGGCTTTGATGGCATTGGTGTATGATGTCAGCAGCCTCGACGTAGGAGACACATTGATGACACTAAATTTATAGTGTTTATCTTCCCATATTAAACTACATTTTACACTCATGCATTCAATTATGATGAGTACTTGGTGTAAATGTGTTAACATTCACTACAAAAAAAAACCTTTTAGCGTCGGTTGAAACGTAGGAATTTAGCGTCGGTCGGTCAACAACCGACACTAAGAAGTTTACTTCGCGTTTTAGCGTCGGTTGATGACCGACCGACGCTAAAATGGACTAAGAGCCGACGCTATTATCCGGTTTTGGTTCAATTTTTGGTTGACCGGATTGGTAAATTGGCGTCGGTCATCAGAAAGAGAATAGCGTCGGTCACTGACTGACGCTAAAACGCGTGTATTTAGCGTCGGTTGACACGCGTTTTAGACCGACGCTAAAACAAGTAAGTATTTAAATCCTCATCTTAACCCAAATCTCAAATTCTCATCTCTCTCAATCCTCTCCTCTCTCTCCTAAAACTCCTCCTCCTTCAGCCACCAGCCTCCTCCTCCTCCTCCTCCTCCTCCAAACTCTCCTCCTCCTCCTCCAGCCACCAGCCTCCTCCTCCTCCTCTAAACCCACCAGCCTCCTCCTCCTCCAAACTCTCCTCCTCCTCCTCCAGCCACCAGCCTCCTCCTCCTCCTCCAAACCCACCAGCCTCCTCCTCCTCCTCCTCCTCCAAACTCTCCTCCTGCTTCAAACTCTCCAAACTCTCCTCCTCCTCCTCCTCCAAACTCTTCTCCTCCTCCTCCTCCAAACTCTCCTCCTCCTTCACTTCAAACTCTCTTCCCCCCTCTCAGCCGCTACCGTCAACTCTCCTCCCACACCCGCCGACCACCGGCCACATCCCAGCCGCCGTCCGCCTCTCACATCCGCCGTCCGCCGTCCACCGGCCACATCCGCCGTGCACCAGACGACGCAACCATGAAACGAGATCTGGGAAAAAACCCAGATCTGGAAAAAACCCAAATTAGGAAAAAAATAAAAATAATAACGAAAATAATAAATGAAAAATTAAAATGAAAACAAAAAACGAAAAAATTGGGTTGGTCAGCCACCCACTCGGTCAAACCATATTTTAGCGTCGGTCGTGTTTTATTTTAGCGTCGGTTGACCAAACGACCGACGCTAAAGTTTAGCGTCACCGTATCTGGCGTCGGTCTTGCCGACCGACGCTATTTATTTTGGCGTCGGTCATGACCGACGCTAAAACGCGTGTATGACCGACGCCAAATAGCGTTTTTTTGTAGTGATTGTCGATATTTGTGCTCCAAGTGCGTACATTGTCCATATTTTGTCTATTTTACCTTGTTTTTTAGTTTTGTTCTTGAGACTTCATGTTACCACATTTTCGAGGACTCTATCACGAGTCCAGAGCTTCAAACGGGGACCAACTCAGAGTTCAAACAGAGCGGGAATTGCCAAAATAAGAAGCTGAAATTACTTTTCCCAATTTTCCGGATTTGGACGTATTTTGGGTATTTAAACCCAAAAATAGGCATTATTCATTCATTATTCAATGGGGAGATTTTTCCACGACCTAAAGAGAGTTGAGAGCTTGTTTGGGAGAAATTGGAGAGATCCTGACGCCATTAATCCATCCCGGAAGACGCTCGGAGCTAGAAGTTGAAGATTTTCTAGATCGGAGCTTCACGGAATCATCCAAAATTAGGTTTTCAGATTCCTTCTGTTCTTTCCTTGTTTTAAGATGAATTCTTCTATATTTTTTGAATCTTTTTTGTCAGACATGAGTAGCTAAACTCTTATAGGTTAGATTAGATGAATCCTAAGTGACCCGGGACTTTAAAGCGGTCACAAATTGACGGTAATTAGATTTTAATTCAGACAGTTTATAATTCATAATTGGTTTGTTCTTAATCTGTGTTTCTTTTCTAGCTTGATCACTTAGATTAGATTCTTGTTAAAATAAGGATAGTGGCGAACGTCCGCCTTGTTTTAGAACCTCAAATCAATTAATTAACCTATTCAATGGATTATGCCTTTCGTAGGAACCGTTTAGGGTTAATCCGTTTCTAGAGCAGCTCATTAAAATTAATCAGGTGCACCAATTAGTTATTCGTTGCAGAAGTGAACGCACGGACGGTTAATTAATCTTGGTAGTTAGTTATGATAGAGTGAACGTTCGTGGACTTAGACCTAAGGGTAAGGAGCTGTGACACTGTGACGATGTCTGAGAACTGAATGAATTAGGATTGAAAGTCGACAATTTTGTGATCGTCGATGCCTTGGTAATCATCTTAGGGGGATTCGAGTCTAAGCTATCATCTCTTTAATTGAATAAACACAATCAATCAACCTATTTCTTAATTCAATTTCAATTTTTCCCATGCTTAATAGATTAGAAGTCATGGAACTCACACCACGCAACTTGGTTTTAAACCTGAATTTTTGCCAGCTTCTTTGAGTAAACAATTTGAAGAAACCCTTGGAATTGACTCTTCTTAATTGTTTGAAAGAAGAGTTGGCATTTATTCTTCTACTTTCCATCTTATCACTTTCCTTCACACTTCGATTTTACATTGGTTGTTCTTGTTTTTGTTAATTGCAGGTTGAGTGCAAGTATATGAATCGTCCATCTACCCGTTCTCATCTCAAGCCTATCAAGACTAAGAGCTCAGACATTCCTAACAGTTCTATACCGAAAAAGCAACAACAAAGAAGGAAACAAGTGTTATTCGATCCACTTTCCCCTATAAAGATTGAGGAGTCGAAGGAGGACTCCTCTTCTTCTTCCGCGTCATCCTTGTCTTCTGATTCGCCACCACCTACTTGATGAGCCCCATGTGCCTTGGACACGACCTGAGCCACCCTTGACCCGAAGCCAGACAAAGGCCTTCAAAGAATGACTCAACATATACATGAAGGCATGGAGCAAGGGAGGACATGAGGAAGATGCAAACAGGCTTGCCAAGGAAGGCTACACCCTCCTAGAAGTCAAGGAAACCTCCCCGGAGCAAGAACCGGGTCGAAACCAAGAAATGACGCCACCATGGGCAATGATGCAAAGACCAGGCGCCGCCACCGGCCCCAAGCCGAGCGAAGCACTAGCTTGAGGCTCCGAACGGATACGGACGGGCCTCAAGATCAAGCTACGTCCTCCAAAAATTCCTAAGCCATGCTCTAACGATGGCCCGAGGCAGAAGTCAGAAGGCCTGGGCAGAACTCCCAAAGGCCCGAAGCAGGATCAAGTACAGACACTGGGCCTAGTCCCGAGCGCTCTGTCGGACCAATTTTGGCCGTGCCACCAATTGGCTCGGGCCTTTTCCAATTTTCCACCGGCCCTGAAGGAGTTGGAGAAGTTGCCGCGAAGATGCCACCTATTTAGGAGGCTGCTCACCTAATTCAGGTCGGATTCATAAAACACGTCGGGCGCCGGATTAGGGTTTCTCCGAATTCTGCCGGATTAGTCTTTTAGGGGTTTACTTGCTGCTCAAGACTCTTTTATATTTGTTTTTCCTTTCTAGTGTCGGATAATTAGGAATAATTCAGCCCTTTTAGTGATCTAATTAAAACTCTTGTTTATTTTAATAGTTTAAGAGTTAGAGTCTAAGGAGGATTCGTAGAGCCTGTTCACGAATCCCTCCCTTTAAATAGAGGCCGCCGGCCTCCCTTGTAGAACATAACTTGAATTAATAAACCCGCTTTTTTCATAACTATGTTCTATTCCCTTCAAACCTTTGCTCGTTGTTGCATCGCTTAAGGTTCGGCTTATCATCAAGAGCATCCATCTCTTGGCGTGGCGCCCTCGAATTGATACTTGTGGTTCCTAGCTCCCCTTATAGCTAGAGGGTTAAAGTCCTAATCCACCCCAGTTCTATAGGTTTCTATACGTTTCTAGGAGATCAACTTGTGGTGTTCAAGGGTCGTCTGCCCACGGTTGCGATGGTTCACATCACTACTCCTCCCGCAATGGCTGCTCCACACACCATGGCAGACTATAACAAGCCGAGCACGACTAACGTGCAGTCAAGCATCTCCGTCCCTCACAATGATGTTGAGACTATGAGATCAAAATCCCATTCCTGGGTATGATCTCTAGGGATATCCAATTTGAAGGAAAACCGCATGACAATCCATGCACTAATCTGGCCGACTTCCTTTCCATGTGCGAGACATTCAAGAGTAGGAACCTCGACAAGAACACTCTTTACTTGCGAGCATTCCAATTCTCTCTCAGAGGCGCCGCCAAGAGGTGGCTTAACAGCAAGCCACCCGGTCACTACACCAATTGGGATGATCTTGCCCAAGATTTTGTGGAGGAATACTTCCCTCCGTCTAGAACCATGGCCTACAAAGACAAGGGTTGGTTATCTAAATAGTCACTGAACTTTGGCCAAATAACCTAGAAGTCACTAAACAAAAAAAATTGCTATTGACATTACCATACTTTGGCTCATTATCCAGAAGGTCACTGTTAGATACATACATACATTATTCTGTCCATCCACCTACGTGGACTTGCCAAGTCCACCGCCACATCACACAAGTTTGCCACATCATATTATTTTTTCCCAACATGCCTAGTCATTCGACCAAAGAACCCAATCCGATTAACCCTAACCCAATCAGATCTGACCAAAAAATTAGATCCCTCCTCCTCTCTCTCTCTCTTCCTCCTCCTTCCTCCTTCTCCATAACTTCATAGCTCAGCTACCTAAGTATTCACCAATTACACTTATAATACCGATGGAACTGCACACCAATTACACTTCCTTAACAACACTCTCTGCAAATTCAAATGATGTCGCTGCCAAAATACTTTTTCTTGACGAAGGGAAAGTGGAGAAATCGAAGAGGAATCCGAGGCATGATGGTGGTTAATTAGGGTCTTCTATTCCGACGATAGTGGTTAGGAAGCAAATGTACAAAAATAAATGGTATTGCAATCCCTTTTAAATTTAGGGTTATTTCAGGGGGGGGGGGTGGGATCTTTTGATTCATCGTCAAATTGAGGATGTAGGAGGCGATTGCAGGGACCTACTTGCCTGCGTAGCTCTTGCTGGCGATGTAGAGAGGACGGGAGGAAGAATCAGACAAAAGGATGGGAGGTGGAATCGGTATGTGATTCCAGGCGCCTAGGTTGGATATGAGGCGGAGATGAGTAGGGGTATCGAGATACGAGTCGATCTCGAAGAAGTTGCCGATCATGGAGAAGCAGCCAGAGCCGCCTTTTAGCTAGAATCATTGGAGGAGTGGAGATGGCTCAGGGGAGCGGCGGAGTCATCAGATGTTTCCTCCTTTGGTGCATCGAAGATGGTGTAGGGAAAGAGAAAGTGAATGGGTCAAGATCTAGGTAATTAGTTTGGGTGAGTAGTAGAGTGGGATTGGGTAATCTGGTAAGATGATTGGGCATCAAATTAAGATGATGTGGCATACTTAAGTGATGTGGCAGTGGAGTTGGCAAGTCCACGTAGGCGGATGGACGAAATAATGGATATTCGTAGCTAACAGTGACCTTCTGGATAATGAGTCAAAGTATGGTAATGTCAATAGCAATTTTTTTTGTTCAGTGACTTCCGGGTTATTTGGTCAAAGTTCAGTGACCATTTAGGTAACCAACCCATAAAGACAGCATTGCTCGTTTTAGACAGAAGGACGGAGTGAGCTTATATGATGCTTAGAATGAATTCCAAGAACTTCTCTACAACTGCCCTCATCACGGGTTCGAGCAAAGACAACTAGATGAGATCTTTGCTCGAGGAATGAATGATGAATCGGCAAAGTGGGTGATGTGAACCGCTGTAACCGTGGGCAGACGACCCTTGAACACCACAAGCTGATGATCCTAGCAACATGAAGAACCTTAGGAACCGGGGTGGATAAGGACTTTGATCCACTAGCTATAGAGAGCTAGGAATCAGAAGTATCAAGTCGAGGGCGCCACGCCAAGAGATTGATGCTCTTGATGATAAGCCAAACCTTAAGCCGTGCTCTTGCACATACTCAAAATGGTTTAGAACAAAGTTCTGAAGGGGGTTTTGGTGAACCGCCCGGTCGTTGTTCGGACGGGTTCAGCCAAATAAAAACTACTAATGCTAAGAACAAGCGTATAGCAGATCGTATTCCGAGGGCTTTCTATGATTGGTTACTTCAGAACTAGCAAAATACTCAAAGGTAAACACGTTGTGCGTGGTATGAGTTCCACGACTTCTACTTCTAAGGAATGCAGAAAAATTAAAACAAATTAAACTAAAGCAGATTGGGAATTAGGGTTTGAAAACAAGGATGACAGACGAACTTAGACTTTGAATCTCCCTTCGTTCCCCAGAGCATTGGCGATCAACAGATCAGGGATTTCGATTCTCATTCAATCAATTACTAAGACACCACCATAACTCCTTACCCTTAGGTTTAAGACCGGCGAACGTTCGCTCTATCCGTTCTAACTACCAAGATTAACTAGCCGCCCGGGTACGGTCGCCTCTCGCAACGACTTAATTAATTGGTCTGATTACTAGTGATTAATGAGTTACTCTTGCAGTGAATTAACCCTAACCGGTTCCTACGAAAGGCACACTCCAATTATAAGGTTAATTGTTTAATTCGATGTTCTAAAGTAAGGAGAGCGTTCGCTTCTATCCTTAGCTTAACCAGAATCTAATCTAGGTGATCAATCCAGACAAGAAACATGAACAATGAAGAACGAATCAAACATGAAAAAGAACTGATTGAATTTCGAATCTAATCACCGCCGATCCGTGACCGCTTTAAAGCCCCGGGTCACTTAGGGTTCATCTAGTCTAAGCTCTAAAGGGTTTAGCTACTCATGATCATTACAGAAGAAACAAAGACAAAGAAAGAGTTCATCATTCAGAGGAAGAACAGAAAAGAATCTGAAAAACCTAATTTAGACGACTCTGGCAGACTTCGATCTTCGGTAAGTTACACTCCTAGCTCCGGTTCTCCGAGATGGAAGGGATGGCGTCACGATCTCTATCCGGCCCTTCGAACTCCACCTCTTCGCTCCAGAACTTCAGAGAATTCTGATCTCGAAAAGTTGTGTTTTTGTAAATTATGATCGTCTCTAATGCCTCCCCCCTGTTTGGGCCGCCGGGTTAAGTATTTATACTTAACCCTAACTGATCCGGAATAGTGTATTATTTTCGCCGAAAATTCCTTAAGAATTTCGGCGAAAATTCCTTTGTGTTCGGGAGTGCTTTCTCTGCCTTGTATTTTCGGTCCGAAGAGTACAATGTTTTCGCCGAAGATGTCCTTTGACTCGGCACCAGTTGAATGCACTAATATTTTCGCCGAATATGCAAGCTCAATTTCGGCGAAAATCTCTTTGTACTCGGGCAGGATTTTGTTTGACTTTGACTGGCTCCTTGGATCGATTCCGGTTTGATTCCTCGAGGTTCCTACGCCTTAGACACGTCCATGGCTACTTTATTTGACGGCAAAAACCTGTGCTAACACAAAAACACTAGAAAACCATCAAATAGACCCGAAACGGGCCAAGGTAACACAAATGGCACGAGATAGGGCAATCGATTGAATATTCGTTATTCTACCCTAAAAACCATGTCTTAAGAAAAGAAATGTCGCTTAAATGAGGCTGATAATCACGTCAAATCGAGTGTCATCAAATACCCCACACTTAAGCTTTTGCTTGTCCTCAAGCAAACTGAATAAAAATGCTCATGTTCATAAATGATAAGATCGATTAAATTGGAGCTCAATCAAACACAATGAATTATTAGACAGATCGATCCTAGAACAAGAAACCTAACATGCATACAGATCAGCCAAACTACCTGGTCTCACTAATAAACTGCACACGACAAGTAATTAGCAACCAATTACGCACGAATTTGACCTGACCGACCAGACTCCTCACACAGGATGTATATAGTACAATGGGAACTCTCACTCTCTGTGTTTAGGGACGTGTTTCTTCTCTCGATCATTTTCTGTTACCAAATTCTGTCATAGGTTTGCATTTCGACCACATCTCCACCACTGTGACAACACGAGTATCTAGTCAAGAAGGACTTCCCTGCTAGGACCGTAATGAAATCTACACTACTCGGGTTTATAATGAGATGGATGATGGGGGATGAATGATGATGGCTTTGGTGCGGTGTAGCTTTTGACTAACTTCCCTCGAATCTAATCTATGGCTTCCTACCGTCTAACCAAACACGGGTGGAATAATGAACGCTCGTCCTATGATACCCTCAAGCAACCTAGCACTTATTCTTTTTCTTTTTGCACAATTTTTTTTGCTTTACTTTCTTTTGAACTTTTCTTTTGACTTCGTTCTTCCATTTGTAGGGAGAAGAACGTTTTATTGAACTACACTTTGAACTTTTTCTGATTTTCTTTTCTTAATCATTTTTTTTCAAATTTTTCTCTTTTTCTTTCTTTTCAAATTTTTTCTTTTGTGCCGATTTTTCTTTTAGTTGCTAGAGGGGTTTACACGTCTGGACATATTAGCTAAGACCACCTGTTTAATGGCTATAGGCAGGTTACCACAAACCGACTTCCGGTAGGTCAATCTAGAACTACAACCACAGGGGATCAACGGGGAATGAAAGAAATGGGAAATGGCTGTAATGTATTATCGAACCGAAAGAACAGGCCAAGCTCAAGGGTCTAAACCTAGTGGATTTATCGTTTGGTAGGCTATCTGGCTTAGTAGCTGAATCTAGGTGCCCCTATCCTTCTAGAACTCGTGTCATCGTGTGGTTTCGAGTAGGTCTCATGCAAATTCTAACTCATTCAAGTAAACAGAAAACCACTCAGAAAGAATTAAAATTGCAAGTTACGTGCAATGGATCAAAAGCTCACAGTTGGTTTGCTAGTCGGATTCGGTCATTTTCATGCATTCAAGGCTACAAACTACAAGTGTGATTTTAAAATTCTGTTCTGACCAGGCAATTTAGCATCAAAGCATACAAGTTGGTTCTCAAGTTCTAGGTTAAGCAGTCTAAGCATCATTATGAAAGTTTGAACAACAACTTAACATCAAAAATCAAGAACTGAGCCATTCTAATGCTAGAGAGACTGGAATGGAATCACGAGGCACACATAAAACACAATCAAGGGCAATCAAGTTCATGCAAAGTTCAGGTTCTCTAGCATCCTACCCCACACTTAAATCGGACTGTGTCCTCACAGGACTAATTCTAGAGGTCAGAGTGAAGTAGAAGAACCTGGACCGAGATGATTGGCGTAGGGGAGGAGCACGGGTCCTCGGAGCGGAGGGAATCTACCCAAGCGAAGCAAAGGGAATCTCCCAACTGCCTACAAAACAAAAACAAATGAAACATAAAAAGGAAGCCGGGACAAGTGTCCCGGATTACACAGAAAAAAAGTTGGACCGAAATCCGAAAAGAATAAATAAAAAGAAGACACCAGAAAAGGAATACAACCCGATCACTGCTGGTCCGGTGAGCCGGGAGGTGGAAAGTGGAGAAATTCGCCGAGCTGGCGTTGCCACGCCATCTGTGCCTCATATCGCCGGTCGGCGCTGCGCATATGTTGCTGCATAATAGTCCATCACGCCTCTTGAGTGGCGTTGTCGGTGATTCGCCACTCCTGCAGTCGCTCGTATAACTCTCCAACATCCGCGGGGTGGTGTTGCGGCTGTTGAGTGTGCGCCGGATATGGCTCAGGGATGTGCGGCGGCGACTGGTGGATGTACCCTGCCTGATGGTGTGGCGAGAGTATATAATCATGAAACTCAGGCGGCGGCTGCGGCTGCTGCTCCTCAGCATCATCTTCTTCCTCTGACTCGACCACAGGCTGGAGTGGAGGATCAGCTGCTACATGGGGACTAAGGTCGAGTTCTAAGTCGTACTCAACCGCCAAGTCTCCTCCAACGGTCCGAACTGGATGTCATGGAATGCGCGGGCCATACTCATGGCTGATGCTGAAGGAGATGATGAGCTGTCCTATGAAGTTGCCCCCCAAGAGTCTGCGAGGTGGCGTCTTCCTCTTGGTCTTCTGGCGGAAGATGCGAGCCAGTACCCAACCGGGGTGGAGAGGGTAGCTCTCTCGGATGGCTCGGAGAAGCATGAGCTCCTCCTTGAGGATATGGTGGCGATCCTTGTCTCGAACATATAAAAGTGACCTCCGCCAAACCATATGAATAAATTTATAGAGCGGGTGAGAGAGAGACTTAACTGAGTTGTTTGTCCCGAGGCGATCGTCAGGCACGCCTGTCATGTGGCTCCAAAGCGCGTTGTACTCCTCGTCGTCATCATCTTCGCCCCAACCTAGGTGATGATCGTGATAATGCTCATAGGGGATGCCGAGATGAGCGGCAAACTCATCGTAGGTGAGCTGCCTGTACACCCCACCAAGATAGAAGGTGATCACCTTCTGGCGTTGCTTCCTCTTGTGCTCATCCAGATCAAAGGTTGCCCAGAACTCCTGGAGGGCAATGTCTGGGAACTCGGCGGTGATGGTGGTCAGCTCGAGGAGACCAGCCGGTGCTAAGGCGTCATGCACATTCCGGTGGTAGTCCTCATCATGATCGTGCAGGCACTCCATGGAGAGAGGGCGCACGTCAGCTCCCTGAACGTGCTGAATCTTATGGAAGCACTCAAAATAGAAATCCGGTAGACGGGCGATGGTGGGATGATATCCAGCATGGCGGGGTAGAGCAGGTGGTGGACCCATAACAGCTGGTGTGACGGGAGCGGCAGCTCCTGAGCTTGAGGCGCCATCAAGTCGCGCCTTAGTCCTGCGCTCATAAGTGGTGTTCCTAGAACCAGAATGAAACCAGATTAGTCAACCAAAACCTTACCCCACACTTAGTAGAAAAACTCGATTTCACAAAGAAATGAGGGAAACTAAGTGGGGTAAGCAAAGCGGAGTAACCGGTAATCATAGACAGTAAAATACATACTTAGGAACGGCCAGAATCGGATAAGCACAATCAGAGTTCAAAAAGTCAAACCGACATTTAGAAAGTCAACATTTAAGCATATTGGACCCTAATCATGGCAAGACTATCAAAACTTGGAGAATGACGGTAAAATATGATTTCAAATGGCAGCATGATAATATGAACAAGAATGAACACTTATGACAGCCAAACGATCAACAACAGTGCAAAGTCAAACCGTATTTCTCACAAAAGTCAACATTACAAAGAATTAATCTTATGCATAGCAACACATGACCAAATGATATGGAAATTAAGCACGGAACTCCCTTAGCATGCTAGAACAGTTCTATAAGTTCAGTTAATCCTAGTTCACACGAAACAGTCGGCACGCAAAACGAGGCAAACCGAAAAGTCAACCGAAAGTCAACCCTGACGAAATTCAGCAATCTATATGTCAAAAGATTCGTATCGAAAAGTTATACAACTTACCTTGAAGTCATGATTGCTAAAAATGAACGAGTTGAGAGGAATCGGTGAAAAACTTGAAAACTGGGGTTTCGGAGAACTGAAGCTGCAAAGCTCCGATTCGGCTGTTCTAGGGCTCGTTGGGATCGGAAAAGGGAGGGGAAGGGAACGGCGGCGGTCGGCGATGGCGGCGGCGGCGGGTTACGGCGGCGGCGGTGAGTTTTTAAAATGGGGGCGGTCGGCGATTTTAAAGAGATAAGGGGGGTTTCGGTGGGTTGAACGAAAATGAGTGAAGGATGAGAGAGGGGGTGGACCGGATTTCTTAAAGGAATTTTTGGGTGATTTTCAAAATTATTTTCGGCGAAAATAGGAGGGTGGTTTCGCCAAAAATATTAGTTAAAATGGACTGCCGGATTTGTGAAAGCGGTTTCGCCGAAAACAATAGCACGGTTTCGCCGAAAATATCAGTTAAAATGGTTTCGCTGAAAACAAAAACTTTTCGAACCGAAAACAATGAACAGGAAGAACAAGTTCGAAAATCGAAAATCAGTTTCGCCGAAAACAGGGGTGGTTTCACCGAAAATTTTGAACTGTTCGGGTTTAAAATATTTTCGTAAATCCGGCTAACTTCAGAAAATCACAGTTAAATCCACAAAAATCGGAATGACCTCAATCAACTTGCAACTGATTCTATGACATGCAGACTCTACACGAAAAATAATAAATCAAACAAACTGACACTTTTGGCTCTCCCGAACCGACTCTAAAATACCAAGGTTGAAACAAAACAAAAACTGACTCCAGCCGTGGGTTGCCTCCCACGAAGCGCTCTTTTATTAACGTCCTTGAGCTGGACGATACCTGAACGGTATTATGAGACATTCCAACTTAGATTCTCCTTCACGCTCGCGTCGGAGTTCATGAAGTACAGCTTCGGGACACCTCCGGTAAGCGTGAATTTCTTCCCGTTCGCATGCAAAAGCTTGGTACGTCCGTCGGGAAGATGATCAACGAACTTGAATGGTCCGAACATCTCTCTGGAGAGATCATCCTTCTTGAGTGTGACGTTGGAAGGAATGAGGACTGTCGGTTTCTCCTTTTCTTTAATCTTCGGCTTGGTATCACCAGGATCAGTGATCGTTAGTACTTCCTTAGGAGATGCTTTCGGCTTCTCCCTCCATACTTGTTCCGGCGCCGGTTTCTCGGAACGAAATGGTGGTGCAGTTGGCTCGATGGAAGACGGTGGAATTTTTGGTCTCCAGACCATTTGGGTCTTCGTCTTCTTGTTCTTTCCTCGAGGTCTGCTCGGTGGTTTAGAAGAGGCTTGCAGTTCCTTCTTCTTCTTCTTAAGCGGCTTCTGAACGACAGGTTTTTGCTTCTTCTCAATGACCTGTTTAATATCTGCAGCAACAACTGATCTAGAGACACTGGAAGAAATATTAGAAATGAAGTTGACCGAGGCCAACTCCACAATCTCTACAGATAAACAATTTAATTCTCCCTTAGGAATGTATTTCATCCCGTCCTTGAGACGGAATGTTGCAGTATCCTTCCCAACCCTTACAGTTAGAGAGCCATTAGGAACATTGACATTAATTCCGGCTGTCGCCATGAACGGCCGGCCTAAGAGAAGGGTGGAATATGTCTCTTGAGTATCCATAACTATATAATCAACGAAAAAATGGAACGGGCCACAGCAAGTGATTACATCCTGGATCATTCCTCTAGGTTCTCTTAGAGTTTTGTCAGCGAACATTAAATTCATGTTGGCAGGTTGTAATTCCCCTAGGTTCAGTTTCTTATATAAACACATAGGCATGACATTTATAGAAGCACCTAGGTCAATTATGCTACGCTCGATTTCAATGTCATTAATGCTCAAAGGTAAAGTAAAAGGACCAGGGTCGGGGCACTTAGCTGGAATAGGTATGGGTGGTGGTCGAGGGATGATAGACGAGCACTCTCCCTCATTGGAAACGGGAATTTCTTCCTTCTCAGACGGGCTGGTCTGCTCACTGCTCCTGGTTGTTACGGCCTTAGCGTGCTTGTTCTTCACGGTGGAGCTGTCTGGAAACGGAGCCTGATTGAAAATGGGAAGACAAGCCATCGCACTAGCAATTTTATTTATCATATCCTCTATTCTCTGTCCTTGTGCGCTCTGCCCTTTGTTAAGAGCGTCTTGCGCTCTAAATCTTTCCTCGTGATCATCAAGTCTTGCTGTAATTAGATCAAACTTCCTGGCTATTCTCCTCTTCCAATTGTCCTCAGGTATAAAATTCGAGGCTGCTGTACTCTGGGCAATCTGGAAGGATCTTGATAACCGTTGTCCATGTATTGATTCCGGCTCTGGTCGAGTTGGAAGTTGTAGGGAGGGCGCTCATAGAAGCCTTCCCGTTGTTGAGGAGGTGTTCTGAACTGACGGTAGTCGGAGTAGCCTCCTTGATCCCTGGTGAAGCTATGATCAATGAAGTTGACTTCCTTGTTAGGCCAGTTATTAGTTGTACCGAGGATCTCTTCCATTTGTTTCTGTACCATGATCTTAATCTGATCTTCGCTGCTTGGTTGACTCTTGGCTGCTCCAAACTGTCTTTCCCTATTTCTGGACTTAGATGCGCAGTCCGCAAAGTGAAGTAGAGCAGCTTCTGGTTCATGTGCTGTGCAGTCGCCATCAGCTAAGATGTTGACCCATTTAGCTGTTTCTTCATTCATCCCTTAGGCAAATATTTCAGCTAGCTGCCCCTGGTTGAATCCGTGATGAGGGCATTCAGATAGAAGCGCTTGGAAGTCGTTCCACGCGTCGTGTAAACTTACTCCTTCCTTCTGAGAGAATCTAGTGATACTATCCTTGTAGAATGTAGTTCTTGAAGGGGGATAGTATTCTTCTATGAAGTCTTGAGCTAGACTATCCCAGTCAGTGTAATAGCCAGGTGGTTTTGAGCTGAGCCATATCTTGGCATTGCCTTTAAGAGAGAATGGAAATACTCGTAAGCAAAGATTATTCTTACCGAGATTCCCTTTTTTAAACGTCTCGCACATGTCAAGGAAGTTTGCCAAATGTGTGCAAGGGTTTTCTTGCGGCTTCCCTTCGAAATGAAGATCCTTAGAGACCATGCTTAGGAAAGAGATTGTGATCTTTTCGTCAGGGTCGTCATCGTTGTGTGGCACGACGATGCTAGCTCGGAGGTAAGCCGCATTTGGTCTACAGTAATCCGCCACGGTGCGCTGAGCAGCTAGTACGGGAGGAGAAGGTGGTGGTGAATCTGAAGTAGTGGATGAAACGGATGAAGATGAGGAGTTCTCCTTCAACTCCTCAATCTTTTGAGGGATAGGTGGTGTAGGCGGTGTGGTTATGACTTGCTTCTGAGCTCGCGGTTTCTTCGGAAAAGTAGAATTACCTGGCTTAAACTGAGAATGAGCAATCGAGCGGTTCATGAACCTGTAGAACAACCTACAAGCAACAAAAGCAAACATACCGGCGTAAAATCGAAGTGGGTGGAAAAATGAAAGATGGAAAATAGAAGAATAAATTGCCAGTTCCTCTTTCAACAATCAAAAGAAGAGTCCCCGGCAACGGCGCCAATTTGGTGAACACCGCCCGGTCGTTGTTTGGACGGGTTCAGCCAAATAAAAACTACTAATGCTAAGAACAAGCGTATAGTAGATCGTATTCCGAGGGCTTTCTATGATTGGTTACTTCAGAACTAGCAAAATACTCAAAGGTGAACACGTTGTGCGTGGTGTGAGTTCCACGACTTCTACTTCTAAGGAATGCAGAAAAATTAAAACAAATTAAACTAAAGCAGATTGGGAATTAGGGTTTGAAAACAAGGATGACAGACGAACTTAGACTTTGAATCTCCCTTCGTTCCCCAGAGCATTGGCGATCAACAGATCAGCGGATTTCGATTCTCATTCAATCAATTACTAAGACACCACCATAACTCCTTACCCTTAGGTTTAAGACCGGCGAACGTTTGCTCTATCCGTTCTAACTACCAAGATTAACTAGCCGCCCTGGTACGATCGCCTCTCGCAACGACTTAATTAATTGGTGTGATTACTAGTGATTAATGAGTTACTCTTGCAGTGAATTAACCCTAACCGGTTCCTACGAAAGGCACACTCCAATTATAAGGTTAATTGTTTAATTCGATGTTCTAAAGTAAGGCGAGCGTTCGCTTCTATCCTTAGCTTAACCAGAATCTAATCTAGGTGATCAATCCAGACAAGAAACATGAACAATGAAGAACGAATCAAACATGAAAAAGAACTGATTGAATTTCGAATGTAAGCACCGCCGATCCGTGACCGCTTTAAAGCCCGGGTCACTTAGGGTTCATCTAGTCTAAGCTCTAAAGGGTTTAGCTACTCATGATCATTACAGAAGAAACAAAGACAAAAAAAGAGTTCATCATTCAGAGGAAGAACAGAAAAGAATCTGAAAAACCTAATTTAGACGACTCTGGCAGACTTCGATCTTCGGTAAGTTACACTCCTAGCTCCGGTTCTCCGAGATGGAAGGGATGGCGTCACGATCTCTATCCGGCTCTTCAAACTCCAGCTCTTCGCTCCAGAACTTCAGAGAATTCTGATCTCGAAAAGTTGTGTTTTTGTAAATTATGATCGTCTCTAATGCCTCCCCCCTGTTTGGGCCGCCGGGTTAAGTATTTATACTTAACCCTAACTGATCCGGAATAGTGTATTATTTTTGCCGAAAATTCCTTAAGAATTTCGGCGAAAATTCCTTTGTGTTCGGGAGTGCTTTCTCTGCCTTGTATTTTCGGTCCGAAGAGTACAATGTTTTCGCCGAAGATGTCCTTTGACTCGGCACCAGTTGAATGCACTAATATTTTCGTCGAATATGCAAGCTCAATTTTGGCGAAAATCTCTTTGCACTCGGGCAGGATTTTGTTTGACTTTGACTGGCTCCTTGGATCGATTCCGGTTTGATTCCTCGAGGTTCCTACGCCTTAGACACGTCCATGGCTACTTTATTTGACGGCAAAAACCTGTGCTAACACAAAAACACTAGAAAACCATCAAATAGACCCGAAACGGGCCAAGGTAACACAAATGGCACGAGATAGGGCAATCGATTGAATATTCGTTATTCTACCCTAAAAACCATGTCTTAAGCAAAGAAATGTCGCTTAAATGAGGCTGATAATCACGTCAAATCGAGTGTCATCAGGTTTATTAGTTGATAAAAGTCTGAATAACAAAGGGTGGCCGATGGCCTCTATTTATAGCGAGGGAACAAGCTCTCCTCACCTATTTAGCTACTTCCTAACTAGGAATAAAATAATCTAATCCTAACTAGGAAACACTAAAATGACCTAAACAAGCTAACTAAATAAGGAAAACTAAAAAGGGAAAGATAATAGTGTTTTGGTATGCAAGGAAAAGACTAAATAGGCAAAATCCGACAATCCGGGGAAAAACCCTAAATTCGGGCAGCATTCGTGGTGGCCGGGCAGGTCTTGGGCCGGCGGGCAGGGATTCTGACTCAGATTAGGCCTCCTTCTCGTGTCCTAGTCCTAGAAGGACTTAGGTCCGTGGTTTTCTGGTTATGGAAGCCTGTTCTCATGGACCAGATGGGAATCCTTATCTCGGTGGGATTGCATGCATGGACCCGGATCGTGTATGAGCACTTCCCTACGTGGCTCCTCCTTCATTCCTCCTCTGATTGCAACACCGTTTGTTGGTTTGTGTTCCTGAGGTCTCCTGCTATCCAGAGCAACTGGAATTTCCCAAAAGGCCTGAGCCGTTTGGCGGCTCGGCCCTAAGTGCTCCTTTGTAGCGCCTGGCACCGTGCCCGGAGCCCGGGGCTGGCTCATGTCTCGGCCATCTTCATTTCTGGCCAAGCCTTTGGCATTCTGCTTCAACCAAGTCTTCAGAAATGTCCTCAGAGGATCTTCAAGGGTTGGTATTGGTCCAGGGCTCGTGGCAATTGGCCTAGGACCTAGTGCTTGCATTTGGCTCGGTCTGGGGCTCGCTCCAGGGTCTGTCTTCAGATACCATCCCTTGCTGGTCAGGTACTCTTAGGTCCTTTGCCTACTGTACTCCGGGAATGCTTCCAGAGGATCCCAGGAGTGGTCAGTTCCTCTAGGGCTCGTGGGGATTGGTCCAGGGCCTTTTAGGGCCCTTAGGCTCGGCCCTCAGTCCAGCTCGGGGCTCGGATCGGGTGCCTTGGCCAGCAACATGGCTTGGGGTGGCCTCACTCTCATCCTGGCTTGCTTGGCTGCTGATGGGGGCTTGGGTCTATACTTGGTCATATACCTTGGCCTCATGATGTGTTGGAGAGCTTTCCTTGGCCCTACACGCTTCTTATAGGGCCCTAGGGTTCTGCCTTTGACCGGGGACCCTGGTGGGGTGTAGGAATAGCTGTAGGACTTTGGGAAGCCGTAGAGGATCACATCATCCCCCTCTTCTTTCCTTGGATTCGCCCTCGAATCCATATTGGGCTCTATTTGTGCACTCAGCAATCCTCTCCACACTTTAGTGACTTGTGTGGCCATGTCTGTGGGAAATTCAGCCTCATCTCCTAGACCCGGAGTGTCACTTGAATCGGTGACAGACCAAGGTTCTGGTCCTTCGGAGCTTTGGCCATTAGTGTCCATGTCTTCTCTTTCAGAAAACTGTCCACAAGGATATCTAGGCTCGTTGAGGTGTCCGGTGAGATCATCTCGTTGATTTCCAAGTCAGGTTGATGACACTCGATTTGACGTGATTATCAGCCTCATTTAAGCGACATTTCTTTGCTTAAGACATGGTTTTTAGGGTAGAATAACGAATATTCAATCGATTGCCCTATCTCGTGCCATTTGTGTTACCTTGGCCCGTTTTGGGTCTATTTGATGGTTTTCTAGTGTTTTTATGTTAGCACAGGTTTTTGCCGTCAAATAAAGTAGCCAAGGACGTGTCTAAGGCGTTGGAACCTCGAGGAATCACACCGGAATCGATCCAAGGAGCCAATCAAGTCAAACCAAAAGTCTGCCCGTTTACACTAACATTTTCGGCGAAAAGAACCTATGGTTTTCGGCGAAAATGCAAGGAAAAATCCACTGATGCTCAGCCAAGGAAGTTTTCGGCGAAAACCCAAAGTTTTCGCCGAGAACCATCAGTCCGAAAATCACAGGAGAATTTAACCGAAGGGCCATCCATTTACACTAGAATTTTCGGCGAAAATACCTTGTTATTTTTGGCGAAAATATCAGGCAAATCCGGCGGGTATTAGGGTTAAGTATAATACTTAACCGGCGGCCCAAATTAGAGAAGAGACAATACATCATAATATACTTTTCGAAATTAGAATTTGAGGAATTCTCTGAAGTTCTGGAGCGAAGAGTTAGAGTTCGAAGAGCCGGACAGAGATCGTGACGCCATCCCTTCCACCTCGGAGACTCGGAGCTAGGAGTGTAGTTTACAGAAGATCGAAGTCTGTCAGAGTCGTCTAAATTAGGTTTTTCAGATTCTTTTCTGTTCTTCCTCTGGATGATGAACTCTTTCTTTGTGTTTGATTCTTTTGTGATAAACATGAGTAGCTAAACTCGTTAGAGCTTAGACTAGATGAACCCTAAGTGACCCAGGGCTTTAAAGCGGTCACGGATCGGCGGTGATTAGATTCGAAATTCAATCAGTTCTCTTTCATGTTTGATTTGTTCTTCATTGTTCATGTTTCTTGTCTGGATTGATCACCTAGATTAGATTCTTGTTAAGCTAAGGATAGAAGCGAACGCTCGCCTTACTTTATAACATCGAATTGAACAATTAACCTTATAATTGGAGCGTGCCTTTCGTAGGAACCGGTTAGGGTTAATCCACTGCAAGAGTAACTCATAAATCGTTAGTAATTGCACCAGTTAATTAAGTCGTTGCGAGAGGCGACCGTACCCGGGCGGCTAGTTAATCTTGGTAGTTAGAATGGATAGAGCGAACGTTCACCGGTCTTAAACCTAAGGGTAAGGAGTTATGGTGGTGTCTTAGTAATTGATTGAATGAGAATCGAAATCCGCTGATCTGTTGATTGCCAATGCTCTGGGGAACGAAGGGGGATTCAAAGTCTAAGTTCGTCTGTCATCTTTGTTTTCAAACCCTAATTTCCAATCTGCTTTAGTTTAATTTTTAATTTTCTCTGCATTTCTTAGAATTAGAAGTCGTGGAACTCACACCACGCACGAAGTGCTTGCATTCGAGTATTTTGCTAGTTTTTGGAGTAGTCAATCATAGAAGGCCCGTGGAATACGATCTGCTTAGCTTTAAGCTTTGTAGTATTTGATCAACCGCTTCTGCGACGTTCATCAAATTGGCGCCGTTGCCGGGGACTTCTTTGATTGTTTGAAAGAAGAACTGGCAATTTATTCTTCTATTTTCCAGCTTTCACCTTTCCATCCACTTCGATTTTACACTGGTTTTGTTTGTCTTTGTTATCTGTAGGTTTACAGGTGTATGCCTCACCGTCCTTGGACTCGCTCTCAAACCGAACAGGCTAAGAGTGCAGAGAGACCAGGCAGTTCTGCTCCACCTCTACGATCACAGATTTTGAAGAGAGGCAGATCCAATCCACCCGTCACTCCGATCAAGATCGAGGAACTGAAGGAGAGTTCCTCATCTCTGTCTTCACCGTCACCTTCATCCGCTTCATACACCGCATCACTTTCACCTCCTGCATCTCCTACCATGGACGATCAGTCACCACCGCCACCACCACCAAATGGAGAACTACCGCCGCCACCACCACCACCTGCACAGAAGAGTCTAGCAGACTATAACAAGCCGAGCGCGACTAGCGTCCGATCTGCCATTGCCGTTCCGCGCATTGAAGGAGATCCTGACTATGAGATCAAGATTCCATTCTTGACCATGATCTCTAGGGATCTACAATTTGAAGGCAGGCCCCTGGACAATCCGTGCACTCATCTTGTAGACTTCCTTGATCTCTGCAGCACTTTCAAGAACGGAAACCTCGACAAAAATACTCTTTGTCTGAGAGCTTTCCCGTTCTCTCTGAAAGGCCCTGCTAAGAGGTGGCTTACTGGCAAACTACCTGGCTACTACACTAATTGGGATACTCTGGCTCAGGATTTCGTTGAAGAATACTTCTCGCCAGCCAGAACAACTGCCATCAAGGACAGCATTGCCAGATTCTCCCAGAAAGAAGGAGAAAGCTTATATGATACTTGGAATCGATTCCAAGAACTTCTCTACAACTGCCCGCATCATGGATTCGAGCAGAGGCAGTTAGCTGAGATCTTTGCTCGAGGACTTCGAGAAGAATCTGCCAAGTGGGTCAACTCTCTAGCTGAAGGAGATTGCACTACACTTACACCTGAAGCTGCTCTTCTTCACTTCGCAAACTGTGCGTCCAAGTCAAGGAACTGGGAATGACAATCTGAAGGATCAAGGAGCAAGCTCGATCTCGAAGCTACTATCAAGGCAGAGGTAGAGAAGCATTTGAAGAAGTCTACCACACCAATCAAACCGCCGACAGCTTCTGTCTACGTTGCCGATTGCGAATGGTGTGGAGCTTGCGCACATAAACGGAGGCCGTTGTCAGAATTTTGGTAAGGTAGAAGTCTGGTCTGCCGAAGAGGTAAATTTCATTCAACAAGGCTTCGTTAATAATCAGAATGGTTATACTGGCTACCGCAACTTCAGGCAGCAAGGGAACTATCAAGACAGGCCTCCCTATAAATAATGGCGCCAACCATAACCAGAATCAGAATAACCGCCCAGCTGGTCCAGCTCAAGATCAGAAACCTAACCATCCACCGGCAGGTGTCTACCAGCCGCCGCATCGAAATCCGGGCAACTATGGAACTGCACCTGGCAACCGCCAGAATCAATATCTTAACAATACATATCCTGGGCAGTAGCATCAAAGAGAGAACAACGTTAGTGACCTGGACAGGAAGCTTAGCCAGATCATCACCAGACTCGATGATCACGATAGTCAGTTCAAGGCTCAAGCTCTTCTCAATCAAGAACAAATAGCATCTGGACAAAGAATTGAGCAAGCCGTGAACAACATCTCAAGCATGCTTGCATCCGGTCGACCATTTGGCCAACTTCCGAGCCAGACAGAGCCAAATCCGAGAAAGGAGCAAGCCAAGATGGTAATTGTTCAAGATCCTTCAAGCTCATCTTCTAATACTTCTTCTGATTTATGCAGGATGCCTGACACTCCAGAGAAGAAGGAAGCACAGAAAGTGGCGCCTAAGGAGTATGATCCTCCTCTTGCACCGTACGTCGTGAAGCCTCCTTTTCCTAGAGCATTGCTGCCAAATGCAAAGATCGAGACTGGTATGAAGGGAAACAAGGAAGGATATCCTGACATCCGTAGCAAGAAGCCTACCTCTCCATACCCAGCTAAGTGTTCTGATCCTGGTTCTTTCACGCTACCTTTGGTTATTAATGATATTGAAATAGAGCGTAGTTTAGTGGATCTAGGCGCGTCTGTCAATGTTATGCCTATGAGCTTATTTGAGAAATTAAACCTAGGAGAACTTGAACCAACTACTATGCAACTCGTCTTTGCCGATAGATCACTTAAAACGCCTAGAGGAGAAATAAAAGACGTCGTTACTAAATGTGGTCCGTTCACGTTTTTAGCTGACTATGTAATCATTGACACTAGTAAGGATGATTCTACCATTCTCATAGGTCGACCTTTCATGGCTACTACTGGAATGAATATTAACGTTCCAAATGGTTCTTTGACTCTAAGGGTTGGTAAAGACACTGTCACGTTCCGCCTTAAAGACGGAATGAAATATAATTCGAAGAATGAAGAATGTCATTGCTTGGCTGTTGAAACCGTGGAGTTGACTCCGGTCAACTCCGTCACTAATATCTCTTCTAGTGTGCCTAGATCTGTTGTTGTTACAGGTGCTGGACAGGTTATCAAGCAGAAACCGAGATCTGTCCTTCTCACGCCGTCAAAGAAGAAAGAACTGCAAGCCTCTTCTAAACTGCCACGTAAGGAGTCTGGCAAGTCCAGGAGGAAGAATCACAAGAAGAAGCAAGCTCAAATGGTCTGGAGACCAAAAGCTCTGCCGTCCTCCACGAGCCAGCTGCACCACCAATTCGTTCCGAGAAACCGGCGCCGGAACAAGTATGGAGGGAGAAGCCAAAAGCATCTCCTAAGGAAATACTGACGATCACCGATCCTGGTGATACCAAGTCGGAGATGAAAGAAAAGAAGAAGCCGACAGTCCTCATTCCTTCCATCGTAACACTCAAGAAGGATGACCTCTACAGAGAACTGTTCGGACCGTTCAAGTTCATCGATCATCTTCCCGATGGACGTACCAAGCTCTTGCATGCGAACGGGAAGAGATTCACGCTTACCGGAGAAGCCCCGAAGCTGTACTTCATGAACTCCGACGCTAGAGTAAAGGAGAATCTGAGTTGGGATGTCTCCTAATACCGTCCAGGTATCTTCCAGCTCAAGGACGTTAATAAAAGAGCGCTTCATGGGAGGCAACCCACGGCTGGAGTCCGTTTTTAATTTTTGTCGAACTTAGTGTTTTAGAGTCGGTTCAGGGGAGCAAAAAGTGTCAGTTTGTTTAATTTATTATTTTTCGTGTGTAGTCTGCAAGTCGTAGTGTCAGTCGCAAGTTGATTGAGGTTGTTCCGATTTTTGTGGATTTAACTGTGATTTTCTGAAGTTTGCCGGATTTGCGAAAATATTTTCACCCGAGCAGTTCAAAATTTTCGGCGAAATGAACCCCTATTTTCGGCGAAATCGCCTTTTAAATTTTCACTGAATTTCACTGTTTCATATTTTCGGCCGAAAAACTCATTGTGTTTTCGGCGAAAATCCATTTGAAAACCGGCAGTGCATTTGAACGTAAATTTTCGGCGAAAACTTCCTATTCTTTTCGCCGAAAACCCTTTTGAAAATCACCCAAATTTCCATTTAAAAATCTGATCGACACTCCCTCTCTCTTCACTTTCCATTTTCGAGCTAAAACCCGAAAAATCCCCTTTCTCTGTTTTTTTCGAAAACCGCCGCCGCCTCCCATTTTCTCTTCGCCGCCGCCGCCGTTTGTCGCCGCCACCGCCGTTTGCCACCGCCGCCACCGTCGCCGACCGCCGACCGCCACAGCTCCCTTCCCCTTCCTTTTCCGATCATTTTGAGCCCTAGTACGTTCGAACCGGAGCTCTACAGCTCCAGTTCACCGAAACCCTTGTTTTCAGAGTTTTTCACCGATTTCTCCCAAACTATTCGTTTTTAGCATCCATGGCTTCAAGGTAAGTTGTAGAACTTTTCAATACGAATCTTTTGACATATTGATTGCTGAATTTCGTCGGGGTTGACTTTCGGTTGCCTTTTCGGTTTGCCTCGATTTGCGTGCCGACTGATTTCGTGTGAACTAGGTTAGCTGAACTTGTTGAACTGTTCTAGCATGCTTAGGGAGTGTCGTGCTTAATTTTCATATCATTTGATCATGTGTTGCTATGCATACGATTGATTCTTTGTGATGTTGACCTGTGAGAAATGTCGGTTTGACCATGAACTGTTTTTGATCATTTGGCTGCCGTATGTGTTCATTCTCGTTCAGATTATCGTGTTTGCCATCTGAGATCATATTTTACCGTCATTCTCCGCTTTGTGATAGTCTTGCCATGATTAGGGTTCATTATGCTATAAGTGTTGACTTTCTGAATGTCGGTTTGACTCTTTGAACTCTGATTGTGCTTATCCAATTCTGGCTGTTCCTAAGCATGTATTTTATTATCTATGATTACCGGTTACTCTGCTTTGCTTACCCCCACTCGTTTTCCTCATTTCTTTGTGAAATTGAGTTTTTCTACTAAGTGTGGGGTAGGGTTTAAGTTTGACTAATCTGGTTTCATTCTGGTTATAGGAACACCACTTTTGAGCGCAGGACTAAGGCGCGACTTGATGTTGCCTCGAGCTCCAGAGCCCCCGCTCCCGTCACACCCCCGTTCAGGGCCCTCCTCCAGCACTACCTCGCCGGGCTGGGTACCATCGCACTATCGCCCGTCTACCTGACTTCTACTTTGAGTGCTTCCAGAAGACCGAGCACATCCGGGGAGCTAAGGTACGCCCTCTTTCCATGGAGTCCCTGAGTGAGCACGACGAGGACTACTACCGGAACGTGCATGACGCCCTAGCACCGGCCGGCCTCCTAAAGCTGACCACCATAGCTGCCGACTTCCCAGACATCGCCCTTCAGGAGTTCTGGGCGACCTTTGATCTGGATGAGCACAAGAGGAGGCAAGGCCATAAGGTTGTTACCTTCTATCTGGGTGGAATGTACATGCAGCTTACCTACGATGAGTTTGCTGCTCATCTAGGTATCCCCTATGAGCACTATCATGGCCATCACCTCGGCTGGGGCGACGATGATGACGACAAAGCTTACCATGCACTCTGGAGCCACATGACTGGAGTGCCTGGCGATCGCCTTGGGGAGCACAACTCAGTTAAGTCGCTCTCTCACCCTCTCTTTAAATTTATTCATATGGTTTGGCATAGATCTCTTTTATATGTTCCAGATAAGGATCGCCAACATATCCTCAAGGAGGAGCTTATGCTTCTCCGAGCCATCCGAGAGAGCTACCCTCTTCACCCCGGTTGGGTGCTTGCTCGCATCTTCCGCCAGAAGACTAAGAGGCGGAAGCTACCTCGTGCACTCCTAGGAGGTAACTTCATAGGTCAGCTCATCATCTCCTTCGGCATCAGCCATGAATATGGCCCGAACATTCCACGACACCAAGTTAGGACCGTTGGAGGAGACTTAGCGATCGAATACGACATAGAGCTGGACCTCAGTCCCCAGGTGGCGGCAGATCCTCCCCTCCAACATGTAGCCGAGTCGGAGGAAGAAGATGATACTGAGCAGCAGCAGCCCCAGCCGCAGCCAGAATTCCATGACTATATACCCTCGCCGCATCATCATGCAGGGTATGCACACCAGTCACCGCCGCACATTCCAGATCCATACCAGGCGCCTCACCCTCAGCACCGACCGCACCCCGCGGACATTGGTGAGTTGTATGAGCGACTGCAGGAGTGGCGCATCACCGACAA
The DNA here is from genome assembly GCA_034768395.1 of Linum lewisii. Lineage (NCBI taxonomy): Eukaryota > Viridiplantae > Streptophyta > Magnoliopsida > Malpighiales > Linaceae > Linum > Linum lewisii. The sequence goes on from CM068300.1 coordinate 17,361,850, forward strand.
CGCCACTCAAGAGGCGAGATGGACTATTATGCAGCAGCATATGCGCCGCGCCGACAGGCAATATGAGGCACAGCTGGCGTGGCAACGCCAGCTCGGCGAGCACCTCCACTTTCCACCCCCCGACACCCCTGACCAGCCTTGATCAGGTGGTGTCCTTTTCCTTGTCCTTTCTTTTTATTTATTCTTTTCAGATTTCGGTCCAACTTTTTTCTGTGTGGATCCGGACACTTGTCCCGGTTTCCTTTTTATGTTTCATTTGTTTTTGTTTTGTAGGCAGTTGGGAGATTCCCTTTGCTTCGCTTTGGTAGATCGCCTCCGCTCCGAGGACCCGTGCTCATCCCCTACGCCAATCATCTCGGTCCAGGTTCTTCTACTTCACTCTGAACTCTAGATTAGTCCTGTGAGGACACAGTCCGATTTAAGTGTGGGGTAGGATGCTAGAGAACCTTGCATGACCTTGATTGCCCTTGATTGTGTTTTATATGTGCCTCGTGATTCCATTCCAGTCTCTCTAGCATTAGAATGGCTCAGTTCTTGATTTTTGATGTTAAGTTGTTGTTCAAACCTTCATAATGATGCTTAGACTGCTTAACCTAGAACTTGAGAACCAACTTGTATACTTTGATGCTAAATTGCCTGGTCAGAACAGAGTTTTAAAATCACACTTGTAGTTTGTAGCCTTGATTGCATGAAAATGACCGAATCCGACTAGCAAACCAACTGTGAGCTTTTGATCCATTGCACATAACTTGCAATTTTAATTCTTTCTGAGTGGTTTTCTGTTTGCTTGAATGAGTTAGAATTTGCATGAGACCTATTCGAGACCACACAATGACACGAGTTCTAGAAGGATAGGGGCACCTAGATTCAGCTACTTAGCCAGATAGCCTACCAAACGATAAATCCATTAGGTTTAGACCCTTGAGCTTGGCCTGTTCTTTCGGTTCAATAATACATTACAACCATTTTCCATTTCTTTCATTCCCCGTTGATCCCCTGTGGTTGTAGTTCTAGATTGACCTACCGGAAGTCGGTTTGTGGTAACCTGCCTATAGCCATTAAATAGGTGGTCTTAGCTATTATGTCCAGACGTGTAAATCCCTCTAGCAACTAAAAGAAAATCGGCACAAAAAAAAAGAAGTAAAGTAAAGAAAAAAAAGAAAGAAAATTTCGAAAAAAGTGAAGAAAAGAAAAATCAGAAAAGTTCCAAAGTTTCTAGTTCAATAAAACGTTCTTCTCCCTACAAATGGAAGAACGAAGTCAAAAGAAAAGTTCAAAAGAAAAGAAAAAATCGTGTAAAGAAAAAGAATAAGTGCTAGGTTGCTTGAGGGTATCATATGACGAGCGTTCATTATTCCACCCGTGTCTGGTTAGACGATAGGAAGCCATAGATTAGATTCGAGGGAAGTTAGTCGAAAGCTACACCGCACAAAGCCATCATCATACATTCTCATCATCCATCGCATCATAAACCCAAGTAGTGTAGAATTCATTACGGTCCTAGCAGGGAAGTCCTTCTTGACTAGATACTCGTGTTGTCACAGTGGTGGAGATGTGGTCGAATTGCAAACCTATGACAGAATTCAGTAACAGAAAATGATCGAGAGCAGAAACACGTCCTTAAACACAGAGAGCGAGAGTCCCCCATTGCACTATATTTATCCTGTGTGAGGAGTCTGGTCGGTCAGGTCAAATTCGTGCATAATTGGTTGCTAATTACTTGTTGTGTGCAGTTTACTAGTGAGACCAGGTTGTTTGGCTGATCTGTATACATGTCAGGTTTCTTGTTCTAGGAATTAGCTGTCTAATAATTCATTGTGTTTGGTTGAGCTCTAATTTAATCGATCTTATCATTTATGAACATGAGCATTTCTATTCAGTTTGCTTGAGGACAAGCAAAAGCTTAAGTGTGGGGTATTTGATGACACTCGATTTGACGTGATTATCAGCCTCATTTAAGCGACATTTCTTTGCTTAAGACATGGTTTTTAGGGTAGAATAACGAATATTCAATCGATTGCCCTATCTCGTGCCATTTGTGTTAGCTTGGCCCGTTTCGGGTCTATTTGATGGTTTTCTAGTGTTTTTATGTTAGCACAGGTTTTTGCCGTGAAATAAAGTAGCCAAGGACGTGTCTAAGGCGTTGGAACCTCGAGGAATCACACCGGAATCGATCCAAGGAGCCAATCAAGTCAAACCAAAAGTCTGCCCGTTTACACTGACATTTTCGGCGAAAAGAACCTATGGTTTTCGGTGAAAATGCAAGGAAAAATCCACTGATGCTCAGCCAAGGAAGTTTTCGGCGAAAACCCAAAGTTTTCACCGAGAACCATCAGTCCGAAAATCACAGAAGAATTCAACCGAAGGGCCATCCATTTACACTAGAATTTTCGGCGAAAATACCTTGTTATTTTCGGCGAAAATATCAGGCAAATCCGGCGGGTATTAGGGTTAAGTATAAATACTTAACCGGCGGCCCAAATTAGAGAAGAGACAATACATCATAATATACTTTTCGAAATTAGAATTTGAGGAATTCTCTGAAGTTCTGGAGCGAAGAGTTAACAAAGATCGTGACACCATCCCTTCCACCTCGGAGACTCGGAGCTAGGAGTGTAGTTTACAGAAGATCGAAGTCTGTCAGAGTCGTCTAAATTAGGTTTTTCAGATTCTTTTATGTTCTTCCTCTGGATGATGAACTCTTTCTTTGTTTTTGATTCTTTTGTGATAAACATGAGTAGCTAAACTCGTTAGAGCTTAGACTAGATGAACCCTAAGTGACCCAGGGCTTTAAAGCGGTCACGGATCGGCGGTGATTAGATTCGAAATTCAATCAGTTCTCTTTCATGTTTGATTTGTTCTTCATTGTTCATGTTTCTTGCTGGATTGATCACCTAGATTAGATTCTTGTTAAGCTAAGGATAGAAGCGAACGCTCGCCTTACTTTAGAACATCGAATTGAACAATTAACCTTATAATTGGAGCGTGCCTTTCGTAGGAACCGGTTAGGGTTAATCCACTGCAAGAGTAACTCATAAATCGTTAGTAATTGCACCAGTTAATTAAGTCGTTGCGAGAGGCGACCGTACCCGGGCGGCTAGTTAATCTTGGTAGTTAGAACGGATAGAGCGAACGTTCGCCGGTCTTAAACCTAAGGGTAAGGAGTTATGGTGGTGTCTTAGTAATTGATTGAATGAGAATCGAAATCCGTTGATCTGTTGATTGCCAATGCTCTGGGAACGAAGAGGGATTCAAAGTCTAAGTTCGTCTGTCATCTTTGTTTTCAAACCCTAATTTCCAATCTGCTTTAGTTTAATTTTTAATTTTCTCTGCATTTCTTAGAATTAGAAGTCGTGGAACTCACACCACGCACGAAGTGCTTGCATTCGAGTATTTTGCTAGTTTTTGGAGTAGTCAATCATAGAAGGCCCGTGGAATACGATCTGCTTAGCTTTAAGCTTTGTAGTATTTGATCAACCGCTTCTGCGACGTTCATCAAATTGGCGCCGTTGCCGGGGACTTCTTTGATTGTTTGAAAGAAGAACTGGCAATTTATTCTTCTATTTTCCAGCTTTCACCTTTCCATCCACTTCGATTTTACACTGGTTTTGTTTGTCTTTGTTATCTGTAGGTTTACAGGTGTATGCCTCACCGTCCTTGGACTCGCTCTCAAACCGAACATGCTAAGAGTGCAGAGAGACCAGGCAGTTCTGCTCCACCTCTACGATCACAAATTTTGAAGAGAGGCAGATCCAATCCACCCGTCACTCCGATCAAGATCGAGGAACTGAAGGAGAGTTCCTCATCTCTGTCTTCACCGTCACCTTCATCCGCTTCATACACCGCATCACTTTCACCTCCTGCATCTCCTACCATGGACGATCAGTCACCACCGCCACCCCACCACCGCCACCACCACCAAATGGAGAACTACCGCCGCCACCACCACCACCTGCACAGAAGAGTCTAGCAGACTATAACAAGCCGAGCGCGACTAGCGTTCGATCTGCCATTGCCGTTCCGCGCATTGAAGGAGATCCTGACTATGAGATCAAGATTCCATTCTTGACCATGATCTCTAGGGATCTACAATTTGAAGGCAGGCCCCTGGACAATCCGTGCACTCATCTTGCAGACTTCCTTGATCTCTGCAGCACTTTCAAGAACGGAAACCTCGACAAAAATACTCTTTGTCTGAGAGCTTTCCCGTTCTCTCTGAAAGGCCCTGCTAAGAGGTGGCTTACTGGCAAACTACCTGGCTACTACACTAATTGGGATACTCTGGCTCAGGATTTCGTTGAAGAATACTTCTTGCCAGCCAGAACAACTGCCATCAAGGACAGCATTGCCAGATTCTCCCAGAAAGAAGGAGAAAGCTTATATGATACTTGGAATCGATTCCAAGAACTTCTCTACAACTGCCCGCATCATGGATTCGAGCAGAGGCAGTTAGCTGAGATCTTTGCTCGAGGACTTCGAGAAGAATCTGCCAAGTGGGTCAACTCTCTAGCTGAAGGAGATTGCACTACACTTACACCTGAAGCTGCTCTTCTTCACTTCGCAAACTGTGCGTCCAAGTCAAGGAACTGGGAATGACAATCTGAAGGATCAAGGAGCAAGCTCGATCTCGAAGCTACTATCAAGGCAGAGGTAGAGAAGCATTTGAAGAAGTCTACCACACCAATCAAACCGCCGACAGCTTCTGTCTACGTTGCCGATTGCGAATGGTGTGGAGCTTGCGTACATAACGGAGGCCGTTGTCAGAATTTTGGTAAGGTAGAAGTCTGGTCTGCCGAAGAGGTAAATTTCATTCAACAAGGCTTCGTTAATAATCAGAATGGTTATACTGGCTACCACAACTTCAGGCAGCAAGGGAACTATCAAGACAGGCCTCCCTACAATAATGGCGCCAACCATAACCAGAATCAGAATAACCGCCCAGCTGGTCAAGCTCAAGATCAGAAACCTAACCATCCACCGGCAAGGTGTCTACCACCGCCCGCATCGAAATCCGGGCAACTATGGAACTGCACCTGGCAACCGCCAGAATCAATATCTTAACAATACATATCCTGGGCAGTAGCATCAAAGAGAGAACAACGTTAGTGACCTGGACAGAAGACTTGCCAGATCATCACAGACTCGATGATCACGAATCATTCAAGCTCAAGCTCTTCTCAATCAAGAACAAATAGCATCTGGACAAAGAATTGAGCAAGCCGTGAACAACATCTCAAGCATGCTTGCATCCGGTCGACAATTTGGCCAACTTTCGAGCCAGACAGAGCCAAATCCGAGAAAGGAGCAAGCCAAGATGGTAATTGTTCAAGATCCTTCAAGCCCATCTTCTAATACTTCTTCTGATTTATGCAGGATGCCTGACACTCCAGAGAAGAAGGAAGCACAGAAAGTGGCGCCTAAGGAGTATGATCCTCCTCTTGCACCGTACGTCGTGAAGCCTCCTTTTCCTAGAGCATTGCTGCCAAATGCAAAGATCGAGACTGGTATGAAGGGAAACAAGGAAGGATATCCTGACATCCGTAGCAAGAAGCCTACCTCTCCATACCCAGCTAAGTGTTCTGATCCTGGTTCTTTCACGCTACCTTTGGTTATTAATGATATTGAAATAGAGCGTAGTTTAGTGGATCTAGGCGCGTCTGTCAATGTTATGCCTATGAGCTTATTTGAGAAATTAAACCTAAGAGAACTTGAACCAACTACTATGCAACTCGTCTTTGCCGATAGATCACTTAAAACGCCTAGAGGAGAAATAAAAGACGTCGTTACTAAATGTGGTCCGTTCACGTTTTTAGCTGACTATGTAATCATTGACACTAGTAAGGATGATTCTACCATTCTCATAGGTCGACCTTTCATGGCTACTACTGGAATGAATATTAACGTTCCAAATGGTTCTTTGACTCTAAGGGTTGGTAAAGACACTGTCACGTTCCGCCTTAAAGACGGAATGAAATATAATCCGAAGAATGAAGAATGTCATTGCTTGGCTGTTGAAACCGTGGAGTTGACTCCGGTCAACTCCGTCACTAATATCTCTTCTAGTGTGCTTAGATCTGTTGTTGTTACAGGTGCTGGACAGGTTATCAAGCAGAAACCAAGATCTGTCCTTCTCACGCCGTCAAAGAAGAAGGAACTGCAAGCCTCTTCTAAACTGCCACGTAAGGAGTCTGGCAAGTCCAGGAGGAAGAATCACAAGAAGAAGCAAGCTCAAATGGTCTGGAGACCAAAAGCTCTGCCGTCCTCCCCCCGAGCCAGCTGCACCACCAATTCGTTCCGAGAAACCGGCGCCGGAACAAGTATGGAGGGAGAAGCCAAAAGCATCTCCTAAGGAAATACTGACGATCACCGATCCTGGTGATACCAAGTCGGAGATGAAAGAAAAGAAGAAGCCGACAGTCCTCATTCCTTCCATCGTAACACTCAAGAAGGATGACCTCTACAGAGAACTGTTCGGACCGTTCAAGTTCATCGATCATCTTCTCGATGGACGTACCAAGCTCTTGCATGCGAACGGGAAGAGATTCACGCTTACCGGAGAAGCCCCGAAGCTGTACTTCATGAACTCAGACGCTAGCGTAAAGGAGAATCTGAGTTGGGATGTCTCCTAATACCGTCCAGGTATCGTCCAGCTCAAGAACGTTAATAAAAGAGCGCTTCATGGGAGGCAACCCACGGCTGGAGTCCGTTTTTAATTTTTGTCGAACTTAGTGTTTTAGAGTCGGTTCAGGGGAGCAAAAAGTGTCAGTTTGTTTAATTTATTATTTTTCGTGGGTAGTCTGCAAGTCGTAGTGTCAGTCGCAAGTTGATTGAGGTTGTTCCGATTTTTGTGGATTTAACTGTGATTTTCTGAAGTTTGCCGGATTTGCGAAAATATTTTCACCCGAGCAGTTCAAAATTTTCGGCGAAATGAACCCCTATTTTCGGCGAAATCGCCTTTTAAATTTTCACTGAATTTCACTGTTTCATATTTTCGGCCGAAAAACTCATTGTGTTTTCGGCGAAAATCCATTTGAAAACCGGCAGTGCATTTGAACGTAAATTTTCGGCGAAAACTCCCTATTCTTTTCGCCGAAAACCCTTTTGAAAATCACCCAAATTTCCATTTAAAAATCCGATCGACACTCCCTCTCTCTTCACTTTCCATTTTCGAGCTAAAACCCGAAAAATCCCCTTTCTTTTTTTTTCGAAAACCGCCGCCGCCTCCCATTTTCTCTTCGCCGCCGCCGCCGTTTGCCGCCGCCACCGCCGTTTGCCACCGCCGCCACCGTCGCCGACCGCCGACCACCACAGCTCCCTTCCCCTTCCTTTTCCGATCATTTTGAGCCCTAGGACGTTCGAACCGGAGCTCTACAGCTCCAGTTCACCGAAACCCTTGTTTTCAGAGTTTTTCACCGATTTCTCCCAAACTATTCATTTTTAGCATCCATGGCTTCAAGGTAAGTTGTAGAACTTTTCAATACGAATCTTTTGACATATTGATTGCTGAATTTCGTCGGGGTTGACTTTCGGTTGCCTTTTCGGTTTGCCTCGATTTGCGTGCCGACTGATTTCGTGTGAACTAGGTTAGCTGAACTTGTTGAACTGTTCTAGCATGCTTAGGGAGTGTCGTGCTTAATTTTCATATCATTTGATCATGTGTTGCTATGCATATGATTGATTCTTTGTGATGTTGACCTGTGAGAAATGTCGGTTTGACCATGAACTGTTTTTGATCATTTGGCTGCCGTATGTGTTCATTCTCGTTCAGATTATCGTGTTTGCCATCTGAGATCATATTTTACCGTCATTCTCCGCTTTGTGATAGTCTTGCCATGATTAGGGTTCATTATGCTATAAGTGTTGACTTTCTGAATGTCGGTTTGACTCTTTGAACTCTGATTGTGCTTATCCAATTCTGGCTGTTCCTAAGCATGTATTTTATTATCTATGATTACCGGTTACTCTGCTTTGCTTACCCCCACTCGGTTTTCCTCATTTCTTTGTGAAATTGAGTTTTTCTACTAAGTGTGGGGTAGGGTTTAAGTTTGACTAATCTGGTTTCATTCTGGTTATAGGAACACCACTTTTGAGCGCAAGACTAAGGCGCGACTTGATGTCACCTCGAGCTCCAGAGCCCCCGCTCCCGTCACACCCGCCGTTCAGGGCCCTCCTCCAGCACTACCTCGCCGGGCTGGGTACCATCGCACTATCGCCTGTCTACCTGACTTCTACTTTGAGTGCTTCCAGAAGACCGAGCACATCCGGGGAGCTAAGGTACGCCCTCTTTCCATGGAGTCCCTGAGTGAGCACGACGAGGACTACTACCGGAACGTGCATGACGCCCTAGCACCGGCCGGCCTCCTAGAGCTGACCACCATAGCTGCCGACTTCCCAGACATCGCCCTTCAGGAGTTCTGGGCGACCTTTGATCTGGATGAGCACAAGAGGAGGCAAGGCCATAAGGTTGTTACCTTCTATCTGGGTGGAATGTACATGCAGCTTACCTACGATGAGTTTGCTGCTCATCTAGGTATCCCCTATGAGCACTATCATGGCCATCACCTCGGCTGGGGCGACGATGATGACGACAAAGCTTACCATGCACTCTGGAGCCACATGACTGGAGTGCCTGGCGATCGCCTTGGGGAGCACAACTCAGTTAAGTCGCTCTCTCACCCTCTCTTTAAATTTATTCATATGATTTGGCGTAGATCTCTTTTATATGTTCCAGATAAGGATCGCCAACATATCCTCAAGGAGGAGCTTATACTTCTCCGAGCCATCCGAGAGAGCTACCCTCTTCACCCCGGTTGGGTGCTTGCTCGCATCTTCCGCCAGAAGACTAAGAGGCGGAAGCTACCTCGTGCACTCCTAGGAGGTAACTTCATAGGTCAGCTCATCATCTCCTTCGGCATCAGCCATGAATATGGCCCGAACATTCCACGACACCAAGTTAGGACCGTTGGAGGAGACTTAGCGGTCGAATACGACCTAGAGCTGGACCTCAGTCCCCAGGTGGCGGCAGATCCTCCCCTCCAACATGTAGCCGAGTCGGAGGAAGAAGATGATACTGAGCAGCAGCAGCCCCAGCCGCAGCCAGAATTCCATGACTATATACCCTCGCCGCATCATCATGCAGGGTATGCACACCAGTCACCGCCGCACATTCCAGATCCATACCAGGCGCCTCACCCTCAGCACCGACCGCACCCCGCGGACATTGGTGAGTTGTATGAGCGACTGCAGGAGTGGCGCATCACCGACAACGCCACTCAAGAGGCGAGATGGACTATTATGCAGCAGCATATGCGCCGCGCCGACAGGCAATATGAGGCACAGCTGGCGTGGCAACGCCAGCTCGGCGAGCACCTCCACTTTCCACCCCCCGACACCCCTGACCAGCCTTGATCAGGTGGTGTCCTTTTCCTTGTCCTTTCTTTTTATTTATTCTTTTCAGATTTCGGTCCAACTTTTTTCTGTGTGGATCCGGGACACTTGTCCCGGTTTCCTTTTTATGTTTCATTTGTTTTTGTTTTGTAGGCAGTTGGGAGATTCCCTTTGCTTCGCTTTGGTAGATCGCCTCCGCTCCGAGGACCCGTGCTCATCCCCTACGCCAATCATCTCGGTCCAGGTTCTTCTACTTCACTCTGAACTCTAGATTAGTCCTGTGAGGACACAGTCCGATTTAAGTGTGGGGTAGGATGCTAGAGAACCTTGCATGACCTTGATTGCCCTTGATTGAGTTTTATATGTGCCTCGTGATTCCATTCCAGTCTCTCTAGCATTAGAATGGCTCAGTTCTTGATTTTTGATGTTAAGTTGTTGTTCAAACCTTCATAATGATGCTTAGACTGCTTAACCTAGAACTTGAGAACCAACTTGTATACTTTGATGCTAAATTGCCTGGTCAGAACAGAGTTTTAAAATCACACTTGTAGTTTGTAGCCTTGATTGCATGAAAATGACCGAATCCGACTAGCAAACCAACTGTGAGCTTTTGATCCATTGCACATAACTTGCAATTTTAATTCTTTCTGAGTGGTTTTCTGTTTGCTTGAATGAGTTAGAATTTGCATGAGACCTACTCGAGACCACACGATGACACGAGTTCTAGAAGGATAGGGGCACCTAGATTCAGCTACTTAGCCAGATAGCCTACCAAACGATAAATCCATTAGGTTTAGACCCTTGAGCTTGGCCTGTTCTTTCGGTTCGATAATACATTACAACCATTTTCCATTTCTTTCATTCCCCGTTGATCCCCTGTGGTTGTAGTTCTAGATTGACCTACCGGAAGTCGGTTTGTGGTAACCTGCCTATAGCCATTAAATAGGTGGTCTTAGCTATTATGTCCAGACGTGTAAATCCCTCTAGCAACTAAAAGAAAATCGGCACAAAAAAAAGAAGTAAAGTAAAGAAAAAAAAGAAAGAAAATTTCGAAAAAAGTGAAGAAAAGAAAAATCAGAAAAGTTCCAAAGTTTCTAGTTCAATAAAACGTTCTTCTCCCTACAAATGGAAGAACGAAGTCAAAAGAAAAGTTCAAAAGAAAAGAAAAAATCGTGTAAAGAAAAAGAATAAGTGCTAGGTTGCTTGAGGGTATCATATGACGAGCGTTCATTATTCCACCCGTGTCTGGTTAGACGGTAGGAAGCCATAGATTAGATTCGAGGGAAGTTAGTCGAAAGCTACACCGCACAAAGCCATCATCATACATTCTCATCATCCATCGCATCATAAGCCCAAGTAGTGTAGAATTCATTACGGTCCTAGCAGGGAAGTCCTTCTTGACTAGATACTCGTGTTGTCACAGTGGTGGAGATGTGGTCGAATTGCAAACCTATGACAGAATTCAGTAACAGAAAATGATCGAGAGCAGAAACACGTCCTTAAACACAGAGAGCGAGAGTCCCCCATTGCACTATATTTATCCTGTGTGAGGAGTCTGGTCGGTCAGGTCAAATTCGTGCATAATTGGTTGCTAATTACTTGTTGTGTGCAGTTTACTAGTGAGACCAGGTTGTTTGGCTGATCTGTATACATGTCAGGTTTCTTGTTCTAGGAATTAGCTGTCTAATAATTCATTGTGTTTGGTTGAGCTCTAATTTAATCGATCTTATCATTTATGAACATGAGCATTTCTATTCAGTTTGCTTGAGGACAAGCAAAAGCTTAAGTGTGGGGTATTTGATGACACTCGATTTGACGTGATTATCAGCCTCATTTAAGCGACATTTCTTTGCTTAAGACATGGTTTTTAGGGTAGAATAACGAATATTCAATCGATTGCCCTATCTCGTGCCATTTGTGTTACCTTGGCCCGTTTCGGGTCTATTTGATGGTTTTCTAGTGTTTTTATGTTAGCACAGGTTTTTGCCGTGAAATAAAGTAGCCAAGGACGTGTCTAAGGCGTTGGAACCTCGAGGAATCACACCGGAATCGATCCAAGGAGCCAATCAAGTCAAACCAAAAGTCTGCCCGTTTACACTGACATTTTCGGCGAAAAGAACCTATGGTTTTCGGTGAAAATGCAAGGAAAAATCCACTGATGCTCAGCCAAGGAAGTTTTCGGCGAAAACCCAAAGTTTTCGCCGAGAACCATCAGTCCGAAAATCACAGAAGAATTCAACCGAAGGGCCATCCATTTACACTAGAATTTTCGGCGAAAATACCTTGTTATTTTCGGCGAAAATATCAGGCAAATCCGACGGGTATTAGGGTTAAGTATAAATACTTAACCGGCGGCCCAAATTAGAGAAGAGACAATACATCATAATATACTTTTCGAAATTAGAATTTGAGGAATTCTCTGAAGTTCTGGAGCGAAGAGTTAACAAAGATCGTGACACCATCCCTTCCACCTCGGAGACTCGGAGCTAGGAGTGTAGTTTACAGAAGATCGAAGTCTGTCAGAGTCGTCTAAATTAGGTTTTTCAGATTCTTTTATGTTCTTCCTCTGGATGATGAACTCTTTCTTTGTTTTTGATTCTTTTGTGATAAACATGAGTAGCTAAACTCGTTAGAGCTTAGACTAGATGAACCCTAAGTGACCCAGGGCTTTAAAGCGGTCACGGATCGGCGGTGATTAGATTCGAAATTCAATCAGTTCTCTTTCATGTTTGATTTGTTCTTCATTGTTCATGTTTCTTGCTGGATTGATCACCTAGATTAGATTCTTGTTAAGCTAAGGATAGAAGCGAACGCTCGCCTTACTTTAGAACATCGAATTGAACAATTAACCTTATAATTGGAGCGTGCCTTTCGTAGGAACCGGTTAGGGTTAATCCACTGCAAGAGTAACTCATAAATCGTTAGTAATTGCACCAGTTAATTAAGTCGTTGCGAGAGGCGACCGTACCCGGGTGGCTAGTTGATCTTGGTAGTTAGAACGGATAAAGCGAACGTTCGCCGGTCTTAAACCTAAGGGTAAGGAGTTATGGTGGTGTCTTAGTAATTGATTGAATGAGAATCGAAATCCGTTGATCTGTTGATTGCCAATGCTCTGGGAACGAAGGGGGATTCAAAGTCTAAGTTCGTCTGTCATCTTTGTTTTCAAACCCTAATTTCCAATCTGCTTTAGTTTAATTTTTAATTTTCTCTGCATTTCTTAGAATTAGAAGTCGTGGAACTCACACCACGCACGAAGTGCTTGCATTCGAGTATTTTGCTAGTTTTTGGAGTAGTCAATCATAGAAGGCCCGTGGAATACGATCTGCTTAGCTTTAAGCTTTGTAGTATTTGATCAACCGCTTCTGCGACGTTCATCACAGGTCCTCCTTCTCCTTCGACATGTTCGCCGATTTCTTCGTCCAGCTCCATATTTTCTACCTCCTCAATCGGGGCATCCTTTAGGATTCGATGGGAGACAGCTTCCCATTGAAATCTGAAGTTGCCTAGCGCGCCGGGGCGGGGCCGGGGTGTATCGGGCCTGGGCAGGTGTGTACCGAGGCCGGTCTGGGGGCCGTGGAGGTCCTAGGGCGTACCAGGGCTGGTCTGGATGATACCGAGGCTGGGGCTAGCCAGGGGGCCTGTATCGGGGCCGGTCAGGAGTGTATCGGGGCTGATCTGGAGTGTACCGGGTCTGGCCTGGGGTTGGGGTCCGCCCGGCGTGCACCTGGGTCGGTCTGGATGCTGGGGCTGGTCTGGGGGCCGGGGCTGGCCTGGGCGTCGGGGCGCGGCTGAGTGCCGGGGCTGTGCTGGGTGCCAGGGCTGAGCGCCGGGGCTGGGTAGGGTGTCAGGGCTGTGCTGGGCGCCGGCTCCGGGGCTGTGTTAGGCGCCGGTTCTGGGGCTGGGCAGATTGCTTGGCTTCGGAGCTGGGGTTCTTGAAAATATCCCAGTAAACTTCTCAAGCCTTTCTGGCTTCACTTATTCTCCTTCTTCAGACTCTTCTTCTTCTTCTTCCTACTTCTTCTCATCCTCCTCCTCATAATCCATCTCGATCTCTACTTCTCTCATCACCATGGTCCTTTAGTTGGGGCAAACCCTTGAGACGTGTCCTCTGCCTTGACATTTAAAGCACACAATTCCACTAAGACGTGGGTTAGAATTCTGAACATTAGGAGTAGATTGAGTAGGTGTTACCCGTGGTGCCGATTCCCTAGGGTTAGGGTTCGATCGGGGCCCGGTGCTTCGGGGCTGGCTGGGCTTCCATGGGGGCTGGCTGTTACCGGAGCCTCCTCTCCATTGGCTACTGGCAAGAGGGGCTGGTCTTCTTGTGTAGCCTCTTCTCATCTCCCTCTCCACTCGGATGGCTAGGGCTTTCCAGTCTTCATAGTCAACATAGTTAAGTATGTTGACTTGGTACATGATGTCCGGGTGTAGCCCTCCTACAAACCGGGTTATCCTGCCCTACTGTTCCTCCTTGAGGTCTAGCCTTGCCACTAGCATCTCTATCTCCTTGGTATACTGCTCCACAGACATGGTTCCTTGCTTCAAAGTCTGGAGTGAGGTGTGTAAGTCTCGGATGTAGGCCTCCTCCACCATCAACTCCTAAGCAACCACTACCGCCATACTAGTCTAGGATTTCGTTCCTCTAGGCCATGAAGAAAAAGAACTACGACTCCCAATTCAAGAAGGGGTACTCGGTCATGAAGAACACAGAGATTAAAATACCAGTCACTGATACCATGGAAATGATACCACAGGTTGGAAAAGTCGTGAAGGATATCACAAAGACCAAGAAGAAGGGAGATGCATCTTCTATCTCCCTTAATGAAGAGTGCTCTACCGTCCTCTGCCACACGCCATCTATACCCCCTCCAGCTAAGTGTCGCGATCCGGGTTCTATCACTTTACCATGCATTATTAATGGTATTAAAATTGATCGTAGCTTAGCTGATTTAGGTGCATCTATCAGTGTCATGCCTACATGCTTATATGAACAATTGAATGTAGGAAAACTGGAACCGATTTGTATGCATCTGGTGTTAGCTTATAAATCTGTTAACACCTAGGGGAATAATAGAAGATGTGGCTGTCCGTTGTGGTCCTTTTACCATTCTTGCTGATTTCGTTGTAATGGATACCCGAGAGGTAGATGTTACCCTCCTCTAAGGCCGACAATATCTGGCAACAGCCGGCGTGACCATTGATGTTGAGCATGGTTCATTGACTTTGAGGGTCGGAAAGGATAGTGTCACAATCCCCCTCAAGGATGGTGTGCAATATTCTGCTAAGGAAGATGCACACTGTTTATCTATTGATACTTAGAACTGGTTTTTCATTTGTTTTTTTTGTTTAGATTACATAATTGGGTCGTGTTGATAATTGGTTGGGTGCTTGGGTTAATTTTGGGTAGATAGAATATGATGTTGCACTTTAAATGACGTGGCAGTGGAGTTGGCAAGTCCACATAGGCGGATGGACGGAAAAATGGATGTCCGTAGCTAACAGTGACCTCTTGGATAATGAGTCAAAGTATGATAATGTCAATAGCAATTTTGTTTGTTTAGTGACTTTCGGGTTATTTGGCCAAAGTTCAGTGACTATTTAGGAAACCAACCTGTATGTGTTGTAGTGGTTAGAAGATGGGGAAAGCTTTTTTTTCGTTGTTAGCTCACAGATTCAATACATGCAAATGATGTTTTTATTAGTTATTTTTCTCCTTTATCTCCTAGGCATGATGACCTTTTATTATTATTAAATAATTCATTTCTGTTAGTGTTTTATTAGTTATTTTTCTCATTTATCTCTTAGGCTCGAGACCTTCTTTTTTATTAAATAATTCATCTCCTTCATTCGTCAAGGCACACTCCCTTTATTTTTGTTAAATAAGTATGAACTCTTTTTTTTTTAAATCTTTTTTATAGTATTATTGTTAGGATTTTAAAGAGTATATTTTGAATCATTTCTTTCATTAGATATCAGTTTCTAATTGAATAGTACTTAAATATTAAATTAAATATATCAGCTTCACAAAAAATATATCCAATTATAATCTTGGAGAAAATAAATAAATAAATATTTATGGTTATAGAGCGTTATCTTTTGAATAATATAAAACTGAATACTCATATATCTATTAACCAAAATTGTTATAGTTTATAAAATATAATAATATTATTGATTTAATTTTTTTGAATAATAAAATATAAATTATATATTATATATATATATATATATATATATATATATATATATATAATATACTTAAAAATTATTTTGCAAAATATGTAATAACATGCCACATCTCGATTATATCACATGAGGCTCCGAAATTCATGGGACAGCCCTGCACTCGGAAAATAAATTTGGCGTCAATTACCAACAACGACCAAAATCCCTACAACATCATTTTTCAAAGACCGAAAATACTACACTAAATTCCCAAAACGAACATGAATTATTTCATCTAAACGACAAGTATTATTTAAAAAAAATCGAGTGATGATGAATCGTTGGACGCATTTTTAATCTTGCCCATTTCATTGATTCATATGATAAAACATTAGTTCTGTTTTCATCTTCATTAGAAATGGATTCATTTCATACAATATTAGATCTTTAATCATCATCGCCATTATTATTATTCATATGCTTATTACTGTATGATCCTAGTCATCAAATTAAAACATGCCCCTAGAGCTTAAACTCGAGGTCCAAATTATTCGGACCATTCCCCTTCAACCCACTGCTGTCACCACCACCGTCGTCGTTCTCATTACCACCGTCTGAACGCCAATCACCACCCAAAAAATTTCTCGCCATCTTCACCCACCATCTTTCCTCCTCATCAGCCCTCTCTACCACGTCATCAAACGCTCTCTTTACTGGAATCAGATACAGCGTCAGTGGGTAACTGAGTGAGAGGATTAAGAGGTAAATCAAGGCAGGGAAATGGAAACGACGATTGTGACGAATCTCCACATCTCGAACTAACTGAGTGAGAGGATTAAGAGGTAGATCAAGGCTAGGAAATTGAATCGAGGAGGAGAAGAAGCATTAGAAGATGTGGAAGAAGAAGAAGCCATTGTTGAGTACTCCTTAAGGAGGAGAAGGTAAATCAAGGTTGAGAAATTGAATCGAGAAGGAGAAGAAGCATAAGAAGAGGTGGAAGAAGAAGAAGCCATTGTTAAGTGATTAGGAGACACTTAATTAGTTGTTGATGAAAAATTAAGTGGTAAGAGGCTTATTTATAGGGAGAAATTGGTAAATGTAACGGATGTTGAGGAAGATTTTTGTTTTTTGTTTCTAGAAAGAACTCGTTGTATTTGGACGAGTTCATGGTTTGATTCATGATTCAGTAACAGGGTGTGGAGATTTCGAGCATTGTTGATAAGTAGCGTGAATATATTTCCCTCTTGGCGAGCGGATTTAGAAATTGATTAAAGTATTTCCTTCTTTATTTCTTATAGTGATACACACCGTTTAACTAACTAAGGGAGTAGTATACTAGTACTAATAAAAATTAAATTTAGAAGTATATTAATAAAAAAATTAGTATTTTGTCACAAATCATCATTTATTTATTGAAGTAAAATAATGAATAATTAAGTAATACTTTGTGGTTTAGGAGACATATGATTTGATAAGCCTATAACACCGATAAAGTAATTGATGTTTTACTAGATTATTCCATAATCATCTGGTATTTCCTAATTTGTGTGCTTATATACTTTGTGTTTGAATTGTGCATTTTAAATTTGATGTTTGGAAATGGCTAAACTAATGGAATATTAGGCCCCAGATGAAATTGAGCGTAGTCCAAAGAGATTGTCAGACTGAGAATCAAATTTCATTATTTGAAGGTGGATTTTTGATTTTTTATTGATTCGATCCAAGTGAGAGCCAAGGTCGAAGGGAAAAATTTCTTTGTTATAATCGGCATCAGACACTTCATCGTACACCATTGCTTCGATTGATTTAGGTGCGAGAACTACTTTTTTAATATGACTTTTGGTCAATTTAAATTATTAATCCGATTGAGTCAGGTTGAGATTGAGCTAAATTGGGTTAGCTGAAAATGAAGATGAAGATGGTGCCCATCTAGGAGAATATTAGTCATTTTGAGTTTTTTCCAATTTTTCATAGGCTACATCACTGAAATGGCAAAAAATTGAATAGTGCATAATTAGGTCATAAATTGTAAATATTTTATCCAAATTTCGAGGTCAGACGTGAATGGACATATATTTCAGACAGTTTCCTACCATCCGGAAGAATATTAGCCATTTGAGTTTTTTTTTCAAAATTTTCATAGGCATCACTGAAATGGTCAAAAACTGAAAAGTGTAGTATTATGGCTTAAATGGATAGATTTTCTCCAAGTTTTGAGGCGAAACATGATTTGAGTTTTTTTTTCAATTTTACATAGGCTAACCATCACCAAGATTTGTCCAAAAAGTGGGCTAAATTTGTCAATTAAATGCGCTGGATTTGATAAAAAAAGGCTATAGATTTTTCTCAAAATACACTAGATTTGTCAAAAAAATGTGCAAGATTTGTCTAATAATTGCCAATGTTGTTAGGCCCGGACCGGTCATCGAACCGGCAATTCAAGAGGTTTGAGGGTTAAAAGTTCAACCGGCATTGAACCGTAAAAACCGGTACAAAGAACCGATTATATTATCACTTACAAAATTTTGTATTCATTACTTACTCACCTATAACTTAGGTACCAAAATGTAATAGTGTAATAATATATATATAACAGTTTTGATAAACGCTAAATCTATCTCTAATTTCCGCCGCACTACTCTCCTAGTCTCCTCCACTCTCTTACTTCTCACTTTCTTTTCTTTCTCTCTCTTTCTTCTCTTTATTTCCTTCTTTCTTCCATCTTCTTTTCAAAGATCAAAGCATAATACAAACACTAAGATTATAGAAGAAGAATGATAGTTGACAAACTTGCGGCTACAGACCAGGGAAAGAAGCAGACGACGGCAAAAGAACGTCGCCGGTGGAGAAGCAACAAATGGTTGGTCAGGCCGGATATATTGGTCAATCTGGGTTTGGGTGCCCTTCTGAACCGCTAAAAATCGTGTTGGCCGGGTCGACCGGGTTTAGCGGTTTTTTCGGTTCGACCCGGTTTTTTGGCCTCAAATAGCCGGTGACATTTTTTCCTCCGACCGGACCGGGCTAGGCTCCGGTTCTCGGTTTTTCTGGTCAGACCGGCTGGTCCGGTCCGGTCATGACAACACTGATAATTGCGCTAGCTTTGTCCAAAAAATGCGTTAGATTTGACCCAAAATGCACTAGATTTATTAAAAAATGCGATAGATTTGTCAAAAAATGTGCTAGATTTGTCCAAAAATGCACTAGATTTGTCCCAAACTGTAGTAGATTTGTCCACAAATATGATAGATTTGTAAAAATGCGCTAAATTTGTAAAAAAATGCGCAAGATTTGTCAAGAAAATGTGCTAGATTTATCCCAAAATGTGCTAAATTTGTCCAAAGAGTGCTCTAGATTTTTCCCAAAATGCGCAGGATTTGCCCAAGTTGGGCTAGATTTGTCCAAAATGCGTTAGATTTTTCCAAAACTGCGCTAGATTTGTGCAAAGAGTGCTCTAGATTTGTCCAAAATGCGCTAGATTTCTGCTAAAATGCGCCAAATTTGTCCCAAACTGGGCAAGATTTATCTGAAATGCGGTAGATTTGTCCAAAGAGTGAGCTAGATTTGTCCCAAAATACGCAAGATTTTTCCTAAATTGCACTAGATTTGTCGCTTGATTTGTCTCAAAATGTGCTTGATTTGTCTCTAAATGTGCTTGATTTGTCCAATGAGTGCACTAGATTTGTCCTAAAATGCACTATATTTGTCCCAAATTGCGCTAGATTTGCCAAAATGCGTTAGATTTGTCCCAAACTGGGCTAAATTTCTCCCAAAATGTGCTAAATTTGTCCAAAAAATATGCGCTAGATTTGTCCAAAAAGTGCGCTAGATTTTTCCCAAAATGCGCTAGATTTGTCCCAAAAGTGCACTAAATTTGTCCCAAATTGCGCAAGATTTGTTGAAAAATACGCTAGATTTGTCCAAAAATATGCTAGATTTATCCCAAACTGCGCTAGACTTGTCCAAAATTGCGACAAATTTTTCCCAAACTTCTCTAGATTTCGAAAAAAAATGCACTAGATTTGTCAAAAAAATATCTGTTTAAAAAATGTGCAAGATTGGTAAAAAAATGCGCTAGATTTGTCCCAAATGTGCTACATATGTCCAAAAAAATGCGCTAGATTTGTCCTAAAATGCGATTGATTTGTCCAAAAATGCGCTAGATTTTTCCAAAGAGTGCGCTAGATTTGTCCCAGAATGCACTAGATTTGTCCCAAATTATGCTAGATTTGCCAAAAATGCATTAGATTTGTCCCAATTGGGCTAGATTTGTCCAAAAAAACGCTAGATTTGTCCAAAAATGCGCTAGATTTGTCCAAATAGGGTGGCTAATGGGACGGGCTTGGGTACTCATACCCATTAAGAAACGGGTAGTGGGTACCCATTAGCCTCGAAATTCATCCCGTAGCTCGAACCCGTTCGGGTAGTGGGTACCTATTAATGAAAATGGGATCGGGCAGAGTACCCATTAAAACCCACTAACAAAAAAATTATATAATTAAAAATCACTTTGATTAATTACTTAATTTTGTCGTCACTTGATTAATCACTTGATGAATTCAGCATTGAATCCGTTGATAATAAATTAATAATTGCCAACTGATTTGCACCAGCCACCCACCAAAGTCCAAACAAGTAAACAACCAATTTGGTTGTCAGACATACAAGCTATAACCAAAATGAAATGATATAAGCTATAACTTAAGTCCAAATAAACAATGAAACAAACTGCCGCCTTAACCAAACTGATAAAATCTCGGGCAAAGAGAAATAGAATAAGAGATAGGAAATAAGAAAATTAAGAATGGATTCAGAGAGACTGAGGAGAGAGAGAGAGAGCCTTTAGGGATTGGGTCATTGAAATATGGATTTACACGTTTTTAGATTTAAGTGATTAAGATAATAGATTTACTGATTTAGCATTTGAGGATTTTTTTAATAATAATAATAAATTTAATATTTCAGGCTAAACGGGCTTAATGGGTAGCCACAGGTATTACCCATTCGGGTAGTGGGTACCCATATGTCTCCAAAGCCATCCGGGTAATGGGTACCCACTACCCATTAAGAAACGGGTGGGGCTCGCGGGTACCCACTACCCGACGGGCCAACTTCCAGCCCTACCAAAAATGGGCTAGATTTGTCAAAAAAATACGATAGATTTGCCCCATATTGCGCTAAATTTGTCCTAAAATGTGCTAGATTTGTCCCAAAATGCGCTAGATTTGTCCAAAGAGAATGTGTGCTAGATTTGTCCCTAAATGCACTATATTGTCCCAATTGCATTAGATTTACCAAAAATGCTTTAGATTTGTCCCAAACTGAGCTAGATTTATAAAAAAAATGTGATAGATTTGTCCTAAACTACTTAAGATTTGTAGAAAAATGCGCTAGATTTGTCAAAAAAATGCGCTAGATTTCTCAAAAAGATGCGCTAGATTTCTCAAAAAGATGCACTAGATTTGTCAAAAAATGCTCCTGATTTTTTCAAAAATGAGCTAGATTTGTCAAAAAAATGTGCTAGATTTGTCAAAAATGCACTAGATTTATCCCAAATTGTGATAGATTTTTCAAAAGAGTGTGTGATAGATTTGTTAAAAGAGTGTGCTTGATTATTCCCAAATGCACTAGATTTGTCCTAAAGTGTTCCAAATTTGTCCAAAAATGCGATAAATATGTCCGGACCTGCTTTAAATTTGTAAAAAAATGTGCTAAATTTGTGAAAAAATTTGCTAGATTTGGCCCAAAATGCGTTAGATTTGTTAAAAAAATATGCTAGATTTGTAAAAAAATGTAATTGATTTGTCTAAAAAATGAGCTAGATTTTTTCAAAAATATGCTAGTTTTTTTAATAATATGAGGTAGATATGTCCCAAATGTGCTAGATTTATCCCAAAATGCGTTACATTTTTCAAAAAAATGCCAAAGATTTGTAAAAAAATTGAGCTAGATTTATATTTTGGTCTAGATTTTTCAAAATTCTAGACTAGATTTGTCAATATTTTGGACTAGATTTTTCAAAATTAATTCTAGAAAAGGTTTGTCAAAATTCTGCACTAGATTTGTCAAAATTAAATATTGGACTAGATTTATCAAAATTTATTTTCGACTAGATTTGTCAAAATTAATTCTGGAATAGGTTTGTCAAAGTTCTGCACTAGATTTGTTAAATTCTAGACTAGATTTTTCAAATTCTAGACTAGATTTGTCAAATTCTAGACTAGATTTGTCAAATTCTAGATTAGATTTGTTAAAATTAATTCTGGAATAGATTTGTCAAATAATTCTGGACTAGATTTGTCAAAATTAATAATAGAGTAGATTTAATAAAATTTTCTGAAATAGGTTTGTCAAAATTCTGGACTAGATTTGTCAAATTATTGACTAGATTTGTCAAAATTAATTCTGGACTAGATTTATTCTATACTAGATTTGTCAAAATTAGTTCTAGACTAGATTTGTCAAAATTAATTCTAGACTAGATTTGTCAAAATCAATTCAGGACTAGATTTGTTAAAATCAATTATGGGCTAGATTTGTCAAAACTTAATAATGGACTAGATTTGTCAAAGCTAATTCTGGACTAAATTTTTCAAAATTAATTTTGGAATAGATTTGTCAAAATTAATTCTTGACTAGATTTTTCAAAATTAATTATGGAATAGATTTACCAAAATTATGGACTAGATTTGCCAAATTCAAGACTATATTTATCAAAGTTAATTCTGGACTAGATTTGTCTAAATTAGTTTTGGAATAGATTTGTCAAAGTTAATTCTGAACTAGATTTGTCAAAATTAATTCTGGAATAGATTTTTTAAAATTAATTCTTTACTAGATTTGTCAAAAATTAATTATGGACTAGATTTTACAAAATTCTAGACTAAATTTGTCAAAATTTTGGACTAGATTTATCAAAATTAATCTAGATTTCTCAAAATTAATTCTGGAATAGGTTTATCAAAATTCTGGACTAGATTTGTCAAAGTTAATTCTGGACACGATTTTTCAAAATTAATTCTGGAATAGATTTGTCAAAATTAATTCTTCACTAGATTTGTCAAAATTGATTCTACTAGATTTGTCAAAATTAATTCTATTAGATTTGTCAAAATTATGGACTAGATTTGTCAAAATTCTGAACTAGATTTGTCAAAATTTTGGACTAGATTTGTCAAAATTGATTATGGAATAGGTTTTTTCAAAATTCTGGACTAGATTTGTGTAATTCTTGACTAAATTTGTCAAAATTAATTATGGACTAGATTTTTCAAATGCAAGACTAGATTTGTCAAATTCTAGACTACGTTTTTCAAATGCAAGACTAATTTGTCAACATCTAGACTAGATTTGTCAAAATTAATTCTGAACTAGATTTTTTAAAATTAATTTTGGACTAGATTTGTCAAAATTAGTTATGGAATAGGTTTTCAAAATTTTGGACTATATTATTCAAATTCTAGACTAGATTTTTCTGGGTTAGTTACCTAAATAGTCACTGAACTTTGGCCAAAAACCCGGAAGTCACTGAGCAAAAAAATTGCTATTGACATTACCATACTTTGACTCATTATCCAAGAGGTTACTGTTAGCTACAGACATCCATTTTTCAGTCCATCCGCCTATGTGGACTTGCCAACTCCACTGCCACATCCTTTAAAGTGCAACATCAGATTCTATCTACCCAAAATTAACCCAAGCACCCAACCCAAAATTAACATCAGATTCCATGGAAAAAGTCACATGGTGACTTTTTTGGTTAAGAAGACTTTGGTTATTAATATAAATTCATTGCAACACTAATTCATTTAGTAAAGGCTTGAATGATAAATTATATTAATAAACTAAAGTTGTGACATTTTGAATTTTGAATTTTGAATTTTCAGATACAATTTTTAAAATTCGGTTAGATTCGAAATCCAAATAAACTGATTCTTGGTTCGGTTTTTTAACCAATTTTGGGGGCTGGTTTTTGGATAAACTCAGACCAGAATTTTCCCTCCAAAATATTGCTGGCGGGTAAAAAAAATAAAGAGGGAAAATAAGAATTTTAATTGTGATTTTGATTTAAATGAAATGTTGTGTTGATCCATCCTTCACACCCTTTCATGACCTATATAAAGAAGGCCTCCTCCCCATTTCTCCAACACAAAAAATCTCACATCTCTCACTCACAAATTCTCAAAGGTCTCTTCATATTCATCTAAGCCTTGAATTTGAAGGTCTGTAGTTTTATCCCAAGGAGAAATTTCTTGTAACCCTAGGCTTATTGAAAGGGTAGAAATATTCTTCACGGAAAGTGATTTTTGTTCACGACTCTACGAAATATCCGGTCACAAATTGGTTCGAGTTGTTGTGCCCTAAAGCCCTCTACCATTCGAGTAGAGTATCATCCATACTCGGTAAATCGAATCGTAGGTTCCAACAGCCGTGAAGAATAATTCTAGCAATGGCTCGAGCGGTTTCATACAAAGAAACTAATTCTATGTATGGCAAGTTGGATAAGTTTGACGGAACGAACTTTCATCGTTGGCAGAAGAAGATGAAATTCTTCCTCACTACCATCAAAGTAGCATATGTCTTAAGCACTCCATTTCCCGATGAAATGGATACAGATGACGATGATGAAGATGGGAAGAAGAAACGTCTTCTGAAAATGAAGAAATGGGAAAATGATAATTTTCTCTGCGTTGGGCATATACTCAATGGCTTAGCCGACTCTTTGTTCGATGTCTATGAGACATATGAACATGCGTCCGCGCTGTGGGAAGCACTGGAGGCGAAGTATCTGGCTGATGATGCATCGACTAAGAAATTTCTTGTAAGTAACTTTAATTCTTATAAGATGAGTGATTCACGTTCTGTTATGGAGCAATACAATGAGTTGCTCCATATGTTGGGTCAATTTGCACAACACAATTTGCACATGGACGAAGCAATCTCTGTGTCGAGTATAATCGACAAATTGCCACCTTCGTGGAAGAACTTTAAACACATGTTAAAGCACACTAAGGAAGAGTTGGATTTAACCCAACTCGGGTCGCATTTGCGCATTGAGGAGAACCTCAGAGAGCAAAAAGGAGGAAAGAAAGAACCTTCATCAGTACATATGATGGAGGTAGGTGAATCTTCTTCCCGCAAGAAGGGGGAAGAAATGTCCACGGAATAACAAAGACACCTAGAACGGTGAAAAAGACAAGAAGGCAAAACCTTCTTGTTGGACATGTGGAAAAGAGGGACATTTCAAGCGTGATTGTCCCACGAACAAGGGAAAGAATGGAGGAAACCATCAAGGACAGGGATCTAAGGATCAAGGTCCTACATGTGAATCTCAAAACCCAAGTTTTGAAATTGATCAAATTCTGTGATAAAACATGTTTCACTAATTTCTGAAACATATTGTACAGGATGATGATGAGGCTTGGTGGGTTGATTCTGGTGCTAACATTCATGTAAGCAAGGATCGGAAGTGGTTCAAGACTTACAAACCATTGGAGGACTGTTCCGTTCTACACATGGGCAACAAGTCAACCGCACCCATCATAGGCCGAGGAACAGTGGAATTAGAATTCACATCTGGGAATGCTCTAGTTCTTAAGGATGTAATACATGTACCTCAAATTAGGAAAAACTTAGTTTCTGGTAGTGTATTGAATAAACTTGGGTATAGATAAGTTTATGATTCTGATAGGTATATATTATCCAAATCCGGGGTATTTTTCGAATTTGGTTATTATAACCATGGTATGTTTATGCTAAATATTATTAATAAAAATAATATTGTATCTACATACTTAACCACCACTGTTGATTCATTGTTATGGCATGCATGCTTAGGCCATGTTAACTATAAACGAATGATATCCATGTCCAAAGAAGGTCTCCTCCCTCCTTTCGATACTTAACATGATAAATGCAAGACTTGCATGTTAACTAATATCACTAGGCAACCTTTTCAAAATGTACAAAGAGAATCCAAGGTTCTTGAACTTGTACATAGTGATCTTTGTGATCTACATAGCAATCCTACGCTAGGAGGGAAAAGGTATTTCATCACTTTGATTGATGATTACTCCAGGTTTTGTTATGTGTATTTGTTGCACACTAAGGATGAAACACTTAGTCACTTTGATGATTTACAAAACTGAAGTGGAATTGCAACAAGAAGAGAAGATTAAAACTTTACGCATCGATAGAGGTGGTGAATATTTTAATCCATCTTTCTTCCAAGGTATGGGAATCATACATGAAACCACCGCTCCATTTACACCTCAACAAAATGGAATAGCAGAGAGGAAAAATCGTTCTATGAAAGAAATGGTTAATTCCATGTTATCTTACTCTGGTTTGAGTAATGGGTTTTGGGGAGAAGCCATGTTAACGGCTTGTTATCTATTAAATAGAGTTCCTAATAAAAGGAATCCAACTACCCCCTATGAACTTTGGTACAAAAAGAAACCAAACTTGGATTATCTTCGAGTTTGGGGTTGTAGGCCCGTCGTGAGACTAATGGATCCTAAAAGGAAAACGTTAGGAGAAAGAGGCATTGATTGCATCTTTGTAGGTTATGCTGAAAATTCTAAGGCATATAGGTTCTATGTTATAGAACCAAATGACGCTTACTCAATTCATTCAATTATTGAGTCAAAAGATGCCATCTTTGACGAAAATCATTTTTCATCAATGCAACGACCAACAGACATAGTTCCTCATATAAATGAGGAAGTTGAAGAGGGCACTTCCCAAGATGAATTACCAGTTATTCGTCAAAGTAAGAGAAGAAGGATTGCTAAATCCCTTGGACCTGACTTTCACATGTATCTTGTGGAAGGATCTAGGAAAGATATCCAATCACAATATATGTACGCTTATAATATTGATGATGATCCTAGAACGTTCGAAGAGGCTATGAAGTCTCAAGACGTGGTATTTTGGAAGGAAGCAATTAATGATGAGATGGATTCCGTCATGGGGAACAACACTTGGGTGTTGGCCGAGTTACCACCTGGTTGCAAACCTTTGGGTTGTAAATGGATCTTCAAAAGGAAGATGAAAGTTGATGGAACCATTGACAAGTTTAAAGCTCGACTGGTCATCCAAGGTTTTAGACAAAAATATGGTATCGACTATTTTGATACTTACGAACCTGTTGCACGTATCTAAACTATTAGATTGTTAATTGCCTTAGCAGCAATTCACAATCTAGTGATCCATCAAATGGATGTCAAGATAACATTCTTGAATGGAGACTTAGACGAAGAAGTCTACATGAAGCAATCTGAAGGATTCATTATGTCTGGTCAAGAACATAAGGTGTATAAACTAATGAAATCATTGTATAGGCTTAAACAAGCTCCAAAACAATGGCATCAAAAGTTTGATGATGTGGTTTTGTCTTGTGGGTTTCGCTTGAACCAAGCTGATAAGTGTGTATATACAAAGTTTGATGAATCTGGCAATGGGGTTATCATATGTTTGTATGTCAATGATATGGTTATCTTTGGGACTAATCAAAGACAAGTGGATCTTACCAAAAAGTTCTTATCATCACAATTCTCCATGAAGGACATGGGGGAGGCTGATGTGATTCTAGGAATCAAGATTAAGCGAAACGGCAAGGAAATTTCTTTATCACAATTTCATTATATTGAGAAGGTGCTAGGGAAATTCCATAGTGATAAATGTCGTATATTTAAAACTCCAATGGATCCAAGCGTAAAGCTTATGACAAATATTGGCCAAGCTGTAATTGGAATATGCCAAAGTTATTGGATGTTTGATGTATGCAATGACTAGTACAAGACCTGATATTGCATATTCAGTGGGACAATTGAGTCGGTACACTAGTAATCCTAGTGCACATCATTGGCATGCAATAAGACGAGTGTTAGGATACCTCAAAGGAACTATAAATTTTGGACTCACTTATAGTGGGTATCCATCCATCTTGGAAGGATACACTGATGCTAGTTGGATCTTTGATGTCAAAGATCATACTTCGACATCTGGATGAGTTTTTCTTCTTGGGGAGGTGCTATATCCTGGGCTTCCAAGAAGCAAACTTGCATCACAAGTTCTACTATGGAGTCAGAATTTGTAGCTTTAGCCGTTGCTGGAGGAGAGGCTGAGTGGCTTAGAGACTTGGTTTATGACATACCAATATGGCCTAAACCAATCTCACCTATTTCTATCTTATGTGATAGAAATGCTACATTGGATAAGGCATATAGCAAAGTTTATGGCAAGTCACACCATTTGGGTGTTAGACACAATAAAGTTCGTGAATTGATCACTCATGGTGTTGTGTCTATACAGTACGTTCGGACTCAAGATAATTTAGCCGATCATTTGACGAAAGGATTGGCTAGGGACTTAGTCGCTAAGTCTGTGAAAGGGATGGGGTTAAAGTCATTATATTTCTAATTCATGGGATACCCAATTCCCCTCTAGTACAACTGTAAAGGCTTAATTCAATGTGGAAAGCTCATGATTAGAAATTGAAGCACTCGAAAGAGTCATCCCGAGGTATGTGCTTATTTCCTGCATGATTAGAAGAGGATGAAGTTTTTAACTTCTTAATTGATTCTTGAGAAAGTGTATCTTGCAGGTACACGATAAAAGAATCAACCTACGTGAACATGAAGTGTAGCCGCTTCAAAAGACTTAGACTTTGGTTTCGTGTGCGTTCATGAGATGGATTGGGACACATGGTGGAAATAGTGTCAAGGTGGCCTTTTGAGACAAAGGATAAGACTTATGTGTATATTATCTTTAAATATTTTTATGAGTTATGGGGTTCAATAGTATTCGACACCCTTGTATTCGAATGTTTGTTAAGTATAATATACTAAGATGAAAATTCAATCGTCACGATATTTTCATTTATGCATATGTTTTATGTTTGAGGAAATTAGTGCTTGTAATTTTAGTGTATTCTTGGAACACACTAAAATGGGGGAGGAATGTTGGAATTATTTGATTCCATGGAAAAAGTCACATGGGTGACTTGTTTGGTTAAGAAGACTTTGGTTATTAATATAAATTCATAGCAACACTAATGCATTTAGTGAATGCTTGAATGATAAATTATATTAATAAACTAAAGTTCTGACATTTTGAATTTTGAATTTTCAGATACAATTTATGTGATTTAAAAATTCGGTTAGATTCAAAATCCAGATGAACTGATTCTTGGTTCGATTTTTTAACCGATTTTGGGGGCTGGTTTTTGGATAAACTCTGACCAGAATTTTCCCTCCAAAATATTGCTGGCGGGTAAAAAGAATAAAGAGGGAAAATCAGAATTTTAATTTTGATTTTGATTTAAATGAAAGGTTGTGTTGATCCATCCTTCACACCCTTTCATGACCTATATAAAGAAGGCCTCCTCCCCATTTCTCCAACACAAAAAATCTCACATCTCTCACTCACAAATTCTCAAAGGTCTCTTCATATTCATCTAAGCCTTGAATTTGAAGGTTTGTAGTTTTATCCCAAGGAGAAATTTCTTGTAACCCTAGGCTTATTGAAAGGGTAGAAATATTCTTCATGGAAAGTGATTTTTGTTCACGACTCTACAAAATATCCGGTCACAACTTGGTTCGAGCTGATTGCACACTAAAGCCCTCTACCATTCTACTAGAGTATCATCCATACTCGGTAAATCGAATCGTACAAGAGAGCAAAGTGGTTCTAATCAAAGACAAATCAGACAAATGAGGACTAATTGAACAAACAAGCCAATCAAGCACTACAACAAACACATCAAAAGCTGAAAATAGAGGGGAGCAATGCCCCCCCCCCCCCAATTAATTTAGCCGGGGGAGCTGCCCCCCTAAATTCAGCCTTGCAACCCACTAAAGTATCTCTGACTAGGGGTATTTTGTCGGGGACGAAGGAATCCGACAAAAAATAGTCGGGGGCGTGGCCCCTGACAAAAATAGGGGGCCATTTAGTCGGGGGCCACGCCCCCGAAAAAATTATATATTTATTTATATATAAATATTTATTTAAATATATATTTATATATATATATATATATAATATATATATATAAAATAAGTAACATAAATACATACATATATATTAAATAAATAATATAAATTATTTTATTATCTAATGGTCGTTGGATGGCGACGGTGGTAGTGGACGGCGGATGACGATAGCGACGTTCGTGGCGGCGACGGTGGTTGTAGTGGTAGTAGCGGCGGCGGTGGATAGTGGTGGTGGTGGACGGTGGTGGTGGACGGCGACAGCGATGATGGTGGTAGTGGTGGTGGCGACGGCGGTGGATAGTGGTGGTGGTGGCAGCAGCGGATGGCGGCGGACGGTGACGGACGGCATCGATGGTGGACAGGAGACGACGACGGTGGCTTTGGTTAGTTGAGAAATTGGGAGAGTTGAGGGAGAGGAGAAATGAAGAGAATGGGGATAATGAGAAAATTTAAGGAAGAATACTATTTTTTGTCGGGGGCCACACCCCCGACTAAAGGAGTGGATTAGTTAGGGGCCGCGCCCCCAATTAAATGAGTATTTAGTGGGGGGCGTGGCCCCCGACAATAATGCCCCTGACTATTTTAGTCGGGGGCTTTATTGTCGGGGGCCATGCCCCTGACTAAATACTATATTAAATATAATTACACATATAGTCGGGGTTGTGGCCCCAGACAATAAAGCTCCCCACTAAAATAGTCGAGGGCCACACCGCCGACTAAACCACTCAATTAGTCAGGGGCCAGGCTCCCGACAAAATTGCCCCCGACTATATTTGTCGGGGGCTATATGCCCCCGACCATTGTTGGCCAGCCACCGACTATAATTGTCGTGGGCATTTGGCCCCTGACTATTTATGGGTTTTGTTGTAGTGAAGGTTGAGTTTGCAATCGGATGACCATGCAATTCACTTCTATAGACTCAATACACTCTCGTAGCACCAAATCCCTATCCTAGCACCATTCAACTTAGGCTCTCGCTCTTAAGCTAAGTGACTAAGGATGCATTCTAAGTGTTTGATGAAATGCCAAGTCACAAAACCCTCTCCTAGAACTTTATGACCATAAGGGTAGGCACAACACTCTCATAGAAATGCCCTAACACTAGAAGATTCACCAACTAGCCTTTTAAAACTCATTTGAATGAAAATCCACATGTACACCAAGTGTTCGATAAAATGCCTAAGAGAGAAATCATGTGAAAATGGTTGAAATAAGATGATCTAATCTCTTAGAACACACTCACTTCAATCCCTAGACCTACAATCTATGCAATCCAAGCACTCTCATGCATCAAATCACATTGAATAGACCAAATCAAGCAAAAAAGGCAAAAAATTGCATTAAGAACAAGTTTAGAAATCATCCTCATACAACCAAGATCAATCATGGCATGTCTATACAATCATGCCTCTATCATGGCATAACTACTCTACCCATCCAAGATGAACCCTAGAAACTTAGCCACACATGGCCAATGGATTAAAGAGAAGAGAAAGAAGAATGGTCACCAAGAACTCGGCTTATTATCTATTTTGGTCACTAACGTATTGGATTTGTAACATAGTGGTCAGCAACGTTTCATGTGGTCATTAACGTATTGGGGTTTGTAACGAGTTGGTCATTCCGTCAAGTCTCCATCCATTTTTTCCGTTAAGTGATGATATCACCAATCCAACTCACCATTTTTGTCCATGTCACCTACTGCCACGTCACCCAATTAACCCCACACTCAACCTAATTAACCAACGCAACCTAACCTAACCCGTTCTACCCAACCCAACCCAAACCAAACCCACCCACTACCCTCTTCCTTTTCCCGCTAAACTCTAAGGGATGACTGTTCATTACTACGTCCCTTACCTCTCCGCAATCCAAATCTTCACCAGTAATCCTTTCATCGTCAACAATCTCAGGTTTCTCCTTCTTTCCTCATTTCTGAAACCATCAAACATTCAAACCCCAGATTAGCAAAAGGTTCGATCTCCCTTGTTTTTTTTCTCAGCCGTTACAGGGAAGAAATAGAGTCCGGCGACAGCGAGACTCGTGACTCGTTCAGCACTGATTCTTGCAGCGACGAGAGCGAGAGCGAGGAGCTCTGTAGATGGGACGGATGTTCGTCGGAGGAATTGGAGCAGGAATCCAATCTCTAGCATTTAAACGATGATTAGGGTTCCTCTATTGTCAGTACTTTGAACGATCGACGCCTTACGGCAGAGTCCATTTGATGGATAAGGTAAATTCGTGAAAAACTGAAAACTCATTTGAATCATTTCCATTTTCAAGTTTTCATTTTCAAATCTGATCGATTCTTCGTTTGCAGATCAACGGATTAGCTCGGAGACACCCTGGTTTGATGTCGTTGAGAAGCGTCGATCTCTCGCCGGCGAGCTGGATGTCCGTCGCCTGGTAATCAATTGTTCATCGGTTTCAATTGGGATTTCTCATTTCTCTACAGTCAAAACTGATGAATTTTGGTTTTGATTTCTGGGTTTTTGTTGCAGGTACCCAATTTATCATATACCGATGGGAAGAACAATCAAAGATTTGTCGACATGCTTCCTCACTTACCACACTCTTTCATCGTCATTCCAAGGTTTGGATTGGGTTGAGTTGGGTAGAACGGGTTAGGTTAGGTTGGGTTGGTTAATTAGATTGAGTGTGGGGTTAATTGGGTGACGTGGCAGTAGGTGACATGGACAAAAATGGTGAGTTGGATTGGTGATATCATCACTTAACGGAAAAAATGGATGAAGACTTAACGGAATGACCAACGCGTTACAAACCCCAATACGTTAATGACCACATGAAACGTTAATGACCACTATGTTACAAACCCAATACGTTAGTGACCAAAATAGATAATAAGCCCCAAGAACTCCATGGATAAATCTTTGTGATGATCTTCACTTCTCCGCTTGTAAGCACTTCTCCCAAGGTTTGTTGGCTTCAATCCTAGCTCCAATGGCTCTAAATTGCTCCAAAAATGCGCTCTAGGGTTTATGGGGTCGTGGGTATGTGTTTGGGGTTCAAGGGAGATGAAAGAATGCCCCAAAATAGTAAAAAAAACGTGAGATTTTATAGTGCAGGGGACAGTGCACGGCGTGCAAACATGCACCCCTGCACTCTGTAGAAATCCCGATCTTGCAATGGTCCTATCTTCCTCGTCTGAACTCCGATTAAGCTTCCGTTTGATCCTATGGACTCCTTGTCACTTCTACTATCACGTAATGGTCTGAAAAGTTCACAAAAGAAACTAAAAAGCACATAAAATAGGGCCACAAGTGACCCCCGGGCAGCAATAATGCAAATTGTGCAAAATGACTCGAAAATACAAACCAAGACGTAGAGGGATCAAAGACGGGGCAATATATAGGTAGATCGAAAGATAAAAATGCATGAAATAAGGTCACATCAAACTCCCTTACGACTAACCCGAAGCTTGTCCTCAAGCAAGCAAATACTTACACTAACGCACTAATCATTTAAACAAGCCAAAAGATCTCTAAGTTCGTTGAACCACGTTTTGATATCCCGAGTTTAATCAAGGTAAAGGATCCCAAAATCTCACTAAACAACCCTTAAAACATTTTCACAACAAAAACCAAACTAGATCTTACTAGACATAAGGTCGAACAACTTGACAAAAGCATCGGTTACTAGACGGTTCACTTATTCCTGGAGCCTACACATGAACGGAGGGAAAGTAAGGGTTCCGGTCGACATTGGTCAACAAGTGCCGAGGGGGTAGTACACTCATCCTCACATTTCTTGAGGTCACATAGAGCAAATTCCAATCGCCACTTCGAGGTGGCGGACGCCCTATTGATTTTGCTTTTGGGAAAAGACTCTTGGCTATTTCAAATTCTACCCCCCTCTTTTTCTTCCCACAACTCACTTTTTCTTCACTTATGGTCTCTCTATTGATAGCGACTTCAGAAAGAAAGTTTTTTTCTAGACTCTTTTGTCTTACCAGTAGGAGCATTGGGAGACCCGTGCAGGTACGGAGCAGCCAGCCCCATTGGGGATCGCGTTATTCTAAGCCCTGCCCACGCCGGGAGGGGTTGAGAAAGAGCATGCCACACTGAGACTTCCCCTTTGGGGACTAAGAAATGGGCGGGCAACGTATTTCCAGGTCGTGGTGGATCTCAACCAAGCGGCTCCTACGCACATCTATCACTCGTGTGGACACAAAGGTCATCTTACTCACACATTGGGCACCTCACTTTCCTACCCTATGTCCTAAACTCCAGGAAAACTCAACCGACATTGAACACTACACAATACTGGCACCTATCATTGATAAGAACACTCTGTCAAGTTACCAGAACTCATATTTAAAAAGAACCAGTTTCAATCTTGTTGTAAAAATGGTCAAAAAAGCATTTGGAATAAGACCCGTTCACACTTTATATTGAAAAAACTTTGGCTATCACGCAAGTTCTCACCATACAATCAATTGGCTAGTCAAACGAAAAGAATTTAAGCAAGTTAAGTATTCAACAAGCAAAAGAGGTGATAGTGGAGCATGAAAAATGAATAGAACATGCTATGGTAGAGGGAAAGAAAGGTGCAACTAAGCATGCTACCTAGCACAAAGCATCCACTATCATAGCACAAGACTCTACTCCTTCCAGCAACCAATCATACCAATCCAAAAAATACCCCTACGACTAGAACGGGCATTGTCCTCAATGGACGAGAGGGAGATAGAGTAAGGTAGAACGAGTATATCGCGCGGTGGAGAGGAGCATGGGAGACAAGAGCGGTGGTTCCAGTGCTAAATCCTGGCAACCATAACAAACAAGTACAACCAAACAACATCCATAAACGACACACACAATCATAAACAAAAATGAAAAGGAAAGAAGAAAACAAAGTCCTGAGGTAGAAGGTGTCCACTGGCACTTAGTATGGTTGTGTGTCCTAGTGGCAAGGGCACTGAGGTAAGATAGCTCACCAGACATGAATACTGGAATGACACCTCCTGTAAAAACAACAAATAGAGAACCACAATGTGCGGAGCAGGGCATACACCGAGCACACTATTAGATCAAGAACAAGCCAAATTTTCATGGGCAACCCGTCATGAAAAAATATCACATGAAATACCAAATCAAAATCACCCTAATACCTCAATAACACCCCCCCAAACGAATCAAACAGTGAAAAAAATTGCAGGGGGGTGCACGGCGTGCACCTTGGTGCTGAAAAATTTTACTCACTCTCGTGGACAACACGTGCACCCACCGTATCTTCAGAATTTCAACACCTATAAGACCACATAGGACACCACAACAACTCAAGGACCTTGAACACCACAAAAACACACAATCATGCAATCAAATCAAGAAGAAAAGAAATGAAAAACACTCTAGTTGCCTCCCGAGAAGCGCTTGGTTAACGTCTTAAGCTCGACGAAGCACAAGGACAAGCTAAGTAAAACCATCCCAACTCATTACCTCCTTGAAGTTGATCTCATTACCTTCGTGTGGCAAAAGGAACTTGAATTGGAACTTACCAAGTTCAAGAGGTATGAGCTCGGGTCTCCCGGATGATGAAGTGTGAGCAATGGAGAAGGGGCCAAGCCACTTGGAGTGGATCCTGTCATCGGGTGGTTTCTTAGTCTTGCTCGTCTCACCAATCGGTGTGGCTTCCTTACCCTTCTCGGGTGACTTCTTCACACCTTTCTTCTTTGCCTTAGTTGGTGTCTTTGGAAGCACGAGAGTTGGAGCATCCTTTACTTCATCAGTTTTCTCCTGCACATCACTAAGTGCAAACAACTCCGCAAGACTATGACGGACAAGATTAGTACTATTAGCAGCCGAAGTAAACTCATGTGGATTCTTAGGATCATGGTGACTAGCATAAGACAAAGTGAACTCCATGCCACTCGAGCGGTCAAAAACCATGCACTAATTATCAACTCTAAGAGTAAGTGTACCACCATAGACATCAATAAAAGCACGAGAAGTTGCTAAGAAAGGTCATCCTAGAATCAAAGGCACATCGGTGTTACCCATAACATCGAGAATAACAAAATCCACAAGGAATTCAAAAGCACCGACCTTAACCAACATATCTTCAACAATACCAAGAGGAGATTTCATGGATTTATCCTCTAATTGAACTTTCATGAGGGTTGGTTTTAGTTGCCCTAGGCCTAGCTTCTTAAACATGCAATATGGCATAACATTGATACTAGTACCCAAATCAGCTAAGCCTCTACTTATTGCATGTTCACCAATAGTGCAAGGGATAGTAAAGCTACCTGGATCCTTGAGCTTTTCTGGTGGCCTCTTAGAGAGAATGGTGGAGCATTGTTCGATGAGGTTTGCCGAAGTCACATCCGTAAGCTTGCGTTTATTGGTGAAGATCTCTTTCATGAACTTCGCATATTGGGGCATCTTAGTGATTGCCCCAAAAGGCATTGTGAATTGCACCTTGTCAAGAATCTCAACAAACCTTTTGAAATCTTTCTCCATGGAATCCGGCTTCAAGCGAGATGAGTAAGGTGGCTTAGGCTTGTACAGAGGCACAACCGGTGTAGGAGGAGAGACCGGAGTAGCACTCGTCGTAGCCTCTTGAGAACCAACCTTATTGGTAGTCATAGGGGGCTTCCTTAGTCTTGGCATCTTTATCTATGACTTCAACCTTGTCCATGTCAGCATCGGAGTCAACATCTTCAACCAAAACAAAATCGTCATCTTGAGCACTTACCACCTTAGGTGTGGCATCTTGGATTTGCTTACCACTCCTCAACGTAACCATCATAAGCTCCTCGGGACCATTGGGATTGACCTCGATGTTGGCGGGTAGACTACCTTTAGGTCTATCCGAGAGTGCCTTGGCAATATGACCCAATTGGGTTGCTAAGTTGGAGATGGAAGCTTGTTGATTCTTAAAGAGTTGGAAGATAGCCACATTGGTGTCCTCTTGGGATGTTGAAGATCCACCTTCTTTGTGTTGAGGAGGTTTGTTGAAACCGGGTGGTCCATTACCATTATGGTTATACATCCCCGGTGGCTTCCATTGGTTTCCTCCTTGGTTGCCTTGGCTTTGATTCCCCCCTTGGTTCCATTGGTTGCCTTGATTGTACCCTTTGTAGCTTTGGGAACCTCCTTGATTACCTTGGTTGTAACCCTTGTTATAACCACCACTTTGATTACCTTGGCCTTGGTACCCTTGGTTAGGATTGTTGTAGCCACCCCCTTGGTTCCAAGGACGGTTGTAGTTACCCCCTTGATAATTCCCTTGAGGGTTGAAGTTTCCATACAATCCTTAGCCTTGCATAAAGTCCACTTCCTCAACATAGTCACCTTGGTTAGGCTCGGAAGTAGCGGAAGGGCAAACATTGGCATCATGGTCTTGGCCTCTGATGACACTCGATTTGACGTGATTATCAGCCTCATTTAAGCGACATTTCCTTGCTTAAGACATGGTTTTTAGGGTAGAATAACGAATATTCAATCAATTGCCCTATCTCGTGCCATTTTTGTTACCTTGGCCCGTTTCGGGCCTATTTGATGGTTTTCTAGTGTTTCTATGTTAGCACAGGTTTTTTCCGTCAAATAAGTAGCCAAGGACGTGTCTAAGGCGTTGGAACCTCAAGGAATCGCACCGGAATCGATCCAAGGAGCCAACCAAATCCTGCCCTGTTTTACAAAGGAATTTTCGGCGAAAACACCTAGGGTTTTCGGCGAAAATACATGAACAAATCCACTGGAGCTCAACCAAAGAAGTTTTCGGCAAAAATATGAAGTTTTTGCCGAAAACCATCAGTCCGAAAAACACAGGAGAATTCAGCTAGCGGACAACCTATTTTGTAAAGGAATTTTTGGTGAAAATTCCTTCTTATTTTCGCTGAAAATCTCAGTTAAAATTCGACGGTATTAGGGTTAAGTATAAATACTTAACCGGCGGCCCAAATAAAGATATACTTTTCATAATCACAATTTCCAACTAATACCAAATACTTCAAGGATTCTCAAGAGTTCTGAAGGAGAGTTTAGAGTTCGAAGAGCCGGAAAGAGATCGTGACACCATCCCTTCCATCTCGAGGACTCGGAGCTAGGATTGCAGTCTACCGGAAGATCAAAGTTCTGCCGGAGTCGTCTTAATTAGGTTTTTCAGATACTTTTCTGTTCTTCCTTTGTATGATGAACTCTATCTGTGTCTTTGATTCTTTTGTGATTAACATGAGTAGCTAAACTCTTAGAGCTTAGACTAGATGAACCCTAAGTGACCCAGGGTTTTAAAGCGGTCACGGATCGGCGGTGATTAGATTCAAAGTTCAATCAGTTTCTCTTTCATGTTTGGTTTGTTCTTCATTGTTCATGTTTCTTGTCTGGACTGATCACCTAGATTAGATTCTGGTTAAGCTAAGGATAGAAGCGAACGCTCGCCTTACTTTAAAACATCAAATTGAACAATTAACCTTATAATTGGAGTGTGCCTTTCGTAGGAACCGGTTAGGGTTAATCCACTGCAAGAGTAACTCATAAATCGTTACTAATTCCACCAGTTAAGTTAAGTCATTGCGAGAGGCGACCGTACTCGGGCGGCTAATTAATCTTGGTAGCTAGAACGGATAGAGCGAACGTTCGCCGGTCTTACACCTAAGGGTTATGAGTTATGGTGGTGTCTTAGAATTGATTGAATGAGAATTGAAATCCGCTGATCTGTTGATTGCCTATGCTCTGGTGAACGAAGGGGGATTCGAAGTCTAAGTTCGTCTGTCATCTCTGTTTTCAACCCTAATTTCCAATCTGTTTTTAGTTTCAACTTTTAATTTCTCTACATTTCTTAGAATTAGAAGTCGTGGAACTCACACCACGCACGAAGTGTTTAATCTGAGTAATTTGCTAGCTTATTTGAGTAGTCGATCATTAGAAGGCCCGTGGAATACGATCTACCCTAGCTTTTGTTAGCTTTGTTAGTTATTTGTTTGAACCAGCACAACAACGGGTTCATCAGCCTCCACAACATTCGCAACAATACACCGACGCAACTAGTGGATTGCCCGAATGAGATGACTTAGAAGAATACTTTGGCATGCTAAGGTTCCTCACTTGAGATGCCATGGCATCAATCTTTGACATGGGGAGCGCAATCATGGGGCCATCTTCATCGCGATGCTTCGGTAGCTTCGGTTTCTTCCCGTAGCTAGATGAGTCCTTTGGTGCATCAACACTTACGGCCCGAGAATCATAGTGAGTGTCGCTTCCATACTAAGACTTAGGAGGTTGTTGTCGAGACCAAATCCTTGTCTTGTTGGCCATCTCCGCGAAGAGTTCTAGAGCATCTCCGGGAGTGAGCATCCTTAAATCACCTCCGGCGGCTTGGTTGATCATCCTTGTATTCTCAAAATCACGGGACCTAGCAAAGATGTCCGCCAAGCTCCATTCGGCGAAGTTGTGATGAGGACAAGACCGAAGAAGGGCTTGGAACCGATTCTAAGTCTCATGGAAGAGCTATCCCTTGTGTTGTGTGAAGTGGTTGATGTGGTCTCGAATTGCATCCGTCATATAGGGAGGAAAGAACTCTTCAAGGAAAGTTTCGGCTAGGCCCTCCCATGTGGTGAAGGCTCTACTCGGTTGGTTCTCCAACCATGTCTTAGCTCTATTTTTGAGCGAGAAAGGGAAAAGTTAGAGTCTCACACAATCCAGGTGAACTTGATCATTCTTCACCGTGTCGCATATCTCGAAGAAGTCCTTGAGATGCCTAGATGGACATTCACCATCAATGCCATTGAACACCACTCCATTTTGAACCATTTGGATCATGTTGGGCTTGAGCTCAAAGTTCCTAGCATTGATGGGTCGTCGAACAATGCTAGAGGCGGTCCCTTCAAGAGTAGGTCGAGCATAGTCTGCTAAGGTACGCCTTGCACCCCTTTGTGAGTGATCATCATCATTGGTATGGTGAGAGTGCTCCAAAAAGTTTTCTTCATCCTCATGATGAGACATGTTGTTGTGCGTGGTGCTATGAACTAAATGAGGAGGAGATAGGATTGATGGCTCAATCACTTGTGCAAGACCTTGAAGTCGTGCTCAAAGGCGCGTGAGTCGCCTCATGCACTAGCACAAGATACCTACACACAAGTAGAACAAGAACACCAAAGTAACATGACAATGTGGGATAACAAAATCAAGCAAACAAGTAACAAGGAAGCAAAAAATAAATTGGAAGGAAGTGAATATATCGAGCCACTACTAAATGCTTTCTTAGGATTAAGAAATACCCGGCAACGGCGCGAAAAACTTGACGTACCAATAATCAACTATGGAAGTTCGATTATTAACAATCAAGGTCGTATTCCACGGGGTTCTCTCAATGAATAATACTCACACTTCTCATAGACGGTCTAGACATTTGAAATTGGTTTTGGTTTGAATAAGAAATTTAGAACCAAAGGAAAAGGCTAGCAATACTAACAAAGATTAAACAAGAGAGCAAAGTGTTCAAATCAAAGACAAAGGAGGTTCACTTGGAAGGATGGTTTCATCATGCTCAAGAGGACAAATTGAACAAACAAGCCAATCAAGGTTGAGTTTGCAATCGGATGACCATGAAATTCACTTCTATAGACTCAATCCACTCTCGTAGCACCAAACTCCTATCCTAGCACCACTCAACTTAGAGTCTCGTTCTCAAGCTAAGTGACTAAGGATGCATTATAAGTGTTTGATGAAATGCCAAGTCACAAAACCCTCTCCTAGAAATCTATGACCACAAGGGTAGGCACAACACTCTCATATCAATGCCCTAACATTAGAAGATTCACCAACTAGCCTTTGAAAACTCATTTGAATGAAAATCCACATGCACACCAAGTGTTCGATTAAATGCCTAAGAGAGAAATCATGTGAAAATGGTTGAAATAAGATGATCTAATATCTTAGAACACACTCACTTCAATCCCTAGACCTACAATCTATGCAATCCAAGCAATCTCATGCATCAAATCACATTCAATGGACCAAATCAAGCAAACATGGCAAAAAATGTCATTAAGAACAAGTCTAGAAATCATCCCCATACAACCAAGATCAATCATGGCATGTCTATACAATCATGCCTCTATCATGGCATAACTACTCTACCCATCCAAGATGAACCCTAGAAACTTAGCCACACATGAGAAGGGAGTAAAGAGAAGAGAAAGAAGAATGGTCACCAAGAACACCATGGATGAATCTTTGTGATGATCTTCACTTCTCCACTTGTAAGCACTTCTTCCAAGGTTTGTTGGCTTCAATCCTAGCTCTAATGGCTCTAAATTGCTCCAAAAATGCGCTCTAGGGTTTATGGGGTCGTGGGTATATGTTTGGCGTTCAAGGGAGATGAAAGAATGCCCCAAAATAGTAAAAAACGTGAGATTTTATAGTGTAGGGGAGAGTGCACGGCGTGCACCCCTGCACTCTGCAGAAATCCCGATCTTGCAATGGTCCTATCTCCCTCGTCTGAACTCCGAATAAGCTTCCGTTTGATCCTATGGACTCCTTGTCACCTCTTGTATCACTTCCTGGTCTGAAAAGTGTACAAAATAAACTAGAAATCACATTAAATGGGGCCACAAGTGACCCCTAGGCAGCAATAATGCAAATTGTGCAAAATGACTCGAAAAGAATACAAACCAAGACGTAGAGGGTTCAAGGATGGGGCAATATATAGGTAGATCGCAAGATAAAATTGCATGAAATAAGGTCACATCAATAATGCATATATATATCCTCGAGTTGTAAGTGGATCGCATTAGAAAAACTACAAAAATATGCATTTGACCAAGTTATTTTTCCAACACGAATTTCTAGATACTAGTGGAATAATTATTGAAATTATGATCAAGTGACAATCTAGCATATTTGTTCACTAAAGATACTTCATACAACAATATCATTCATAACATTGAAGTTCAAACATTGAACGATTTTGAGTCATCTTATCATGAGGGGGAGTTAATATGCACTGCACTCTTTTTCTCTTAACCATGGTTTTTCCCACTGGGTTTTCCTGGTAAGGTTTTTAATGAGGCAGTATGTGATAGCGTATTATAAGAATAATACTATTTTCCCTATACATGTATTGTTCTTCTATTGACTTTTTCTTGTAAAGTTTTAATAGGGCATATCATTAACCAATAAACACTCAAGGGGGAGAGTTATGAATAATATTATATGTAATGAATATCCATAGGATGCTACCTTCACATATGATGCTTCCTGATCATTGATCATAAGAATCAATGTCTTCCATGTGTAATTATATGAGCCCATTCATGACTCATTATTCTCTCTATTCATGGCTAATTACATTAGCCTATAGGAGTTATATATTATGTGCCTATAAATAGAGCACATCATTGTATCTATTGAGATGAATAAGAGAAACAATTCTCTCATCTTTCTCTCTTGTGTTTTATCTCTATTAGTTCATAGTTCTCCATCATTTTCATAACATAATCCATATTAAAATATTAAAATTGTGTGGGAGATTCGTTATATTTAAATACTTTTTTTTTGCAAAATCATTATAACAGATTTATCTATCAGACTCTAATTGAGACTATAATATATTTTTCTAAATAAACTATCGATACTTTGATCCAGTTCGATATTTTAATATATATTTCTTATATTGAAAATGGTTCAACCACAGGTCTATTCTAGTTGAATATTAAGCCTCTTACCGCTAACCTTTGGATATGATGTTCGATATGATTTTAAAAATATAGGTTGTTATTATCAATGTTGTCAAGACCGGACCGGTCATCAAATCGGTCCAGCAAGAGGTTTGAGGGTCAAAGGTTTGACCGGTATTAAACCGTTAAAATCGATATAAAGAACCGGTCACATTATTACTTAAAAAAAACTAGATATCATTATTAGTTATTAATTATTACTTAGGTATCAAACTATAACTATACTAAAAATATATGCTCTTTGAGAAAACTTAGAAACATAAAGTACCAAACTATAATTATACCATATATTTATATATGTTATTAAGAAACCCTAACGCGTAAGTCCTAACCCCTAATGTTGAAGTCGCCGTCATCTATTCGTTCTCCTTCTTCTCTCTCTTCTTCAATTTTCTATTTCGTAACTCAGTGTTTGAAGAAAGCATCCTTCTTCAATCGTATCTATGTTTCGTAAAACAACTCACCCATACCTTCTCGTGCTCACATGGAGACTGGGAAATGAGAGATCGTCGACAGCGTCGGGAGGAGGATCGGAAAATGACACCAAGGCAAAGATCGATCCGTGAAGGAAGATGAAGTTTGGGGATTTTAGAGAAGACTGACCGAGATATATCATATATCGTGATTCATTCATAAATCGTGATTTCCCGATCTCTTCTTCTACTTCATGATTTCTAGATTGCTTATTCTGTATCACGTTCCAAATCGCAAATCCAGAATCCTCATTACCATATGTTGCTCCTAGCTGGTGGAACCGTGAAAAATCATTGATTTCGGGTTGAACGGTTCTATCAATTTTAACGGG
The DNA here is from genome assembly GCA_034768395.1 of Linum lewisii. Lineage (NCBI taxonomy): Eukaryota > Viridiplantae > Streptophyta > Magnoliopsida > Malpighiales > Linaceae > Linum > Linum lewisii. The sequence goes on from CM068300.1 coordinate 17,404,898, forward strand.
TTAAACCGAAGAAAACAGCTCAATTCGACCGGACAACATTTTGCCTTGGACCAAACCGGAATAGACTCCGGTCACCGGTTATACCGGTGATGTGACTTTATTTCGTGTGTTTTAATCCCTCGATTAGCCTAAGGATCTCCCTTGTTTAATCTCATTTTGCCATGATTAATATGCTTTTATTGAAGTTTTATGCAAAGTGCTCTTTTGTTGTCCAAGTGCCACTTTAAGGGCAATTTCAGTGCCTATTGGAGTTTTATATGTGAATTTTCAGGCCTTGGTGTCATAGTACTGGTGACAAGGAGCACGTAGGATCAAACGGAAGGTCAATCGGAGCTAGGACGGAGCAGTTATGGCCTTGGCAAGATTGGAAAAAATGCAGCATTCTCTGAAGGAGTTTTCGGCGAGAACTCTAAGTTCTCGCCGAAAACTATCGTCCGTTCACAAACAGTAGAATTTTGGGATTTTTAATCTGAAGTGTGAAGAAGTTTTTGGCGAAAACCTCCCGAGTTTTCGCCGAAAACCTATGAAGAAAAGTCAAGGCTACTCGGTGATTTGCAAAGGAATTTTCGGCGAAAACTTGAAGAGAAATCTGCACAATATATAAAGAGGAAGCGGTCAAAAATTTGGGAGAGGAATGAATATTAATTTTACACTCGACATCCTCACTCTCTCTCTCAACTCATCATCGGCGATCAGCCCTTCCTCTCAACCGATCATCCCTCTCCCTCCTTTGTTGATCAACTTGAAGATCAAGGAGCTAAGTGAAGTCCTCCATACTTTGGATTGAAGCTTGAAGAGCGAAGTTGCAAGATCCTCCATGGAAACAAGGATGATCTCCTCTACTCAATTTCAGGTTCCTTCCATGGTTATGCTAGGCTAAGCTTAGGTTTAGTTTAGTAGGGGATGGATCAAGCTAGGATAGTGATTGATTGTATGGATTGAGTTTCTCATAGCCATTTGTGTAAGATGATGATCCTAGACCTTGTGCTTGTTGTCCATGGGAACTTAACTTGTTCTTTTGGTACTTTGTTTATGTCTTTCAATACATGAGAATGATTGATTGATGTTTATCTAAGGTTTTAGGATTGTAATTGAATGATTTGAGAGATTGGATTGTGCAATTGCAACCATTTTGAGCTTGTTTTCCTTGTTGTCATTTTGTCGAACACTTGGTGTGCATTTTGTTTTCAGTCATTTGAAGGTTGAAAGATCCTTTTGATTGTTAGACTAGTGTTATATGATTGACATGAGAGTGTCTTGCATCATTTACCTTGTGTTAGATGAATGTTAGCATAGAGATCAAGTGTTGAGCACTTCATTGAGCTAGTTAAAGCACTCCATTTCCTTTGTTCACATAGCGAAAGCATGGTGCGTTTGGTCTAGGAGTAGAGAGTCAATTGTGCGAGAGTTCGTTGATTCTACTTGAGTGAATTTCATGGTCATTAGTTTATACATCGTTGCTTGAGATTCAATCCAGCTTTCATGAACCTTGAGCTTGAAGAAACCCCTTGCTAAACTAAACTCCCTTCTCTCTTGTTTGATCCTCAACTTACCTTGTTAGCTATTGCTTTACTTGTTTGGTTGGTTTATGATTTTGAATCTTTGTCACCAAAACTAAATCTCAATTTAAATGTTTAGACCATACATGAGCCTTGTGAGTATTAGCTTATGAGAGAACCTCGTGGAATACGACCTTGAATGTTGTGAGTTGAAAACCACACATCAAGTTTTTGGCGCCGTTGCCGGGGACTCTCTCATTCCTAAGAAAGCAATTACTAGTGAACCGATCTTTACACTTCCTTCCATTTTCCTTTTTGCTTCCTTGTTGCTCTTTGTTTACTTTGTTATCTCGCATCGCTGTATTACTCGGGTGTGTTTGTTGTGCTTGTCTGCAGGTGATTTATGCTAGTGCATGAGGCGTCAGCTCGTCTTCAAGCACGAATCCAAGGACTTGCATAAGTGATTGAGCCACCAACTACTCCCCCACCTTCTACAGTTGAAGAAGAAGAACTTGATCGCATCTCACACCACACTATGTCTCATCACGAGGACGAAGATAACCATTCGGAACATTCACATCACACCAATGAAGACGATCAATCGCAAAGAGGTACGAGGCGCACACTAGCTGATTATGCTCGCCCAACCCGCGAAGGGGCAACCTCGAGCATCGTGTGAAGACCAGTGAACGCAAGAAATTTCGAGCTAAAGCCAAATATGATTCAGATGGTACAAAATGGAGTGGTGTTCAACGGTATAGATGGAGAGTGCCCGTCTAGAAACTTGAAGGACTTTCTGGAGATATGCGATACGGTGAAGAACGATCAGGTTCATCCGGATTGTGTGCGACTCCGGCTCTTTCCTTTCTCCCTCAAAGGTAGAGCCAAGTCTTGGTTGGAGAACCAACCTAGTAGAGCATTCACTACATGGGAGGGACTAGCCGAAGCCTTCCTTGAAGAATTCTTTCCTCCCTACATGATGGATGCAATCCGGGACCGTATCAACCATTTTGAGCAACACAAGGGAGAGCTATTCCATGAGACTTGGAATCGGTTCCAAGCTCTCCTCCGGTCTTGTCCTCATCACAATACCGCCGAATGGTCCTTGGCGGATATATTTGCTAGGTCTCTTGACTTTGAGAACACGAGAATGATCAACCAAGCGGCGGGGGGTGATATAAGGATGCTTACACCCGGAGACGCTTTGGAACTCTTCGCGGAGATGGCTAATAAGACTAGGAGTTCGTCTCGCCAACAACCTCCGAGGTCCAAGTATGGGAGCGACACTCACTACGACTCTAGAGCCATAAGTGTTGATGCACCAAAAGGATTCGTCTAGCTATGGGAAGAAGCGTAAGTTACCGGGACATCGTGATGAAGATGACCCCATGTTTGCTCTCCTCATGTCCAAGATTGATCCCATGCCCTCTCAAGTAAGAAATCTTAGTATGCCTAAGCATCCCTCTAAGGTTCCATCATCTCATTTGGGTAATCCATCGGTTGCTTCGATATATTGTTGTGAATGCTGTGGGGGCCAAGGCCACGATGTCAGTGCTTGCCCCTCCGCCACTTTCAAGCTTGGCCAAGGTGACCACAATGAGGAGGTAAGCTTCGCACAAGGTCAAGGATTCCATGGTAATTTCAACCCCCAAGGGAACTATCAAGGGGGTAACTACAACCGTCATTGGAACCAAGGAGGTGGGTACAACAAGCATAACCAAGGGTACCAAGGCCAAGGTAATCAAGGTAGTGGTTATAACAAGGGCTACAACCAAGGTAATCAAGGAGGATTCCAAGGTTATAGAGGGTACAATGAAGGCAACCAATGGACTCAAGGAGGTAACCAAAGCCAAGGTAGCCAATTGACTCAAGGAGGTCACCAAGGTCAAGGTAACCAAGGAGGAAATCAATGGAATCAAGGTGGAAATCAAAATCAAGGTTCCCAAGGTCCTACTCCACCGGGAATGTACAACCATAAAGGTGATGGACCACCCGGATTCAACAAACCCCCTCAAAACAAAGAGGGCGGTTCTTCAATCTCTCAAGAAGACACCAATGCGGCAATGATATTCAACTTATCAAGAATCAACAAGCTTCAATTGCAAATTTGGAGAATCAAATGGGGCATATTGCTAAGACACTCTCGGAACGACCCTCGGGCACTTTACCTTCCAATACCGAGGTCAACCCCAAAGGTCCGGAGCATTGCAAGGTAGTGACCTTGAGAAGTGGAAGACCCTTGCAAGATGCAACCTCTTCCCCAATTGACTCCCAAAAGGTACAAGCTCCTAATCTAATGGTTGATGATGATGATATTAAAGATCCTTCGGATGGAGTTGAGGTTGAAGAAGTTGAGGTTGACGTCAAATCTCCTACGGGTAATGTGAGCACTAAGGTTGCCAAGGAACCTAGTAAGGCTACATCGAGTACACCACCGGTCTCTCCTCCCGCACCGGTTGTACCTCCATACAAGCCTAAGCTTCCATACCCATCTCGATTAAAGAAGGATGGCCTTGAGAAGGTTTTCAAGAAGTTTATGGAGCGGCTTAGTCAAATGCAATTCTCTCTTTCGTTTCCCGAAGCTATGACTATGATGCCTCAATATGCTAAGTTCATGAAGGAATTCTACACCAACAAGAGGAAGTTACCGGAGACATCTCTAGTCCACCTCAATGAGGAATGCTCCACCATTCTCTTCAAGAGCCCACCGGAAAAGCTCAAGGATCCGGGTACTTTTACTATCCCTTGTGCTATAGGTAATATCTCTCTTGATAATGGTCTTGCGGATCTAGGTGCTAGTATCAATGTCATGCCTTATTGCATATTTGAGAAGCTAGGGTTGTCTAATCTTTGTCCTACTTGTATGTACATTCAACTTGCAGACAAGTCGACCAAGAGTCCTAGGGGAATTGTTGATGATGTGCTAGTTAAAGTAGGCCCTTTTGTTTTCCTAGTTGACTTTGCGGTCATAGATACCGATGATGTGATCTCATTGATATTTGGTAGACCATTTCTAGCTACTTCTCATGCTTTGATTGATGTGCATAATGGAAAATTGACATTGAGAGTAGGACAAGAGAGTGTTACATTTTGCATAGCCGATGGCATGAAGTTTGCTCATGCACAAGATGATTTAGAGTACTCTTGCGATACTATTGCTTCGGCTAGTGTGTGTAGTATTTCTAACTTCGTGTGTCGAGATTCTTTGGATGTTTGCCTTAGAACGAATGTGCAGGAACATTTAGATACCCCGGAGTTAAAAGCTCAAGTGGCTTACCTTGATGAAGGGAGAGACAAGTTAGAGAGTGAAATGGTTTTTGTGGCTCTCCCGAAGGTGGAAAGGGTGAAGACCTCCTATGAAGAACCATCTACTCTTGAGCTCAAGCCTCTTCCCACACATTTGGAGTATGCTTTTCTCATGCCAAATTCTAAGCTATCGGTCATCATCAATTCTAAGCTCCTACCTGAACAAAAGGACTGTCTAGTGGAGCTCCTCAAGAAGTACATGAGAGCTATTGTGTGGAGCATCTCGGATATTCGAGGTATAAGTCCCACCTTTTGCTCACATCGGATCCTTATGGAGGAAGATTTCAAGCCGGTTGTGTAACATCCCAAACTTGATTAATCGGTTGAAATTTAATTATTCGAATCATCTCTCGTTGTTTTAAACTTGGTCGAATGGAATTCAAATTAAATTATTAATTCACCGATTTAATTTAGTCCAAGTTTTGAAGGTTGGACTTCTTGGATTAATTAATTTGAGTTAACCGTCGGGTCGAGGTTCAAAATCAATTGGGTGACCAAACCAATTTGACCAACCCAAATAACCCAACTTCCTCTAGCATGCTTAAATGCCTTTGTTCAAATAAATAAATTAGAGAAGGGAGCATGTGTGTACTGGAATGAAGAAGATGGGACTTTGGGCTTTAAGCCCATACGTTTACTAGGAGGAGATGGCGCTAAGGCCCACTCGGCTTGGATTGGGCAGCTGCGGAATAGGAGAAGGAGGCAGGGGGTTAAGGGTTGGGTGTTCCTGAAATTTGGAGCAGGACAAATATGCAAGCAATGGCGGCTGGGAAGAAAGAAAAGAAAGAATCAGTCGGCACGAAGTTCGAGGTTGGATGGCTGCGGAAAACGTTGTACGTGGAATCTCGAGTCACTTGGGTATTAGACTTTGGCCCTCGAGTTAACGTTGGTGAAGAAGGAGATTAGGAACTGTTGTCGGAGAACTCGACGAGTATTAGCCGGGAGGAGAACGAGCCGAACGTGGGGTGACGAGCGGCCGAAGTGAGGTGGTTCTCGATTGAAAACAAATGTTCAAGGGTCGGTGATCGTTCCTGAGGGGTCAAGGAAGGGTCGGTGGAGTTTCGGGTCAAGGAACGCCAGTTACAAGGTAGTTGGAGCGACTGAGACGGCGGTCGGAGAGCTCGCCGGTGTTGAGCAACTCGTCGGAGAAGAAGATGGACGAAACTGCCCACTTTTGGAAGTTCAGTGAACCCTTTGAGCTTTTCAAAAAGATAAGTGATCAGGTTGTGATTTCAGTAAAGCTGTGGTGTTTTCTGGAAGTTTGAGTTAAGGGTCTGTTTGGCAGGGTTTGTGGCGTTGGTTCAGAGTTTTGGTCATAACTCCTTTGTTAGAGCTCCGATTGACGAACCGTCAGAACCAGTGGAATCAGAACGACGAGACGGACATTATAGGACAGAATTCAGGGGCTTCTTCTAGGCTAAGGTGAGGGTTTAGCGTACGATAGGTAGTATTGGTCGATGTGAGGAGTTGCAACCTTGACTTAGATGAATATAGGTTTTGCATGGAATTGAAAGAGAGTAAAAGGGGAAATTGATCTGCATTGGATTGTTATGTAAATTGTGATGTTTGATGATTGTTGTGTGAATGTTAATTGCTACATTGATTGATAATTGTTGGCTGATGTGATGTGGTTGGATTGGGGAAATGATTAACGATGATGTTAAATGGATCGGACTTAGCAATGAGTGTAGGAGGTGTGGGACGTGATTCTTGTAAATTGTATCTATACTTTGTGCTGACAGTTGTGGTTGCAGGAGGGTGGTCCTGCCAATGTGGGGTCGCCCTTTAAATGGTGAACAGGTGGATGGCCCTGCCAATGTGGGGTCGTCCAATAAAGGACGTACAGGAGGGTAACTCTACGACTCATGACATGGCTTCCCCTGTACTTGCAGGTGGGGGTGGCCGGTGAGCTAGCCGTTTACCCTTAAACTGTTTGTGCCGTGGGAGGCGTTGAATGTCTTGTGATGTGTGGTTATGTGTGATGTGGGATTACTGAATGATTCGGATTATGTTGGTTTATGTGATGTTGGGTTTTGAGATGATGTTATGTGTTGTTGGATGATCTGATGTTATGAGTTGTTTTGGTGGAAGTGGTGCTATGTGGGATGGGGGGGTTGATAATGTGATAGTGATATAGATTTATGACATAGAATTGGATAATGGAATTGGTACATGGAATTGGCCTAGGGAATTAGTAAATGGGATTGGACAATAGAATTGGGTGAAGGATTTGGGGCTTGGGTTGACTGTTGACATTGCTTGGTTGCTATGCGTGTTTGCCTGGCTTGTGATTGTGCATGTGGTTTGGAACTGGTCGACGATGGAATTGATGTGGGAATTGTTGTTGGACTTAGTGATTGGAATTGCATTGTTGATTTGTGAAATTGATTTGGATTGTGATATGTGGATTGAGGTTTAGAATTGGATTATTGTTGGAAATTGATGGTGGAACTGTTGATGGTCTTGATGATGTGAATTGGATGGATTTGAGGAGAAATTGATGAATGAAATTGGTAGATGAATTTAAGGGATGAATTGAATGAAGTGATTGAATGAAATGTTAGAATCTGAAGGAGCCTGCACTGCCCCCTAAAACTGCACTATGGGTGCTAAGTGCCTCTTCGAGGGAAAGAGGTGCGGTCACGTCTTCAAGGGAAAGGCGTGATTTGTTTGGTTGAGTCAAGTTTACGATTCCTTCAAGGGAAAGGTCTCGTGGTATCCTCCAAGGGAGAGGATGCGTCTTGGACCTCTCCAGGGGAGAGAGGTGCGTCAGGCCGGCAGGGGTGGTGCGGGATAAACTCCTTATGGCGCCTAATTAACTCACCTAGTTAAATGAATTATGAACTATCGTGCGTGTGTTGTGTTGGATTTGATTGCGAGCTGAAATGTGATGTGTTGAGTGTGTATATGTGATGTGTGATATGTGTTGATGATCTGTTATGCAATGTGTTGTGAACTAGGTTGGATTGATCTATGAATTGAGTTGTGTAATGTGATAAGTTGTGGGATAGATGTGATAGGTTGATGATTATGATGATGATATGAATTGTGAATGGTAGTTTGGAGTTATGCACTTGAATGGTAACATGGACTGCTTAGAGATGTCTAATAGCTCACTTAATGTGTGTGACTGTTGTGGGTGTAGAAATGCTAGCTATGATCTTGAGTGGTATAGTGATGTGATGTCGAGATGTGTGAATTATGATTCTCTATTATTCATGAATGTTATCGTGGATGGTAAGTGTTGAAATGAGAACTGCACCTATGTGATCACTTAAACTGTTTTTAGGGAATTAAAATATTGTATGAATGTGTCTGGTTCCATTGTGGTTGTGTGTGCGGAGTTTGGAACCGCTCTTGCAGGCTAGGTTCGGCGCATAGTTAAACCCAGTGGGTTCACTCAATTTCAATAGGAAATTGACCCCCCTCCAGTTCCTCTTTTCAGGTTCGCGTGGTTAGAGTGAGTGAGTTAAAGTTCAGGAGTTTCCTTGTGTGTCGAGTGTCAGTGTGTTGTTGGCGTGGAGGAGATTCTTGAAGGCTTGGACCAGGAGTTGACCCTTTTGTTGGCTATTTTGGGATTGGGTTGTTTTGTATCGATTGATTTGAACTTCGGGATAGTAAAGGAATTTTGGTTCGAACTGTATCTTGTAACAAGTTTTGGATTTTGAATAATGGAGGCGCTTCCGACTTACGCTTGTTTTAAGTTTTAATTCGATTTCAAAGTTATTTCTCCTTTATTTTTTTTATTATTTTTTATTGCTGCATCTTCGAGTGATGTTCAAACCGGTTCGACCACGGGTAAACCGGGTCGGTTTGGGACGTGTGTTACAGGTTGTGCAACCACAAAGAAGGTTAAATCCGAACATGAAGGAGGTCGTGAAGAAAGAGGTTATTAAATTTATGGATGCGGGGATTATCTTTCCTATCTCGGATAGTCCTTGGGTTAGCCCGTGCAAGTTGTTCCAAGAAAGGAGGGATCACGGTAGTAGCTAATGACAAGAATGAGCTTATCTTGACAAGGACGATCACCGGGTGGCGTGTTTGCATTGACTATCGTCGACTCAATGATGCCACTAGGAAGGATCATTTTCCTCTACCATTTATGGATCAAATGCTCGAGCGTCTTTCCGGTCACGAGTACTATTGTTTCTTGGATGGCATGTCCGGGTACTTTCAAATCCCGATCGCTCCGGAGGACATTGAGAAGACCACATTCACATGTCCTTTCGATACTTTTGCTTATCGACGAATTCCTTTTGGGTTATGCAATGGTCCCGCTACATTCCAATGATGTATGCTTGCTATCTTTGATGATTTTGTGGAAGATATCATGGAAGTGTTCATGGATGATTTCTCGGTCTTTGGGGATTCGTTTGATCTTTGTTTGAGGAACCTTGAGAAGGTGTTGCATCGTTGTGAAGAGACCAATCTCGCATTAAGTTGGGAAAAGTGCCATTTCATGGTCAATGAGGGGATTGTTCTTGGTCACAAGATCTCTAAAAAGGGCATTGAGGTTGATAAGGCAAAGTTAGAGACCATCTCTCAACTTCCTCCACCCTCTTCTGTGAAAGCCGTGAGAAGTTTCTTGGGGCATGCCGGTTTCTATAGGCGCTTCATTAAAGACTTCTCCAAGATAACTACTCTTATGACTCGGCTTCTCGAGAAGGATGTGGAATTTCGCTTTGATGACGAGTGCATGCGAGCCTTTGAACTCCTCAAGGGTAAGCTCACGAATGCTCCTATACTCATTGTTCCGGATTGGTCAAACTCATTTCAATTGAGGTGTGATGCTAGCGATTACGCTATTGGAGCGGTTCTAGGCCAACGAATCGACAAGAGATTCCATCCGATATACTATGCAAGTAAGACTCTCAATGATGCTCAAAGGAACTACACAACTATGGAGAAGGAGCTCTTGGCCATAGTGTTTGCTTTTGATAAGTTTAGGTCCTACTTGGTGCTTTCTCACACTATTGTCTTCACGGACCATCAAGCCTTGAGGTACCTTCTATCTAAGACCGATGCTAAACCAAGATTGATTCGATGGGTTCTTTTGTTGCAAGAGTTTGACATTGAGATTCGGGATAAGAAAGGATCTGAGAATGTAGCCGCCGATCACTTGTCTCATTTGGAAGAAGCTGAAATGGTACTCAACGGTAATGAAGAGATCAACGACAACTTCCTCGATGAGCTATTATTCGCTCTAGCGACTTTGGAGTTCGAGGAACCTTGGTTCGCGGATTTAGCTAATTATCTTGGGAGTGGATACTTGAAGTAGGGCCTCTCTACTCAAGACAAAAGGAAGTTCTTTGCGGATTTGAAGCATTACTATTGGGACGATCCTTTTGTATTTCGAGTTGGATCGGATGGTATGATAAGAAGATGTGTCAATCATGGAGAGGCGAAGGACATCATACGACATTGCCACTCCGGTCCTACGGGTGGACATCATGGAGCAAATCGCACAGCTCGTAAGGTACTTGAATCCGGATTCTTTTGGCCCTCGATCTTTTGAGATTGTCAAGACTTTGTTAACGTTCAGGTAACATCTCTTCCCGTAATGAAATGCCTCAAAATGTCTCGGTAGTGGTAGAAATATTTGATATATGGGGTATTAATTTCATGGGACCGTTTCCCCTTTCACATGGTAACAAGTATATATTAGTTGCGGTTGATTATGTGTCTAAATGGGCGGAGGCACAAGCTTTGCCTACCAATGATGCCCGAGTCGTAGGGAAGTTTCTTGTTAAGTTGTTCACCCGTTTTGGTGCTCCTCGTGCTATCATTAGTGATCGAGGTACTCACTTTCAAGACAATTCGATAGAGTATGCCGCCGGTTCGGTGTTACTCATCGAATGTCCACCTCGTATCACCCTCAAACTAGTGGCCAAGCCGAGGTTACTAATAGGGAGCTTAAGAGAATTTTGGAGAAAACGGTCGACCAATCACGAAAAGATTGGTCGACAAAGCATGATGATGCTCTATGGGCCTACCGCACGGCTCACAAGACCCCTATAGGCACTACTCCCTATAGGATGGTCTATGGTAAAGCTTGCCATTTGCCGATAGAGCTTGAGCACCGATCTCTTTGGGCGTTGAAATTTCTAAACCTTGATATGAGTCTCGCAGGAGAAGAGCGTAAGTTTCAGGTACATGAGCTTGAAGAGTATCGTCATCATGCATATGAGAATGCTAAGCTTTACAAGGAGAAGACGAAACTCATTCATGACTCCCGTTTGAAATCGAGCAAGGATTTCAAAGTTGGTGATCAAGTCCTCCTATACAACTCTCGGCTCAAACTCTTTCCTGGGAAGTTGAGATCTCGTTGGTCCGGACCATTCACGGTAACTCAGGTATTTCCTTATGGCACCGTCGAGGTAATTTCTCCGTCTCAAGCCGAACCTTTTAAGGTGAATGACCATCGACTTAAGCATTATGTTGTTCATGATACTATTGGTGCGGTCGAGGTTTTGTCCTTGGTTATGCCTTGAGTGTTCTAGGTTTCCTCTAGCTAGAGACGTTAAAGAAGCGCTTCATGGGAGGCACCCCATGTTATCCTTACCTTTTCACTTTTATGTTTTTGTGTTGTTTTAGCTCTTTGAATAAGATGTTGATAAGCACTTAGGAGGATCACTCTTAACCAATGATCATCATGGAACTCTTTCACCACTATTACGTCCTATGCTCCTCTCTACCAACGCGGTAACTTCGTTCCACCTTACCCTCTCTCTCTAGATCATTGAGGACAATGTTCATGTTAGTCGTAGGGGAGTTTGAGGTTTGGTGTGATTATTTGTGGTAGAGATGTAATGTTATGCTTTGATGATTTGCATGATCTTGATTGTTTCCAAATTCCTCTATTGTAGAATTTTCCAGTTCTTGACTTTTGGTGTTTAGTTGACTTCAAGCTTTCATAATGACGTGTAGACTGTTTCACTTAGAACCTATAACCAGCATGTTAGCAATAATATCAAATGAGTCTAGGCCAGAACAGAGATTTTATCACTCTTGTATGTTGGTTTGTTGGTTTGATACGTGTTTTTGTACCGCTCGATAACACCGGTCTAAGATGATGAAGGCAATCAAAATTTCTCCACATTCAGCCTGGATCATACACATTTTCACCCTTTTCCATGTTTATCTTCAACTTTTTGGTCCCTCGTGATTGTGGCTTGAGATTAGACGGAAATCCAATTCGACATCTTGTGTGGAAGTTTTAAGGGGCTAGGGTCAAGTGGCTAGTTTGTGAAGAGAATGTTCAAAAGAAAATACTCAAAAGAAAAGAAAAGCTAGGCAAGCTCGGCACCTAAGTGAAGTGTCGGGTTGAGCACTAGCAAAGGAAAAGGCTGTAAGCTAGGCAGGTTCAACACCTAAGTGAAGTGTTGAATCGAGCACCAGTATGCAGTAGGAAAAAAAAGAAGGAAAAAAGAAAGAGTTCTTAAATGAGGCCCTTGTTGTAGTGATCCTAGCTAGAGCTTGTAAAGTGCAGATTTAGAGGCGGATGAAGTCGAGTCGATAGCCACATCACGATCACTCACCACTTTCAAAAATTTTCCTACCCCCACCTAATCCGTTCCATTTCCTGAGTTCAAGTCCTTTTGATTAGAGTTGGTGTTGTCGTGGTCGGTTTTGCTGTGTCCCAATTAACCACTACTTGGAGTGTGCAGAGAATAGTGAAATCTAGACTTGTTTGGTTGACGTCCTTGCATGTGTAGGTTAAGTTTGTTCGTGGAACAGTTTAAGCCAAATTGTTATTACTTGAATCTCAATGGGGCCGATCTTGTCATTTGTGAACTTGGATGTTTTCTAATTCATTTGCTTGAGGACAAGCAAAGCTTAGTCGTAGGGGAGTTTGATGTGACTTTATTTCGTGTGTTTTAAGCCCTCGATTAGCCTAAGGATCTCCCTTGTTTGATCTCATTTTGCCATGATTAATATGCTTTTATTGAAGTTTTATGCAAAGTGCTCTTTTGTTGTCTAAGTGCCAATTTGAGGGCAATTTCAGTGCCTATTGGAGTTTTATATGTGCATTTTCAGGCATTGGTGTCATAGTACTAGTGACAAGGAGCACGTAGGATCAAACGGGAGGTCAATCGGAGCTAGGACGGAGGAGTTATGGCCTTGGCAAGATTGGAAAAAATGCAGCATTCTCTGAAGGAGTTTTCGGCGAGAACTCTAAGTTCTCGCCGAAAACTATCGTCCGTTCACAAATAGTAGAATTCCAGGATTTTTAAGCTGAAGTGTGAAAAAGTTTTCGGCGAAAACCTCCCAAGTTTTCACCGAAAACCTATGAAGAAAAGTCAAGGCTGCTCAGTGATTTGCATAGGAATTTTCGGCGAAAACTGAAGAAGTTTTCGCCGAAAACTTGGAGAGAAATCTACACAATATATAAAGAGGAAGCGGTCGAAAATTTGGGAGAGGAATGAATATTAATTTTACACTCGACAGCCTCACTCTCTCTCTCTCAACTCATCATTGGCGATCAGCCCTTCCTCTCAACCGATCATCCCTCTCCCTCCTTTGTTGATCAACTTGAAGATCAAGGAGCTAAGTGAAGTCCTCCATACTTTGGATTGAAGCTTGAAGAGCCAAGTTGCAAGATCCTCCATGGAATCAAGTTGCTTCCATGGTTATGCTAGGCTAAGCTTAGGTTTAGTTTAGTGGGGGATGGATCAAGCTAGGATAGGTGATTGATTGTATGGATTGAGTTTCTCATAGCCATTTGTGTAAGATGATGATCCTAGACCTTGTGCTTGTTGTCCATGGGAACTTAACTTGTACTTTTGGTACTTTGTTTATGTCTTTCAATACATGAGAATGATTGATTGATGTTGATCTAAGGTTTTAGGATTGTAATTGAATGATTTGAGAGATTGGATTGTGGGGTTGGTTACTTAAATGATCACTAAACTTTGACAAAATAACCCGGTAGTCACTGTTCTTCAAAAAATTTCTTAGCACTCACACAACTTTGGCCGATTATCCTAGTAGTCACTACCGTCTACGGACATCCAATTTTCCATCCATTTGCATACGTGGCGATGCCATCAAGACAGCCACATCATCTAAATTGCCACATCATCTAACCCAAACCCCAAACCCAAACCTAAACACCCACCCAATTACCAAACCAAAACATCTAAACCAAATCAAACCGAACCACCGTCGGAATGCCTCACCATCGCCGCCCCGCCGCCGCCGCCCCGCGCCGCCTCCCCACCGCCCCGCCGCCTTCCCTTCTTCTTCTTCGCCAGATCTGAACAGAAGTGTCATCACCAAGTCGGCAAGTCTCCTCATCGGATGAGTTTCGGAGCACGAAAACGAGATCTGAAACCCTAATCAAGGAGACTTGGATTGAGACCTTGAGGATGGATTCCGGATCGGAAGCGGGGTTGGGACCCATAGCCGAGAATATTGCGGTGAACCAAGGGTTTGGATAGCGGGTGACGTTGCAGACGGCTCTGATTGAATCGGCAGCGGAGGTTGCGGGAGGGAGATTTTCCGGCTTTGGGGATTTGTTCCTATTGTGGTGGATGACGGTGGTGAGTGTGCCTCCTGCGAATCGATTAGTACCACGGGTCGAGTTGGCTCGGCGGTCAACGCCACCGACGAAGAGCCTGCTGTTCTTCTTCCCAGAGCTTCCCTTTACCCTCAGCCGGAGGAGCCGCCATTGAAGCAGAGGTAGCAGAGTCGTCTCTACCGCAAGAGGACTGGTGGTGATCCCTTTTCATTGCGGCGGTGGTGGTGAGGCATTCCGACGGTGGTTCGGTTTGATTTGGTTTAGATGGTTTGGTTTGGTAATTGGGTGGGTGTTTAGGTTTGAGTTTGGGGTTTGGGTTAGATGATGTGGCTGTCTTGATGGCATCGCCACGTATGCAAATGGATGGAAAATTGGATGTCCGTAGACGGTAGTGACTGCTAGGATAATCAGCCAAAGTTGTGTGAGTGCTAAGAAATTTTTTGAAGAACAGTGACTACCGGGTTATTTGGTCAAAGTTTAGTGATCATTTAAGTAACCAACCCTTGGATTGTGCAATTGCAACCATTTTGAGCTTGTTTTCCTTGTTGTCATTTTGTCGAACACTTGGTGTGCATTTAGTTTTCAGTCATTTGAAGGTTGAAAGATCCTTTTGATTGTTAGACTAGTGTTATATGATTGACATGAGAGTGTCTTGCATCATTTACCTTATGTTAGATGAATAGCATAGAGATCAAGTGTTGAGCACTTCATTGAGCTAGTTAAGCACTCCATTTCCTTTGTTCACATAACGAAAGCATGGTGCGTTTGGTCTAGGATTAGAGAGTCAATTGTCCGAGAGTTCGTTGATTCTACTTGAGTGAATTGCATGGTCATTAGTTTATACATCGTTGCTTGAGATTCAATCCAGCTTTCATGAACCTTAAGCTTGAAGAAACTCCTTGCTAAACTAAACTCCCTTCTCTCTTGTTTGATCCTCAACTTACCTTGTTAGCTATTGTTTTACTTGTTTGGTTGGTTTATGATTTTGAATCTTTGTCACCAAAACTAAATCTCAATTTAAATGTTTAGACCGTTCATGAGCCTTGTGAGTATTAGCTTATGAGAGAAACTCGTGGAATACGACCTTGAATGTTGTGAGTTGAAAACCACACATCAACCGGTCCGACCATCCGGTTCCATCTGGTTATGATAACATGGGTTATTATTAATAAAAGAGACATAAGCATAAAGTAGTACATAAATATTTCATTAGTAGGCCTATAAACCACATTAACTAATCATAAAAAGAGTCCAAACATAATGAACAACAAAAACAAGTCCACACCAACCAAACCAAACTTAACTCCTTTTGGATTAACCAATTTGGATTGTTTCGATATCCAAATTGGCTTAGGTTCAAGACATGAATTGGGTAATGGGTATCCACACAACCCAGAATTACCAAAAAAACAATAATATCCAAAACTATCAACTCCATCGGGAATTGGTCCACTAAAATTATTGTACGACACATTAAAACTTCCCATCACCTCAAAATGAAACCCTGTAATAGGACCGGTTAGGAAATTTTTCTCAACGTGGAATGATGTCAACCTAGGTTCTTCGGTCGGGCGATTCGTCAATTGGGGAATCGAATAAGGAATTGGCCCTGAAAGGTGGTTGTTAGCCAAATCTAGGATTGTTAAGCTCTTGCATTGCCCCAAGTTTTCAGGAATTCGACCAGAAAATTGATTGTCACTGAGATCCAAAATTAGTAAACTTGTACATAGGCCAATCTCTTCAGGAATTTGTCCAGAGATGGTGTTATTGGGAAGTTTTAAAAATGCTAATGACTTGACAGAACATAGAGATTGGGCGTCTAAAGTTCCAGTGAAGCGAAACCCAGATAAGGTTATCGACCCCACTGATTTGGAGGCACCACAATGAATACCGTGCCAATGATCTTGACATGGATCGGAGGTCATGTTCCAACCTAGTTTTTGGGTTGGAAATTTTCCTCTAGATAACTTCTTCATGAAACGAACTAAAGACTGCTTTACATCTTTTTCAGATTGTGATGATAGTATTGGAATTGTTAGAGAGATGAAGATCAACATTATGATGAGAATTCGAGCCATTTTCTTCATTCGATAACTACGAATGGACTTCTTTTAAGCAGGAAAACTCTAGAATTGTCAACTTTAAGGTTTTTGTGTTTGCAATGACATAAAAATGAGTTACCTTTATAATGGGGGGAAGGAAATGAAGGGTTCGATTGTAGACAAAAGAGAGGATTTTGATCATGAGTTATACACTTATAGTAAGGTTGATTTAAAGGTATAATGGAGCTGAGTATAATTGTGGACACTAGACAATTAATTGACTTGTCTATATCATTGGTCAAATGTACAACTATTTCAATTATTTTATTTTGTTTCCTTTCCTTTCCTAAATCCTAAGTTGGAGTCCAATTTGGCATCGGTGATGATTTTGTTATTTGGGTGTTATGTAGGTGTAATTTTTTTATACACAGTTTGGGGTTGGCATTAATGGGAAACGTGTAATTCGCCAGCTATGAGGCAAAGTCATCCGACTAGTGTATATGTTTGTTGATTTTTTTAATTTAATTGATCAGAAAATTCGGTCAAAACAACTCATGACCAAAAAACCTTGATACCTAGGTGAATTTGCCACATTTCTCGATGTTTGATAATTATTATACGACCATAATTATTTAGGTATTTTTTTTATGAAATGGTAGGGGTTTCATTTCATCAAAATCAATGTAGCACTATACAATCAATCAGACACAAAGAAGAGACTATAAAACTACTGATTTTTAGATGAAAGCTAAAATCGCTCTATCATCTAATCTACCAAAAGCAAAATACTTGATGTCATTCCTAATCCTATCTACCAAGCTCTCTATAGAAGTGTGAGTATCACTATAGATTTGACCACATCTCTCCCTCCAAATGGAGCTCGAGATTAAACACCAAAGTAGCCTAAATGAGTATCCACATGATCAATAACTTTGCCCCAAGCTGTATCATTTATCTCTGGGATGAATGTGTTCAGTAGACGTTTAGAGTAGTTGCACTCCCATAATAGATGGTCCCTACAATCAACTCCAGAATCACATAACACACAACTTATTAGGTTGTGGTTAGTCCAGCAGCTAATTTAATTTAAGTAAAATATGAAATATAAAATTTTCTTAATTTTAAATTATTCGCTTGCTACCATTGTCGAATGTACTATCGTGTTTCATAAATAGATCCCACTAAGCTATGGTCATGATGCTCCATCGTAATTATTAATTATGCAGGAAAAAGGCAGCGGATCAGCGTCCAATACTTTGCAGGGTTTGAAAAGTTCCAAACCCTCCTCCAACCATTAGATCTAGTTTGACCCTTTGACCAATCTAATGGTCCACATTTGTTATGGGTATTTAGCACTTTACACACAAAATTTAATAATTATATTTAATTTAAATATTTTATTATTATATTTAATTTAAATATTTTATTATTATATTTAATTCAAAATTTTTTTTTCTGGTGACCGACGGTGACACTCCAGCGCCCGGTCGCCGGTGACTTTTCCAGCGACCGTCCCCAGTGACTTTTTTGGCGAGGCTTCAACGATTTTTTCGGTGATCGACCAAACTCCAACGACTTTTCTGGCGAGGACAAGTTAACTAGTTAATCTGGTTTTTACATATAACTAGTTAACAGGTTATCTAGCAGATAACTAGTTAACTAAATTGGTTAACATGTTATTTTGCTAATAACTAGTTAACGAATTACCATGATCAATTAGCTAAAATTTTTATTAACATGTTATCTCACTAATTATGTTATTTTTAATTTAGATAACTACTTAACTTTTTATCAAGTTGTTAACTATTTATCTAATCGAGTTATCAAGTTGTTAACTAGTTAATCAATTGAGTTAACATGTTATTTCGCTAATAACTAGTTAACGAATTACCATGATCAGTTAACTGAATTTTTTATTAACAAGTTGTCTCACTAATTATGTTGGTTTTAATTTAGATAACTAGTTAACATCATGCTTTATCGAGTTAACTAGTTATCAAATTGTTAACCAGTTATCTACTCGAGTTAACTAATTAACTTATCGAGTTAACTAGTTATCTTATCGTGTTAACTAGTTAAACAATCGAGTTAACTAGTTAACATCATGATTGGATAACTAGTTAACGTGGTTATTTAATTGATAACTAGTCAACTAATTATACGAACTAGTTAACACGTTATTGAACAATTGGATTATATAGTTTAAATATTATTCCAACAATGTCAACAATATAAAAAATAGTGACTGAAACTATAATTATTAATACTAAAAAAAGAAAAATATTTATAACTTAAAATACAGTGACTAAATTGTAATTTTTAACATTTGCTAAGTAATTCTCAAGAAGACATCTCTCCGACGATGTAGCTGTCGCCGGTGCCTGCAATTAGCACCTAAGCCTACAAATACCCTCTAAAACCAATCTCCTAACAAGAACAGAACCCAACCCCCTAACAAAACCGAACCCAGCCCCTGCAGCGAGACAACCTACCCTGCAAAACAATTTCCCAGCGAGGATTGTCAAATCTATAATGATAGGCTTGCAGTTGAAAGTCAATTCGGAGAGCATCAACTCTTAGAGTTGCACCACTTCGTCACCACCCCCATCGACTCTCGGTGGATCCTCTTCCGATTCAGTAGTTGGTCTAGTTTCGCCAGGAATCAGGGGTGGAATGGTGAACTTTGTATGATGGATTGTGGATCTGGTGGTTGGAATTGAAATCGTGCTTGGTGGATTTGATTTTGTCACCGTTGATGTTGTACCCTAGCTTTGAAATCGTGCTCGGTTAGAAGAAGAAAGAAGGGATGTTGAAGAAATGAATAGTGCTTCTTTGTCGTGTGGAAACAGTGGTGGTGGTGGTGGGCTGGAGAGTCGAGTTCGGGAAGACGATGAGGCTACGACGTAGGGGCTTAAGACTACGGTGGTTTGGACAGTGAGGGCTTTAATGGCGACGATGGCGAGGAAGAAGTTGGTCGGAGATGTGGCGAGGGGGAGAAGAGAATCCGATGAAATTTGAGAAGGTTTATGGAGAAGGATTGTGGCATGTGGTGATGTTGGCGACGTTGTTTTTTGGG
This sequence comes from Linum lewisii, assembly GCA_034768395.1. NCBI lineage: Eukaryota > Viridiplantae > Streptophyta > Magnoliopsida > Malpighiales > Linaceae > Linum > Linum lewisii. The sequence goes on from CM068300.1 coordinate 17,424,341, forward strand.
TGGGGGGTGGATATTAGGGTTAGGTTTTTTAATTTTTTGAATGGAAAAAATTTCCTCTTGTCTTTTGGTTTGGAACGTTCCAAACTTAAACGTTTGGACGTGGATCCGATGCCCAAAAAAATCATATATTTCAAATAAAAATAATAGAAACAATAATATAATGATAAATATATCACTTTGAATTTTTTATTTCTAGCAACCAAAATGTATGAACAATATAAATACTAAAAGTTTAGCTATGTAAAAGTATAATCCGATAATCTTATGCGAAAATAATATATTATCTACCCTAAGAAAGGGGGGTCTTGGTTTGAGTAGACTTGACAAATCGGGCAAGTTGGGTTTATATGGGTGGGTCACTATGGGTTACGAGTTATTTCGGGTTGGGTCATTCAGGTCACGGGTCACCATATTTGAAAATTGACCCTAATCCTAAACTTTCGGATCGGTTTGCGAGTAATTTCGGGTTACAAGTGCATTGTGTCATAAAAAAATATTAAACATCATTATAACAAAATTATTAGAACAAGGGGTTGGTTACTTAAATGATCACTAAACTTTGACCAAATAACCTGGTGGTCACTGTTCTTCAAAAAATTTTCTAGCACTCACACAACTTTGGCCGATTATCCTAGCAGTCACTACCGTCTACGGACATCCAATTTTCCATCCATCTGCATATGTGGCGATGCCATCAAGACAGCCACATCATCTAACCCAAACCCCAAACCCAACCCTAAACACCCACCCAATTACCAAACCAAACCATCTAAACCAAATCAAACCCTCCTTCTCTTTCCTCTTCCTCTTCCTCTTCCTCTTCCCCTTCCTCTTCTCCACCCTCACTCCCTACCACCGTCAGAATGCCTCACCGCCGCCGATTAGCAGCTGAGAAAGAAAAGGAAAGAGGAGGAAAGAGAAGGAGGGGTTTGATTTGGTTTCGATGGTTTGGTTTGGTAATTGGGTGGGTGTTTAGGTTTGGGTTTGGGGTTTGGGTTAGATGATGTGGCAATTTAGATGATGTGGCTGTCTTGATGGCATCGCCACGTATGCAGATGGATGGAAAATTGGATGTCCGTAGACGGTAGTGACTGCTAGGATAATCGGCCAAAGTTGTGTGAGTGCTAGGAAATTTTTTGAAGAACAGTGACCACCGGGTTATTTGGTCAAAGTTTAGTGATCATTTAAGTAACCAACCCTTAGAACAAGTATACTCAAATTTGACTATCAAGTTAAACTATTAAATGAAGAATGTAAGATGTAGAAATTGATATAAAATTACATTTGATAGCCTCTACAACGTGTATACAAACATATAACGATGCAAGTTATAAACAATGCACTTAAACTAATGATGTAAGATAATGTACGAGGATTTCAAATGTAGTTTTGAAACATGATTTCATATCAAATATGCACCATATTATGGTTTTGTGAATATTTTACAACCAATAATGTTGTTAGTAATGACATTCGAGATTTATAGTGACATTCGAGATTTATAGTGACATTCGACATGATTTATATTGAGTATAATATTTGTGATATGTGATATTTATGAATTATGTCTTACATGATAAAAGAAACAAAATGACAAAAGTTATAAAATTGAAAATCAAGTAAGACTAAATATTAAAAAAATACATAAGTGACATGAAGAATGACAATATTTATAGGCACCACTATGCTTTTTTGGGTCAACGAGTGGACCCTAAACTCGAGCCTAACCCACCCCAAAAATTGTCGGGTTCTCGGGTTCTGGTCATTTCGGTTCGGGTGCCAAAATAGCAAACCCAACCCTAAACTTCCGAGCGGGTTCGGGTTGAGTCAACGGGTCGATTCCAAAATTTTCAGGTCTAGGTTTGAGAGATATGAAGTTATGGAATATAGTTTTAGTCTATAGCCGTCTATGGGACATTTTCGCTAGCCAAGGTTCGATTAGGTTGCTTGGCTTAACCATTATAGAATCAAGGGGAAAGATTTGGCTTCTCTTCCCCCTAGCACCAAATCTTGGGTCTATTGTAGATTGCTTAAAGACATGCTTTCTTTCCTTTCCCAGTACTCAAATAATGATGAAGTCAACAAATGGGATAATATTGCATATGATAAACTCAAACTCTCAGTTATTTGGAGTCTATAAGAATTGTCCATTCTAGGGTGTAGTGGTACTAGCTTATTTGGGATTTTGGCTGCTAACCTAGAAATGGTTTCCAGGCTTGGCTTTCTATTCTGGGTCGACTCTTAACCAAGGATCAGCTGATTAAATGGGGAGTTCAAGCTTATCCTAATAGTGTTCTTTGTGGTTCAGGAGACTATGAATCTCATAGTCATTTCTTTTTTTAGGGAAAATTGTGTTTTCCCCCCTCAACTTGGTCAAGTTAACAAACAGCCCCCTATACTATGAAATGATCAATTTACCCCATCCTACTATGCCAACCTAATAAACAGCCCCTTCCATCCAAAATTCCGTTAAGTGATGACTCACCAATATGACTAATCCACAATTAATGATTTTACATTGCCACATCAACGACTTTCATCCATCTCAACTCGGCCAAAGGATGGTGACATAATAAAAATTATGTCAGATCAACATAATCCGGATTAGGAGTGGTGACAAAAGTTGGATTATGTCTATAAGACATAATCCATAAGAGCCATTAGATCTCCATATATTAGATTCAATGATGGAGGGATTATATTAATAAAAATAATGGGATCCCACTATTTATTGTGCCATATTAAATATTTTTATTACCCCAAATTGCATTATATTACTTACCTTTTCCATTTTCATTCCTCTTTTAACCGTTGCCACAAAAAAAAACCGCACCCCATTCTCTCCCAAATCTTCTCTGCATTCAGTCGCCGAACCCGCCGATTCAATCTCTACATTCAGCGAACCACTACCGGACGTCATTCCACTGCCGATTCCTAGTGCTCATTTTGTGTTTCCGATTCGATTTCTGGTGTGTGGTGTAGCCGCCGTCGTTTCCTTGAATCTCGTTCGACCTATAATCAAGTTTTGATTTCTAAAACTGCATGTTCGATCAGACCTACTTTTATTTGTCGATTGTGTTGGGTTAGGTTTGTGAACCAACATTCATCTCAGATATATGTTTTCTGCTCTGATTTTGGAATGACAAATACTATTATTAGGTTAATACTATTATCAAACAAGATTAGTGTTCGAAGAGTCTGATTTGTGGTTTAAGAGTTTTGAATCTCGTGCGGACCTGTTTTGAATCTGTATTGTAAATGGTGACTGCAACTGTGATTTGTGTGTGTGATTTGTTCTTGCTAATAATAGTATGTTATGATTACTATTTGTTCCAGATAATTGCCGCTATTATGATTGATTTTGAACATTTACTTGTCCCCGAACACAATAGTATGCATATAATAGTATTGTAGTTTTACTATTATTGATTGAGTTATACTGTGTTGTTTGGGGTGTAGTTTGGTTGTTCCAATAATTGTATATTAGGAATACTATTATTCTTTGATCAGGATGCCTTTGCCTCATGCAGATACAATTAATCTTGGATCAGGATGACTAAAACTCCTATTCAGAAAAGTGGGAAAAGGATTAAGTTGGTTGTATCCAAAAAGCCGAAGCCGAGGAAACCTGTTGTACCAAAACGTCCGGTAGACAGGAATGAACCGGTGAATAGGCCGGATCAACCTACTGTTGGTGAATCTCAAATGAATACACAGCAAAGCAAAGCTCGGTACTAAAACTCCTATGTGCATAGTCTCTGTAAAATGATTCGGCATCCTTGACAGTTTTGAACTCCAACGCCTCCCAATCAAAACACTACAAGAAATTGCATTATCAGAGACCGTAAAAAGCTATCCCCAAAAATTACGAAACGGTCCCTAAAGTCATTAAACGGTCTCCAAATGTATTAGGGACCGTTTACCAAATTGGTCCCAAACTTGGTGGTCCCTGATTCTATTGGGGACAGTAAAATGGTAGACGGTCCCCAATTTTTCTAGGGACCGTATGCTTATGCGGTCACGAAGACCGTATCTATGTTGATGGTGATTAGGGACAGTATTATGAAACGGTCTCTAAGTTTATAATCCTAGACCGTTTTCATCATCTTTAAAAAGTGAAAAATACCATTATGTCGGTAGCTGATTCACCGATTGTGGACCATTATTATTATACATAGCTCCGAGACAGCTTTGAACATGTAACGAATGTTGGAAATCTTGAAACTATAAACTCCAAATTTGATAAATCTGTGACGACCTTGAACATGTAACGAATCTCAAAGTAGTAAGCCTACAGAGATGTCAGGTCTTGTAAAAAAAATAAATACAGAGATGTCGGGTACTAGAGAAACTAGCAACATTTTATTCTGATGAGATTCATCAAGAGCAGAAAAGTCTAGAGAACAGATAGCCATGGAAGCCCTGCAAAGTATCAAGCAAAGGAGCCGTCTGGCATGCTTCCTCCACCGGACAGTCGGCCCACTTCTTCAGTATTGTTTCAGCAACGGCCGAGACCTGATGCTGCAACACAGCTGCACCAAGAGGTCCAACTAAGTTCAGCCTCGTTGCAACTGAAATAACATCTCTCATAGTGATGAACAAGCAACCCCTCTGAGAAGCCTCAGCATCCATCCCAAGAAGTCCACATATGAGCCCAAACACAGGAGCATGGTGGAATCGAACAATCTGAGAACCAATGTTGACATCTCTCATAGTTTTAAAAGATGGGATCTCTGTGAAAACTGTTGCAGCCACCCTCATCAGTGCTGACCCTTGTGCAATAGATCTGGACATTAAACCAGGTCGTGTTAGACACTAAATTTGGGAGGAATGATCAGCATACTAAACCAAAAGATAATGAACAAGCTAACCTTGAGCATAGCGGCCCGTGCTGCTTCTCTTTCTTGTTGCCTTTGCTCCTTCAATTCCATCTCTTCCATATATAAGTTGGTATGCTCTGATTCTTCTAGTATATACATCAATACAAGCAAAAACAACCAAGATTTAGATTATCACTCTGTACCCATGATGAAAGCAAAGTCCACAAGTCATGGTAATGAGAGAAAAGCTAACTTTCAAATAGGACTAACAACCCTACATCCTGCACCAGAGATACTTAATATGACTTCAGGAACTGAACAATTTTGCATTTAGAGAGATTGTGGAATGCATCTGCACATATGCAGTTACTTTACTTCAGTCAATGATGGAATACAAGGGAAGAGAAGATGAGAAACAAGACTCGTTTCAATGGCCACAAACCTTCTCAACATAGGAAGCAAACTGGGTTTAGATTCTTCTGCTCTAGATTACAAGACATGGATATCGAAGTTGTTTTTCCTCAGCATAGTCCACAAGATGCGTACCTAACCATTTGCTTAAGCAACCAACAAGAAGAGCTTAAACATCAATGGCAACATTAACAGAAACAAGCCAAACAGATAATGAAATGCAAGGAGAAAGAAGAAATATACCTTACCTCTTCTTCCGGCACAATAATCTTTCCATCTCCAGCTGATAACTCGTCCTTGAAAAAGAGATTTTCACATAGTCAAAACATAGGTATTAGAAATCGAAGTAAACTGAACTGCTCTACAAAACTAACATTGAGCTTCCTGATATCAGCCTGGAGATCACCGACGAGCTTCTTCTCCAACTCCTCGATTCGCTTCTTGCTATCTTCGAGTCTCCGATCGCTAGCAACCACATGGCCGACGATTTGCACGAGAGTTGAAGCGAACGGATAAAGAATAACTACACATGTATCTGGTACCTTGACGAATACTGGCGAACTGCAGAGTCGGAGAATGGAATAGAGGTTGAATGACTGACTTATAGCAGTAGCGGAAAAAAATCATGGAATCGGAGACGAGGTTAGCTAGGTTGAAGTGAGATAATGAGATTATAACAGAGAAGAGGAAGAAATTGAGATTTCTATTCACTGATCGGTGGAGCAGCTCCGGTGGAACGAGGCGACGAGGAATTGGGACGTGATGCAGCGGCAGCCGGAGGACGAGTGCGAGCGGTACAACACCTGAGGTGAATTCGACGTCTGTAACGAATCAGGGAGGCCGAAGTGTGGGTGTATGGAAGGGTTTCGACCTAGGGATTTAGGTGACAGATTTCGGTGAGTAGATCATCTGGAAGCTCAGTGCTTGGTGAGATGCGCGAAATTGCCCGATTTCGCTAACGTCACAACAGGAGTTTCGTCGGCAAATTGCAGGGAGATGTGTTTGGAATCGGAGAAGAGCCACCAGTAGTCCTCCTATTGTTTTTTTACTTTTTTTTTTGACAAATATTGTTTTTTTACTGAGACAGTCCCCAATTTTGTTGTATTTTACCAATAGCGGCAAAAATATTTTTGTAGGAGGTAATAGTTCCGCGCCAATGCTAAGAGGTATTGGGGACCGGATTTTATTATTGTATTATTATTTCCAAAAAATGATTTTTTATTTATTATAGGATTGGGGACCGGAGTTTTTTTAATGGTATAATTGGGGATCGTGTATTGATTAAATCAGAGATCGTTATTAACTACGATGGTCCAATATTTTCAACCTAATGTAATTTGGGACCGTTTATAAATTACGATCCTTAATTATTACAAATACGGTCTCGAATAATGCAATTTCTTGTAGTGAAAGCTACCTCAGGCACATCTAAGAAATTGAACAGAAACTAATGGTAAATAATAGTATTATATGTAAAACACGTATAAACACACACTAAAATAGATAAATATCAGTACTATGCGAATAACGAAACATCAGAATTCATATAATACTATTACTAGCTAGATAATAGTGTCGGTTATTTACAAACTAAAAAAAAAAATGAAAAATGAACGAAATATACACTGAAGATCCGACTGAAGACGATTATAAAAAAAAACATAAAAAATAAATCATTTATTATCTTATTGAAAATCGAGTTCATAACGAGTAAGTAAAAAATGAAGGTTTAGAAATAATAGTATTGGCTGGATAATAGTATTTTCTCCATACTGTGGCCTTACAAAAATTCAAGATTGGCGGAGATGGTGTAGTATTCACAGTCGTCTCTGAATGATTTACTTCGATTGAAAAAAAAGGAAGTAAGATATTTTCGGATTTGAGCAAGAATAATATTAGTAATAATATGGTAACTAATATAAATGATTGATTGCAAAGAATAAGAATAATATCATAATATAAATGCCTCCCCAAATTGACTCAAATATAATCAATGCAATTAATTCACTCATTCCATAATTAATCAGTTGGTTTGATTATGGAATCCCATCCTATGGCTGTGAATGAATATTGTTGAGGTGACATAATTTAAATTATGTCACCATCCTTTGGCCGAACATAATCAACCACAGCCTTAGGATTAGTAGATGTGATCTTATGCAGATTGTATATTGCAATTAATGTAATTAATTCGAATTTATTAGATTTGATTTATTAAGGGTAATATTTTATAGTAGGATCTTATATTTTATTCTATGCAATCAATCATTTATATCACTTACCAAATCATGCATAATATTATTCTGATTCAAATCCGAAATAAAACCTCTCTCTTACTTCTTTTTTTATTATTCAGTCCATATCATTTTCCCAACCTCTTTGCTTGTCTCATGGAGCCTCATGATCTATGAAGCCAGCCAACATCCTATGAGCGGAGGTTTTGATCTTAATCTCATACCCAATGATCCAATCGAAGAAAATCATTCAACAACGAATGAGAATACTGCACCATCTTCTGCCAATCTCGTAATTTGCAAGGCCATTATATATAAATACTAATTTCAAAACATGTCATTCTTAATAATCTCAGAATAATAGTATTTTCTGAATAATAGTATGTCCGAATATTTCTATTTTCCAGAACTTAACTTATTAGGAATAATAATACTGACAAAACAAGACAGTATCTTCCACAAGTATTTTGATCTTAATCTCATTCCATATAATATTTTCAACTAATACTAGTATTTTCATAATAATAGTATGGACTTTAGTGTTGCGATATTATAATATTTAATAATTGTGACAATATGGTATCGTTTCGTATTATGATAACGGTTTAAAGTTGTGTTTTAGACTATGCTGGTGTTCTAGTCGATTGGTTCAGTATTAAAGTTGTGTTCAATCCCGTTTCCAATATCGCCTTGAATTTTGGTTCTTAACTCTTGACCTTCGTTTAGATCCATGACTCTTAACCGGTTGAGTCCTGCCTACTAGAAGATCATGGTTCTTGATTGACTTTTCTTCTTCAGTTCCCCACGTTTTTCTGTTTCGTTAGTCATCCTGAATACAGTTATACATATCAGTATTATTAATCAAAATCGATAATCAAATCAAGATCAAAATTAATACTAGTAAGTTGTTCATACTAGTATTATGAATATAATAGTATAATGACAAACAGTGCAAATGATCAGAGCAGCAGATCTCACTGATAAGGATTCATTTCAAGAATACTAATATCAAAATCTATAACATGAATGCCCAGAATCGAAGCTCCTGATTTCATAAACACAAAACACAAAATGGACATGAACTGGAACAAAAAACAGCAGCCAAAGAGCAACAAAACGGACATATCAAAACAGAGAACAACCAAAAATCGAAGCTTTTCATGATTAGTAGTCGCAAAAATCGAAGAATAATAGTATTAACCTAATACGAGTATTGTTTCCAACCCCAAATCAGAGCGGAAACACATATAACAAAGATGAATGTTGTTCCACAAATCTAATTCCCAACAAAATCGACAACAAAACTAGATCTGATCGCACATGCAAAGCCAGAAATCCAAACCTGATTATAGGTCCGACGAGATTCAAGTCAGCGGCAACGGCGGAAACAAAATCGGAAACTCTAAGCAACTACTGACGAATCGGTAGTGGTTAACTGAATGTAGTTCGCCGTCAGAAGCCCCCAAAAATTGCATCGGAAACGGCGATTACGGCGAGTGGGAGTAGAAAATGATTGACGACAGTGAAAAATGAGAGAAAGAAGGGGACGGTTCTTCCTTTTCAATGGTTAAAAGGGAAAGAAATTGAAATGGTAAGTTAAATGATGTAATTTTGGGGTAATTAATATATTTAATATGGGGTAATAAATCATGGGATCTCATTATTTTATTATTAAAATTCCTCCACCATTGGATGTGTTATAGGAAGATCTAATGGCTCTTATGGATTATGTCTTATAGACATAATCCAACTTTTGTCACCATTCTTAATCCGATCTCAACTGAACTAAAAAAATTATAAAAAGAATTAAATTTAATTTATAAATAAAAGAATTATTTTTTAAAAAATATTTCGTTTATGGATTTTAATATTAAAAATGAAATTCAATTTTTTTCTAAAAAATATAAATATTTTTCTAAAAATAACTTTGAAATTTTTAAATACAAAATATTTATTTAGTTGAAAAAAATAAAAATAAATAAAAATCCATAAAAATTTAGATATATACTTTTTAATTTATAAATGTATAATTAATATTTTTATTGCCTGTTGTACTAAAAATGTACTGTCATTAATGATGTGGCAATGTACTGTCATTCATTATGGATGAATCATATTGGTGAGTCATCATTTAACGGAATTTTGGATGGAAGGGGTTGTTTGTTAGGTTGGCATAATAGGAGGGGGTAAATTGATCATTTCATAGTATAGGGAGCTGTTTGTTAACTTGGCAAAGTACTACTTTCCTTTTTTTATTACAGCTGTTCTTTGGATCTTAGTATTAAACTGCTTGAGCAATTTACTGCTATCACAAATGATGATGATAAAAACAATCCTCAGCATCTTCAGTAACTTTGCTTTGAATGCAAGAGGGTTTGTAAGAAGTGTTGTTCTGAGTTCCATGGTGGTGCATATCTAGAGGGAGCATTGCTCAAGGATTCATATGGCTCCTCCAACAAGTGTAGATACTTTGGTAAAGCGTATACTCTCATAGATAGGTTATCAAACGTTGGGGGGTACAAATTTTTCAACTGCTCTGTCCTCGTTTGGTTTTTCTTTATACTTGTAGGCAGGTTCACTACAACAAAATACACTTTTAGTCACGGTTTTTCACCCTTTTAGTCACGGTTTTAACCGTGACTAAAAAAAATTAGTCACGGTTTCAGAAACCGTGACTATAATGAGCATTTTTTGTCACGGTTTCTGAAGAAACCGTGACTAATTTTTTTGTCACGGTTTTATAAGAAACCGTGACTAATTTTAGTCACGGTTTCTTAAGAAACCGTGACAAAATATGGTCATTTTAGTCACGGTTCCTATACAAAAACCGTGACTAATTGTAGTGACCAAATAGCAATGTTCAGTGACTGAATTTGTAATTTTCTAGAATTATAGAACCAAACCCTCAATTCCTTCTGTTATGCAAAGTGATCCAAAAATTTAGACGGTTAACAAAAGGTCCCAATTAAACTTCTTCAGTTATGCAAACTAGTCACTCCATTTTACAAGATTTCTAATAGGTCATTAATTTATTTATTGGACTGAAATAACAAAAATTAAAATTTTAATTAATTAAAAAATAAAATAATTACAACTTTTTATACACACAGACCCCCAAACTTTACAAAAATTGCACAGAGACCCCCAAATTTTTTTACTACCACCGCCGTCGTCGCTTCGTCGTTGTCTGGATCTGGATCTGGATCTGGATGGCGTCTCGGATCTCCAGAGCTTTGGGAGGAGGAGGCTTCGGCGGCGGGTTGTGACGGCTGTTTTTGGGAGGAAAGTTTGGGAGGAGGAGGCTATGGCGGCAGGCCGTGGCGGCGGTTTGTGTGGGAGGAGGAGGTTGCGGCGGCGGGCTATGGCGGCGGATTGGAAGGGCGGCTGAGATGAAGGATGGAATTGCTAGTAATGGGCGGCTGAGATGAAGGATGGAGAATGCTTAGTTGGGAGAAGATCACTACAACAGAACAGTTGTTTTGTCGCAGGCCGCCTGTGACAGAAAACACGGCCTGTGACAAAGCTCGTCGCAGGCGGTGCGCTTTGTCGCAGGCTGGTCGCTGTCTGTGACAGCTTTGTCGCAGGCCGCCTGCGACAAAGCAATGTCTGTGACGGGCTTGTCGCAGGCGGCCTGCGACAAAGGCCTGTCTGTGACGGGCTTTGTCACAGGCGGCCTGCGACAAAGGCCTGTCTGTGACGGGCTTTGTCACAGGCTGCCTGCGACAAAGCTCTGTCTGTGACGGGCTTTGTCACAGGCTGCCTGCGACAAAACACTGAATGACCCCCTAAAGTTCACGGGCACCATTCAGATCTTCCGAAACTCTCTCTTTTCTCCTCTCTTTTGACGCCTCCGATGAAGTTTGTCTCCTATTCCGCCGTCCTCCGACATCCCAAAGCCTCCTCCGACGTCTCATAACCCCGTCCGACGTCCCATAGCCCGAGTCCGACGTCCTATACCCCTCTTCCATTGTCCCAGATCCTCCTCTGATGTCTCATAGCCCCCCTCCAACTTCTAAAACCCCTCATCCGACGTCCCACAACCCCCTCCGACGTCTAAGGCCCCTCTCTCGACGTATTGCCGCTTCCACCGACAATCTCCACCATCTCCAGGTGAGTAATATAATCTGCTCAGATCATTTTAGTATTAAACGAGTTCTTGATTTCATATTAAACTAGTTTCTGATGGCTTCTTTCCCCAGATTCATCAAGGTAAGATCATCATTTCTTGACAGCAGACCGATTTTACGCCATTGATTTACAATCGACTGTTCGTCAAACAGATCGATTTTCTAAGGTAAGATCAGCAGTTCTTCATTGTCTTGTCCAATGTTTTTTGGCATGATTCTGATTGGTTTCCTTCGTTCGTAGATTTCATGGAGATTCGATAGTTCTTTTTTTGCGGCAGTGCGTCGGGATTGTTTCCAGAATTTTGTTGTTGTTTTTATTCGGTAATTTTCTGTTCTTATTCATCATATTTGATAACTAATTTAAATATTAGTGTTAATTTGTAATTTTTGTATTTGACAATTAGATGTTCTTTTTGTGTTATTGCAGGCTAATGAAGCTCCTTCTCCTTAAGGCCAGTATCTATAGTCTCCGTGTGAAGAGTTGTACCTTGTGATTGTTGTACTTGTACTTTATTTGTATCATACTTATACTGTATTATGTTACTGACGTCTGTGTCAGTACTGTTTGTTTGTTCATTTTAAATGTATTATGAATTTGACTGTGTTGTTAGGAATTTCATTTGATACTTTTAGTAGTTTTTTTATGTTCTTAGCGTCGTTGTATTTTTTTTTCAACAGTAGTTCTCGTCCAATCCGGCAAAAATTTGAAAAAGGCTACGAAAAGCCTACGAAAAAGAGGCAAAAAGCCCGAAGAAAAGCCTGTTTAAAAAACCCATTCAGCCCAAAAAAGCCCCACAGCCTGCAGGTCCGACCCAACCCTGGGCTCCATTTTGTCACAGACAAATTGTGACAGACAACCGTCTGTGACAAAGTTTGTCGCAGGCAGCTGTCTGCCACAATCTGTCTGCGACAAACTTTGTCGCAGACGGCTGTCTGTCGCAGGCCGTCTGTGACAAACGTTTGTCACAGACGGCCTGCGACAGACAGCCGTCTGTGACAAAGTTTGTCGCAGACAACGCCTGCGACAAAATGCGCTTTGTCGCGGCTGTTTTTGTCGCAGACAAAAACGCATTTTGTCGCAGGCAGCGTCTGCGACAAACATCGTGCTTTGTCACAGGCCGGCCTGCGACAAACTGTGTTTTTGTCTGTGACAAAATCAATGTTATGTTGTAGTGGATGAATGAAGAGGAATGGTTGGGAGAAGAGGAATGAAGAGAGAAGAGAAGAATGGTTCAGAGAATGAAGAATGAAGAAGAAGGGAGGGATTTTGGGGAAGAGGAGAAGACTGAAGAGAGAGGGAGGGATTTTGGTTTAGAGAAGAGGAGAAGGGGAGATGGGATTGCCAGCATGGCACCCATTGATTGGTTCTTATATAAAGTTGGGATTGCCAACGTGGCACCCACAAATTGGCTCATCAGCTCCTAAACAATTAGTCACGGTTTTATTAAAACCGTGACTAATTTAGTCACGGTTTTACCCAAACGTGACTAAATTAGTCACGTTTTTAGTAAAACCGTGACTAAAAAACGTGACTAAATTGGTATTTTCTTGTAGTGGTTCCAAAAGTTTCAATAGTTTTCCTATGTTTTCATGTTGAGGAATGTATGCGGTAACTTTGAGGTTTTGATCTATTGATCGCCTCTCTCTTTTTTGGAATGAAAATCTACTACTCATAATTTTTTTTAATAAACTTCATTACACACAACTTAATGAGTAATCCCCATAGCATTATAAATAAACAATAAAATTACTAAACTTCATAGCTAATTATTAATTTTGATATATGATTACTAATTTAAAGAAATTTAGAAATGAAATTGAATTAAGAAGTATTAATTATAGTAAAAATTTGTGTATTATTAGGTCAATTTTAAATTTGGTAAAATAATTTTTTGAAACCGCTCATTAAACGATGTGCAACATCGTCAAATGGTGGATGAAGCATGTTGAATACTAGCTGGAAGGAATCGACAATAAGATCAAGGGTGTGGGATAAACGAAAAACAATGTGTATTAGCAACAGAGGATGTTACTAGGGTGGCTATTCGGTTAAATCGGTCAAACCGAACCGAATTTGGTCGGTCACCGATTTCGAGTTCGTCCCAAACCTGAGACCGTGCCCGCAACCGATTTGAATTCGGTTTGACCGTGACCGAATTCAAATCGGTCACGGTTAACCGAGTTGACCGATTTCTACCCGATTTTGAGTAGATCTAAGATTGGAGCCTCTGTTTTCTGCAGCCCTTGACGGTGACCGAAGAAGAAGAAGAAGAAGTGGAAGAAGAAGTGGAAGAAGTGGAAGAAGCAGAAGTGGAAGAAGAAGAAGAAGTGGAAGAAGAAGAAGTGGAAGAAGTGGAAGAAGAAGAAGTGGAAGAAGAAGAAGAAGAAGAAGAAGAAGAAGAAGAAGAAGAAGAAGTGGAAGAAGAAGAGAAGAAGAAGAAGTGGAAGAAGAAGAAGAAGAAGAAGTGAAGAAGAAGATAAGAAGAAGAAAGAAGAAGAAGAAGAAGAGAGAAGAAGAAGAAGAAGTGAAGAAGAAGAAGTGGAAGAAGAAGAAGAAGAATGGAAGAAGAAGAAGAAGTGGAAGAAGAAGAGAAGTGAAGAAGAAGAAGAAGTAAGAAGAAGAAGAAGAAGAAGAAGAAGAAGAAGAAGAAGAAGAAGAAGAAGAAGAAGAAGAAGAAGAAGAAGAAGAAAGAGAGAAGAAGAAGAAGAAGAAAGAAGAAGAAGAAGAAGAAGAAGAAGAAGAAGAGAGAAAAGAAGAAGAAGAAGAAGAAGAAGAAGAAGAAGAAGAAGAAGAAGAAGAAGAAGAAGAAGAAGAAGAAGAAGAAGAAGAAGAAGGGAAGAAGAAGGAAGAGAAGAAGAAGAAGAAGAAGAAGGAAGAAGAAGAAGAAGTGGAAGAAGAGAAGAAGAAGAAGAAGAAGAAGAAGAAGGGAAGAAGAAGAGAAGAAGAAGAAGAAGAAGAAGAAGAAGAAGAAGAAGAAAGAAGAAGAAGAAGAAGAGAAGAAGAAGAAGAAGAAGAGAAGAAGAAAAGAAGAAGAAGAAGAAGAAGAAGAAGAAAGAATGGAAGAAGAAGAAGAGAAGGAGGAAGAAAGAAGAAGAAGAAGAAGAAGAAGAAGTGGAAGAAAGAAGAAGAGAGAAGAAGAAGAAGTGGAAAGAAGGAAGAAGAGAAGGAGAAGAAGAAGAAGAGAAGAAGGAGGAGAAGAAGAAGGAGAGAGAAGAAGGGAGGAGAGAAGAAGAAGAAGAAAAAGAGAAGAAGAAAAGAAGAAGAAGGAGAAGAGAAGAAGAAGAAGAAGAAGAAGAAGAAGTGGAGGGAAGGGTCGGCCGTCGGAGGGTTTGGTCGGCTGGAGGAGGGTTTGGTCGGCCGGCGGAGGGTTTGGTCGGCATGGGGAGGATTTGGTCGGCGGGGTGGAGCTTCGGCGGGCGGAGGATGGAGGCCGCAGGATGTGCTGGGGAAATAGATCGAAGGAAGTGCTGCTGCTGCTAGGGGTTTGTTTCGGCGGCGGTGAAACAAGGAAATAGATCGAAGGGAAGTGCTGCTGCTGTTGGGGTTTGTTTCGGCGCCGGCGGAGGGAAGTGGGACTAGATCGGTGAAATAGATCGGATGGGGCTGGGAATGTGGAAGGTTGAAGAAGTTGAAGGGAAGGGAAGGTTGAAGAGGTGTTGGGGCTGGGAATGTTGAAGGGAAAGCGAAGGGAAAGAGGATGGACAGAGGAGGAGATACGGCCAAATCGGTCAATGACCGAATTAGAGGCATGTGACCGATGGGTTCAAACCTATGACCGCAGCCATTTTCGAGTTGATGAACTCGGTTAATTGGTCACCGAAACCGATTCCAAATCAGCCTCAATTCGGTCAAACTGAAAACCAAAACCGAACAAGCCACCCCTAGATGTTACGCCAGTGCGGCTCCATAATTCTCACCGCTAAAACCGAAACCAATTCATCATCTCTTTCCCCCACTTCACGGTTAAATTAAATTCAATAGCACTGCCATTCATCCCATTCTCTCACGATAATTCCCAATTCTTCCCAGCCATTAGCTCCAATGAGCCAAAGGAATTAGGGATTTTGATAGAGTGAGATTGGGAAGGGAATTCCCGTACAATCAATGCGATGGGGAGATTGTTCATAGAGGAGGTGCAAGGAGCTAAAGTGTTCAAGTGCAAGTGCTGCAAGATCGATTCCGCCTCCTACGACGACATTGTTTCTAAGGATTTCAAGGGCCGCTATGGCCGTGCTTATCTCTTCCGCAATGTGTGAGTTCCTTACCACTTCTTCTTCTTCTTCTTTCTTTCTCTCAGAAGAAATTAATCAAGCGAAATGCATACCCGTATTGGGACTGTTAGAGAATTCATGATCCGGTTCTTAGTTTGTTGGCTGCAATGTCCCTATAGAAATTGCCAAATTGGATGAATTACTTAACACAATGGAGGCGAATTACAAGAGGTTATAGGCGTTATTAATTTGGAAGCCACATGTCCTTTTTCTGTTTCTTATTTTTTATTGCATTAAGATGATAGATGGTGGGATATACAGTTTGGTTTAGGTAAGTGAGTAATGCGAAGGCAGTTTCGTTTGTGGATGTAGATGCCTTCTGTTGCAATAAATAATCACAGGTTGAACAACAATACAATTTATTCTAAGCATCAGAATGTTGCTCTGGATTTCGACCTATAGTTGTAATGACCCATATCACATGAAACAATGGCAAATACACCAAAGTTGGATTGTGTGCTAGTATATCTTGTAATCTGCTGTAATTTGAGTCCGGGTGTTGCTGATTACTCTGACTGGTTTTGTGTCTGACAGGGTCAATGTAACACTTGGACCCACTGAAGAACGGAAGCTTTTGAGCGGATTGCATGTTGTCAATGACATTTACTGCAGCTCTTGCCAGCAGATACTTGGTTGGAAATATGTGAGACAAATCCTAGCTACTCCTTCTCTGTTTGTCATTTAAAGCATGCATGTTAAATATATTTCAATAGAATGATTATTGTGGAAAATGATCGATTATGACACATAATCGTAGATAGGATCGGAAGTTGATAGAATGTAAAGACAAAGCAAAACAAATTACTTAATCCATGCATGTTAGATTAGTTTGATGTTAAGTATGCCCCAGTCATGAATGAATGGTGACTGAATCATGGAGATCAGGTTGACTCCGACTTGCTTTCCAACATATTTTAGGTAATAATCAAATCCAATGGAGGAAAATTGGGTGCTTATAGAAATACGTGGATCCCATCACTACAAATGCACATTGCCAGTCAAATAGCATTGCACTTTTTAGTGTTTGGCAGTAATTCTTATTTGATCTGGTTACATATATATTCGGTGCTAACCTTCCCACTATCTTCGCTGATTGACCGACTAACTAATCCTTTTTCCACTGTGCAACTATGATGTATATATTTTAGGAGAAAGCACATGAAGAGAGCCAAAAGTACAAAGAAGGGTTGTTCATCCTGGAAAAAGAGCGGATGTATAAAGATGAGCGGTGATGCTTTTTTTTTTTTTTTTCCAGAGAATTAAATACAACAATTTTTCTTTAACTGGGGGTAAACTAGGAGTAGTGGGTTAGGTTCCCAAGTTTTTTATATCATCTATAAGGACTTCTGAACACTCAGAATACCACACGTTGCATTCTCTTTGATCATACTACTAATGGTAGATTGGACATAAGAATATATTTTTGTAATATTAGACCTCTATATCTATCTATAATCTTAATAATATATATGAGAGATCATCAAAGTCTTTGTGCTACATAGTACAAAGTCATTCTCTCAAATTTTCATCTCATATATAATTTTAACTAAAAAAAAAATATATAAACTTTTAATAAATGCTCTCATGTTAAAAACTAATTAATAATTGGGTTAATAACATTTTTTGTCATTCAAGTTAAGGTTAGGTAATATATTGGTCACTCTACTTTCATTCTGTCAACTTCTATTCAAATTTTCATCCAAAATCTTAAGCTAACCCCATCAACTAAACTAATAATTATGAAATTTGATGTCATCAAAAACTCAATGATTAGATACAACCGATGTCGATCCAACTAAACCCCTTTCTACATGAGTGAGATTTCATTTCCTATATCTTCTTCATTTGTAATCTTCATCTTTATTAGGCTTCATCTCCTTCTTGAGCTTAATATGTGAAATAATAAGTTTATCATTTTCCCATCTCCAACCATCACAATCAGTGAAGAGTAAGAAACTGACGATTCATATCTCTACAACGAGCGAGATGGAGTCATTGGGTCCCATTTCTCGAAACTAATATTTAGGGGTGGCAATTTGGTTAACCACAAGAGGGTTTTTAGTCCTTTCCTAGGCTCTGATACCAAACAAATTATCCCAGTTTTTTGAACAAACATATTATCCCAATTTTGACCCTTTCCATTTTTGTCTATATCGTTCATTCTACAAATTTTCTAACTACCCATTTTTTACTATCTAATCCTCAAATTAATTTTCATTTTCCAATTGCCTATTTTTGACTTTTTCCTGCTCTTATAATTTTCAAAAACGACATGCTGCTTTTTTCATTATTATTATGCATACTGCTATCATAATGTATATTACTATTTTTGCGTTTACTATTTCTGTATCATGGTTTTCGTAAAACATTTTGTTAAGACTGATACTATTGCTTAATTTATTAGTTGGACACTAAACTTTTTTCTTGTTATTTTTCCATTTGTTTCGTTTTATTTTTCTAACGCTACGGATTGGTCTTCTACTCATCTTGTAGATATTTATTCTAATGAGTAATCGCTATATGGTCCTATAGCGTTTTTATCAATTAATTCGATTAGATATGTCATAAACTGATCTTCACGAATATATTCAGTCATAGTTTCAGGATCTTCTCTTAACCCTTTATTTTCGTTGTTTATGAAATTTTTGTATTCTAAAAGTTCTTCTTTAATGTCTTTCCAAGCCTCTGGGTTCTATTTTATTCTTTCATATATTTTATAAGTGAGTTTATTGAAATAAAAAATTATCTTATTTAACTCGTTGTCCATCCTTATAAGTTATAATTCTTTGCTTAGATCTGTGATCATTTGTTTTAATGTTTCTATTTCACTACTATCCTGGTTTTGATAAATTATCGTAATGTTTCTTATGTCTTCTTCTTCCTGATTCTGGTTATTTGATTCGTTTGGTTGGAATCTTTATGATTGGGTTAACCTCTCTATTCGATTTTTTTTATTTTCCTGGGATCTTGTTGTATAGATCTCCTACTAGGTTCGGCTTTTACTATTTTTAATGGTGCTTCTAAATGAATTATTGGTTTAAACAGATCTTCAATTGTGATGACTTCTTTATCCTTGAATGTTAAACTATGATGGCTATTTGTGAGAGCATAGTTTATTTGATATGTTACTGAAAATGGTTTACTATTTTCTTTCATAAGATCTTCTCTTTTTAGTTCGTATTTTATAACTATTGATGAATCTAATTTTTCATCAGTTAAACTTAATCCTTTTTGTAAATTTATATCAAATTTTATTATTCCACAATTTAGATTTTCTGATCCTTTAGCTATAATACTTTCTTCTTGATCTATAATTCTATCATCTCGTATCTCTAGTTCTATAGGAGCGTTAATCCCTAGTTTCATGGTAGATTTAATTATAATTTGAATAGTATTAATATGTATGTATGCTATCTTTGTTCGCTCTTCCGTTTTTACTTTACTTAATCTTTTCCTGATTTGTTCTTTATTGATAATTTGAACTAAGAAATTTCCATTTGCTTGGTTAAATGGAATTGTTACTTCTCCTATCATTTTCCCATATTTTATTATGTTTTCTCTATCAAAAAGTTTTGATAAGAAGGATTTTGTTACAAAATTTTGTGTTTCTAAAATTTGTTCTTTCTTTAATTCTTTTAACGTCTATTAATCCATCCAAAAAATAATTATCCTCTTCTTTTCTTTGTAGATAATCAAACATATTATCGTTGTTTTCTGTCATTTATTTAAAAAGAAGTTTTAACACTTGAGATTTTCATACCTGAATGGCTTTTCTGTTAGCTGCTCTTGAGTTGTTCCTTCGTCTAGTAATGCAGATCTTCGTATTTTCTTTTGTGGTTGATTTAGTGGGTATGGTTGGTGGTTTTTTATTTTTGGTAGTTATATGATTCTTCGCAAGACTCCAGAAACCTAAGTTTCAATCTTGCTTTGGCCTCCAGAACAAGAAGTTCAAGCCAACGAGAGAGAAAGCGAGACTATTCTTTGCTCAATTCTACTCTGAGTTTTATTTATGATTTACATTCTCCTTATATAGACGGAGAGCAGACGCTTAATGCGTCATTCATTACATCATAGCGTATGAAAAGAAAAGAAAAAGACATAAGTTAAAAAGCAAAAGATACATTATTGCTCAACTTTTGTTAGTTGGGAGTTGGCCAACCCCTTTTTGTCTTCTTTCTTACTCCATTATCTTCTTTTTTAACAATGAAACTTCATTATTATTTTCCAGCTGATGATGTTGCCGAATCTTTTCTTGCTTCGTTGTTTTCTTCCATGTCTTCTCAACACCACTCACATAAGTGGTCTTCATAGTTAATTAATAATTTGCATAACTGTTTTTTAATTGGTATTGGTAATACCATAAGGGTTCCACTTATTTCGGTGAAATCCTTTGTCATCCTATTTATTGCTTCCAATTCTTCAGCAATTAATTTTGTTCTTGATCTGCTGACGATGATAATGTCCATGCTACTGTAATTAACTTTTGATGGACTGTCTGGTTCAATGTTGGTTAATGCTCTGCACACTGCAAATAGTCCTTTCACCAGATGATCTGGTCTTCGTTCATAATTTTTGAGATTATCTCTGGACGGATAATCATTGTTTGATACTCTCATAAGGATGATTGTTTTTGTTCCCAGTAGTAGTTTTTCTTCTTCGTTAAAGATTGGATAGCTGCTGGTGTACTTTAGGAAGATTTCTCTTCCTTTCGCAAATGATTCCAAGTATCTTCGAATTATGAGCTTCATCTTCTGAGGAAAATATTCAAATGTCTTTATGGTAGTTGTGTAGATAGTATCTATAAGACCATACTGATGCAGGTCAAATAGTAGTTCTGGCGTTGATTCTTCGGTTACTACCGCCTTTGGTCCTCCTCGGTTAACGGGATAGAATCTCATTGTTGTATTTCGCTCCAGATTGTCTTCGTAGTTTATTATCATATTCCAATGGTTCATGAAACCTTGGAACGTTGGTTTCTTGCTTCTTCTTTTTCCCTAGTTGTTGGAATATTCTTGATGCTTGGTATTTTCATCACCATCTTCTGTTGTACTTGTTGTCCTGACGATTCTTTTAAGGTCATTGCTTTATACGATTGTTGGAGTGCTAGTTCTGCTTCCTCCTTTGTTTTGTAAGATTGATGCCGGACTGGCTTTCTCATAATATGTTGAGATGCAATTGCCCAGTTATTGTATGGTCCTCTGAATGGTCCGTTGAAAATGACGTACCATTTGCTATTTTTCCTTTCGTCTTCTTCATATTTTTCTTTTTCTTTTTCTTCTTTTTCCACCATATCAGCCCATCGTGTCGATTTGCTGCTAGTGGCTTGTTGTTGCTGTTGGATTGCTGATTTGTTGTTTGTGGCTTGTTGTTGCTGATGTATTTCTATGGTGCTGCTGCCAGGTTGTTTCTGTTCTTCCATGGATTTAATTTGTTGCTGTTGTTGCTGAACTTCCATGGGGTTTTTCTTTAGTTGTTTTTGCAGGAGGTTGATGGTGTTTTGTAGTTCCTCTTCCTCCCCCCTGCAGAGAAGGACTTGTGCTTCGAGCGCTTGACGACGCTCCCTTTTTTGCATCAGCTGATTCATTAGTGCTTTTATTGCTCCTTCCATTCTCTCGTTAGAGTGTCCGTGAAAGGATTGTTGCTCGACTTGATGTATTTCAAGTATGAATTGTAATAGTGTAGTTGTTGTTGCCACCTGATCAATCATCCTTTGTTGATGTCCGCTTGCAGCTTGTATCTCCAAAAACCTATTACATATTTGGAATCGGTTCGAAGCTCAAACCTTGTTGATAATAATTCTAGTTTCCATTTTTTCAATGTTTTGAGACAGGCTAATGTCTCTAATTCATGTATTGGATAAATCTGTTCAGTAGTAGTAAATGTTCCAGAAATATATTTACATAATTTCTTGGAATATTTATCACTATTGAACGGAACTGATACTCGAGAATCCGAAGATTCAATAATTCTGTCCGAAGACTGATAATCTTCAGGCTTTTCGCCAGAGATATTAAACTCATTTTGCCCAATAATATTACCAAATTTGTCCATTTGCAATAATTCTTTGCCATTTTGAATGGCTAACATGCATCCAGCCTATGTATCTTTGGAGGCATCGGTCTGAATTATTAAAAAGTCTATTTCGCATGGATTATATAATTTTGGTAAATACTGACATTTTTCTTTCATTAGTAAACCTATTTTTGTGTCCTGATCACTCCATGACCAAGGTGTTTTTTCAGAAATCTTTTTCTATAAGTGTTTTCTTTCTTTTGCAAGGTTTTTAAGAAATCCTTGTTCACTTATATAATTCAAACAACCAAGAAAACGCTGAATCTGTTTTCTATTTTCAAGTTGATTAGGAAATTTATCAATTTTTTCTTTAGTATTTGGTGATAATTCGATTTCACCAAAGTTGTTTATTTTCATACCAAGATATTCAATTTCTTCCTGAATGAGTTTTGATTTCTTTTTTGAAATAATCAATCATTTTTCTTTAATTCGTTTAAAAACTGTTAAAAGTTTTTCACAATGGTCTTCTTTAGTTTGATTAGTAAATATAATTATATCGTCAATATAAGCAAGACAAAAATCTTGTAGTCATTCTAAATTATGATCCATAAAACGTTGATAAATCGCTGGTGCTTGTTTTAATCCGAAGGGTAACACATTCCATTCATAATGTTTCTGCGGTGGACAGGAAAAAGCTGTTAATGGTTTTGTGTTTTCATGTAATCGTAGCTGCCAATATCCTGATTTGGCATCCAGACTATTAAACCATTTTTGTCCCTTAAGTCTTTCTAAAATGTAATCCTTACGTGGTAACTTATAACTATCTCCGATAGTATTTTCGTTCAGTTTTTTGTAATTAATAACCATTCGTCTTTTTCCTCTTTTTATTTCATTATTATTTTTTACGTAAAAGGCAGGTGCACTATGTGGACTTTTGCTTTCTCTAATGATTCCTTTATCTAGAAGTTCTTCACTTTCCTTCTGAAATTCTTCGACATCTCTTTGAGTGTATTGAATTTTTTTGGGGACATTAACTTCTATTGTTGGATCCTTTAATTTTATTTCTATTAATTCGATGTTCTTATTTTTTTCTATGTCTAGATGGTGTTCACTAGGCAGACGATCCACGTCCAACCTTTAAAGGTTGGACGGGCCCAACCCAGTACACTGCACCCTATTGTTCCCCTACGACGCGGATCGGCCCAAAACCTTGAAGGGCAAGAACGTCAAATCACACCCAGCCTAAAATCCCGCGAAATCTTATTTGTTTCCTTTTTTTGAAAATACCTCCTTTTACTCCACAAAATCCTCCGCGAAGTACCTGCTCCTTCTCGGCTCTATGCCGTCCGTCGCTCTGCTCTCCACCGTCCGTCGATCTGCTCTCCACCGTCCGTCGATCTGCGGTCCACCGTCCGTCGCTCTTACTCCGATCAGTTATCTGAACAAATAAGGCCTTCTTCTGCTCCAATGGATTTCTCTGATCAACCATTACTAACCTACTCAGATGATTTTACTTCTGATCAGCTCAATACATCCTCTGATCTTTTCATTGAGAAGAATCAACAAGAAATAGAAGAGAATCCTCAATTTATTGATGAATCAAACTCAATTTCAATAGGTAATTCTCTGCTATTCTTTAATTTTTTAGTTAACTAGTTTAATTCTCTGATCAACCACTACTAACCTACTCAGATGATTTTAATTCTCTGCTGTGATAACTAGTTACCTACATGTTAACTAATTCATTTGAATTGCTTTATTATTCTTCGGATAAGCTCTTGTTTTTAACTAGTTAACAGTTCTGATTTGATAACTAGTTACCTATTTATCTATATTTTTCATGTAATTTTTTTCTTTTTGTTAACTAGTTAACCTGATGTGATAACTAGTTAACTATTCGACTACTTTTGAGTTAACTAGTTAACCATTTTCTGTTAGATGCTAACAAATTAATCTACCTTGATTTGCAGAGTCAATAATACCAGATGATAAGAATACATGGAACTGATGCGCAAATTAATGCACACTAGTTTTACTCACTAGATCGCTCTAGCGAGATCGTTACTTCCCAAGGGTCTTTCTGTTTCTATTACTCAACTAATGTGGAATAAGCTATTCGGGTTTAAACGTTTGGTTCGGAAATGGTTTAAAAATGAACTAAGTAAACTAAGAATGCAAATTGAACAAGCAAACAAGTGAAGCAGATTGGAGATTTGAATATAGACTAAGGCGTTTGTCCAGACTCGAATCCGCTCTAGCTCGATTAAGACGGATGATGCAATGCAATTTCAGTTTATCAGACTTGATGACTCGACACTTCCTTGGGTAATCTCTACTCCATGGTCAGGACGCAGAGAAACTATCCTATCAAACCTACAAGTTCCTATGGTCAAGATAACTCGCAAATCCTCAAGAACGCACGAAGAACAGTGAAATGCCACAAAGATATGTAAAGAGATTAGTTTCACCGGCCCTATGGTCAAGACACCGGCAACCCTAACGACCTCCTAAACTCTAGAATGATCTACGTCCATGGTCAGAACCGCAAATCAAAGATGAAACAAAATCCTACGATATGGTCAATCAACGGATTCTTAGAGCTTCAAATTAGGGTTTAAGAGAAAACTCATCACATGTCTGAATAAACTTCAATTAACATTAACGGGTTAGAAACCCGACATCATCCATACAAAATCTCACTAGAGTTTCATCTAATCTGAACAAACTAAAGAGTTTAGCTCGACATCGCTACAGAAGAAATCGCAGAAACAAAGAAGAAGAGAACTGGAGAAGAAGACATCTTACTCCGAGTAAACCTAATCCTGTCGAATCCTAGAAACTCCTGAGCTAATCCTCGCTTCTCCTCGCTTAATCGTCACTTCAAAGCTTCAAAATCCTCCTCCGAGAGTGTCTGGTTCGTCGAAATCAGAATGAATAATGAAGTCTGTCTGTCTCTCCCTTGAAAACCCTGTTTTACTCTCCGAAATCCGTCCTGGGAAAAAGTGCGCCCGGCGGCACTTAAAAAGTGCGCCGGCGCACTTTTCCATGAAAATGGCGCACTTTTTGTGGCCGATGGAAAATTTACAGGACGCCAAAAATAAAGTGCGCCTGGCAGCACCAGAAAAGTGCGCCGGCGCACTTTTCATGGATTTAGGCGCACTTTTGCCCCTGGAAATGACCTTCAGCTCTTTTGATGATTCCCGCTCCGTTTGAACTCCAAATTGATCCCCGTTTGAAGTGCCGAGCTCGTAGAAAAGTTATCCACAACGTGGTAACCTGAAATCTCAACAAAAACAACTCGAAACAACATCAAATTGCCCAAAAGAGGGCCAACGGGAGATAAAACATATTTTTCATAAAAGTCATTCAAGTTCATCACAATTCGAAGTCAAATAAGGGGAATGTCGTTCAAATGTGGCGAGATAAACGCGGTAAATCTAACGTCATCAAATCACCCCACACTTAAACGTTTGTTTGTCCTCAAACAAGAACTTTACCACAACAATGCACCAACTTGAATGAGCAAACCGAAAACCTCTTGGTTCCTAGAAAGATGTATACGGTGCTTCTACCAAACAAGATGATTACCCAACTAACCACACAATTAAGAACCAAACTTTTGCCAGAGCGAAAGAGGAACAAGACTTTAACGAGCTAGTGAACAACCTGACTTGGTAAAGGCAAGACAACGCTTACTTCCGCAACACTTACTCTAGAACGCAACCGGACACTTGCTAGATAAGGAAACACGACTAGAACAAAATTAAAGAGCATTTCATTTTTCTCTTCATCTTTTTTTTTTCTTTCTTTTTTTTCCTTTTTTTTTTCGAATGGGCGGTACAGTGTGGATACTACCGGGTACGGAGCAGCCGGAAACCTTTGGAATTTCGCGTTATCCTAGACCCCAGCCACGATCGGGAGTAGGTTAGAAGAAGAATGCCACATTGAGACTTCCCTTTGGGACTACAGCAATGGGCAGACACGTATGCCAGCTCGTGAATCGACCCACAACTTCAATACCAAACCATTCATTTTTCAGATTTTCTTTGATTGGGAAAATCAAAAACAACTTAAAGCACGAAATTAAAAGATCCCTTATCTAGACTCGATCCAGGCATTGAACTAGAGAATTCGAGCATCAGACAGACCAAGTCTTACACATTAACAAGTCAACTGTTCACTAACACGATAAGGGCAAGCTCCTAGACTACTAAGAGCAAGAAGAATGGGAGATGGTCATAATTCAGGTTCTCACACACACATTTGGTTAAAGCCAAAGCACCACATCAATCTCACCATATGGAAGACAGTAGGCAATCCAAGAAGTTATTAAGCAATGTGGAAAATTACTTGCTACCGAGAATGGGAAGTTGTGAAAGAGTGACAAAACAAGGCACAATCACCGCCCATTACTTGGCAAAACATGCAAACAAACACCCCACCCCACACTTAAATTTGGATATTGTCCTCAATGGACTGCACAATAGTGAAGAAAAGTGTAAAGGGGTACCGAGAAGTAGATCATGAGGATGCCAGTGGAGGCAAGAGTGAAGTACCGACGGACAGTCATGGCGGGAGCTGAGGATAGCCTGAAACTGGAGAGAACCTCACAACACGATTAGAGTATTCAAAGTACAGAATAGACCACTGACTCAAGAACTACAACAGTTCGACACAAACTCAAAATTAAACAACTGATTCAAAAACTCAAAACCGACTCCAGACATGGGTTGCCTCCCATGAAGCGCTCTTTATTTTACGTCTTTGAGCTAGACGATACCTGGTCTAACGTGCGGCATCCCAGCTCAGAACTTCTTTCAGACTGGCATCCGTGTCCTGAAAGAATACCTTCATCGCTCCACTCTGAAGCACAAATTTCTTCCCGCTAGCATGGTAAAGCTCCAATGAACCGTCGCCATGCAATCCAGCTACCTCAAAGGGTCCAAATAGCTCCACTTTGTCCAGGACCACATCTGGGGGTTTGGTAGGAGTAGTTTCATGGGGCGGCGCCTTATCTTTCTTAGGAGGCTTGTTCTTCTTCTTAACTCCACCTGTATCCTTGGTAGATACTATCGCCGCTACCTGATCCTGCAAAGATGAAGATGAATAAGGAGTATCCATATCGGTAAATACAGTATAAACTGAAGCATTTTCAAACACTAACGACATGGATTTCTTAGCGGAAGAGTGCACATTAGGATCAGGTGGAGGGATTTCGAATGTAATAACTTTTTCCTCATCCCGAAAGGTCAACCTCCCAGCCTTTGCATCTATGAGTGCACCAGAAGTGGCTAGGAAGGGTCGTCCCAAGATAAGGGGAATGTTAACACTCTCCATGCAATCAATAACCACAAAATCAGTCATGAAGTAGCTATCATGCACCTTAACTACAACATTTTCAGCAATACCCCTAGGATGTCTAACAGTTTGATCAGCTAGGTTGATATTCATGGTGGTAGGAGTTAGTCTAGGCAGTCCTAGACGCTCAAACAATGAGTAAGGCATAACACTAATGCTAGCACCTAAATCCGCAAGAGCTCTATCAACCAAATATGTGCCAATAGAACAAGGAAAAGAAAAACTCCCTGGATCAGGTTGCTTTGGCACCACGTGGCTCTGCTTCGGATTAGACTCGCCAGCTCCATGGAGGGTAACTGTGGCTATCTCCTCTATCTCGTCTGCTTTCGTCTTTTGAGAGGAGTTCTTTGGAAGAGGATGGACAACTTTGTCTTTCTTCTTGTCAGGAATCACGCTTCTCAGCTCCTCCACCACAGCAGCAGCTTCTGCATTTTTCAGCTTCTTCTTCTTGGAGAGAATTTCTTTCATATGCCTAGCATAATCCGGGTTTGCAAGAAGTTCTTCCAATAAAGCAACTCCCATCTTCTGGTTATTAATTGTTACCAGAGTCTTCCCCAAGTTCTCCTTGTTTAGCACAGGTCTGTTCAAGGCTGCAGGATAAGGTGCTTTTGGTCGGTAAGGATCGACTGGTGGAGTAGCTTCTTTTCTTTGCTGCTCCTTCTGACACAACTGCTCCATTGGCTTCTCCAATTCATCCGTGCCATCCTGAAGAGAAACTGCTCCACAGAATTCTTCCTTAGTTTTGCCTCCTCCGGCATTGTTAGATGAAGAGGAGGGAGTTGTGCTAGGAAGAAGACCAACTACCTTCTCCTGCAAAAAGTTGGTTATTGCCGTCACCCGATCGTCTAGCTTCTTGACAGAGGCCTCGGTGAGTGAAATGTCCTTCTTATTGGATTGAGTCTCAGCAAGAATCTTGTCCAACATGATATCGGAGTAGGACTTAGGCGCAGAAGAGCTCGAACCACCGTTATTGTTCTGATTTTGGTTCTGGTTTTGATTGTTATTCCAGCCTCCTCTGTTCTGCCATTGGGAATTCTGATTCTGATTCCCATTATTCCTCTGATAACCCCCTTGGTTCTGGTTATTGTTCCAGTTCCCTCTGTTCTGCCATTGGGAGTTTTGATTCTGATATCCTCCCTGGTTCTGGTTATTCCCTTGGTTTGGGCCACCAACATAAGCAATCTCCTCTTGTTGTTGGTCTTGGTTACTCTCAAACTTCCAAGTACAGCCCTCTGCAGAATGACCTGCACCACCACAATTCGAACACGGAGCGGATACAGCTGATACATTCTCTGTTCGAGTAAGCACCTTGAACCCTGGCGGTGGAGCTGAAGGAACACCCGGTGAAGGAGCTATCTTAGCCCTTTCCAGCTCATGCTTTAATCTTTGCACTTCCATCTCCAATTTTGAGTTATCCAACTCCAACTGACTTTGAACAAGGTCTACTGGTGCAGGAACTGTGGGAACGGGGTATTGGGCATCAGCAGAAAATTCATCATTGCCCCAGACTCCTGTCGTCCACCTTTAAGGGATTAGCTTGCATTAGAGACTTGATCCTCATGGCAAAGACCTTGCAAGCAGCCAAAGCCACGACTGCGGTCATATCATCCAAGTCTGTATTCAGCTGTAAAGAGAAATCCTTCCTCTTCTCATAATCCAAGCCTCGGAGGAATATAGAGAACTTGTTATAGTCATCCCATCCATGGTGAGGACAAGCTCGGAGAAGCCCTTGAAATCTTTGCCAAGCCTCATAGAAGTTCTCCTCCGGACCACTTGTGAAACCTGTTATCTGTGCCCTGAGTGCATCGGTTCTGGAAGGGGAGAAGAACTCCTCTAGGAATGCTGTAGCCAGACCATCCCACGTAGTGAAGTGATTCGCAGGATGATCATACAACCACAGTTCTGCTTGACCCTTCAGAGTGAAAGGAAAAAGCTGAAGTTTGACTGCATTATGATCCGCTTCATTGTTGGAGACTGTATGAGCCAGCCTCAAGAAGTTCCTCACATGAGCATTCGGGTCCTCATTAACACCTCCAGAGAAAGTGTTCCCGTTTGCTTGAATCATGTTGATCAAGTGAGATGGAATGTGCAGATTCCGAGTTCCCGTGTTGGGAATCTGAATGCACGAAGCTGTCCCATCTATGGTTGGACGATCATAATCCTTCAATGTCCTTTCCGCCGCCATAACTTCAATCTCAGGTGGGATAGGAGGATCTGTGGGAGGATCAGTAGTAGCAATGGTGGATGGTGAAGGCGAAGATGTAGATGAAGATGTGAAGAAGTTCTTCCTTGCTTTAGGTGTCTTGGCGGGAGGAGGAGGTACAGGAGTAGTGCCGAACTGAGTGTAGAAAATTCTGCCCTTGTCAGCTATGCGCTTACTCTGTCTTCTTTCTTCCGTACCTGCAATCTTGCCTGAAACAACAAAAACAAGAAATACCAAGTAATATAAAAATGTGGGAGATAAGAAATGATGAAAGAGTGAATGAAAAGCTTAGACGCACAATGCCTTTCCTAGAAAAAGAAAAGGTCCCCGGCAACGGCGCCAAAAACTTGATGCGCAAATTAATGCACACTAGCTTTACTCACTAGATCGCTCTAGCGAGATCGTTACTTCCCAAGGGTCTTTCTGTTTCTATTACTCAACTAATGTGGAATAAGCTATTCGGGTTTAAACGTTTGGTTCGGAAATGGTTTAAAAATGAACTAAGTAAACTAAGAATGCAAATTGAACCAGCAAACAAGTGAAGCAGATTGGAGATTTGAATATAGACTAAGGCGTTTGTCCAGACTCGAATCCGCTCTAGCTCGATTAAGACGGATGATGCAATGCAATTTAAGTTTATCAGACTTGATGACTCGACACTTCCTTGGGTAATCTCTACTCCATGGTCAGGACGCAGAGAAACTATCCTATCAAACCTACAAGTTCCTATGGTCAAGATAACTCGCAAATCCTCAAGAACGCACGAAGAACAGTGAAATGCCACAAAGATATGTAAAGAGATTAGTTTCACCGGCCCTATGGTCAAGACACCGGCAACCCTAACGACCTCCTAAACTCTAGAATGATCTACGTCCATGGTCAGAACTGCAAATCAAAGATGAAACAAAATCCTACGATATGGTCAATCAACGGATTCTTAGAGCTTCAAATTAGGGTTTAAGAGAAAACTCATCACATGTCTGAATAAACTTCAATTAACATTAACGGGTTAGAAACCCGACATCATCCATACAAAATCTCACTAGAGTTTCATCTAATCTGAACAAACTAAAGAGTTTAGCTCGACATCGCTACAGAAGAAATCGCAGAAACAAAGAAGAAGAGAACTGGAGAAGAAGACATCTTACTCCGAGTAAACCTAATCCTGTCGAATCCTAGAAACTCCTGAGCTAATCCTCGCTTCTCCTCGCTTAATCGTCACTTCAAAGCTTCAAAATCCTCCTCCGAGAGTGTCTGGTTCGTCGAAATCAGAATGAATAATGAAGTCTGTCTGTCTCTCCCTTGAAAACCCTGTTTTACTCTCCGAAATCCGTCCTGGGAAAAAGTGCGCCCGGCGGCACTTAAAAAGTGCGCCGGCGCACTTTTCCATGAAAATGGCACACTTTTTGTGGCCGATGGAAAATTTACAGGACGCCAAAAATAAAGTGCGCCTGGCAGCACCAGAAAAGTGCGCCGACGCACTTTTCATGGATTTAGGCGCACTTTTGCCCCTGGAAATGACCTTCAGCTCTTTTGATGATTCCCGCTCCGTTTGAACTCCAAATTGATCCCCGTTTGAAGTGCCGAGCTCGTAGAAAAGTTATCCACAACGTGGTAACCTGAAATCTCAACAAAACAACTCGAAACAACATCAAATTGCCCAAAAGAGGGCCAACGGGAGATAAAACATATTTTTCATAAAAGTCATTCAAGTTCATCACAATTCGAAGTCAAATAAGGGGAATGTCGTTCAAATGTGGCGAGATAAACGCGGTAAATCTAACGTCATCAGGAACCATTTAAATTTTGAATCATCAGATGATGCCTTAGCTTTCTACAAACAATTTGCGGAATACAGAGGATTCTACGCTAGGAATCAGCTTGAAAGGGACACTGACAGCAAGAAACAAAAAGTTGGTTACATATTCTACGTTGTACATGTATGCACAAAGCGAGGAGGGTCAACAACAAAAAAAACGAGCTCGAGTGACAATGACAATCTTGAACCAATAACAAGTAAAACAAGACATAGAGGAGAGGGGAGATCTGGGTGCAAAGCCATGTTGTGACTGAGATTCAAGAAAGAAACAGGTACATACAGTTAACTAGTTAACTCAACAGCCTGTTACCTAGTTGTTAAAATACTTGCTAACAATAGGTAATTTGACCATTTTTATAACAGGTAAGTACATCATCACTCAATTCAAAGATGATCACAACCATTTGATCATACCGCCAGAAGAAAGACACTTTAGTAGGACTGTTAGAAGGATCCTTGTGATGTACAAGATAATAGCTGATTTACACACCGATGCTGGAATCAATGCAAGGTCAAGTTTTGATGCTATGAGAATGGCAGCTGGAGGAACTCAAAATCTTGAATTCACACATCAAGACCTCAGGAACCACATTCGTACAAGAAGGGAAACACAAATGGAGGGTGGAGCTGTCGAGTTTTTGATGGATCATTTCCTTAAGGAAGCAAACAAAAACATAGGGAACTACTCAAAAATAAAAATAGACAAGGAGGACAACCAAATTGAAAGTATATTTTGGGCAGACGCTCAAATGAGGATGGACTATCAGTGTTTCGGTGATTGTTTCAGCTTCGACACAACCTACAGGACTAACAATCATCACCGTCCATTAGGTATGCATTAGTAGTTATAAACATTTAACATCACTGCATTATTGTTAACTAGTTAACTTTGATATTCTGTTGTTATTAACTAGTTAACTTATCACTGTGATAGCATTTAACTAGATAACAAAATGTTAGCTATGTGACAGAATGTAGATATCTGCTAACTAGTTAGCAGATAACAAAATGTTAACTTATCACTATGACATAATGTAGATATCTGCTAACTAGTTAGCCTTCATAATCTGTTAACTTATTAACTGCTGTTCTTAATCTGTTAACTTATTAGCTGCTGTTCTTAATTTATGGTTATCTACTGTTATTCAGCAATATTTGTGGGGAAAACTCACCACAACAAGATGTGTGTGTTTGGGTCAGCATTACTTTACGACGAGACTACAAAGACATTCGAATGGCTGTTTGAGACTTTTTTGGAATGCATGAATTGGAGTGCCCCCACATCTATATTCACTGACCAGTGTGCAGCAATAGCGGCAGTAGTGAAAACTAAATTCCCTAGGACTTTCCATGGTCTCTGCACATTTCATATATTTCATAACGGACCGAGAAATCTAGGTAAACTTTATAATCATGAATTCAGAGAGCTATTGAAATTTGTAATGTAAAATGTTGAAAATGAGAGTGAGTTTGAAGAGCATTAGAAGATACTGCTTGAGACCTGCCCTCGCACAAAAGGCAATTGGACCAACTCTCTATACAAGTTAAAAGAGAAATGGTCGAGTGCATGGATTAGAAATCAATTTTGTGCTGGGATGAAGACCTCACAAATGAGTGAGACATGCAATAGTAATCTGAGGTTGTATTTGAATTCAACCACAAATCTGCCAAGGTTAGTATGTCCTAGTATCTAACCTTCTATTTGTTAACTAGTAACTTGTTAACTAGTTATTTTGCGTAAGTTAACTAGTTAATTTCTGTTTGTTAACTAGTTAACTATAAAATTGTTAACTAAAATTGTTAACAGCTAACCTGGTATCATTTTTTTACTAATGCAGCTTTTTCATACAGTATAATAGAATGGTGGAAAATAAAAGGGAAGAATTTTCAAAACTAGAAATCATGATGAAGGCTAGGGAACCAGATATTAGATTCCCTTCAGCTATGTTGAAGAATGTTGCAATGGTGTATACCCCTGAAATTTTTGTCGTGGTACAAGATGAATGCATTGCCTCGAATGCTTATGTGGTTAGCAGAGATGAAATAAGTGACAATCACTTTGGAATGGCGTACAAGGTATACAAGTGGGGGCGTGATGATACAAAACTAGATGAGAGGTCAATAATCATCAATGAAGAGAAACTCCTGTTTTGGTGCACATGCAAAACATTTGAGGCTTGTGGATGGTTGTGTCGCCATCTGCTGAGATCACTTGACTGTTTGTTTTGTAAATCTGGAAATCTAAAGTTCAGAGACATCCCCTCTCACTACATCAAGAAACGATGGACTAGGAACGCAAGGGTGGGGTTTGAGTTTGAATTCCATGCTGAAAGAATCTTGTCTAGACAAACAGTGACAACTAGTATGATGCTGCAAATATCATCCATGACTGTGACTCTGATGAATAGATCTGTTTGCAATGATACTCTATTTAAATGTGTGATTGACACGTTACAATCTTTAATAGGAGATACTGAAGAAGATAATGGTGAACCAACTCAGGAAGAAGGAGGAGCTTCTAACTATGGAGGTAAAACATCTAATAAAAACATCTTGATTGTGATTGTATACTATTTAATTGCTCTTGTTAATTTGGTAACTTTGGAATTAGTTAACTAGTTAACTGTAATTGTTACCAGGAACAATCTTAATAATAGATGGGGAGACAACTTCAGCTGCTAAATCAAGAACATGACCAGAAATAAAAGGATTCAATAATAGGGAAGACCCAATAAACTCACGAAAGAGAAAAAAACAAATAGTTGAGAAGGCAAACTTTGAGAAGAGGCAGAAAGAGAGGCACAAAGCGAAGAGGGAGGCAAAGCGTGCTGCGAGAGAAGTTATAAAATTGTTTCCATGAGATGAATCTCTTGGTTTGATTTGGTTTGGATAATGGATTTCCATGACTACTGAGATTACAGTAGTTAACATTCTGTTTGATTTAGTTTGTACTTTAAATGTTGAATTTGTTAATTAGTTAACAAAAGAATTAAATCTGTGTTAATAAAACAACTGTTACTAGTTAACTTTTCTATGTAAACTAATAACATTAACTAGGTAACAATATCTTGTTATTTTGTGAGGTATTAACTTTATTGGTACCTTAAGTTTGGTCGTATTTCATTTTGGTACACAGCGTTTCAAAATTTTCATTTTGGTACCAATCGTTTTAGAAAATCTCCAAAAGGTATTTCCGTTCAATTCCATCCAAAATTTCTGTTAAATGCTGACGTGACAGACAAGTCACACATCCCACTCAGCGAAAATAATAATATAATAATAATTTCACTATTTTAAAATTCAAAAATACATTTTCGTAATTAATTTTGTAATTTAAAATAAAACATTTTTTTCCAATTTGTTTTTCCTCTCCCCTTTCTCTTTCCTCCCTCATCCCCTGCTTTCTCTTTCCAGTTCCGGCCATGGCTAGAAGGCTTGGGAGCTGTAAGATAAGGCAAACAACCAAAACTAAGAGAAGGGTTGGAAGATCCACAAGAGAAATTAGGTGGGCTGTAGACAACCACCAATTTGGGGTCTGCGAGTGAGGTTGAGAGCATCGCTGCCATTGATGGTGATAATGAAGCTTTCTTTTCCAAAGATGGAGCCGTTAGCGAGCAACGGCGTGGCAATCTGTAGCATGAAATTATCAGAGGAAACACTAATTCCTTAACAAATCCCTCGTTCGCTTCAGATCCGTCATAATTGGGGATGTCCAACCGGTCTGATCGATATTAGGAGTGAGTTTGGGTTTGTCTGGGGATGTCCCTGTTGTAGAGCTTCTCGACGACGGGGTCGATTGGATCGAAAATGGGGGAATTAGGGTTAACGGCGTCGATTGGAGCGTAGAGCGTTGGCGGTGGCTTCGTTAGTCTGTGCAAGGTCTCAACAGATTTGATTCTCCATGCACAGTGACTTCACCTTCTCTTTCATAGCCCAATTCAGTTTCCTGATCTTCTTGATATCTTCCTCTTTGGCTTTCAGCCGCTTCACCATTCCTTCCTCGATCACTTGGATTATCCTCCTCGCTTGCCTTATGTAGGGAGAAATCAGGCGTCAAGTTGTTGTTGCTGGATCTGTAGGGAGAAATCATGGTCGAGAAAGGAGATCTGGGGACTATTGCCGGCCTTACTAATGTGGTTGAACTGCGGTGCTGGATAAGAGAAAAGAGGAGGAACTCCACCGGAACCGGAGCCGGCACCGACGTCAGTAGACTCGTCGGCCATTTTCTGGTCATCGGAATATTGTTGGATGACGTCAGGCCACTGACCACCGACTTCATCATTAGCGTCTTCTAGAGATGAAAACTGCAATCAGTGATGAGAGAGGTGTATATAGGGAGAAGCGCTTCCTTGGTAGGTGTACTGTACATAGGGAGAAGAGTTTTTATTTTAAGTTTATAAAATTGATTATGGAAAAGTAATTTTGAATTTTGAATTTTAAAATAGTAAAATTATTATATTATTATTATTTTCGCTGAGTGGGATGTGTGACTTGTCTGCCACGTCAGCATTTAACAGAAATTTTGGATGGAATTGGACGGAAATACTTTTTTGAGATTTTCTGAAACGATTGGTACCAAGATGAAAATTTTGAAACGATGTGTACCAAAATGAGATTTCGGCCAAACTTAATGTACCAAAAATGTTAATACCTCGTTATTTTGTATATGTTAACTAGTTACCAGCATAAGCAATTAACTAGTTAACTAGTTAACAAAGGTAAGTTAACTAGTTAATAATTAAGTTGATTAACAAAGGTAAGTAACTAGTTAACAAACGTAAGTTAACTAATAATATTAACTAGGTAACAGTAACTTGTTATATTAACAATTAGTTAACAAATAAAGTAAGTTAACTAGTTAACAAAGGTAAGATAACTAGTTAACAAAGGTAAGTTAACTAGTTAACTAATTTTATTTGTTAACTAGTTAACATACAATAAGTTAACAAAGGTAAGTTAACTAGTTAATAATCAAGCTGATTGACAAAGATAAGTACGATAGATTTTGTCCATGAACATTCGCAAATGTTTAGTTGACATATTGTTTGACAACACAAAAAGAAACCTTACACACATTGTCTAGTAGAAACCTTACACACTGTCAAATGAACATTCACAACATAAAAACAGTGACAACTAACCCCCCATCCCCCCTAGTTGTTGGTAGCTTTGAATCGGAGCTCAGGCAGCATTAAATTCTCTTCACTTAAGATCAGATCACACAAAACATCCATCCTCCTCTTCAGTTGATATTCGTTTTTCCTCCACAACGATGACATCTTGCCATTGTATTTCCCACACCATTTCTCACACCAATTAATGGCATATACACCAGAATTCTTGGATTCCGATTGCTTAATCTTCTTCACAACATTCCATTTGTAGTCAGCAGCATCCTTTTTGACCTTCTTCTTGACCATGACAGGGAGTCCCTGTTTGATCAACTCCGCATTGGCAAGCTCTTCGTTCTTTGTAATATATGCATCAATACACTTCAATAGTTTCTCACAAAGGACTTCGTAAACATCAGTAAACTTTACGGCTTGCATGCTGTCTAAGAAGTGGTACTTCTTATTCACATTATCAATGACAAAAACAACATAATTGCCATCATGTTTTGCTGGCATGAACCACTGTAATAATTAAAAAAAAAAACGATAAACTTACACGGCAACTTAAAAATAAGAAAAACGATAAAACAAAAAACTACTTACATAGTCAACATTTCTGAAATCAAGTCCTTTTGCCCTGGTAAATTCTATCATGTCCTGAATTTCACCATGCATGCTATCTTGAGATGGCTGAGTTTCCATAAAATTAAGCAACTTTGGTCCCTATAAAATACAAAAACTACACAGATTAGTTTGCTGGTTTTAAGTAAGTTAACTAGTTAACATATATAAGTTAACTAGTTAACATATAAAAGTTAACTAGATTATTAACTAGTTAACATATAGGGCTAAACTAAAAAAAGGTATTAACCGCGAAACTTTCTTTAAAAATCCATCTTTTAACGACTTTGCTATTGCCGACAGATCTCTTATTCAACATGTCAATGTATGCATTGAAGATGGACACTGATATGTCAAAATCAGGTAATAGGGTCATGATTTGTGCTCTATTCAGTGACTTATCAGCCATTGAGAACTTTCCATCTCTGACAATGTACACGATCTCATCCCTATTAAAAAAAACAAAAAAAAAACAAGTTAGAAAAAAAAACTGAAAAATTAGTTTACAAAATCATAAACCCTATTAACTTACGGATTAAGAGATTTGTTGAGGCAGTAAGCAAAAACAGAATTCATAATCCCTTGTTCGGAATTCATGATGGCAGTTGTAGACCGCAGAACAGACACCTCTGTAATAGGAGCATCTGAGTTTGCAGATTTGAAAATTTTTAAAGGCACAGCCTCGATTGGAGCAGTGTTCTTAGGCATTGGAGCATCAATATTTGGATCCGAATCACTAACAAAAGATGGAATCGGAATAGCAGCAGTAGCTTGTTTTGGACCAGAGGAGCTGCTTGAGTCCTTCTTAATTGGACTAACTGTCTCATGTACAACAAGATCTTTGAATTGAGCACTTGAACCTGTCCAGGTAACATAAAAAAATAAATTAACAATGCAATGCAAAAAAACACAAAAAACAGTTTTGCTAATTAACTAGTTAAAATGTTAACTAGTTAACTAGTTAACATTTTAACTAGTTAAACTGTTAACTAGTTAACTAGTTAATATTTTAACTAGTTGTCTGGTTAACAGTTTAACTAGTTAATTCAAAAGGCAGGTACGCTAATTAACATAAAAAAATAAATTAACAATGCAATGCAAAAAACACAAAAAACAGTTTTGCTAGTTAAGGTAAAATGTTAACTATTTAACTGTTTATAACTAGTTAAAAGTAGTATAGTTTGAAAAAAAAACACAATACCTTCACCATCTTTCAGTTGGACAACATGAAGAAGCTTGTCAAGTGGGCTGGATACATGAGGGGGTGTGATGCGAACATGAGGAGGAGACAGCGGTGAGGA
Source organism: Linum lewisii (assembly GCA_034768395.1). Lineage (NCBI taxonomy): Eukaryota > Viridiplantae > Streptophyta > Magnoliopsida > Malpighiales > Linaceae > Linum > Linum lewisii. The sequence continues at coordinate 17,462,630 of CM068300.1, forward strand.
GGTATGTGGAACATCCTTTTCTTTTGATACATTATTATCATCATCATAAGTGATTGAAGCTACAACATCTTGAAGCGCTATCTGCTCTTCTTTTGAAAGGCTAGAGAGTGCCACAAAATTACTGAAATCATTAGCCCCAACTGCATCATTAGATTCTGGTTCTTTTCCATCTTGAGTGTGGGTGGAATCTTTAGTTGGTGGTGGCTCATTTACACCCCTATCCGCCTCAGAGGAATCATCATTAGTTACTGATACTTTTACAGAATCATCAACACCACTGTCTTCCCCCAGTCCTTTATCATTATTGTTTGTATCATCCTTGTCCTTATCATCATCATCATCATCCTCTTTATCAACAGGTACATCTTCAATAATCTTTCCAACACCAACATCCTTCTCCTTAACACCATCGGGTACTGGTTTCTCAACAGTTGCATGAACAATTCCACCATCAGAAACAGCAACACTAGTAGCCTTATCCACCCCCAACAACATCTTACGTAGCAACAACCTTATCCCCCCCAAGAACATCTTCCACATCAATAACAATATCCGCCCCAGCAGCATCTTCATCACCTTGATTCTTGTCCTTGGTAAGATTATCATCTACCTCAATCACTTCATCAAGTTGTTGTTGATTTAGAGGTTTGTTTCCAACTGAAGTTGTACCAACTGAAGTTGTACCAACTGAAGCAAGCGATTTGAGGTATGCATCAATGTCACCAATTGATAAATCATATGCTGGAATCATGTCAAAACATTTGCTGCGAGCTTCTACCAAGATAGACCTCAATTCATGAGCCTGGAAAACAAAAGAATGAAGGTTAACAAAAAGAATTTAACTAGTTAACACAAGAATAGTTAACTAGTTAACATGATAATATTTAACTAGTTAACACAGGAAAAAACCACAAACAAAACATGTGGGATTGTTACCTCTGACAGTGATGAAAGATCAGAGGAATTAATTTCAGGAGATGGAAGGTAAACTACCGATCGCTGCTTTTTCAAATTCGCAGACTCATCAACATCTTCATCTTCATCTTCAGAGCGTACTCTTTTTCAAATTCGCAGACTCATCAACATCTTCATCTTCATCTTCCTTCTTGGAACCTTTTTTGGGTAAATCAGCAAAAGAGATACCCTTCTGATGTTTCACTGCAACCTTCTTGCCTTTTTGATGATCCAAATGGTCTACATCTACAACAACCACCTTCTTCATACCCTTTTTACTAACAACATCATTAGTGCCCTTTGTAATGATAATTCCATCATCATTAACAATAACATCAATATTGTTTAGCGCACAATATTGAGCGACAACATCCTCCATGTAATCTCTAACAGTTTCATTATAGAAATAATGCAGAATAGAATATTATCACCCCGCCCCTTCAACTCCCGAACTGAAACTAGGTATGTCAACTGGGAATAAAATGTAATCAGTTAGTAAAAAGGCTTAATACTTGAACCTGACCAAGTAAGATAAAAAAATAAATTAACAATGCAATGCAAAAAACAAAAATAACAGTTTAACTAATTAACATTTTTGCTAGTTAACTAGTTAGTTAACTAATTAACAGTGTACCTAATTAATTCAAAATGCAGGTTAACTAATTGTTAGACAGAGACCTGGACTAGATAATTAACTTTTTAACTAATTGACAGTGTAACTAGTTAATTTAAAGAGGCAGGGTAACTAAGTGACAGGATAACTAATTAACAACAGTAAAAAGGGTTAACTAGTTAACAAAACAATGAAGAAACAGGGGCTTACAGTAAGGAAATGGACATCCGCAGCAATGGTTTGGTTGGCCTTAGATAAGACCATTCCAGTCTTGAATGTCGTTAATCCAAACTTGGCCCAGTTATAAGTATTGAACTTCTCTAGATTCTCCCCCCTTACAAACGATAAAAACCGAATATCTACATTATGATAGATGTTTGGAGCCAAGAGACAGCCAACAAGGAAGAAAAGAACAAAGCCAGCCAATCGGTATCTGAAATATCAGACTGAAATAGAGCGTCCTTGATAGACTTTACTGTGTATCCAGAACGATTGATTACCAAATTAAACCGATCAGCAAATGGTTTAAAATCTTCTTATGGAAGACTAGAAACCATAGGTACACTAATCTGTCCAGCAGGAATGGAATACACAGATTGGTAATCCCTGACCCCCAACCGCTTTTTCTTACCATCCGGTAGAACAATTGAATGTTCAGCATACTCATAATTTTTCAACAGCCATGTCAAAACTACAGAGTCTATTTCAGTGACATTAAGTCCAACGAAACAATCAAGACCATACACTTCCAACAGTTCATGACGTGTGGCAGAAATGGTCTGCATGACAGTATAAACTCCTTTGGGGGAACAACAATGCTTATAGTTCATCGATGGTACAACATCAGACAAAAGGTGAATGCGCCTGAACAAACCAAAAAACACAGAATAAGTAGATTTAACTAGTTAACTGTCTTGATAAAAAATGAGCTCAACTATGAGCGAGAGTTAATTAGTTAACATGGAACAAGAAACAAAGAGAGCATAACCACACAGAGAGTGGGAGTTAATTAGTTAACATGAAACAAACACACAGAGAGCAAATATCCACATGCAGAAATGGGAGTTAATTAGTTAACAGGGAACAAACACACACAGATAACATAAACACAGAAAATAGCAAACCCTAACTCAAAATGCAGAAAGCAGGAATTAGTTAACAGGGAACAAACACAGACAAATAACAGAAACCACACACATCGAAACCCTAACTCAACATCCAGAAAGTAGAAAAACATCGAAACAAATGGAGGATGTAATCAGCAACGACAAAATTTAATGGAAAATCAAAATTACAACCATCAAAACAGACATGCAAAACGATGAAAGAAGAAACTATAAACAAGTTACAAAAATATGAGAAACAGAAAATTTGAAATTATACCTATTAAAGGAAGGTCTGACCATTATAGAGTTCTGTGTGATTAATGAAAGCGGAGAAACAAGATGAAAGCGGAGAAGAGAATGGAGATTGGAAATATGAACAATCGAAGAGGAGAGAGTTTGATTGAGAGCAGCATCGATTCAGTGAAGTGGAAATCGGGACGATGAAGAAGGGCGGGGCGTTCGGAAAGTAAATGGCGTGGGGAAAAAAGGAATTTTAAACAAAAAGGAAAATGATGTTGTTGCCCTTCGGGGAAATGGGCTTCATCTGTGCCGTCGATCAGTTAACCTTAAATCCAACGGTTATATAGACGGTTGGAAGGGAATCCAACCTTGGGAAAAGGTTGGCCGCCGATCAGCTGCCGTGTTCACTACATATCTCATCTAAGGTTTCTTCAATGATTCCATGGCTTATCTGGATGTATGCAAGTCTATTTTTTATATTTTGTAAAACAATTTTTAAGGCTTCATTTTTTGTTATAATCTTTGTTGTAATCATTCTAGAATCCTGATTTTTCATTTTTGGGGCTTTTAAACTAATACTTTTTATTCTTTGAATGAAAGGTTGATAAAGTTTAAGAAAATTGTTTCCTATGATTAGATCTAATCCAGAATCATGTTGGTATGTAGTTTTTGCAGTAAAGGTGTATTGTTCTATAATAATAAGAACATAAGTTTTTGCATACCATATTTCGTGTATAGATTTTTCTGCGACTATGATTTTTAAAGGTTTTTTCTAGTTTTTCCCAATTTTTAATAGTTGTTCTCTTAGCAAAACAGAGGGTCGCCCCTGTATCAATATATGCTAAGTAATTTCTATTTTCTATTGTTATTTTTATGAATATTGCATTTTGATTTCCCTTAGATAAAGTTCTTTTCGGACTCATCCGAAGATGATTCTGAATAAAACTCGACTATCTCGATATCTGATAGTTCACAATCTGAATCCTCTATTGGCTCGAAACCATAATCATAAAATAATCTTAATACTTCTTGTTTTTTATCTTTTTTTTCTCTTTGGACATTTATTGGCATAATGTCCTTCTTCATTACACAACCAACATCGACAGTTGGTTTTCCCTTTCGGACAGTATTCCGTTTGTTTGCCTTTTTGTTTATATTGTTTTCTATTTCTAAAATATCTATTAGGTTTTTTGTATTGATTTATTTTATACTCTTTATAAGGTACTTTCCTAATTTTCTTGTATTTTTTATGTTTCTTTTTATAATATTTTATTCCATTATTATCCTCACAACCATATTTTCCTACCTTGTCAGTGCCTTGTTCACAGCATAATTTTATCTTAGCTTGTTTTTTTAGTTTTTCTTCGTTGCATGCTCGCTTATGCCATTCTTGAACAATGAAAATTCTTCCTCCTAGAGTGTTAGGGATAGTTTCTTTTCTTAATTCTTCTTCAAAAGTTGCTTCTACCTTAGATGCTACTATGGGTGGTAATTTTGCATATATTAGTTTATCCAGGTCTTTTCTGGCAGATTCTATAACCTGATAGTAATACTTTCCGAATTCACATATGAAGTGTTCTAAGTAGCACATATTGCATATTCTAAGGTTAGTTAAGTGTCATATGTCTTGTTGACTTAGTGTCGTATTTGTTTTGTTTCTTGAGGAAATCTTCCTAGAAATTCATGGGTTATAACTTGTATGATTTTTTCAAATGTTTTTAAAGCGTTATCTCCATATATAAGAGTTTTACTAGGAATATCCATGGTACTGATAAACTATTCCGGCCGTTTTATAAATTACAAAATTAAATATTTCTGCTGATGCTAGATTTTTTAAGTCTTCATTAGTTTGAATTAATATTCCTATTCTATTTTTCCAATCTTCTAGATCTCTAAGTGGATCAGAGCTACAATCTAAATCTAGTACTTCAGGATTATTGGTATTCGAATACTTTGGTATATACGATTGGGGTATTTTATTCCATCCTCCGTTTTTTCGAGGGGTGTACGAGTTTTTATATAAATATTCGTCAAAAGAGATTTGTCCATCTGAATAGTTATTAAAATCACGTTTTTTAGAACTTTCGGGTTTCTCAGTTTTTACGTAATTCTCAGTTTCTCAGTTTTGGATTATAATAGTGACGAAAACCCTTACACAAATTACGTAAAAACTGAGAAACCTGAAAGTTCTAAGAAACGTGATTTTAATAACTATTCAGATGGACAAATCTCTTTTGACGAATATTTATATAAAAACTCGTACACCCCTCGAAAAAACGGAGGATGGAATAAAATACCCCAATCGTATATACCAAAGTATTCGAATACCAATAATTCTGAAGTACTAGATTTAGATTGTAGCACCGATCCACTTAGAGATCTAGATGATTGGAAAAATAGAATAGGAATATTAATTCAAACCAATGAAGACTTAAAAAATCTAGCATCAGCAGAAATATTTAATTTTGTAATTTATAAAACGACCGGCATAGTTTATCACTACTTGAGTACCATGAATATTCCTAGTAAAACTCTTATATATGGAGATAACACTTTAAAAACATTTGAAAAAATCATACAAGTTATAACCCATGAATTTCTAGGAAGATTTCCTCAAGAAACAAAACAAAATACGACACTAAGTCAACAAGCCATATGGCACTTAACTAACCTTAGAATATGCAATATGTTCTACTTAGAACCCTTCATATGTGAATTCAGAAAGTATTACTATCAGGTTATAGAATCTGCCAGAAAAGACCTGGATAAACTAATATATGCAAAATTACCACCCATAGTAGCATCTAAGGTAGAAGCAACTTTTGAAGAAGAATTAAGGAAAGAAACTATCCCTAACACTCTAGGAGGAAGAATTTTCATTCTTGGCATAAGCGAGCATGCAACAAAGAAAAACTAAAAAAAAAACAAGCTAAGATAAAATTATGCTGTGAACAAGGCACAGACAAGGTAGGAAAATATGGTTGTGAGGATAATAATGGAATAAAATATTATAAAAAGAAACATAAAAAATACAAGAAAATTATGAAAGTACCTTATAAAGACTATAAAAGAAATCAATACAAAAAACCTAATAGATATTTTAGAAATAGAAAACAATATAAACAAAAAGGCAAACAAACGGAATACTGTCCGAAAGGGAAAACCAACTGTCGATGTTGGTTGTGTAATGAAGAAGGACATTATGCCAATAAATGTCCAAAGAGAAATAAAAAAGATAAAAAAACAAGAAGTATTAAGATTAGCTTATGATTATGGTTTCGAGCCAATATAGGATTCAGATTGTGAACTATCAGATATCGAGATAGTCGAGTTTTATTCAGAATCATCTTCGGATGAGTTCGAATAGAACTTTATCTAAGGGAAATCCAAATGCAACATTCATAAAAATAACAATAGAAAATAGAAATTACTTAGCATATATTGATATAGGGGCGACCCTCTGTTTTGCTAAGAGAACAACTATTAAAAATTGGGAAAAATTAGAAAAACCTTTAAAAATCATAGTCGCAGATAAATAATACACGAAATATGGTATGCAAAAAACCTATGTTCCTATTATTATAGAACAATACACATTTACTGCAAAAACTATATACCAACATGATTCTGGATTAGATCTAATCATAGGAAACAATTTTCTTAAACTTTATCAACCTTTCATTCAAAGAATAAACAGTATTAGTGTAAAAGCCCCAAGAATGAAATATCAGGATTCTAGAATGATTACAACAAAGATTATAACAAAAAATTAAGCTTTACTTTTTTTTTTACAAAATATAAAAAATAGACTTGAATACATCCAGATAAGCCATGGAATCATTGAAGAAACCTTAGATGAGATATGTAGTGAACACCCTCTAGACATACAAAAAAATAAGAACATCGAATTAATAGAAATAAAATTAAAGGATCCAACAATAGAAGTTAATGTCCCCAATAAAATTCAATACACTCAAAGAGATGTCGAAGAATTTCAGAAGGAATGTGAAGAACTTCTAGATAAAGGAATCATTTGAGAAAGCAAAAGTCCACATAGTGCACCTGCCTTTTACGTAGAAAATAATAATGAAATAAAAAGAGGAAAAAGATGAATGGTTATTAATTACAAAAAACTGAACGAAAATATTATCGGAGATAGTTATAAGTTACCACATAAGGATTACATTTTAGAAAGACTTAAGGGACAAAAATGGTTTAGTAGTCTGGATGCCAAATCAGGATATTGGCAGCTACGATTACATGAAAACACAAAACCATTAACAGCTTTTTCCTGTCCACCGCAGAAACATTATAAATGGAATGTGTTACCCTTCAGATTAAAACAAGCACCAGCAATTTATCAACGTTTATGGATCATAATTTAGAAGGACTACAAGATTTTTGTCTTGCTTATATTGACGATATAATTATATTTACTAATCAAACTAAAGAAGACCATTGCGAAAAACTTTTAACAGTTTTTAAACGAATTAAAGAAAAAGGATTGATTATTTCAAAAAAGAAATCAAAACTCATTCAGGAAGAAATTGAATATCTTGGTATGAAAATAAACAACTTTGGTGAAATCGAATTATCACCAAATACTAAAGAAAAAATTGATAAATTTCCTAATCAACTTGAAAATAGAAAACAGATTCAGCGTTTTCTTGGTTGTTTGAATTATATAAGTGAACAAGGATTTCTTAAAAACCTTGCAAAAGAAAGAAAACACTTATAGAAAAAGATTTCTGAAAAAATACCTTGGTCATGGAGTGATCAGGACACAAAAATAAGTTTACTAATGAAAGAAAAATGCCAGTATTTACCAAAATTATATAATCCATGCGAAAGAGACTTTTTAATAATTCAAACCGATGCCTCCAAAGATACATGGGCTGGATGCGTGTTAGCCATTCAAAATGGCAAAGAATTATTACAAATGGACAAATTTGGTAATATTATTGGGCAAAATGAGGTTAATATCTCTGGCGAAAAACCTAATGATTATCAGTCTTCGGACAGAATTATTGAATCTTCGGATTCTGGAGTATCAGTTCACTACAATAGAACGGAGATTTTGTCGCAGGCCGTCTGCGACAGAAAACACGGCCTGCGACAAAGCCCGTCGCAGGCTTCATGGTTTGTCGCAGGCGCGTGTGTGTCTGTGACAACTTTGTCACAGGCGGCCTGCGACAAAGCTCGGCCTGCGACGAGCTTTGTCGCAGACAGCCTGCGACAAAGTCCAGCCTGCGACGGGCTTTGTCGCGGACGGCCTGCGACAGAGCACATGTGTGTGACAACTTTGTCGCAGACGGCCTGCGACAAGCGGTAGCCGCCTGCGACAAACAATGGAATGACCCCCCCTTCCGACGCTGAGGAGTCAATTCTCACTCCAACTTCAAACTCTTTCATCCAAATCCTCTGTAATTTTTTTCCAGTTTCGACGATTTCCCATCTTTCGAACAACGCCCGACGTACTGTCGCCGCATTCTCGACGAATCATCCTTGTTCTCCGATATGTCAACCACTTAACTGACGAATCCGACGCGTTCTCCGACAAATCCGACGCGTTCTCGACGAATCCTCCACATTCTCTGACGGAATCCTCCACTACTCTGACGGATCAGACGCTTTCTCACTAAGTGTCAGAGGTAAGTTTTTGTTAATTTTTTAAGTTCACAATGAATTTTGTAATTTTCTCCGACAAATTAGAGTATTTCTTAGGTTTAAAATGAGTTTTTTATCGTTTGATGATTCCTATTTCTCCCAGATTCATCGGGTGTCGAACAGAAGCATCGATTGCTGGTTAGAGTTCTTGACAGGAGAATCGGCTGTTCGTATAAACAGACCGATATACTAAGGTAAGATCATCAGTTCTGGTCTTGTTCACTGTTTTTGTCTTGGTTCTGATCGGTTTCCTCTGTTCTTAGAGGACAGAAGATTTGCAGATTGTTCCATTTTTGCGGCAGTACGTTGGTCGTCGGACTTCTTTCGGTAGTCTGTTCATTTTTTCTGGTAATTTTTTGTTCTTGTTCATTATATTTCATAACTAATTTGATTAATTTTGTATTCTAATACAATTATCTTTATTTGTCTGCATCAGGTTTTGTGTTACAAACTTGTTCTCGAGCGTTCGTTGGTTCTAGTTGTAAATCTCTCTCTTCAATTTCCAGGTACGAGACTTATAACTAGATTACATTTATGCCAACTCTTAACTTGATAATCATGATTATGAAAAATATGCCAACTTGTAACATGATAATCATGATATTGTTAATGATTTAGTCTATGCATGTAACGGTTGATGTAATATAACAATGTAACGAACTTTGATTTATTCTATGGATGTAACAATTTGATATATGTTATGTTGTTGATTATTTACATATTTTTGGATTCTAATATGTTAATAATTAATGTAAAAATATGCATGTGACTTGACATTTTTGTAACAATTATATTTCAGGTTGTTAAAATAAATATATGCTTGTAATTTTTTTTAATTAATATAAATTATAAACTTGAAAGTTGTAGGTCAAATATGTCTTACTATTATATGTTGTACTAATTATATTTCATGTTGTTAAACTAAATTATATGCATGAAATTTGATACAATGTACATACAACTATAAATTAGCTAGAATTTACAAGTGAAATATATGCATATAAATTATTAGGTAGTAACCTATATGTTTAACCACTTAACAATACTATATATATTTACCAACTTATGTCAAACTAAGTTTGTAAATACATTATTTGAATGAGTTACTGTTATAATTAGGTAAACTTAGCGTAAAGCTAAGTTGAGTACAATTATTAGTTTTTTATTTTTTCATTACTTAACAAATTCAAACTGACACTCATTAGTTCAATATAGATGGATAAGTCTTGGATTCGAAAGTCGCGCCATACTCATGAGTATTACGCTGGCGTTCAACAATTCCTTGACTTTGCAATCTCTAACGCAATTGATGGAGTCAATATACTCTGTCCTTGCCCAAAATGCAACTTCAAGAAGTGGAAGCCACGAGGTGAAGTTAATCAACACTTGCTGGCAAAAGCATTCCCGTCTTCATACGATGTATGGAATTTGCATGGAGAGTTAATCACCGACTTCGGAGCATCAACTTCTATACTTGAGCCAGAACTAATCAATCATGATCAAGAAGCAACTCCGCCATTACTGGTTGAGGAACAACCAGTACTTGAGCCAGACTTATTCCAGAACATGGTCAATGACGCATTTGAAATACAGGGGTCACATGATAACCCCAACGTGCGTCTCGATGATGATGAATTCCCACAAGGAGGCGATGTACCAATGCCAGATTTACCTAGCATGCAACCAGATGATGAGTTCTTCCGCATATTGAAAGATGGTGAAGTGCCATTATATGATGGTTGTACAAGTCATACCAAGTTGTCTTTCATGATCAGCTTATATCACATCAAGTATATGCACAAAATCAGTGATAAAGCAATATCAAAGATACTGGAGTTGCTTCGCAAAGCTTTTCATACCGCCAAAATTCCAACATCTAACTATGAAGTTAAGAAGACAATCAGAAAACTTGGGTTGTCCTACACCAGAATTGATGCATGCAAGAATGACTGCATCTTATATATCAGAGAAGATAGTGAGGCTAAGGAATGCCGAGTGTGTGGGGTGTCTCGATTCAAGGATGTGGGGAAGAATACAGGTGGAAAAAGGCGAAAACCTCAACCCGAGAAGGTCTTTCAGTATTTTCCATTAATACCTCGGTTGAAGAGGTTGTACATGTGCCCTTACACAGCAGAAGATATGACTTGGCATGCTACGGAGAACATAGCAGATGATGGTATGGGTAGACATCCTAGAGACGCAGAAGCTTGGAAAAATTTTGATTCCAAGTACCCGGAATTTGCTGTTGATCCACGAAACGTCAGACTTGGGCTTGCAACAGATGGCTTCAATCCATTTGGTACCATGAGCATAAGTCATAGCACTTGGCCGTTTGTGCTAATCCCATACAACACTCCACCGTGGTTGTGTATGAAGCAGACAGGTCTTATATTGTCTGGCATCGTTCCTGGTCCTAAGATGCCTGGAAATGACCTAGACGTCTATTTGCAGCCACTGATTGAGGAGTTACAAACTTTGTGGGTTGGTGTTCAAGCTTATGACTCGGTGAAGAAAGAATCTTTCACCTTGAGAGCAGCATTGATATGGACTATAAGTGATTATCCTGGCCTTTGCAACTTGTCGGGATGGAATACACACACAGCACTGTCGTGTCCGACTTGTATGTATGATGCAGAACCACTTCGGCTAAAAGCTTCTGGGAATAAACCATGTTTCATGAGTAGTAGGAGGTTTTTGCCAATGAATCATCGGTTTCGATCCCAAAAGTCCAAGTTCAATGGGAAAGTGGACAAAAGGAGTCCACCGAAGGTTTCTACTGGGACTGAGGTTTTGGCACAAGTGGCTAATATTAATGTCACATTTGGTAAGACACAACCGAAAGAATCGGGACCAGCACCACAGTGGAGGAAAAAAAGTATTTTCTTCAATCTGCCGTACTGGGAATTCAATCTGTTGCGTCATAATCTGGATGTGATGCATATAGAAAAAAATGTTTGTGATAACATTTTGTTCACTTTGCTCAATGACAAGAACAAAAGAAAAGACCATTTGGCTGCAAGACAAGATCTGAAAGAAATGAAGATTCGAAGCCAATTGTGGCCTTTGGATGATGGTAAAACATGTCCTGCTGCCTCATTCACTCTCGATAAAAAGAAAATTAAAATGGTCTTGAAGTCATTGAAGGGAATGTCATTTCCAGATGGGTATGCTAGCAATATCGCCAGGTGCGTGGACCTAAATAATCGGAAGATGCTAGGCCTAAAGAGTCATGACTCGCATATGCTTCTACATGACTTGTTACCTCTTGCGATACGAAATGTGTTGCCCGTCTCAGTTGCAAGGGTCTTGGTTGAACTTGGCTCCTGCTTTAAAGAATTATGTTCTCATGTGGTTAACATACCTGAGCTTGACCAGCTTCAAGATAGATTTGTCATAGCTCTATGTCACATGGAGATGATTTTTCCGCCGTCTTTCTTCACTGTTATGGTACACCTAGTCTTACACCTAGTTGATGAAGTTCGACGGGGAGGACCAGTTCAGTATCGGTGGATGTATCCAATTGAAAGGTATACTCTTACATTCATTGTCTTCCTATGTAATTGAGTATGTTCTTCGAAACTGATACCTACAATAATTCATTATTTAGGTACTTGGGTAAACTAAAAACCTTCGTTGGAAATAGAGCACATCCAGAAGGATCAATTGCTGAAGGTTGGCTGTCAGAGGAGCTGTTCAATTTCTCATCATTGTATTTTAACGATGATGTGGAGACAAGATACAATCATCCAAAACGTGTCGCGACTGAGCCAGAAGTTCTGACCGATGAACAAGCCTCCATCCTCATTTCTAAAGGTGTACCCATAGGAAATGGTGACTCTTTCAAACTATCACAATTAGAGTGGACTCAAGCGTTTCATTACGTGTTGGTGAACAGTCCAGCCGCACAACCATTGTTGAGGTAAATAGCTTGTTACAAGTTGAGCATATCCACCAATACCAATTGTGCAATACAAATGTTAACATATATTTATCTTCTAGAGAATGTGAAGTGGAAACTAGAAGAGAGTTGGGAAGGCGTGCTAGTGAAACTGCGATAAACAAAGCGGTGCACAGAAAGCTTGTTAGCTGGGTTCAGAAGAAGGTATTCTTATTAGCTTCGAGCTAGTACATATGTTAGCTATGTATATATGCAATCAAACTGACATATATACCATAACCTAAACAGATTTTGGACGGATCCACAAGTCACAGTGAGGATTTGATGACACTGGCTAGGGGACCAAATGTTCATGCAAGGCGGTTCACTATTTATGACATTAATGGGTATCGCTTTCGAACGATTGCTCGTGAAGAAGGCTTGAAAACCCAGAACAGTGGTGTTGCTGCAAAATTTGGTACCGACAGTGTCTCGAGCTCCTCTGACAACAATCCAATTCGCAGTGACATATGGTTTTATGGGAAACTTGTGGATATAGTCGAACTGGATTATTATTCCCGTACAATCACGCTATTCAAGTGTAAGTGGGCTGATACAGTTACTCCGACATGGGTGAAGAAAGATGCACTCGGAATAACTATGGTCAACTTCAATCACTTGCGAGATGTCGGTGACAAAGTTGAAGATGAGCCATATGTAAGTGCATCTGATGCACGTATGGTGTTCTATGTGGATGACACAAATGATCCGGAATGGTGTATACCGGTTCATTGCAAGCCAAGAGACACGTATGAGATGGGAGATGAGGGAGCTATTTCGCACGAATGTTGTTTGTCGTTAGCTCCACAACATCTTCCTGTAACTGACAATATTCCTGATTTACAAATTGTGGGAAATGGTGTAATTAATTTTGAGAATGAGTAGAACAATATAAAGTTTGTTATTGTATGACGATCTTTATGTTATGACAATATTCTTGTCTACCAATGCAATAGACATACGTTGATTACATTACTTTCATCTCGTTTTTTTAGCAATGGCTTCTGGTAGTACCGATGAGAGGAGTCCAGTCCTACTCGATCTGTGCCTACTGAGGATACTGTTGCAACAGGCTCTTCTACTTCTTCCTCCTCTGAGCGACACACCCATGAGTTTACTATCGTCGGTTAGTAACGTCTAATTCCCAAAACCATCCATATTGAATATTTTAATTAAATATTACAAACATGAAAACTTAGAGCATAGTTTTGTGCAGATCGTGGCGGTCAGACAAAGGTCATAAAGATCAAGTTTAAGGACCACCGTCGAGCCACCTCTGACGGAAATAAGATCTTGTTCAACCTCGACAACCTAGGACTCCAGCCTGGTGGACCACTGGCGTCCTTTATTGGCAAATATGTGGGGGAGTGTGCTAGGATCTGGACGTACTACCCCATCTACCCTCCCTCCTGGAAGCATGTGCCGGACGCGACGAAGACACGTGCTTTCCAGCAGTTCTTCTTGGTAAGAAACTTTGGAACTTATCAAATGAATTTAATATTACTAGCCAATTAATTAGAACTCCATTTTAAACTTGTTTTTTTCTGTTTAGGGCAAGTTCTATTGCGACTCGGACCTGCTGCCAGCTGCTCGGAAATATTGGGATCACGCTATATCGCGCCTTTGGGGCAAAGCAAGGCTTGATGCGTGGAGGGCAAAGGTGAAATATGCCAAGGACAACAACCTTCCCTACGAGTGGGTTCGTCAAAACCCCCCTCAAGGTTGTCCGGATAGTGATTGGCTGGCATACATGACATATGTAGAGTCTCAAGAGTTCAAGGTATTTTACCAAATTAACCATTTCATAAACAAATCACATAATCGTTCCGAAATGAACTTTTCATCCTTTTTTTGGTACAGGATTCAGTTGCCAGGAACAAGGCCAACCGAGCTTGTCTAGAAGAAAACCATACTGGAGGGTCTAGACCTTGGAGGTTGTATATTGAGGACGAGCAGCGGAAGACGGGTTTGCGACCTACGAGGGGGCAAGTCTTCATCAAGTTCTACAGTTGGCCGAACGGTGAACCCAAGAGCGCGCATGCTGGAGCAATAATGGTTAGCAGATTATTGTTAGTAAATGTGTTTGTGAAATTCTAAATTAAGAGGAAAATAACTGTCTTATTGTACATTCAAATTTCAGGATAGTATTCGTCGTTTGGAGGCTGCTGGATGTCCGCGGGAGTGGGGTCCAAATGACTCACTAGGAAGAGCTCTGAACAAGCCAGAGCACCGTGGTCATGTCCGGATGATGGGTCGACGTTTTACTCAAGCCCTGGTAATTATTTATTATCATAGTCATAATTTAAAGATAATTTAAATTATGCATGATGTTCACTAATCAATTTTGTGTTATTATAGGTATTCGGGACCAATGCAGAGTCAGCCTCGACGGCAACTGGAAGTATTACTTCCAGACAGACTCCAGCTCGTGCCCACGATGCAGCCTATGACCAGCTCAGCCAGAAGCTCGCAGACACTGAGACCAAGCTTGCAAACACGCAGACGGAGCTTGCAGCCACTCGGGAGTGGATGGGTCAATTGCAGGACATGGTGCTTACTCTGAAGCAGCAGGTCCAACAGCCATCGTCTGGGTCTGCTCCATCCATGCCTTCTTCTTCCCATGTGCCTCCGGTCGTTCCTGCGGTCCAGCCTCGCGGTCCTGATTTAAGTATTGATGAGCTTAGTCAGTGGTTTGATGAGAATGCTGGAGATGCATTTTTGGATGCATTGAATGAGGTACTTATAATTACTAGATAATGTTAATTTTTAATTTCTGTGTTTGACAAGTAAATGTTTTTTTTTGTGTTATTGTAGGCTAATGAAGCTCCTCCTCCTCAAGGCCAACAGTTTGCAGAGTTCCAGGGTTCATGGGGACAGTAGAGACTTGTTGTATTATGTGATTGCATTCGTTCTTTATTTGTATCGTATTTATCATGTACTCTACATTTGTTTGTTAGGATTGTATGATTGTACTATGATTTTGTCATTTCAATTGTAGGATTGTATTTTGAGAATTTCACTAGTTTGTTAGGATTTCGTTTAAGGTATTCAGAACATTGTTCTCGTTCAATCCGGTAGAAAATCAATAATGGCCCAATCTGTGTGTGGTCAACCCACGAAAAATTCAGAAAAAAGCCCGATGAAAAACCCACTAAAAAGCCTGCAGGCCAACGAAACCCAGTCCAGTATGAGCCAAAAATCGGCAGGCCGGCCCTGTTGGAGGCCCAAGAAACACAGCCAAGCCGGCCTTGCCAGGCCCCACCAGAGGCCCAAGAACAACCAGGCCGGCCCGGCCAGAGGCCCAAGAAACAACCAGGCCGGCCCGGCCAGATTAGGCTCTTTGTCGCAGGCATACGTTTGTCACAGGCCGCCTGCGACAAAGGTTTGTCACAGACTGCCTGTGACAAACTTCTGCCTGTGACAAACGTTTGTCACAGGCGTTGCCTGCGACGCACTGTCTGTGACAAAGTTTGTCGCAGGCAGGTGTTTGTCGCAGGCCGTCTGTGACAAACGTTTGTCACAGGCAGCCTGCGACAAACGCCTGCCTGCGACAAACTTTGTCACAGACAGCGCCTGCGACAAAATGCGCTTTGTCGCGGCTTATTTTGTCGCAGGCAAAAACGCAATTTGTCGCAGGCGGCGCCTGCGACAAACCTTGCACTTTGTCACAGGCCTGCCTGCGACAAACTGCATTTTTGCCTGTGACAAAAAACCCGTTCTGTTGTAGTGGTTCCGTTCAATAGTGATAAATATTCCAAGAAATTATGTAAATATATTTCTGGAACATTTACTACTACTGAACAGAATTATCCAATACATGAACTAGAGACATTAGCCTGTCTCAGAACATTGAAAAAATGGAAGCTAGAATTATTATCAACAAGGTTTGAACTTCAAACCGATTCCAAATATGTAACAGGTTTTTGGAGATACAAGCTGCAAGCGGACTTCAAGAAAGGACGATTGATCAAGTGGCAACAACAACTACACTATTACAATCCATACTTGAAATACATCAAGTCGAGCAATAATTCTTTCACGGACACACTAACGAGAGAATGGAAGGAGCAATAAAAGACTAATGAATCAGTTGATGCAAAAAAGGGAGCGTCGTCAAGCGCTCGAAGCACAAGTCCTTCTCTGCAGGGGGGAGGAAGAGGAACTACAAAACACCATCAACATCCTGCAAAAACAACTAAAGAAAAACCCCATGGAAGTTCAGCAACAACAACGACAAATTAAATCCATGGAAGAACAGAAACAACCTGGCAGCAGCACCATAGAAATACAGCAGCAACAACAAGCCACAAACAACAAATCAACAATCCAGCAGCAACAACAAATCACTAGCAGCAAATCGACACGATGGGCTGATATGGTGGAAAAAGAAGAAAAAGAAAAAGAAAAATATGAAGAAGACGAAAGGAAAAATAGCAAATGGTACGTCATTTTCAACGGACCATTCAGAGGACTATACAATAACTGGGCAATTGCATCTCAACATATTATGGGAAAGCCAGTCCAGCATCAATCTTACAAAACAAAGGAGGAAGCAGAACTAGCACTCCAACAATCGTATAAAGTAATGGCCTTAAAAAAATCATCAGGACAACAAGTACAACAGAAGATGGTGATGAAAATACCAAGCATCAAGAATATTCCAACAACTAGGGAAAAAGAAGAAGCAACGTTCCAAGGTTTCATGAACCATTGGAATATGATAATAAACTACGAAGACAATCTGGAGCGAAATACAACAATGGGATTCTATCTCGTTAACCGAGGAGGACCAAATGCGGTAGTAACCGAAGAATCAACGCCAGAACTACTATTTGACCTGCATCAGTATGGTCTTATAGATACTATCTACACAACTACCATAAAGACATTTGAATATTTTCCTCAGAAGATGAAGCTCATAATTCGAAGATACTTGGAATCATTTGCGAAAGGAAGAGAAATCTTCCTAAAGTACACCAGCAGCTATCCAATCTTTAACGAAGAAGAAAAACTACTACTGGGAACAAAAGCAGTCATCCTTATGGGAGTATCAAACAATGATTATCCGTCTAGAGATAATCTCAAAAATTATGAACGAAGACCAGATCATCTGGTGAAAGGACTATTTGCAGTGTGCAGAGCATTAACCAACATTGAACCAGACAGTCCATCAAAAGTTAATTACAGTAGCATGGACATTATCATCGTCAGCAGATCAAGAACAAAATTAATTGCTGAAGAATTGGAAGCAATAAATAGGATGACAAAGGATTTCACCTAAATAAGTGGAACCCTTATGGGTATTACCAATACCAATTAAAAATAGTTATGCAAATTATTAATTAACTATGAAGACCACTTATGTGAGTGGTGTGGAGAAGACATGGAAGAAAACAACGAAGTAAGAAAAGATTCGGCAACATCATCAGCTGGAAAATAATAATGAAGTTTCATTATTAAAAAAGAAGATAATGGAGTAAGAAAGAAGACAAAAAGGGGTTGGCCAACTCCCCACTAACAAAAGTTGAGCAATAATGTATCTTTTGCTTTTTATCTTTTGTCTTTTTCTTTTCTTTTCATACGCTATCCTGTAATGAATGACACATTAAGCATCTGCTCTCCGTCTATATAAGGAGAATGTAAATCATAAATAAAACTCAGAGTAGAATTGAGCAAAGAATAGTCTCGCTTTCTCTCTCGTTGGCTTGAACTTCTTGTTCTGGAGGCCAAAGCAAGATTGAAACATAGGTTTCTGGAGTCTTGCGAAGAATCATATAACTACCAAAAATACAAAACCAACAACCATACCTACTAAATCAACCACAAAAAGAAAATACGAAGATCTGCATCACCAGACGAATGAACAACTCAAGAGCAGTTAACAGAAAAGCCATTCAGGTATGAAAATCTCAAGTGTTAAAACTTCTTTTTAAATAAATGACAGAAAACAAAGATAATATGTTTGATTATCTACAAAGAAAAGAAGAGGATAATTATTTTTTGGATGGATTAATAGACGTTAAAAGAATTAAAGAAAGAACAAATTTTAGAAACACAAAATTTTGTAACAAAATCCTTCTTATCAAAAATTTTTGATAGAGAAAATATAATAAAATATGGAAAAATGATAGGAGAAGTAACAATTCCATTTAACCAAGCAAATGAAAATTTCTTAGTTCAAATTATCAATAAAGAACAAATCAGGAAAAGATTAAGTAAAGTAAAAACGGAAGAGCGAACAAAGATAACATACATACATATTAGTACTATTCAAATCATAATTAAATCTACCATGAAACTAGGGGTTAACGCTCCTATAGAACTAGAGGTACGAGATGATAGAATTACAGATCAAGAAGAAAGTATTATAGCTAAAGGATCAGGAAATCTAAATTGTGGAATAATAAAATTTGATATAAATTTACAACAAGGATTAAGTTTAACTGATGAAAAAAATCGAATAGAGAGGTTAACCCAATCAGAAAGATTCCAACCAAGCGAATCAAATAACCAGAATCAGGAAGAAGAAGACATAAGAAATATTACGATAATTCATCAAAACCAGGATAGTAGTGAAATAGAAACATTAAAACAAATGATCACAGATCTAAGCAAAAAATTATAGCTTATAAGGATGGACAACGAGTTAAATAAGATAATTTTTTATTTCAATAAACTCACTTATAAAATATATGAAAGAATAAAAGAGAACCCAGAGGCTTGGAAAGACATTAAAGAAGAACTTTTAGAATACAAATATTTCATAAACAACGAAAATAAAGGGTTAAGAAAAGATCCTGAAACTATGACTGAATATATTCGTGAAGATCAGTTTATGACAGATCTAATCGAATTAATTGAGAAAAACGCTATAGGACCATATATCGATTACCCATTAGAATAAATATCTACAAGATGAGTAGAAGACCAATCCGTAGCGTTAGAAAAATAAAACGAAACAAATGGAAAATAACAAGAAAAAAGTTATGTGTCCAACTAATAAATTAAGCAATAGTATCAGTCTTAACAAAATGTTTTACGAAAACCATGATACAGAAATAGTAAACGCAAAAATAGTAATATACATTATGATAGCAGTATTCATAACAATAATGAAAAAAGCAGCATGCCGTTTTTGAAAATTATAAGAGCATGAAAAAGTCAAAAATAGGCAATTGGAAAATGAAAATTAATTTGAGGATTAGATAGTAAAAAATGGGTAGTTAGAAAATTTGTAGAATGAACGATAAGAAAAAAATGGAAAGGGTCAAAATTGGGATAATATGTTTGTTCAAAACTGGGATAATTTGTTTGGTATCAGAGCCTAGGAAAGGACTAAAAACCCTCTTGCGATTAACCGAATTGCCACCCCTACTAATATTCGACGTTGTTTCCCGTCAAAGGGAGCAACAATGACTCCAATGGATTTGTAATAATTTTTGGTTGGGTTCACCGATCAATCTCCATGGACAACCGTTTAAATCGAGAGTACCAACAATTCAATGAGCAACCACCAACTTTAGCAGATTCATGATCAACAATTTTATCTTCTTCGTCATCGCTATGACGATATAATAAGAACTTTGTAAGGAAGAGCTTTTGTGATGACAGAGATAAGTGAGTTGTGTAAATTTGAAATGACTCGAGGGCGAAGAGCTGACATTGATGGTATCATGCATAAGTTATTTGTGAACTCTATTAGATTCATTGATCCCATATGATTGTAATTATTGTTAACTATAATATCTCATTTAATTAATTAATAATATATATTGCCTATATATATGTATTTGAAATTTTACATTAGATTTTATTAACCACTCATGTTTTTTTCCCAAAATCTCATGCACTAAAGTTTAAACAATACAATATTTTTATTAATAAATTTGTCAATCTATAATAACTAATAAGGAGTATCAACTAGGCATTTAGTGATACTATTATTTTATTGATGCACTATATTAATATGTGGCGAAAGTGAGATCATAGTTATTTGTTGCCATAACATTTTACGGGGTACACATGAGCTTTCTACAATGAAACTTTTCATCCTAAAAGATTATATTTCTTATAGTTGAATGACGTATTTTTAAATAAGTTATTATTATTTTGAACTTAAGGTGTTAGGATTTTTACATCACCAATTTACCTCTAAGAAACCTTTAGGGTATAGATGAAGTTTATGAATATCGAACTTGATAATTTGATATCGAACTAGCTGGATAAATGAAGTTTAAAGTAGGTTAATTGATTTTTTCATTGATTTTATTTAATTAAATATAATATTTAGTTAATAAAAATTTAGATTGTTAAAAAGATTCAACCTTTAAAATATATATTTCAAATTCTATGCCAAAATACATGTCTTAAATGTAAGAAAATATAATAAAGTAGTCACTCAAACTAATCTTTAAATCAATACATGAATAACGTAAAAAGTTTCTTTTAAACTAAGGGTCCAAAAGACATTCATTGAAATTTTGTGTAAGTTATAATGCATTGAATGACTAAATTTTTTATGTCATTATTATGATTCAAACAAATAGGTAAAAGAACACCGTCCATAGGGCGCTAGGTAAGAGCTAGTACATTTTATACACTTTTATCATAGAATTTTCATCACGTAAGACGAAACTACTTCCGCCTTTTTTTTAAAGAATAATTTTTTTAATGGGAAAATAATCAATTTAATAAGAATTTTACCCTCATTAATTCACGGAGCCCCAATATAAAACTTATAACTCTATAAATAAGAGAATTTTTTCATTAATATAATTAATTAAATAACTAATTACCAATCTAGTGTCGTTTTAAAACTATTTGTGAATCTATGGTCGTTTTTATTTATACTAGCTGCAAGTATTACCTCATCTCAAAGGTTACGGCTGGAAGGAAAAAACAAAGCCATTCACGGCTGGATTCCAGCCGCGCATCAATTTTCTTGTTGCCGACATGACCCCCTTGAAACTAGTGTTGCCAACACGACCATAATCTAGTAGTGCAAGGCTCATTTCCTGCCGTCCAAGGCTACAATATAGCCTTATACTCTTAAATACATTTATCTAGCCGTGTATACTAAATTTTACTTCCTTTTGAGGCCAGAATGAAAAAAAGACCACAGATTCGTAAATAGTTATAAAACGGCACTAGATTGGTAATTAGTTAATTAATTAATTATATTCATTAAAAAATCCATTAATAAGAGTACATGAAAGGTATTTGTAGGAAAAGAATACTCACACTCTTTCGGTTACTTATAACATTCATACATAAAAAACGGGATCTAATGGCATAAGGAAACCCAGGGGTGTCCTTATATCAAGACACAACTAAGAACCGTTAGATTAGGAACTAGATCTAACGGTTTAGAATAGATTGTAAAAATTAGTAAATTTGGTACCTATTTAAATTATTAGGATTTATGGATCATTCATTAGCCACACGCCCCACCGTTGCATGATAGGAAAATGACGTATCGAGGAGAGATAGATTGTTGAGAATTTTCACACTGCAAGTTAGTACGTTCAAGAGATGATCTCGGGAGATCTCACAGTTGGGTTGTCCTCAAAATTTGGTTTGAGTGTTGAGGACTCTTGGGACTGAGTTTTTACCGTTGGAATATTCATTTGGAGGTCTGGTTCGACGAGAATCATTGTTGGACAGTTCGGGTACTGCAACTATGTTCTGGGTGAAATTCTTCACCTTTTACTCTCTTCTTTGTTACTCTCTTATGTATGGGTGGTGTTGGTGGGTTGTGAACTTTTCTAGGTTGTATGTGGGTTGTATGGAGGAACCTTGCTTACTAGGAAAACGACATACGTTGGAGACTGCCAAGTTCAAGACTACTTTCGTACACGGATTCACCTCTAACCGACTTGACCCAATGACCACAACTAATCTCTCCCTAGTAATTAGTTTTTTTAAAAAAATTATAGATAATTTCGTGGAAAGCTTTTGTTTATTTGTTTATAAGTGAAAATTTGATTTTTTTACTAGGAAGCTATGGAGGAGTTTGGAGTGTATGTAGTGACATTTAACAAGTCAGGTTACGGAGAGAGCGACCCAAATTTGTGGCTGATATTGTTCATTTTTAAATTTGGGTACAATGTTTCATGTTCTGGCCAATGATTTGTGGCTAATATTGATCATTTTTAAAAAATTTGGAACATGTTCTAGCTTGGATTATGGTTCCAATTGGGGTTATTTGGAACATGGTCTTCATATGAACACGTTCCTTTGAGTAAATTTGAAACATGATATCGATAATTTATGAAACATGATACTTATGGTTCCTATTTTTCATCTCAGAACAATGTCATGGATATAATCTTGATACAAGCTTTCAATGTTCATGTAAAACTTCAATTTGGATCCATGTCACTATTATGTTGGAACAAAGTTGTTGATCTTGATCCATTTTCTAAGATTTGTTACCATCAAGAAAAAAATGTGGTTCCAAAAATATAAATTAGAATCTCAAACTGATAAAACGAGGCGATTATAAAAATATAGAATGGAAAGTCAAATTGATAAAATACATAATTCCCAAATATAAAAAAGAAATTGTTCCCAAAAGTAAAAATGGAAGATAAAAACAAACGTTCTGGAAAACTAAAAGCAACCGGAGAAGATGACCTGAAAAGATGAAAAAGATGTTCGGAGAAGATGACTGAAAATAAATAATTAATTGTAATTAAAAATCACGCAAACAATTTTAAAATCAATTATTTAATTTAATGATAGTTATTAATAAAAAAATACTTAATTCAAAATTTCTACCTAAAAGTAAAATTATCCTGCAGAGGATCTGCGTCCAAACCAGTAGGATTTGGAATGTTCCAAACCCAAACCCAGAAGGGAAAAATTGGAAAATCAGTAAAACTCTACCCCTGCCTTTTCTATTTTCCACCGCCCACACCGCCACCACCGTACTCCGACGCTGACACCTTACTCCCCCGTGCGAAGCCACCAAATCGCTGTCTCTCCACCGCTCACCATGACCACCAACGGAGGAGCTCATGCTTCCCCTCTAGACAACGGAGGTGTCGGGAGTTGGAGGAGGAACCAGATGCTGGTAGGTGAGATTGGGAATCGGGATGGAGGATTGAAGGAGGTGGGTTGTGGCGCTGGGAAGGGAGAGGCAGAATCGAGGTTGAGAGGTGGTAGATCGGTGGAGTTGAGATTACTGGGAGTCGGTGTAGGACGTTCAGCTGATGGGAGTGAGCAGGGTTTTGAAAATTGAAGGGTGAATGTCAAGACAAGGGGATTTGAGGGTTGGGTGTCGGTGAAGTGAGGGTATTCGGTAGTTCATATAATCATATCCATCTTCGTTGTTATCCGATCGAAACAGGAGACAAGAAGCAAAGCTCCTGCTGTTTTCCACACGCCACCAACTTCAGGTCACTACGAACATCCTTTTTCTCCTTGTCCTCCTTCGAATCCTGTGGTTTATATGGCTTTATCTGTTAAACCGATTCGTTTGTTGAAATTGCTGAAAGTACAAATTTACGGGTTTCAATTATTGATAGTCGGGAAGTTATTTCTCGCTGCTATGGTGGATTTGTGAATGGTTATAGTGAGGTTTAGATTTGATGATTCTTTTGGTTGTATGATTATGGTTTGAGCGGTGTGGAGTTTCCTAGATTGTGGACATTTGCTTCGGTTGATAGTGCTGGTTTGTGATCAATCATTTTGATTGGATCCAATTTCTTTCTTTCTTTAACAGTTTTGCAGCGGAAATTTCAGAAGACCAGAGGGCAAAAGCATACCTCTCTCACATTTCATTCAACTTAAATAGTAGGGTTTCCGTTGGTCAACAGTAATTAACGACCAACGGAAATTTGAGTTTAAACAAAACACTTGGCGCTATTACATTGGACACTAAGGCTATCATTAATTGGCTAATAATAAATGGTAGCATTTCATTTAGTCTTCATTTTTTTCCTTTGCGTCTGCTGCAGCTTCCATGTTTCGAATCTCAGCATCTGCATTTTCCAGTCCTCCATTCTTCAGTTCATTTGTTAGCCTCCCACAAGTTGGCGAGTATATGTTCAATACTCCCAACTTTCCAAGAAGGAACTGAAGTCTGTTACGATGTAGGCCTTTGGTGAAGATGTCTGCCAGCTGCAACTCTGTGGGAACATGATGCAGCTTGATCAAACCTGATTTGATCCTCTCCCTTGTGACATGATAGTCTATTTCTATATGTTTAGTTCTTTTGTGGAATATTGGATTCTCAGCTATGTGTATTGCCGCACTGTTGTCACATTGAATCCCAATTGGCGTAGGTACATGAACTCCAATCTCCTTAATCAACACACTTAACTATTGCACTTCACACACTAGATGAGCTAAAGCCCTGTACTCAAGTTCATATGATGACCTGGATACAGTGCTCTGTTTCTTGGATTTCAAGGTGAGTAAATTTTCTCCCAAGTATGTGTAGTAGCCAGTTACAGACCTTCTGGTGTCTGGGACAAGTTGCCCGGTCTGAATCACAGAAGCCCTTGAGTTCCAACTCACTATCATCTTTGTAAAACAATCCTTGCCCAGGTGCATTTTTCAAATACCTCAGAACACGATGAGCAGCATTCACGTGTTATGTATAAGGGTCTGATTGAAACATGCTAAGCTATTGTATGATGAATGCAATATCTGGTCTTGTAATAGTTAAGTAGTGCAATCTCCCTATGATTTGTCGATAATCAACTGGATTTTGTAATGGCTCTCCATCCCTTGCTTTGACATTTGTGTTAGCATCTAATGGAGTTTTACATCTTTTAGCTTCCAGAAAACCTGCATCATTGAGCAACTCAACACAATACTTCCTTTGGTTCACTGTTATTCCTCTGTGAGACCTTGATACTTCCAAGCCCAATAAATACTTCAATGAACCCAGATCTTTAATTTTGAATACTGACTTCAAGTAAGTTTTCACAGCTTCGATTTCATTCATATCTCCCCCTGCAAGTATTATGTCATCAACGTAAACCAGCAACACAACCGTGGATTCTGCAGTTCCCTTCACAAACAAAGAGTAATCAGAAATAGATTATCTGAAACCACTTGTAACAAGAGAGTTTGTAAGTTTGGAAAACCATTGTCTGCTGGCCTGTTTTAAACCGTATAATGATTTCTTCAATCTGCAACACATGCCTGGTTCACTTTCCAAACCATCAGGTATTTGCATGTAGACTTCCTCATCTAAATCCATGTAGGAATGCATTGGATACTTCCATTTGTTGTAGGTGCCAGTGTTTAATAGATAATACAACAAGAAGAGTTTTAACTGAATTTATCTTAGCAACTGGTGAGAAGGTATCTAATAAATCAATACCATATATTTGGGTGAATCCCTTAGCCACCAGTCTGGCTTTGTGCCTTTCAATTGTCCATCTGATCTGTATTTGATTTTGTAAACCCATATGCATCCCACAGTTTTCTTCTCTGCAGGCAAGGGTACTAACTACCAGGTTTGATTCTCTTACATAGCTGAAAGCTCATCCTTCATAGCATTCACCCAGAAAGCTTCACTTTTAGCCTCTTGATAATTTCTTGGCTCTTGTTGAACAATGATACTAAGAGCAAATTTCCTGTACTCATCTGATAGGTTATTAGATGATATTGACTCTGCAATAGGATGTCTACTCACTATGTTGCTTAGGTGGTAATCCATCAGATGAATTGGTGCTTTTCTCTCCCTTGTGGATCTCCTGAGCTGTTGATCTGGTACTACCTCTGGTACCTCCTCAATTTGACCATTTCTTTGGTCTTCTTCGCCCCCCTCAATCTCTAGCTCCTCCTCATCATCAGTCACCATATCCTCGGAGAACATGAAGAACCAGACAAGCCTGAATATGAATTAGGAGCATAATCTGGTCTTGGATTTGGGTTTGGTGGCACATTTGAAGGAGGATTGTTGGGGATTGGATGAGAATTAGAATCAGAGGTGTTAGAATTGGACTGAGAATATGTGTCCAAGTCAGGATTGGTTTTGTAGGGAAGGATAGATTTATAGAAAATAACATCTCTTGATATGAAGACCTGTTTAGACTCAATTTCCATGACTTTGTACCCTTTGATTCCAACTGGAATTTCCAGAAAAATACATTGTGTAGCTCTAGGATGAAATTTTGTTCTGTTATGCTGCAGGGTAGTCACATAACATAAGCAACCAAACACTTTTAGATTTCGAAGATCAGGGACTTGTGAGAAAAGTTTTTCATATGGTGATTGGTTTTGTAAAATAGGAGTTGATATTCTATTGATGAGATAAACAGCATGGAGGATGCAATCACTCCAATGCTCTAAAGTGAGACCTGACTGGAACTTCAGTGATCTAGCAACATTAGAGGATGTGTTGATGTTTTCTTTCAACAAGAGCATTTTGCTCAAGGGTTTGGACACAAGACATCTGATGTATGATGCCTGTTCATTGAAATAATCGGTCATATGGAACTCTTTTCCTTGATCACTTCTTATAACCTTGACTTTTCTCTCGAATTGAGTTTCCACCATTTGACAGAAAGATTTTAGGTGGTCTCTAGTCTCTCCTTTGTGTTTCATTAAGTAAACCCAAACCCTCCTTGAATGATCATCTACTATTGTTAGAAAGTAACTGAAACCATCCACTACAAAAAAGATGTAATATAGTCGCAGGCTCGGTCGAATATAGTCGCGGGCAGGCCTGCGACAAAGGCCTGATTTAGTCGCAGGCGCAGGCGGGGCCTGCGACTAAGAGAGGGCTGCCTGCGACTAAAGTCGCTGCGACAAAGCCCAGGCTTAGTCGCAGGCAGGCCTGCGACTAAGTTAGACGCGAGCCTTCCTTTAGTCGCAGGCGCCTGCGACTAAGTTAGTCGCGGGCCTTCCGTTAGTCGCAGGTGCCCCGCAACTAAGCTTAGTCGCAGGCGCCTGCGACTAAAGGAAGGCTCGTGACTAACTTAGTCGCAGGCCTGCCTGCGACTAATCGCCTGTGGGGCCATTTTCGATTTGGTCAGCTGATTTTGGCGTCAGGATTGAAATTTTAGAACACTTATTTCTAAATTAATAGACGTTTACATAACATACCTTTCGATTGGGTACATCCAACGATACTGCACTGGTCCACCGCGTTTGACTTCCTTAACCAAGTGGAGAATTAAATGCACCATAACAGTGAAGAATGCAGGAGGAAAAATCATCTCTAAATGACATAGTGCTATCACAAACCTTCCTTGGAGTTTATCGAGCTCAATAATATTGACCACTAGTGAACAAAGTTCCTTGAAGCACGCTCCCAGCTCTACCAACACTCTTGCCACCGAGACCGGTAGAACATTTCATATCGCAAGTGGCAACAAATCATGCAACAACATGTGAGAGTCATGACTTTTCAAACCAAACATCTTGCGGTTGGGTAAGTCAACACATCTTGCGATATTACTTGCATAACCATCTGGGAATGACATTCCCTCCAGTGACTTTAGCACAACTTTAATTTTTTTCTTGTCGAGAGTGAATGAATTCGGCTGGACAAGTTTTTCCATCAGCTAATGGCCAAAGCTGACTTCTAATCTTCATTGATTTCATATCTTCTCTTGCCGCTAGGTGATCTTTTTCTTGTTCTTGTCATTGAGTAATGTGTACAAAATATTGCCGCACACATTCTTTTCTATATGTATCACATCCAGATTGTGACGCAATAGATTAAACTCCCAGTACGGCAGATTGAAGAATATACTCTTCTTTCTCCATTGTGGTGCCGGACCTGATTCTTTAGGTTGCGTCTTGCCAAATATCACATCAAGGTTCCGCACATGTCCTAGTATCTTAGAGCCAGTAAGCATCATTGGAGCAGGTCGTTTCTATACTTTCCCATTGAATTTACTTTTATGAGATCTGAACCGATGATCATGTGGCAGAAACCTTCTGCTGCTCATGAAACAAGGTTTGTTACCAGAAGCTTTTAACCTGACAACGTCGGCATCAAACATACATGTCGGACATGAGAGCGCAGTGTGCGTATTCCATCCTGACAAGTTGTAGAGTCCAGGATAATCACTGATCGTCCATAATAATGCAGCCCGAAGAGTGAAGTTTTCCTTCTTTACTGCATCATAAGCTTGCACACCAACCCACAACGACTTCAGCTCTTCAATCAAAGGCTGAAGAAACACATCTAAATCATTACCCGACATCTTCGGTCCAGGAACTATGCCAGATAGAATGAGTCTCATTTGCTTCATACACAACCATGGTGGGGTGTTGTACGGGATTAGCACCAACGGCCATGTACTATGACTTATGCTCATAGTACCAAATGGATTAAAGCCATCAGTAGCTAATCCAAGTCTCACATTTCGTGGCTCTGAAGCAAAATCTGGGAACCTCGTGTTGAAACTTTTCCACGCTTCTACATCTCAAGGATGTCTGCCCAAACCACCATTACTCATCTCTGTTGCATGCCAAGTCATACCTTCTGCTGTGTAAGGACACATATATAACCTCTTCAACCGAGGTAATAAGGGAAAGTACTGAAATATCGACTTTGATTTCTTTCCAGATGCAGTCATGTTTCCTACATCCTTGAATCGAGCAACTCCACACACTCGGCATTGCATCGCTGCACTATCTTCTCCGATGTATAGTAGACAATCGTTCTTGCACGCATCGATTTTTTGGTAAGTCAAACCAAGTTTTCTGATCGTCTTTTTTGCTTCATAGTTGGTTTGAGGAATTTTGGCACCAACAAAAGCCTGATTAAGCAAGTCCAGAAGCATAGTCATATCTTTGTCACTGATCTTGTGTAAGTACTTGATGTGGTATAAACGCATCATGAAGGACAATTTTGTGAACTTAGTGCGACCATCATGTAAGGGCACTTCACCGTCCTGTAAAATTTGAAAGACATCATCCTCTAGGAGCTGACTCCGGACATCCGACATTGGTATGTCTGTAGGATGTGGTTGTGGAGTTTCAGTTTCAATAGCCACACATTTGATTCAGGAGGAAGTGGATCTTCTTGAAATTGTACTCCAAATGCGTCATTCACCATGTTCTGGAACAAGGTTGGCTCAATTATCGGTGTTTCCTCAACCAATGCTGGCGGATTTACTTCATCAGTGACCATTGCAGCTGGAATATTCGCAGGAACCGGGGACAGAAACTCAGTAGCTAACTCCCCATGCAAATTCCACACACCGTAAGAAGAGGGAAAAGCTGAATGGAGCAAGTGGTCATTAACTTCCTGTCTTGGCCTCCACTTCTTGAACTTGCACTTGGAACAAGGACAAAGGATATTCACTCCATCAGGTGCATTAGAGACAGCAAAGTCCAGGAATTTTTGAAGGCCGGCATAATACTCGGGAGTATGACGAGCCTTTCGTATCCAAGATTTGTCCATCTATCTAGAGGCTGTTAATTGGTAATAGTTGAGTAGAGAATAAGTAAGATATAATATTAGATGTCTAAGTAACTTATTACCAATGACTAAGTTTTCCTAATTACATTAATTACATATCTTAAAAAGGTTAGTTATACCAACTTGGTATAAATAATTTACTACTTAGTATTATTAGCAACAAATTAATTCTCCTAATAATTTATATACAAGTATGTGTTCCTAATTAAATTAAATTGTAACTAATACGACTACGTGCATATATATTTTTTAAATTTTCACAACTTCATATAATTAATTAAGTACTATATATATGATGAAATGTTTAACCTATGACATGCATAACTATTCATTGTTTTTAAATTTAATAAAGCGTATGGCATGCATAATATTTTTATTATAAAAGCTCATATTCCAATTTGTATTCTAAATATCCCATGTAATTGTTAAAGTAAGTTCATAAATATTAAACTAATCCAACGAGCATAATATGTCATTTTCTAATTTCACATAAATAAAAAAAAATATTAGCATGCTTTACTCATTTATAATTTGTGATAATATAACATAAATAAATCTATTCATTTTTAAGTTGATAAAACATGTTTTTATCACTAATTAAACAAGTAAATGATGTAAACCTACCTGAATACTAGAGAACGGATGTCTGACAATGAAATAGCGATGTATCGAAATATCTGAAAATATAACAAAAACAACAAATATTTAACAAATTGACTACAAAAGAAATAAAGCGTTTGATCGCAGTGTTCTCACCTGATCACCGTTATAGATGACCGCTACTACATCGTTGCTATGGTATTTCCCCTCTAATAGCAACGGGTCACTACGTTCGAATCTGATTACAAAATCAAAAATCAAATCAATTATTAGAACACATGAGCTCAAATCGTTAACACTAACTAACATTATTAACCATTACCAAGCAGAAATTAGTGATTCAATACGGTGAAACTTTAAAAAGCCCGAAAAACGTGATGAACAAGTCTGCAAAACATCAATAACAACACATATTTCAGATTCAAGACGTCAAAAATGTCGCTAAAATTTGAAATAAACACAAGAATCTGCCCCTAACAAAATCGTACATTCAAACTCTTACCAAGAACGACCTAAATCAGTCCAAATAAGACAAATCAAACAAAAATATGTCACAAATCCCTGCAAATCATCGTGATTGATCGAAATTAACTCCAGAACGCATAGAACAACGAAAAGAAGAAGAGATTAGAGATAATACTTACCGAAAATAACTAGAATCGGAGAGAAAAGCAGAAAACAAGAGGAAATCGGCGCTGGCAGTTGGAGTTGAGAGAGAGTTGAGAGAAAACGTGAGAATGAGCTTCTGAAGGTCCGGAGGGGGAGGTCATTCAAAAACTTAGTCGCGGGCCATTTGCTTAGTCGCAGGCCCTTCCCTTAGTCGCAGGCGCCTGCGACTAAGCTTAGCCGTGGGCCGTCCTTTACTCGCAGGCGGCCTGCGACTATATTCGACAATAGTCGCGGGCCGCTTGCGACTAAGATTGTCGCTGGCCCATACTTAGTCGCAATCGCCTGTGACTAAGTCTTGATTTAGTCGCAGGCGCCTCCGACTAAGCTGTCTGCCCGCGATAAACTTTGTCGCGGGCCCATTTTCTGCCTGTGACTATATTACCTTTTCTTTGTAGTGATCATAGGATTGAATGGCTAAAAGGCCCCATATATCAACATGGATAAGATCAAAAACATTGTCTGCTGTAAAGGAACTGGTCTGAAATGGTAAACGTTTCTGTTTGGACAAATGACAAACCTCACAATGAACAATCTTTTCATCTACTACATTACTACTAGAAAGCTTTAAGTAATTTAGTTGTATCTCTGCTAGGATGGCCTAATCGCCAGTGCCATAGATTGATATCTTGTGGTTGTAAGTTGATAAGATTGGCAGCATGGCTTGGTGAAGTATTTGAGAAGGAACTTCGCTTGGAGTATGGCTTGTGTAGGTAGTAGAGACCTTGAGTTTCACTGGCTAAACCAATCGTCTGGTTAGTAATGAGGTCCTGAATTTCACATTGATTGGAGGAAAAGGAGATGTAAACAGGTAAGTCATGAGTTAATTTACTAACGGAGACAAGATTGAAATGGAAGTCAGGGATAAGAAGAACGTTGTGGATAATCAATCCAATAGGCAATTTTACTAAGCCAATGTGGTTGGCTAAAACTTTGGTGGAATTGGGAAGATAAACATGAGTATCATTCACATGATTATATGAAATATAGTTGTGTATAGAGCATGTAATGTGGTCAGATGCTCCAGTATCCAAAATCCAAGCATTATCTCAATTCAAACATGAAGATGCTGACAAGACATAGTTACCTGAATGACTTGGAGGAGTTGGAAGACCTTGTCTAGCTAAGAAAGCCTTGTGATGCTGCTGCTGAGACAGATCAAGAGGTGAAGCTAAATGGAGGAATGTCTTGATTCTGTTCAGCTCTTCAGCTGAGAAAACAAAGAAGTTTTGATTTGCAGGCGCTGCAGAAGACTCATTGTACTCATCATATCCTCCTTGAGCTACAGCTCCAACAAACCTACTAGGTCCAGGAGTCAAGCCTCTCTGACTCTCTTACTTCCGCTTCCACTTAAGATTTAAGCAATTTTCAATCATATGATTATCTTTCTTGCAATAATGGCAAGATTTACCAGTGGAGGTGATCGGAGTTTGAGGGCTTACACGATTCATCGCTTGAACAGACTTATCTTGGATTGATGATACTGCAAAAATTGCAGACTGAGTTGGTGCAGTGCCTTTCCCAATTGTCACCCCACCTTTAAGCTTTTCCTCATGCTGTAGGACGTCGTCACAAGCAGCTGCAACTGACGGGAGAGGCTTCATCATAAGTAGCTGTGTTTTACAACATCATATTCAAAATTCAAACCTCTAAGAAATCAAATGAGGTAATCAGTGTCCTATTTTTCCTGAAAGGCAACCACAGCCGGGCACAAAGCAGTGTTTCCTGGAGCACAGTTACAAGGGACGATAGGTGAATACTGATTGTATTCCTCCCACAGTATTTTAATGTTGGTGTAGTACTGAGTGACAGTTAACGATCCTTGCTTGCAAGCATGGATCTCATCATGGAGATTGGCGATCTTGACCGCGTTGGCTTCTCCAAAACGTCTCTTGAGTTCATCCCATGGAGTTCGGGCATTTTCATGACTGAGAACTCTTCTCGTATCCAGCATAAGACCATCGTTGCAGGAGAGTAAAACGATCATCGGTGGTAGAAGGAGGTACAATAGATCCATCAACAATTTGTGCTTGGTTTTCAAAATGACAGAGTGACTCCACATCTAGTAGTTCGTTCCATCAAGAGTCATAGAGACGATCGATTGAGACAGATTCTCATTCGGATTGAGGTAGAGTGGATTCCCAAAAGAGAGTTCGTTTCCCTGAGTGTTTTGATTAATATTGAAGATCCAAAATTAATACCAGACCCACTACCAGAACCAATACCAGGAGGAGGAGTAGTTGGAATCGGAATATGTGCCATGACGACTGAGAAAGACGCAACGCATGACTGCCGTCGTCAGGTCACACCAGCTCTAATACCATAACAGTTTTGGAGCGGAAATTTCAGAAGAGCAGAGGGCAAAAGCATACCTCTCTCTCACATTTCATTCAGCTTAGATAGTAGGGTTTCCGTTGGTCAACAGTAATTAATGACCAGGAAATTTGAGTTTAAATGAAACACGTGGCGCTATTACATTGGACACTAAGGCTATCGTTAATTGGCTAATAATAAAAGGTAGCGTTTCATTTAGTCTTCATTCTTTTCCTTAGCTTCTGCAGCTTCCATGTTTCGAATCCCAGCATCTGCATTTTCCAGTCCTCCATTCTTCAGTTCATTTGTTAAAGATGATGAACAGTGTTACGATGTGGCTTGTGGTACCGATTTTTGCAGCTCTTTTCCATGAGCTGATGGTTGTACCATCACCAACTTCTCCAGCTCTTTTGTTTTCTCCCACCACCAACGGAGGATGCTGGTGGGTGGGTTTGGGAATCAGGATGGAGGATTGAATGAGATTTTGGGCATTTAAATGCAAACATTGTTGGAATAACCTTGTAACTGTACAAGTACTTGTCACCGAATAAGGTTTTAACTAGTTGTGATAGTTATTATCAACTAAAAACTCTTGTTAAACTAGTTATCTAATCACGATGTTAACAAGTTAATTCAATAAGTTAACTAGTTAACAAATTTTAAAAATTAGTTGTCATTTAAAAAATATTAATTAGTTATTTGTATGTTAACTAGTTAACTTGATAAGTTAATTAGTTAACTCGATTAGATAACTGCTTAACTCGATTAGTTAACTAGTTAATTCGATAAGTTAATTAGTTAACTCGAGTAGATAACTAGTTAACAACTTGATAACTAGTTAACTCGATAAATTAATTAGTTAACTCGATAAGTTAACTAGTTAACTCGATAAGTTAACTAGTTAACTCGAGTAGATAACTAGTTAACAACTTGATAACTAGTTAACTCAATAAACTGTGATGTTAAACAAGTTAACTAGTATTCTTCTAATAACCTGATAACTAGTTATCAGTAAAAAACCAGATTAACTAGTTAACTAAACGTCGCTGGAAAAGTCATCAGAGTTTGGTCGGTCGCCGAATTTTTTTTGGAATCTCACCAGAGATGGTGGTTGGTCGCCAAAAAAGTCTGGAGCTCTTGACTTTGTCAACCAATTAGCAGGGCCGCCGAATGACTTTGGGAGGCCATGTTCTAAAATTAAAATTTGGCCTAAATTATTTTCAAAATAGAGTCTAAACTCCGACATCGTCAATGTGACTAATGGAAAATAAACTCTAAATTAACAAAAATCATAAATAATTAAATTAAAAAGATAAATAATATGAATTCATATTCCTTATTGTACATATAATTACCGTATATATAATAAAAACATATGATCACCTACTTTAAGGACCCTACATATTTTTCTTACAAAAATCAAACAAATTTTGATTATGAAATTTATAACAGGAAAGATAAAATTAATCACGTATGAAACTTCATTTTCAAATGCCAAGCCTAATATAAAAAACACTCTAAATAGAAAAGAGTGAAAAATAATTTACATGTATACTGTATAAGTATAAGGAAATATATATTATGCATAAATAATAGAGAGCAAGTTGAATGCATATTTGATTATAATCACATAAATTATGAAAGGAAATATTATTAAAAAAAAGACAAATGGATAAAAGTTGATAATTTTGCAAATGACAAAGCACCCCAATTCTCATGCTATTTCAAATCTCTAACCCAAACAACTCTAAGAAACTATGAGTGCATTTGGGGTAATTCGACTCACCTAGTTCCCACTCTCCATTTCAAACCTAATTAAACTGAAATGTCATATGAGTGAATTCTATTTTTCTCGGTATAACCTTGCTTTTTTTTTTTATCTAAAAAAGTAATTCATAAGGGTATTTGTGTACTTCAACTTTACTCATTTATATTCATTAATGGTTCGTTTGATAGAGTAATTTGAATTTGGTAATTGAAGTTCATGTATTTAAAATTCATGCAATCGAAATTTATGTGTTTAGATGCTAAGTTATTTTGTGTGAATTTTAAAAATAATACACAATACTGGTAGTTCGCCCAAAAGTATGATGAAGGAATTTTCCGGCTATGAATATTTGATAATGGATTTTTCCGGTAAGAAGGTCCATCAGAAAAAATTTGACGGCAAAATCTTAAATCCTTAATAGTGGAATCTAGTGGTAGAACTCGAAAACCTAAACAGTGGAATCTGGTGACAAAAATTTAGAAGCAGAACCCTAAACCCTAAATGGTGTAATCTAGCGGCACAAATCTGGCGATAGAACCCTAAATGGTGGGATTTGGCAGCAAAATCTTATACCATAAATGGTGGAATCTGGAGGCGGAACCCTACACCTTAAATAGTGGAATCCGACGGTAGAAACCTAATCCTTAAATGGTGGAATCCGGTAGCAAAAATTTGGCGGCGATACCTTAAACTTTAAATGGTTTAATCTAGCGACAAAATGGCGAAGCCTGAAACCCTAAACAACAGAATCTGTCGGCAAAACCCTAAATCCTAAATGATGGAATATAGGAGCAGAACCTTGAACCCTAAACAATGGAATCTGGGAGCGGAACCTTAAACCCCAAACAATGGAATCTGGCAGCAAAAATTTGGTGGTGGAACCCTAAAAGGTGGAATCTGGCGGCAAATAATTGGTGGTGGAATCTGGCAGCAAAAAATTGGTGGTGGAATCTGGCGGCGGAATTATAAAACCCTAAATAATGGAATTTGGTGGCAAAACGGCAAAACCCTATACGGTGTAATTTGGCAGTAAAATTTTGGCGGCAGAACCCTAAACGATGGAATTTGGCGGTAAAACACTAAATAGTGGAATTTGGCGATGGAACCCTAAAGGGTCGTTTGAGTTGGTGATTTGGTTTGGTGGGGATTTGAAATAACTAGAGAATTGAAATAGAAGAGAATTTGGTGGAGTTTGATATTTTTGAAATAGACTGTTTGAGTTGATGACTTAGAGTTGATTTGGTGAATTAGAGATGTAGTTGGAGAATCCTATTTTTTTGGTTGCGTGCAATGGTGTACAGAAACATAACAACCATCTCCTCTATCCCAACGTCTTTACAAGCTACCAACCCACCTACCTCAATTAGAACTTTACAAAGCTTTCTAAATAGCTTTCAGCTCATCCTAGTACTATTCAAACTCAAGGTATTTGACTCTTTAGTTGCGGCATTCATAAATAATTTTCTGCGTTTAACTCTACGATAATCTATGTGCATAAGGTCATAGATTAAAATACTTTTGTCAATATACGTACAAATACCATGTTCTATACAATACACAAAATTGAACAAACAACCTAACTGTAAATCGCAATAAAAAATTAATACATCATCACCAATATACTAATGAACGCAACTCAGTGTGTGCATAATACAAGTAGCACCAAGTACGGCTTGGTGTCAAGGAAATGAAGGCTCCTCGATACCATCATCAAGGATTAATCTCATCTATTGATTTATTTTTAGATCTAATGGTTTAAATTGAAGGGGTAAAAGTGTCATTTCATAATTTTTTAAATTTAAGTGTTCTTTCCTGCCACCGGAGTTTCGGTGACTGGAGCTCTGTTGATCGGAGCTCTCACAATCAGAGCTCCGATTTTGAAAAATAATTTGGCAACCGAATCACCGTCGTCGGGCCTATTTTTCTGGAATTTTTTTTTCCCGGTGACGCTTCGTACTAGTTTTTAATATGTGTACATATTTTTGTACATAAATTGTGTACTCATTTGCACACATTCACGTACACATACTATACATGTGTACATGTTCTATACATGTACGTACGTGTTATATATGTGTACATGTTTTGTACACTTTATATACTTACATTTTGTACGTGCGTACACTTATGTTGTCACATGTACACTTATTTGTGGACATGTACACAAATTTCTTTACATATTTTATGTGTGGGTGTAGACATCGTGTACACGTGCACAGACACTTTGTACATGTGCACACATATTTATATATGTGCACATACTCATTGTACATATGTACACATATATTTATATACGTGCACATACTCATTGTGTACTCATTTGCACACATTTTTCGTACACGTGTACATGTATTGTACACGTTCTGTACACGAATACGTTTATGTACTTACATTTTTGTACACGCATACACTTATCTCGTACACATGTACACTTATTTTGTCGACATGTACACAAGTTTCTTTAATTTTTTTTTTTATGCGTGTACACATTTTTGTACACGTGCACATATTTTTTTTACACGTGTACACATATTTATATACGTGCACATACTCATTGTACACATGTACATACATTTTGTACACGTGTACACACCTATTTTTTATACTAGTATACACATACTTCGTACTCATGTGCACATATTTTGTACAAACCATGTGTACGCTACTTTAATAAATAAATTTTATTGTTATATGATATCAATCTTAAAATATACTATGGCTGTTTGGGGGTTGGGGGTTGCCACATTAGCCATTCAAGAAAATCTAGAGTGCCACCTCACTTAAGTTGAAACGACTGCGTTTATTATGTCCACAAACTGCTCTCCTTCTCTCACTTCTTTGTTCTCCTTGTCTTAGTTCTTTGTTGTGTTTCTAGGCAAAGCTTCGTTTTTTTTTGTTAACAGGAACAAAGCTTTCTTTCAATCCCACCATCCAGGCATCGCAGAGAGTGCAGCTCCAATCTTATCTCCGGTCCTTTTTCTCCTCTCTGCTTTTGATCATCGCTTCGTTCGTTGGAATTTGAGTCTGTGTTGTCTCCGCTCAGAACGAGGTCAGTGAACCAGTTCTGATCAGTTCTCACTTAGCAATGACTTTGTGAAAGATTTGTCAATCCAGTAAGCTCATTCATTCCTCCCTTCACTCTTCTTCGCTTATTTCATTCAACCCCTGTTTCCCCACCTCCCTATTCGCTGATGTTCTATAACCTAATTTCCTCCACGCTGTTTCTGGAGGAATTGGTCACTTCTCCCTTATATTGATGCAACTTTGACTTAATGGGTAGTTGGCTAACCTCTCTTCTAAAAAAAGAATAACTAGATATCCGAGTTTATGAAGTTTGAACATACTAGATGTTCCTGATTAGGTGTCTGCAGCTTCACTGAAACTGCATTTTATATCATTATTCATCAACCTATGATCTGCCTTAATTATGTGGTCTTGGAACTAAAAGAAGATGAAAATCTAACTACATCATATGATCCACCTGTTATCTTTGGCATGATTTCAGAATTCATACAACAGGTTTGGGGAAATAGACTATCAATTGAATGCATTTTTTTTTGGGTTTCCCTTTCATGAAGTAGATCAATTGGTGTATTGGTATGGAGCAGCTCAGTTTCTTATGGGACTTTTGAGGGGGAAAATGGTTACTTGAGAGAGTGTTTGTGTTCAGTTATGCAGGGCTTCTTTGTGAAACTTAGGATCCTAAGTTATGAATTTGAGGGGAAGGGGAAAGAAATATTGAAGTCTTTTAACTACACAACTCTCTGTCAAATTTTAACCGTTTGCACAAAAGAGAGGGATAAGACAAATTCAATTGGGTTCTAAAGAGGAGGTTCAGAAAGGAATAGATAGAAGCAATATGGAAGGGAAATAAAGATATGGAGTCCAATTTACCTCTGAATGCATCAATCCAAATGATCAGTTGAATGACATCAAAATATCATGTTAGGTTTCTGTTGATTTTCATAGTCCCTTTGATGTTTAGTGATAGTAGGATATGGAATTTTAATGCAAAGGTAAGATGGCCTTCTCTATTAAGTCTTGAATCTGATCAACATTCAACAATGAATCAATTTCAAAGCTCTTCAAACTTTGATTTTGGTTAAATGAAGTTATGGATCAATCATCATTCTGAACTGAACCATCAAAATCAGAATATTGCAAACTTATAAAACTTGCCCAGCTTTATTTTCAATAGATTGATCATCCTGATAGATTGCTGAGAACTTTTCTGAAAATTGCAGGTCATAACTACCTGGAGATTGCAGTCGAGACGAGGTGGGCAAACTCTGTCTCAGTGGGATCGCAACAACGCGATGGGAGGTATGATTTCACTGTTGTTTTGTTTATGTGATTCTGTAAGAAGAAGTATGTAGCAGTAGAACCTAATTATGATTTATTAAGAACATATAACTTAATCTTGAACTGCCTTTGGGAGTAGCTCCCTTAATGGGTGGGTGAAAATTCATTTTTATACTCCTACATCATATTATCTTATATTCGGCCTTAGGATAGGTTATCGTCGCAAAAATTAAGGAATCATATGTAGATTCCTTTTGCTGTAAGTTCAGATTAGGTGTTGCTTCTGTTACTCTTAAATTCCAGTTCCGATTAGGACTGGACAAAATTAGGGAAGAGTTTCTCCAAATTTCTACTTATTTGGATAGTGAATCATGTGGCTAGGCATTGTAGGCATGATCATTATCTATGGCAGCAATTTCTTCTTTTTTGTTAGCTTCTTCAGGTGCCTTACAAATCATCCGTATTGAAATTCATTGTATCTTGCTTCTCATGAGATGGTGCAAGTAGGATTAGTTGCTAATTTCCCAGAGGCCAAATGAACACACAAAGTATATTGATTTCCTTCTTTCAGCTAAACTCATCTCAAATTAACATTAGTAGAGCAATTGCACCTCTATCTCCCACTAGGTATGAAGGGAGTAGGGAGAGTAGTAAGTGTTGTAGTGTGTAGGGTAGAAGGTTGAAATAGAATAATAAAGCGTTAGTGTTGTGGAAGTGTCGATGCTGTTTTCAGTGAGGGATGAAGTCAGTGTGGGGGTGTGATGTGAGTGATATGTGCTCCATTTAGCAACATGTTCACTTTCATCTGTAATATTTTCATGTCAATTTGTAGGAACTAATAATATATTATGTTCTATATATAGCAATATGAAAGTATGAAATTAAACAAGTGTCGGCATCAATTTCCGTCGAACTAAATAAGTAAAAATCGTAGTAGGTCCTGAAAAAAAGGTGTCGAGTTGGTGGCAATAGTCAACGTCTCAATTTATCCCTACCAATACCAAACAAACAAATTTAATAGCATAATAATACTAATATTTTATCAAGAAACATGATCATACGATGAATACAAACAATATATGTTACAATTGCATACACCTATCGGGCTTTATGAGTTTTGAGCAATCACGTAAAGCACGAATCTTCCTTTTCCCTGTTTCATTGCTCATTGTATTTGGATTGTTTAAATCTTTATAGATGTTTGATGTTCATCTTGACAATACTACAGACAGTTGCACAGTTCGCTGAAAAGGGAGTGATTCTGGAGTGTAGTACAAGAACACTGAAATTTGATAAAGTGGGTTCTGCTTAGTTTCTGTTTATATGAATTCAGTTTTATTTGGAACCTAAATAATGAACTTATCATTCCCTTTTGTAGCTAGCAGATTGCTGTAGGAGTGAGTTTTGCTTAATTAATCATGTTTCGTTGCAATACTAGGTTCCTGATTCTCCATTAGTGTTATTTATAATCCCTGATCTTTTATTAATCGGAACTGACCACAAATACCATCACTATGGAACGGAACGAAACGAAAAAGAGTTTTTATACAGTACCCACATGAACACATATTTTATGTCCATTATTCAAAATAAATAAATAAACTCAATTCATTTGTTGCTTATAGATACAATAAGAAGAATCTTTCTACACTAAACAAATGATAATTGTCTCAAACATACGAATACAGAAGAAGACTATTCAAAGGGAACTAACGAACAAATCAACCAAAAAAAGATGATTCATAATGAAACCAAGTGAAGGAGACAACATTGGAGATGAAAACAAATTGCCTCATCAAATTACATACTTCATAGCACATGCATCAAGGAGTTACAACATGCATCTTCAACAACATCAACCATTTATTCCCGATATAAATATTATTTTTAGCCATAAACAACAATTACTTCATATTTACATTGCATATGCATTGTTAAATACAAACAATAATACTTTCATTTACAATAATATACTAGACAAATTACCAGTAAAATAAAATAACCCTCAACAACTGAATCCACTACACATTTACAAACACCAATCCGCCCAAAGGGGCATACAAAAAACTAGTAATACATAGTGACATAGTGGTAGGACTTTAATTTTACAAGAAAGAGGTCATGGTTTCAAATCCTCTGAACAACAAATTTTAAAAATGATCATTGTGTTGCCGGCGACTGCCGACGGGGCGGAAGGTTGACTGATGGTCGATGAATTTTCAAAATGCCCAAGACCGTTGGATTAATAAAATTTAATCAACAGCTATGCTCAAGGAAGCCCATGCCAAGCCGGACACCAGTAACACCACATACAAGCCGTTCCAATTAGAAATAAGTATGTAAAGAAAACCACATATCAAGCCGTTCCAATTAGAAATAAGTATGTAAAGAAAACAAGAGAAACATAAAGGGTAAATAAATTCAAAAACCTCGAACTTTGGCATATTATAATTAAAATGCTCTAAGTTTAAAAAACCCAAATCTATCCCGTACTTAACGCCGTTAGTCCTTTTTTGTAAAGTTTTAAACATTTTGACCAAGTTGCTAACGAATTAATTTTTAAGTTTTTTGTCTTCTAAAGTTAGTAACTCATGTTTTCCGAAATTGCATTTTGGACTACTCAATTTCATCCCTTACAGTTTCATCCTCTTCGATCTGAATCCGACTCCAACCCCTGCCGCCGCCGTCGCCTTCATCGTCACTCCACCGTCGCCGCTTCTTTCCTTCAGACAGAGCTTCAATGCCCTCTTCCACCACCACCACAACAACAAAGCTAAACAAATCGAATTTTATGAGTATGTTGGGTAAAAAATAGCATAAATGAGATGCAAAAAGAAAGTAGGGGTTGTTCGGATTGATAGGAAGGGTAGTTCCAGTCATGTTAGGTGGTCCTTTGTTTGAAATTCATATAGTAATGGTATAATGGAAAACAAGGAATTAAAATCCGGAAGGAATTAGGGTCTTCCCCAGCAATCGAATCCCTTCCGGATTTTAATTCCACTGCAATTCATTTCCGCGCGAAAAACGACCCCGTAATAATTATAGGAATAAGATGAAATAGAGGGTCGAAAATATAAGAATAAAAAAATTCAAAATTATATATAAATATTATTATTTTAATCATTTTTTAACAACATTGAAATCACTTAAAAATGCGTCTAAACTAAAACGTTTTGATATATCACGTTTAACATATATTATTAAACTATCAGCTAGAAAATTACCACATAGCGTAGTCTAGTTTTCACTATTTTCATCGCCGATAATACACATTCACCCGTAACAATAGAGTCTGGAAGAGTAAAAACAAAACGAATAAGTCTATGCACAAGATAAAATTGGTTTGATTTTCCTTTCTTCATCAACTTGCAGTAAAGCTCAACAAGAGATGACAATTTCTCCAAAGAATGATGATTAGAAATATCAACCTGAAAAAGCCTCAACTAATTGTTCAATACCTTTGGCCCGTTTAGTATCACTTTACTTTCACTTTGATTCCACTTTCTGTTTTGTGATTCCAAAAAATAATAATAAATCATGTTTAGTTACACTTTATATTTATTGATTTGGAAACATGTTTTGAAAACTAGAGCCATTATTAAAAGTGAAAAAAAGACGTTGCCACAAAACTGATTTCTGATTTTGATTTGCAAAAAAGACAGGAAAAAAACAGAATAGTCTAACAACCCACTCTTCAAAATGTATCTTAGAATTTTTGTGATTCTTTTATTTTTCTGTTATTATTCAACATCATTTATGGAGTTAGCTTCTCAACAACTCTGCACAACGTAACGTAAAGGAAGTAGTTGGTAGCTAGGTTATTTTTGGACTGAAATTAGTCTTCCAATAATGTTTATTTAAACACAATTTCGATTTCGATTTTCAATTTCTAAAAAAACCTAAAGTGTGACAACTAAACATGTTTTTATTTTCAACTTTCACTTTGATTGCAATTTGTGTTTGTTTCCAAATTGTCTCTATTTTCGAATCAAACCAAAATTGATACTAAACGGGGGCTTAATTTCTTGTTGAGAAAAATCAAGAGAAATAAAAATTGAAAGTAGCAAAGTTACATGAAGAAAAAGGAACAAAGTCAAAAGAAAATGAAAGCAATTATTAACAATAAAGAATTTCAAAAATATTAAAAAAGATAAAGAAAATAAAAAAGAACAAAATTGACGTAAAATAAAAGGAACAAATTAAGACAAGAATAAAATTATAAAGGATATATCATATTACCTAAATGATAAAAATAATAATAAGTGAGGGTAGGATTGAACCTTGACCTCCAATTCACTAGGTCATCCACCTACCACTGGACCATATTAAATTTTGTTGTATGGGCCATGGCCCCTCAGTGATTATAACAGGACTTCGTCCCTGAGATGAAGGGTTGTTTTTAACTTTATTTATCAAATTCCCTCGCCATCCTCCCAATCGTTTGGTATGGGCTATCTCGAATACTATGATATTTGAGATAGCTAGCTATTAAGAGGTTAATGAGATTTAACGTGACATTGTAAAATATTCTTGTTTAAAATGGTAGCTAATTAGAGATAAGCTTCTACAATTACAATGATGACCTTGTCTCCTTCATCTTCCTTTTTCTCCCCCACCTATTCTCCTTTTCCTTCCATTTTCTTCTCCCTGAACAATGTGAACCTTCCCTGTCACCTTCTTTAACTCCCTTGTCTCTCCTTCTGCCAAGCTCCACCGCTTTTTTTCATCCCTCCCAACCTTTCTCTTTCTCTTACCCACTCTCTTCCCCTATCTATAGAATTCCAATCCAACTAATAGTAAGCAGAATTATGAACCTAAGATCCAATGTTATGGGCAGAGAAGCAATTGCAAAAATGACAACTTATAGTCAAGCCATTTCAGCTTATTAATTGAAAAACTGAAAATAGGACGAAAGAAAATGTGTAAAGGATAAGGAAGTGAGAGTAGAGAGCCGAAAACTCAATAAGGGATTTTGCTCGGATGGCCGCCCAGTCTCCGACGCCATTTCTATGTTTGGGCTTCACTTCCCCACCAACGCCGATTCACAATCTTTTCTTCTATTCTGTCGTGAACGTTTCCGTCCGCGGCGGGCCGGCACCTCCGAAGTTTTTCATGTTTATTTTTGGTTTTGGAGTCGCCACCAATC
Source organism: Linum lewisii (assembly GCA_034768395.1). Lineage (NCBI taxonomy): Eukaryota > Viridiplantae > Streptophyta > Magnoliopsida > Malpighiales > Linaceae > Linum > Linum lewisii. Next base: position 17,507,340 of record CM068300.1, read on the forward strand.
GTTAGAGCGGATAGGACGTTTAGGTGTCCAAATCGGGTTATCCAACCGGATTTGGACTAGATCTGCGAAACAGAGATCGGGGTTCGGGGACGGTTACGTGTGGGGAAGGATTAGCACCCCCACAACGCCCGAAAAAACTGGTACTACCGATCGCGATAAGGTTATTTTCTTGACGGCTGATTAAGGAGAGAGGCGTTCACGCTCCCTATTTAGGGATTGCGTTACTAATTCATATTTTTATATTTTATTGATTTAGTTTAAAAAAATTTTAACAGAGGGGGAATTTCAAAAAACGGACTCGAGTCGAGTGACTGTCTACGTATCCGGAGGTCGGAATCAAAGTCCACGTAGTTCGTCGCTTTAAAATCGGGTTGGTTTGTGATATTTTTTATCTTTCAAGGTTTTATTGCTTTTTATATATATTAGCTTAAGAAGCAATTTACTTTTTAAGATTTTATTATCTTATTTAGCGCTATTTATATTTAAAGGGGAGAATTTTCACGGGTCTTCTTTCGTTACTAATTCCAGGGGGTTTTAATGGTTTCGGGTAATTTAGGCTCGGGATTCCCACGGTGTTTCACGAGTGCGAAACGATATCGATTTTGATTTTGAAAGCTTGGATGGTTTATTTTTAGCTCGGGATTTCCACAATACTTCACGAATGTGAAGTAGTCGCTACTAATTCCTAAAGACAAGCTCAATTGACGGACTTAAATCTTGTCGATGATTAGCATGTAATCCCCGGAAACGACCGAATTTCGATATGAAATTAGTTAAGAGATTTTATTAAACCAAATTCTTCAATTAATGAAATCATTTTAATTTAAACATAAAAGGGTTTTCTTTTTGTCCTTAATTAATCTAAACCAATTTAATTGTGAATCAAATTTACATTAAGATGGAAAAAACAAGATTAATATTAACATTAGGGCCTATTTTAATTAAATGGACCAAAGGCGGAAATGGGCTCAACCAATTTTGGCCCAAAAGGCAAAAAAAAAAAATCGGCCAGCCCACCATTTCATTAATGGCAAAACCGTAAATAACGGGATAGTGGCAATTTCGTAAATTTTGGAACCCTAATGCGCCATATAAAAAGATGAGAGGGCCGAAAAAATCAGCCCCCCTTCCACTATTCACGCCGTTCCCCTCTTCTCTCTCTCTCTTTCTCTCAATTTTCTGGAAACTCACTTCTCTTCTTCTTTCTTCCTCACTTACCAAGACGAAACCCTAATCTAAATTAAGCACCGCCGCCGCTCCTCTCTCTCTCTCTCGAATTCTTTCAAAACGCCCTCTTCCTCTCCGAACCCAACACCGCCGCCGCCGTACCCTCTCTCGCCGGCGCTTCCTGTGAAGGAGCACCTCCTTCACCAAGATGACCGACCTCCCGCCTCCGATGATGGGGGAGGAAGAAGCTCAGCGGCGCTACAAAGGGACTGAAATGGCAGCATGCTGCCGGCGACGCGGCGGCGAAGCGGCGGCCCCTGACGGACATGCAAGGAAGGTAAGTAACCTCTACCCTCTCGATTTTTCCTAGCGACATATAAAAAACCTAAATCCACCTCTTAATGTGTACAAACCCTAGATCTGGACCTTCCCCTTTTTGTTTCTTTCTACTGATTCAGCCCCTTTCCTTTTAGATATCAATCCAAGAGGAAGGCGGCGGCGAGGAGAAAAGGCTCGGCGGCGATGGCGCGGCGGCGACCCGGTAAAAAGGGACAACCCTCTTTTTTCATAAACGTTCAGACCTCCTTGTTTTATTTATTTTGCTTTTTATTTATCAAGTGACCTTATTTTTTTAGGACTCGGACGTCGATTGGACCAACACGACGGCGGCGGCAAGTCGCCGGTGTGGTGACGGCGTGGCAGCGACGGCTGAAGGCAGGACAGAAACAGAGGTAAAACAAAACTAGAACCTTACATTTTTTAGAAGTAGAGAACAATTATGATACATAAAAGAACAAAAAATACTAATTATACTCATTTTTGTTGTAGGTCATCTCCAAAGAAGGAGGAGTCAACAAAAGTGATGAAACTTAAATTAAGATAAGTGAGATAAAAACCTATTGCTATTACTGTTTCACTTTTTGATTTTTGCTGCTTTATAGTAAATAGAACAGGATTAAGGTTATTGAAGAACAAAGCTGAAAGAGGTCACAAATTAAGAACAAAGCTGAAGTTAAAACAAACCCATGAAAAGCTTAGAGTAAAGTAACTTGAAAAGCAATCCTTTCATCTTAACACTTAACAAACCACAAATATGTGTATATCATGCTTAAAATGGTGTATTCATGATGCAGGTACATAAATGGAAAGATGGAGTTAAAGAGGATCGAAGTTTTGAAGAAGTGGGTATGCTCACTTTGATTTGTAGAACTTAGTGTTTGGATGAGAGGATGAATGAACCCTTTGAACTCCTTGCTTGAACTCTTTGCTTGAACTCTTTGCTTGGTGCTTCTTCCTCACTGTTGGTCTTGTTATTTTTGTGTATAAACTTTGGACTTCCCTCCTTTGGAACCTTTCTATTTCTGGTTTTTTTTTTGGATTGGAACAAGAAGACAGAAGAAATTTGGGGAAAGTTTCCTCTTTTGGTGTTTTTTTCCTTTCCTTCCTTTTATGCTCTCTTCTTTTTCTCTGCTCTTTCCTTTTCTGTTCTCTTCCTCTTTTTTCTCTCCCCCTTGGGACCTCCCCCACCATTCCTTTTATAGCAAAAGGAAACCCTAACACAGAAATTACCACTTTGGGTAAAAAAAACCAAGTTGTCCTTTTATCAAATGATCCTTTTTCTGGATTTAGAGGAGCTGGACAAGTGGGCCTTAAGGCCCACACCTTTCCTTGCTAATTTTCAGAAAAACGGGCTAAAAGCCCGAACTTCAGAACGTGTGGGCCGAAAGCCCAAATCTCCTTGCTCGAAACCGACCAAAGTTAGAAAACTTTGAAACACGAACGCCTACCCCTAAGTTAATCTAGCTGAAAGACATACTATTGACTATTCGAGATCAATAAACAACGGCCCAATTGTCATCTGGTAATTTGCGAGCCCGGACAAAATTTGGTTACTACAGTTGCCCCCCTTTGTACTACTTTTGATTGTAACATAAAGTTGTACAAAGGCATCAACCAAATTTTGGGAGGAGCTGGCGAAATTAAGACAAAGGCTAAACAAAATGGGACACCAATCACGATATTTATAAAAACAGGCTACCTATTCGCACACAACATAAAAGCAAATGTACTAGGGTTTCAGCTTGACTTATTACCCGTTCCAAAGTGCGATCCATTCTGCCCCTAGATGCTGAGGGTTTGTGTACTAGGGTCTCAGCTTGACTTATCACCCGTTCCAAAAGTGCGATCCATTCTACCCCTGGATGCCGAGGGTTTGTGTACTAGGGTCTCAGCTTGACTTATCACCCGTTCCAAACTATGCGATCCATTCTGCCCCTGGATGCCGAGGGTTTGTGTACTAGGGTCTCAGCTTGACTTATCACCCGTTCCAAACTATGCGATCCATTCTGCCCCTGGATGCCGAGGGTTTGTGTATTAGGGTCTCAGCTTGACTTATCACCCTTTCCAAAAGTGCGATCCATTCTGCCCCTGGATGCCGAGGGTTTGTGTACTAGGGTCTCAGCTTGACTTATCACCCTTTCCAAAATATGCGATCCATTCTGCCCCTGGATGCCGAGGGTTTGTGTACTAGGGTCTCAGCTTGACTTATCACCCGTTCCAAAAGTGCGATCCATTCTGCCCCTGGATGCTGAGGGTTTGTGTACTAGGGTCTCAGCTTGACTTATCACCCGTTCCAAACTATGCGATCCATTCTGTCCCTGGATGCCGAGGGTTGGTGTACTAATCCTCCAAGTCATTAGGTGTGAATGTCATGATGCATGATTTTTCAAATTCTGTATGAACAATAAAGATTTCAGCGTGCGGGGTGAAAATCACATGTGATGTTATGATGCATGGCTTTGCAAAACGTGATAACATACTGTGAAAAAAAAAATTCTGTGTTTTTTTGTTTTTTTTTTGTTTTTTTTTTCCGGTGTCCTTTCTCTGGTTGGGGAGAATCCTAAACACCTCTTGACAAAACAGGCTTGTGACACGTATGGCATTGGCGACTCTCGCATGCTTTCCTAATGGTTGACGTCCTTCTAGAGGTCCTCCTAGGGATCCATTACATTGAGCTACACGCCTTATAAATTTCGTCCTTCGTTTAGCCTCTGATCCTTTTCTCAAATTTTCATAAGCTTCCAGACGTCATATCCTCTAACTCCCGCATGATTAACAACCGCATGGTGATAATAACTCAGAGAAGACCTCCTCGAATTAGACCCGGAAGAAGATCTAGAATAAAACACATGGAGTGCCCCCGCTTCAGACTCTCTTTTCTCTCAGCCTTTTTCGCGAATATCTCCTCACAAATTTCTTATTATTATTTTTTCCTCTTTTTTTTTACTCCCATTTTTTTACAGATGTAACCATGTGAATGCATTGGCACGTTTAAAACCTTATAAGAAAATGACTTTTATGGTGTGTAGTGTAGGGTGATCTATCTAAACACTCTGTCTAAGCTAAAATCTGACCACGAGAGATATTTTTCGAGTAAACAACAAAGATTTTTCCACAATTTACCAGGTGACTAAAACCTTCCTTTTTATTAATGGAAACCAGTATTAACGCATCACATCGAGAATCATTAAGTATAGTACTTCTTTACTGAATCTGAATTAACGGGATGTGGCAATTCATCACCATCCATATCTATCAAGACTAACGACCCTCCTGAAAATGCCTTCTTCACCACGTAAGGGCCTTCATAGTTTGGAGTCCATTTTCCTCTTGGATCGCCTTGTCGGATGGATAGCTTCTTGATCACGAGCTCCCCCTCATGAAACTTTCGAGGTTTAACCTTCTTTTCAAAAGCTCGTATCAACCTACGTTGGTACATTTGGCCATGGTGAATTGCCGCCAGCCTCTTCTCTTCAATTAGGTTCAGCTGGTCATATCTGGATTTTACCCATTCTGACTCTTCTAGTTCTGCTTCCATAATGACCCTTAGTGAGGGGATTTCTACTTCAATGGGTAAAACTGCTTCCATGCCGTAGACTAACTGGAAAGGGGTTGATCCTGTTGAGGTTCTTACTGACGTTCTATAGCCATGTAGGGCGAATGGTAACATGTCGTGCCAATTGCGGTAAGTGACGACCATCTTCTAGACAATTTTATTGATATTTTTGTTCGCTGCTTCCACTGCCCCATTCATTTTTGGTCTATATGGCACATAATTGTGATGCTTAATCTTGAATTGGTCACATAACTCGTCCATCATTTTATTGTTTAAATTTTTCGCATTGTCGGTTATCAACCTCTCCGGCAGAACATATCGGCATATGATGTCCTTCTTGATGAATCTTGTCACTACACTCTTAGTAATGCTCACATATGATGCAGCTTCAACCCATTTAGTGAAATAATCAATGGCCACAAGGATGAAGCGGTGCCCGTTGGAAGCTTTGGTTCGATCATCCCTATGACGTCAATTCCCCATGCGGCGAATGGCCATGGCGAAGCCGTAACATGCAATGATGAAGGTGGTGCGTGAAGCTCATCAGCGTATATCTGGCATTTGTGACACCCTCTAACATATTTTATGCAATCAGTATCCATCCTTGTCCAATAAGAACCCATTCTGAGGATCTTCTTGGCCACTACGTGCCCCCCAGCATGTGTTCCGCAGACTCCATCGTGGACCTCCTCCATTATTCTTTGGGCCTCTCGTGAATCGACACATCTCAGTAGAGTGGAATCATGGCTAACTTTATAGAGCGTGATACCGTCAAAGTAGAATCCCATTGCGAGTCTGCGCATGGTCCTTTTGTCATTCTCAGATGCCCCTGGTGGGTACTCCTTCCTTTGTATGTATACCATTATATCATGATACCAGGGTTTCCCATCACGTTCCTCCTCTACATTTGCTATATAAGCGGCTGCTTCTTGCTTCCTTATTTCTATACGGGGGTTTCCTTCTGTTTCATCCAATTTGTACATCGATGATAGAGTTACTAGAGAGTCAGCTATTTGATTGTCAACTCTTGAAATGTGTTCAAACTCTATTGATATGAACTTGCTCATCCTTTCCTTTATGAATTTCTGGTATGGTACGAGCTTGTGGTCTCTTGTTTCCCACTCTTCCCTTAGCTGGTATATTACTAATGCTGAATCTCCATACACCTTCATATGTTTAATACCCATTTCGAGTGCTGCTCGAATTCCAAATGCACATGCCTCGTACTCTGCTACGTTGTTTGTGCATTCGAAACACAGCTTTGCAGTAATAGGGTATACCTTTCCCTCGGGCGACAAGAACACCACTCCTACTCCTTGTCCCAACGCGTTGGAGGCACCATCAAATTTCATGATCCATGATTTTTTTACTTGCCCCTCCTTTGATTCCTCGGTATTCATTATATTTTCATCTGGGAAGTTCATCATCATTGGCACTGAGTCTGAGATTGCGTGTTCTGCCAGGTGATCCGCCACTACGCTTCCTTTGATGGCCTTCCTGGAAGTGTAGGTAATATCATATTCAGCCAATAAAACTTGCCATCTTGCTATTCGTCCTGATAATGCGGGCTTTTCAAAGACGTATTTGATCGTGTCCATTTTAGAGATGAGGTAGGTCGTGTGATATAACATGTAATGCCTTAATCTCTTTGCTGCCCAAGCTAGTGCCCCACAAGTCTTTTCGAGGGGAGTGTATCGAGACTCGTAGTAGGTGAACTTTTTGCTAGCATAATATATGGCGTGTTCCTTTTTCCCAGACTCATCATGTTGTGCCAACATGGCTCCAACTGAATTCTCACCAACCACGTTCATCACCTTATGGGGAACCTTTTGCTACAAAGTTATGCCATTTGGGTTAAAGAACGCCGGGGCGACATACCAACGAGCAATGGTCACTTTGTTTCATGACATGATTCATAAGGAAATAGAGGTATATGTAGACGATATGATAGCCAAGTCCAAGAAAGGGGATGATCATGTGTGCGTACTACGAAAATTGTTTGAGAGGCTTCGAAAGTACCGACTCCGATTGAACCCGGAGAAATGCACATTTGGAGTTACTTCCGGAAAATTATTGGGTTTTGTAGTCAGTCAGAAAGGGATAGAGGTAGATCCAGACAAAGTAAAAGCCATTGCTGACATGCCTCCACCTAGGACTCAGAAAGAAGTACGAGGGTTTTTAGGACGTCTGAACTACATCAGTCATTTTATTTCGCACCTAATGCCGACATGTGAGCCTATCTTCAAGTTGCTAAAGAAGGACCGACCAATTGAGTGGAATGAGGATTGTGAATTTGCGTTCCAAAGAGTTAAAGAGTGCCTACAGAATCCACCGGTCCTAGTACCGCCAGCAGCAGGGAGGCCACTGATACTGTATATGTCCGTTTTTGAGAATTCAGTTGGAGCCATGTTGGCACAACATGATGAGTCTGGGAAAAAGGAACACGCCATATATTATGCTAGCAAAAAGTTCACCGACTACGAGTCTCGATACACTCCCCTCGAAAAGACTTGTGGGGCACTAGCTTGGGCAGCAAAGAGATTAAGGCATTACATGTTATATCACACGACTTACCTCATCTCTAAAATGGACACGATCAAATACGTCTTTGAAAAGCCCGCATTATCAGGACGAATAGCAAGATGGCAAGTTTTATTGGCTGAATATGATATTACCTACACTTCCAGGAAGGCCATCAAAGGAAGCGTAGTGGCGGATCACCTGGCAGAACACGCAATCTCAGACTCAGTGCCAATGATGATGAACTTCCCAGATGAAAATATAATGAATACCGAGGAATCAAAGGAGGGGCAAGTAAAAAAATCATGGATCATGAAATTTGATGGTGCCTCCAACGCGTTGGGACAAGGAGTAGGAGTGGTGTTCTTGTCGCTCGAGGGAAAGGTATACCCTACCAAATAAAAACTACTAATGCTAAAAAGCGTATAGCAGATCGTATTCCGAGGGCTTTCTATGATTGGTTACTTCAGAACTAGCAAAATACTCAAAGGTAAACACGTTGTGCGTGGTGTGAGTTCCACGACTTCTATTTCTAAGAAATGCAGAAAAATTAAAACAAATTAAACTAAAGCAGATTGGGAATTAGGGTTTGAAAACAAGAATGACAGACGAACTTAGACTTTGAATCCCCTTCGTTCCCCAGAGCATTGGCAATCAACAGATCAGCAGATTTCGATTCTCATTCAATCAATTACTAAGACACCACCATAACTCCTTACCCTTAGGTTTAAGACCGGCGAACGTTCGCTCTATCCGTTCTAACTACCAAGATTAACTAGCCGCCCGGGTACGATCGCCTCTCGCAACGACTTAATTAATTGGTGTAATTACTAATGATTAATGAGTTACTCTTGCAGTGAATTAACCATAACCGGTTCCTACGAAAGGCACACTCCAATTATAAGGTTAATTGTTTAATTCGATGTTCTAAAGTAAGGCGAGCGTTCGCTTCTATCCTTAGCTTAACCAGAATCTAATCTAGGTGATCAATCCAGACAAGAAACATGAACAATGAAGAACGAATCAAACATGAAAAAGAACTGATTGAATTTCGAATCTAATCACCGCCGATCCGTGACCGCTTTAAAGCCCTGGGTCACTTAGGGTTCATCTAGTCTAAGCTCTAAAGGGTTTAGCTACTCATGATTATTACAAAAGAAACAAAGACAAGGAAAGAGTTCATCATTCAAAGGAAGAACAGAAAAGAATCTGAAAAACCTAATTTAGACGACTCTGGCAGACTTCGATCTTCGGTAAGTTACACTCCTAGCTCCGGTTCTCCTAGATGGAAGGGATGGTGTCACGATCTCTATCCGGCTCTTCGAACTCCAGCTCTTCGCTCCAGAATTTCAGAGAATTCTGATTCGAAAAGTTGTGTGTTTGTAAATTATGATTGTCCTCTTTGCCTCCCGCCGCCGGGTTAAGTATTTATACTTAAACCTAAATTAGCCGAGTCAGCCTAATATTTTCGCCGAATATTCCTTAAGAATTTCGGCGAAAATTCCTTTGAGTTCAGGGGCTGATTTCTCTGGTCTTGAATTTCGGTCCAAAGAGTTGATTGATTTCGCCGAAGACATGCTTTGACTCGGCACCAGTTGATTTGCACTATTGATTTCGCCGAAGATGTAAGCCTATTTTCGCCAAAATGCAAGTGTGAATGGGCAGATTTTGGCTTGAACTTGATCGACTCCTTTGATCGATTCCGGTTTGATTCCTCGAGGTTCCTACGTCTTAGACACGTCCATGGCTACTCTATTTGACGGCAAAAACCTGTGCTAACATAAAAACACTAGAAAACCATCAAATAGACCCGAAACGGGCCAAGGTAACACAAATGGCACGAGATAGGGCAATTGATTGAATATTCGTTATTCTACCCTAAAAACCATGTCTTAAGCAAAGAAATGTAGCTTAAATGAGGCTGATAATCATGTCAAATCGAGTGTCATCAAATACCCCACACTTAAGCTTTTGCTTGTCCTCAAGCAAACTGAATAGAAACGCTTATGTTCATAAATGATAAGATCGATTAAATTGGAGTTCAACCAAACACAATGAATTATTAGACAGATCGATCCTAGAACAGGAAACCTAACATGCATACAGATCAGCCAAACTACCTGGTCTCACTAATAGACTGCACACGACAAGTAATTAGCAATCAATCATGCACGAATTTAGTACAATGGGAACTCTCACTCTCTGTGTTTAGGGACTTGTTTCTGCTCTCGATCATTTTCTGTTACCGAATTCTGTCATAGGTTTGCATTTCGACCACATCTCCACCACTGTGACAACACGAGTATCTAGTCAAGAAGGACTTCCCTGCTAGGACCGTAATGTAATCTACACTACTCGGGTTTATAATGAGATGGATGATGGGGATGAACGATGATGGCTTTGGTGCGGTGTAGCTTTCGACTAACTTCCCTCGAATCTAATCTATGGCTTCCTACCGTCTAACCAAACATGGGTGGAATAATGAACGCTCGTCCTATGATACCCTCAAGCAACCTAGCACTTATTCTTTTTCTTTTTTCACAATTTTTTTTCTATACTTTCTTTTGAACTTTTCTTTTGACTTCGTTCTTCCATTTGTAGGGAGAAGAACGTTTTATTGAACGACATTTTGAAACTTTTCTTAATTTTCTGATTTTTCTGCTTCTCTTTTTTTTTCTGAAGCTTGCTTCTTTTCTTACTTTACTTTTTTTCTTTTGTGTCGATTTTCTTTTAGTTGCTAGAGGGGTTTACACGTCTGGACATATTAGCTAAGACCACCTGTTTAATGGCTATAGGCAGGTTACCACAAACCGACTTCCGGTAGGTCAATCTAGAACTACAACCACATGGGATCAACAGGGAATGAAAGAAATGGGAAATGGCTGTAATGTATTATCGAACCGAAATAATAGGCCAAGCTCAAGGGTCTAAACCTAGTGGATTTATCGTTTGGTAGGCTATCTGGCTTAGTAGTTGAATCTAGGTGCCCCTATCCTTCTAGAACTCGTGTCATCGTGTGGTCTCGAGTAGGTCTCATGCAAATTCTAACTCATTCAAGTAAACAGAAAACCACTCAGAAAGAATTAAAATTGCAAGTTACGTGCAATGGATCAAAAGCTCACAGTTGGTTTGCTAGTCGGATTCGGTCATTTTCATGCAATCAAGGCTACAAACTACAAGTGTGATTTTAAAATTCTGTTC